>CM059428.1:42308841-43508841 GCA_030390025.1 Squalus acanthias | reverse complement strand
GGAGATGAGGTAGAAGATCAGCCATGATCTTATTGAATGGTGGAGCAGGCTCGAACGGCCAAATGGCCACCTCCTGGCTCCTATTTCTTATGTTCTTATTGGGGGGGCATGCCTGGAAATGACAACATCAGACGGCAGACACGGAAATGACATCATCAGAGCCCCAACCCTACAAGATGCACTGCAGGAACTCGCGAAGGCTTCTTTGACAGCATCTCCCAAACCAGCAACCTCTACCACCTGAAGGACAAGGGCAGCAGGCACCATCACCTCCAGGTCACGCACCATCATGACTTGGAAGGATATCGCCGTTTCTTCATCGTCGCTGGGTCAAATTCCTGGAACTCCCTCCCTAACAGCACTGTGGGAGTACCTTCACCACACGGACTGCAGCGGTTCACGAAGGCGGCTCACCACCACCTTCTCAAGGGCAATAAACGCTGGACTTGCCAGCGATGCCCTCATCCCAAGAACAAATTTTAAGAAATCTTCATAGGTTGGTTATGAATATTACAAAATTACCTTTGACAGCATTAGTTTGCAGGTCAGATTTCCAGGTGCCGTTTAGTGGTTCAGCTGAGGGATCTCGCACGGAGATCAGTCCTTCGCAGCAGAGAGTCAACAGGGAGCAGAAACCAGGAAAATTCCAGTTGCAAATTGTATTGATTTCTCAAAAATGTTAGAATCTGAAAAAGATAATCTATGAGGATTTATAACAAATTAAAACATTATTTTTTTTTAAATCTAAAAATCAGACAACAAAGGAGAAGGGATTTGTATTTCACTTTTGCAGTCTGGGCAGTGCCTGGTGGAATGGATCAGCCGGTCCTGGTAGAACCCGCTTGATTTTAATCCCATTTATTTCAACGCAAGTGAGAATCAAGCGTTTTCTGTAACAGGTGGCTGATCCGCTCGCCAGTTTAACGCCCGGGCGGCAAGTTAGAAACCGACCCCGAGACATCTCGGTGTGGAAATGTGTCTCGGGAGGTGGCGCAAAACAGGCAGAATGGCCTCGGCCGCCCGTTCTCCCCCTCGGCCAATATTCAGCTCCATTCAGTCAAAGGGCATGGAACAAGTGAGCGATGCGATGCCGCCCATTTAGCGCCACTGCCCCAGTGGAATTGCTGCCCCAGGGATCGGACAGCGATTGAGCTGCATTTACCCAGACCATTGCTGAGACTGGGTTAAAGGAGCTTTAACACAAAGTGCAGGCCCGATTGCCTGCCTCACTTCCGCGGCCATGTTTGCGCCTGGGTGGCCCTGGAGATGGAGCACGCGGTGTCCGCCAGCACGCTCGAGTTTTTCCGCGACCGGTGGGCGCCGCAGGGACTGGAGTGCATCGTCACCCCGGGCTACCAAATTTTAATTTAATTTATTAAGTTTCATTTAAAGTTTGATTGAGTTACAGTCATTTGGTTTTCTGTCCAATCCAAAAGAGTATACAAAGTGCGGCTCCTCCCAGGAGTGAGCTTCCTGCAGCAGAATGGTGGCACTTAGAGCAATGGATCACTCTGAGAGCTGGCGCCATGGTAGGCTCACTCAGAGCTGGCGCTGTGATTGGTTCACTCTGAGTGCTGACGCTGTGATTGGCTCACTCTGAGAGCTGACGCTGTGATTGGCTCACTCTGAGAGCTGGCGATGTGATTGGCTCACTCTGAGAGCTGGCGCTGTGATCATCTCACTCGGAGAGCTGACGCTGTGATTGGCTCACTCTGAGCCACTAAAGAGAATGTTACAGTGGTGGAGAGGGAGGATGTCCTGGAGGGGTCAAGGACAGAATCTTTATGGCTCGAGTTAAGAAACAATAGAGATGCCATTACACTACGAGGTGTATTCTATAGACCTATAGATTCTATAGTGTGAAAGGTATGGAGGAGCAAATTTGCAGAGACAGAAAAGGCATCAAGGGGTATGGGGAGAGAGCAGGAATATGGTATTGAGATCGAGGATCAGCCATGATCATATTGAATGGCGGAGCAGGCTCGAAGGACCGATTGGCCTACTCCTGCTCCTATTTTTCAATGTTTCTATGAAATTATAGAGAGGTGCAAGAACTATAGAGTAGTAATAATGGGGGACTTCAACAAACCTAATATAGACTGGGATCATAATAGTGTAAAGGGCAGAGAAGGGGAAGAATATCTGAAGTGTGTTCAGGAGAACTTTTTTGATCAGCATGTTTCCGGCCCGACGAGGGAGGAGGCACTGCTGGATCTGGTTCTGGGGAATGAGGTTGGTCAAGTGGAGCAAGTGTCAACAGGTGAACATTTAGGGAACAGTGATCATAGTATCATAAGATTTAGATTAGCTATAGAAAAGGACAGGGAGCAATCTCGAGTAAAAATGTTTAACTGGGGGAAAGCCAAATTCAGTGGGATGAGAATGAATCTGTCCCGGGTAAACTGGAATCAAAGATTGGTAGGCAAAACTGTAATGGAACAATGAGCTGCCTTTAAAGAGGAAATAGTTCAGGTACATTCCCAGTAGAGGGAAAGGCAGGGCAACTAAAGTCAGAGCTCTCTGGATGATGAAACAGATAGAGAATATGATGAAGCAGAAAAAGAGCACATATGGCAGATGTCAGGTTTGCAAATGCAAAACAGGCTATATATAGAAAGGTGAGAGGAGAAGTGAAAAAGAAAATAAGAGGGGTAAAGAGAGGGTACGAGAATAGAATGGCAGCCAACATAAAAGGTAATCCAAAAGTCTTCTACAGGCATATAAATAGTAAACGGGCAGTAAGAGGAAAGGTGGGGCCGAATAGGGACCTAAAAGGAGACATATGCATGGAGGCAGAGGGTATGGCTGAGGTACTAAATGAATACTTTGCATCTGTCTTCACCAAGGAAGAGGATGCTGCCATAAACAAAGTGAAGGAGGAGGTAGTGGAGACACTTGATAGGATAAAAATTGATAAAGAGGTATTAGAAAGTCTGGCTGTACTTAAAGTAGATAAATCACCAGGAGCGGATGGGATGTATCCTCGGATGCTGAGGGAATTGTGGGCGAAAATCGCAGAGGTACTGGCCATAATATACCAATCCTCCATAGATGCGGGGGGAATTGCAAATGTTATACCATTGTTCAAAAAAGAATGTAAAGATAAACTCGGCAATTACAGGCCAGTCAGTTTAACCTCGGTAATGGGGAAGATTTTAGAAACAGTAATCAGGGACAAAATTTACAGTCACTTGGACAAGTGTGGATTAATTAAGGAAAGCCAGCATGGATTTTTTTTAAAGGCAAATCGTGTTTAACCAACTTGATCAAGTTTTTGATAGGTAACAGAGAGGGTTGATGAGAATAATGCTGTTGATGTAGCGTACATGGATTTACAAAAGGCGTTCGACAAAGTGCCACGTAATAGGCTTGCCAGCAAAGTTGAAGCCCATGGAATAAAAGGGACAGTGGCAGCATAGATAGGAAATTGGCTAAGTGACAGGAAACAGAGAGTAGTGCTGAACGGTTGTTTTTTGGACTGGAGCAAGATATACAGTGGTGTTCCCCAGGGGTGAGTTCTAGTACCACTGCTTTTCTTGATATATATTGACTTCGACATGGGTATACAGGGCACAATTTCAAAATCTGCAGATGACACAAAACTTGGAGATATAGTGAACAGTGAGGAGGAGAGTGATAGACTTCAGGAAGACAGACAGGCTGGTGGAATGGGCAGACACGTGGCAGATGAAATTAATGCAGAAAAGTGCAAAGTGGTACATTTTGGTAGAAAGAATGAGGAGAGGAAATATAAACTGAAGGGTACAATCCTAAAGTGGGTGCATGAACAGGGAGACCTGGGAGTATATGTGCACAAATCATTGAAGGTGGCAGGACAGGTTGAGAAAGCGGTTAAAAAACTTACCGCATCCTGGGCTTCATAAATAGAGGCATAGAGTACTAAAGTGTGGAAATTATGATGAACCTTTATAAAACACTGGTTCGACTCCAACTGGAGTATTGTGTCCAATTCTGGGCACCACACTTTAGGAAGGATGTGAAGGCCTTAGTGAGGGTGCAGAAAAGATTTACAAGAACCATTCCAGGGATGAGGGACGTCAGTTAGGTGGATAGACTGGACTCGCTCAGGCCAACATCCTCAGCATCGAAGCTGTGACCAGGCTCGATCAGCATCGATGGACGGGCCACATCGTCTGCATGCCCGATACGAGACTCCCAAAACAAGCGCTCTACTCAGAGCTCCGACACAGCAAGAGAGCCCCAGGTGGGCAAAGGAAACGCTTCAAGGTCACCCTCAAAGCCTCCTTGAAAAAGTGCAACATTCCCACCGACACCTGGGAATCCCTGGCCCAAGACTGCACAAAGTGGAGAAGAAGCATCCGGGAAAGCGCCGAACACCTCGACTCTCTTCGCCAGGAGCAAGCGGAATCCAAGTGCAAACAGCGGAAGGAGCGCACGTCAACCCAAGCACCCCACACACCCGCCCCTTCAACCACCGTCTGCCCCACCTGTGACAGAGACTGTAGGTCCCGCATTGGACTCATCAGTCACCTGAGAACTCATTTTTAGTGTGGTGTGCCACAGGGATCAGAAGACACTAGAAGGGTAAGGCCTCCTGCTGTGAGCCCTCATGCCCCTTCTCCTTCTTCTGCGAGCATCTTGTCCTCTTCTTCGCTGGCTCCACTCCATCTCCGTATCACACTCGAGCGTGAGGGGGCCTGCAAGTAGAGCCCCCATGACTGGGAGCAAGTGGTGTGAGCAGAACCCAAGGCGTTCTCCACTTGCAGCAACACTCCCTGTCAACTCAGCAACTTTCAATAACTTTAGAAAGCTCCAACAAGTTGCACAAACTTATGCAGAGCCAGTAGAACTGAAAAAGCAAGTCAGCTACAAGTTGTTGATGAACCTTTTAAATAGCACTGCTGGGGGTCCTTCCTGCTGCTGAACGCATGGTCAGCTGATGGTGAATAGGAGTGCGTTTTAAATGGAGCAGCGACACCAAAAATGTCAGATCGTGCATCAGATCAGCCTTGCACGCTCGTCAATGTCACGATCTGCCTCTTCTAAATATGTGGAGTGAGCGCAGGCAACGGCAGCGTTACCGACCTCCCCAAAATGGTGGCCACCATGGGACCCGCCATTTTTTCAGCAAACCTGGCCTCAACGGGCGACGCTAACCTCCTGAATTGCACGGTCTATAATTCAGCTACCCTTCCCAAAACAACAAGCAGCATTCCTATATTGACACCACTGTGTCAGCCAATGAGTTGGAGGCGGAACGGGACTTATGGCAGGACTCGCAGCAAACAGTCTATTTTACAGCAAGGTCTATTTACTCAGCAAGAGTCTATTTAAATAAAGTCTCTACAACTACAGCAGACAGAACTCATGGCCAAACTACAGCAAAATCTCCCGATAAACAGCAGGGTGATTTCACCAGCAAAATGTAGTGAGTGGACGATAGTCATACACAAATGATGTGTAAAATCAGTCCCAATCCAGGTGTGATTGACAGGGGCATCACGCAATCATCTTCATTCTGACTGGGAATAGCGGTGTCTGTATATGCAGCCTTATATAATGCCTTGAACATAATACAATGTCCTGAGACACTCCACATAGGCCTAACCTCGGTGGTGGGAAAATTATTGGAAAAAGTTCTGAGGGGCAGGATAAATCTTCATTTAGAAAGACACGGATTAATCAGGGACAGTCAGCATGGATTTGTTAAGGGAAGGTAGTGATTGAATTTTTTGAGGAGGTAATAAGGAGGGTCGATGAGGGTAGTGCATTTGATGTAGTCTTTATGGATTTTAGCAAGGCTTTTAAGAAGGTCCCGCATGGCAGACTGGTCATGAAAGTAAATGCCCATGGGATTCAAGGCAAAGTGGCAAGTTGGATCCAAAATTGGCTCAGAGGCAGGAAACAAAGGGTAATAGTCGAAGAGTGTTTTTGTGACTGGAAGGCTGTTTCCAGTGGGGTTCCACAGGGCTCAGTACTGGGTTCTTTGCTTTTTGTGATATATATCAATAATTTGGACCTGAATGTAGGAAGTATGATTAAGAAGTTTGCAGATGATACAAAAATTGGCCGTGTGGTTGATAATGAAGAAGAAAGCTGCAGACTGCAGGAAGATATCAATGGACTGGTCAGGTGGGCAGAACAGTGGCAAATGGAATTCAATCTGGAGAAGTGTCAGGTAATGCATTTGGGGATGGCTAACAAGGCAAGGGAATACACTATAAGTGGTAGGACACTGAGAAGTGCAGTAGATCAGATAGACCTTGGAGTGCATGTCCAGAGATCCCTGAAGGTAGCAGGACAGGTAGATGAGGTGGTTAAGAAGGCATACGGGATACTTGCCTTTATTAGCTGAGGCATAGAGAATAAGAGCAGGGAGGTTATGCTTGAACTGTATAAAACACTAAATAGGTCGCAGATAGAATACTGCATGCAGTTCTGGTCACCACATTACAGGAAGGATGTGATTGCACGAGAGTGGGTGCAGAGGAGATAGGAAGGAACTTTTTTCCCTTAGCAGGGGGCATAGATTTAAAGTATTTGGTCAGACATTTAGAGGGGATTTGAGGAGAAATCATTTCAGCCAGAGGGTGGTGGGGGTCTGGAACTCACTGCCTGAAAGGGTGGTAGAGGCAGAGACCCTTATCACATTTAAAAATGTGAGAAGTCGCACAACACCAGGTTATAGTCCAACAGCTTTATTTGAAATCACAAGCTTTCGGAGCGCTGCTCCTTCATCAGGTGAAGTGAAGAGATGCATATAGGCACAGCATATATAGTCAGAGAACACTGCCAGATGATTACAGTTAATCTTTCTAACTGCCCTTTATCACACCTCGGCAGAGAGATAATCCCAGCAATCAAAGGTGTGGATGGTGTCCAAACAGGTCAGTCAGGAAAACATTACATCAAAGACAATGAGGTGGGGTCACAAGGGGTCAAATGTGACAGATGCTGGGGTCTGTATGGAAAACAAAAAACTTTTTTTGCTGGAAATCACAGCAGGTCCGGCCGCATCTGTGTAGAGAGAACAAGCCAACGACGACTCGAGTCTGGATGACTCTACATCAGGTGGGGTTACATGTAGCGTGACATGAACCCAAGGTCCCGGTTGAGGCCGTCCTCATGGGTGCGGAACTTGGCTATCAGTTTCTGCTCGACGATTTTGCGTTGTCGTGTGTCTCGAAGGCCGCCTTGGAGAACGCTTACCCGAAGATCGGAGGCTGAATGTCCTTGACTGCTGAAGTGTTCCCCAACTGGGAGGGAACACTCCTGCCTGGCGATTGTTGTGCGGTGTCCGTTCATACGTTGTCGCAGTGTCTGCATGGTCTCGCCGATGTACCATGCTCCGGGGCATCCTTTCCTGCAATGTATGAGGTAGACAACGTTGGCCGAGTCACATGAGTATGTACCATGTACCTGGTGGGTGGTGTCTTCACGTGTGATGATGGTATCTGTGTTGATGATCTGGCATGTCTTGCAGAGGTTGCCGTGGCAGGGTTGTGTGGTGTCGTGGTCGCTGTTCTCCTGAAAGCTGGGTAATTTGCTGCGAACGATGGTCTGTTTGAGGTTAGGCGGCTGTTTGAAGGCGAGAAGTGGAGGTGTGGGGATGGCCTTAGCGAGGTGTTCGTCGTCATCGATGACATGTTGAAGGCTGCGAAGAACATGGCGTAGTTTCTCCGCTCCGGGGAAGTACTGGACGACGTAGGGTACTCTGTTGGTTGTGTCCCGTGTTTGTCTTCTGAGGAGGTCTATGCGATTTTTCGCTGTGGCCCGTCGGAACTGTGGATCGACGAGTCGAGCGTCATATCCCGTTCTTACGAGGGCGTCTTTCAGCGTCTGTAGGTGTCCATCGCGTTCCTCCTGCATCTGCCACATTTGACCCCTTGTGACCCCACCTCATTGTCTTTGATGTAATGTTTTCCTGACTGACCTGTTTGGACACCATCCACACCTTTGATTGCTGGGATTATCTCTCTGCCGAGGTGTGATAAAGGGCAGTTAGAAAGATTAACTGTAATCATCTGGCAGTGTTCTCTGACTATATATGCTGTGCCTATATGCATCTCTTCACTTCACCTGACAAAGGAGCAGTGCTCCGAAAGCTTGTGATTTCAAATAAAGCTGTTGGACTATAACCTGGTGTTGTGCGACTTCTGACATTTGTCCACCCCAGTCCAACACCGGCATCTCCACATCACATTTAAAAAGTACTTGGATATGCACTTGAAGTGCCATAACCTACAAGGCTACGGACCAAGTGCTGGAAAGTGGGATTAGGGTGGATAGCTGTTTGTCGGCCAGCACGGACAAGATGGGCCGAATGGCCTCCTTCTGTGCTGTAAATTTCTCTGATTCTATGACAGTAGCAGCAGGGTAGGAGCAATTCCAGGGGTGGGTGTGTACGTGATGTACATTACTCATTTTTATAAGGCGAACTCTGGCGACGCCCCACATCAATGTTTAATTTTTCACACTTTATTTGGTTTTCCCAATTTACAGCTGGAAATTGAGCCGGCCCGATCGGAAAAGTGGGCGGAGATCCGTTACACGCCCGCTTACTGAATCGTACTTTTGGACTGAAATCTAAGGTGAAGGACTTAACACTGAAGTTAAGTTTGATCAAGACAGTGACACTGTTGGCCAAACCTATTGAACCCGGTGAAGAACACGCCCCCTACACTTTGACCAGAAAGGCAGAATTGCTGAGCTGCATGCAGGAGCTGATCGTGGCTGAGCCAGCAGAGACAATGACCACTTCCCTTTGAAAGTCTGCCATGGACGCCTGTGCATCCCTCATAAAACTGGAGCCTTCAATGAACACCAACAGTGAACTAATTAGCATCTGTTGGAATAGTGTCTTCAGCTTGCCAGATTTGGAGTCCAGCAGTGCCAATGAAAGTACCAACATGGACATGGCAGAGAGACAGAAGCTTAACACCGAGACAATGGCCTCTCTGCAGAATCTTCTGGAGGAATGTTTCCTTTTGGATCTGTCTCCTGATGGGCTTCATTCTGTATTCAAGAACATGGAGACTGGGATCCAATCCATAAAAGACCAGGAATGAGAAAAGGCAATGGAGACCACTTTACAGCTGGTGACGTTTTACTTGGAGAAACTGGATGTTAGCAATAAGGTGCCGGCCCATAACTTGGTGACTATTATTGGATGTGTGGGGCTTCAATGTGCAGATCCATCGCAAGTTGTAAGGGAGGCAGCCATTGAAAGCTTGTATGGATTGCTTTATATCCAGTTGCACCTCGAAGGGTTTCCTGTGGCTCATCAAGATAAGGAATTGGAGCATCTGAAAGCCAACAAAGGCGGGTTAAACAAACTTACCAGTCAGGCCCTCTTTCAAACATGCACTGATGTTGGTAAAGTTCTATCTAAGTGCGTAACCCATGATCAGCTGAACACTCTACTCTTCACCATCTTTAAAGGGCTAACAGACAAGCAGCGGAACATTTCCTGCACAGCTTCTATTATCACAAATGTCCTCATTGCCAAACGTGGAGCCGCCCTTGCAGACATTCGGGGAACAATCCAAGTATTGTGCAGTCACTTGCGCTCAATTACTGAGCCACGGGTGACAGATGCAGTGACGCATTCTATCTCCATTCTGGCGTCACACCATATGCCAGCAGTTTTGTCCACTCTCCTCACTTACCCTAGTCCACCTGACAGGTACATTAGTGACATATGGAGATCACTACTGTCAGATAAAGCACTAGCCACAGCCGCAACCAACTACCTACTGGGCAACTTAAAGTCATTTTATGACGGCGGCAGAGATTCCCATGTCAGAGATACAAAAGATTCAGCAACTCAGCAGCCTTTAGCCGTGCTCTGTGCTCTTCCTGAAGTGGTACGAAAGCCTGAATCAGGGTACGTGATAAACATTCTATACCCCCAGTTAGTCAGCACCCTTCTGATTCATCTCAGCTTCAGTGTCTGGGCTCGGTTTCCTCCCAACTTTCTGAGAATTCCAAAGGGTGGTAACACCTTGCGACGACTCTAAAACTGAATGACGCTGACGCTTGCCATTACTCAGCTGAGATACTTCGAGCTGTCCTGACACAGGGAAAGAGAGATGATTCCATCATGAGAGAAATAGGAGGTTGGGACCTCATCGTGAGTCCAAGAAAGCACCATGAGGGGGTTACACTGCTGGCAAGTACATTGACCGTGTGTGCTGCCCCTCATCTGATCAGCATTGTGGAGCAACTCACTCCTTTCCTTGTCAACATAGGAGAGAGTTAGACAATCACAATAGCTGCATTTTTTGGGGAGCTTTTAACTCATTCAGTGGTATCGGACTTGTTGCTGACGGATACCCTTCTGGAGAGTTTGTTTGGATGCTTGAGTGATGAGTCCCTTATTGTCCAATGGCTCGCTCTGCAAGGTTTGAGAAACGCTGCAATCGGAGCTTCTGAACAGATAGACAAACACTGCATCAAACTGTTGTCCACAATGAGATCTGTGATTGACGAGAATTCCAAACCCAAGAATCTCATTGCTGTTGAGGCAATGTCAAGCATGTTCAAAGTTCTAGATCAGCTCCAGGAGGATCACACAAATCCCATTCTTGGCGATGTAGCACTGGCAGTTCAGCCTTACTTTGAACATCAACATGAGAAAGTGAGAGCTGCGGCGTTTAACGTTCTTGGGAAGCTGATCAGATTTGGGACTGTGGATGTTTACCCTCCAATAAAGGAGCACACCAGCTACACCTTGATCAGATTGCTGCTGCATCTCAACGAGGAGAGTAATGAAGTCATCAAAGTCTGCAAATCCATGCTGAATTCGTATGGTCCAGTAATGGAGTCAGAAAACATTTGCAAGATGTTTCAAGAGCTTTCCTTGAAGGAGACCACCCTGGATTATGAGGACTATTTAAGCAACATCTCCAGTGTAAGGGGTGACCTGTGGCTCTGTGCTTAGCCTGGGTGCTAGTGCGGGGTTAGGCCTTGTTGCCTGTTCTGGTCTCCAGCCAGCCTGATAACACTAGACACCTGTGAGTGGTTCGACCCACTCGCCCTTACGGTTCTGACACTGGACTTAGGTGCGAGAGCAATAATGCAGAGAAAACTCAGGTAGACCCAGTTGAATAGTGCAAAATGGAAAATCTTTATTGCATATTATTCAAGATTACGAGATACATGTCATAAGCACAGATTAATGACAGTACAATCTTACACACAGTTATGAAACTAATTTTAGGGAAACGAGGAGCACACGACACATCGAAAAAGGGGACACACATTATAATTATCCTTAAAACTTAAACCCTCCCCTATCAATACCTGTCCTAACCTAGATTTGTAGGATCGAGACTCATGCTCACCACTCGTGATAACTCGGAGAATTCCGAAACTCTGCTCGGATGTTTTTACCGCAGCACCTGACTATCCACGTGTTGATCAGGGTTCTCTGTACCCCACTTGTTTGCTCGCTTCTGCTCCGGCTAGCAGGCTGGACCGTCTGCTGTCATGAAGATCTGTGTTGCCCTCGGAGTTCTGATACTACTCAAAAAAGAGTCTTCCTGTGCCCTCACACCGGTTGTCTGTAAAACTCGAAGAAGGGTCTTCCTAGGCCAGTTGTGGAGTAGCCGATAAAATTCGAAGAAGTGTTTATTCGACTTACAGGTGCGGTCGGGGCTTACTGACCGTGGCGATACGTATTGTCGTCTTCTCTTCTCATCTCATCTCATCTCATCTCGGGCCTTCGGTTCCAACACCGTTTACCGACTTCTCGGGATGGTGCGCCCGCTTCCAGGCCTCACAGCCCAGTTCTCCACAGATCTTCGCGGCAAGCCACGAGGTTGATCCTAGCGGATCAGAGTCCAGAGCCGTCAGGCAAGAGAATAAAAGTTCAGCAGCCTTCCAGTGAGTCAAAGCAGCAAGAGAAAGATGGACGGTTGTACCTTACAGTTATAGTGCTGTAATTCCTCTTTTCCCGCCCAATCTTAATGTCTATCTTTTGTCAGGGTTTTGGCGCTCAAACTTCTTGTATGAGGTGATCTCAGTCTTTAATGGGTTTCGGTGACACTTGTAACTGTCTGAGTACCCGTTAATATTTCTCCCATTGTGGAACCGGCTAGTAGTCTCCCTGGAGGGGTTTTGGGGCTTCCAAATGCTTGCTGTAAGTACCCGCAAACGGCTCTCTCATCGTAGAGCCGTGGGGATTTTGCATATTAATGTCTTTGGATGGGTCCTTGATCGCTCAGTACAATAGCCCTTGTTTGCACCTGGGAGACCGATTCCAGTATTTATGTTTAAAATGCAAACCCATCATGTATTGTCAATTATCTCAAATGTGCTGAGTCCTGTTCGATCTTGCACAAATGTTTATTGGAACGCCATCTTGTCTGCCCACTGAAAGCCTAGGACTTTCTGCCACGAGGCGTGGCGGCCATTTTACAGGCTGTTTGTGCCCGTTTTAAAACCTGACAGCATTCTGCTGAAATAAAGCTGTTCATACGAAACTTTATGTCTCCTTCTTATTTTATAAAATCGCGATAATTTTGCGAATTCTACAGTCCCTCCTGTTGATGCGAATAACTCCGCTTATCGTATCAAAAACATTGTGGTGAGCAATATTATCTCGATTCTCCATATCCAAAAATTCCCATAACTTAAAACTATCTAGGGTCTCCGTGTCGTCCTTATTTCCCAGGAAAATTACATTCTTATAACACCGTAGGCAGCATTTGCCTTTAACTTACACCGCGTGCATTTCCTTCCAGGTGTAACCAGGCCGATGCCTCTCTCATCACCTGCATATGCATATATTTTTTTATTCAAGGAAAAAGAAAACAACAACAACCAAACAATCATATTCAACAACACCAAATCAAAATAATCAAAAACCAACTCTTAAACATGTTGAGTTCCAAACTTAATTACACTTTCTGAGAAAATCACGATCGATTACAACAATTCCGAGGCGCACGTGGAAAACTGGAGTGACGCCATTTTGTCTGTTTACGCGGTGTTTTCATCGTGCACGCGCACGTAACGTTCTCGCCACTCTCCCGTGTTTTCGTTCTTGGTGAGGCGTTTGCCTCTCTTACAGTGTACGACCAATAAGTATATTACAATAAACACTTGGCATACAACTAAAATGTGGGAGGCTATTCTAATCCAGGAAGGCACTTCAATGTTGGTGAACAGATCCCACCACGGTGGAATTACTATGTCCAGAATTTCTGTCCCTATCTCGACAGTCTTTTGTTCTAGGGTGTAAAAATGTTTTTGCGATACCGCGACGGCTTTCAAAAGCTTGGTGAGGTGTTCAGGGAGAGGGGGAATGAGGTATCCGAAATGCGCGACGAATCGCTGCAGGTCGGTGAAGTTCTCTTTTACTGTAAGATGAACAGTGGATGGTTCAGGGATCGGGACAATTCGCCATTGTGCTACTTGAGCTTCCGCCCTGGGTTTAAAACAGGAACTGCTGTCACTCACCGGACACCGGCTACGGTTTCCATGTTGTTAGTGTTGCGCTGCAGTGGTAACACAATATGTTCCACCCCCGATGTATGCTACCTGCGGAGGCACATGATCTTGTGCCATTGCCTCCATGGTGCAATTCATGGGCTTGGCGCCAGCCGTCCTGAACCCGCACTGTGGTGTTAAAAAGGCATTCAAGTGCTGGGGGCACAGTATTATGTGTGCTCCCCTGCCACGACAACCAGAGAGGTCTGTACCTGTCATCGTTTGCTCCCAGCGGATGACGTAAGGTGGAACCGCTGCATAGCGAATGTGGGCTCCCCCCTGAATGACACCAATGTTCTCTACCCGATACACCGGGGCGGGCTTTGCTGTGTCGCCCAAAACCGGCATACGTAAAACTACACCCATAATGGTGTGGTTTGATCGTCCGCAGTCCACGGGGACTGGGTATGCTTCTGAAGCTAGCCTGAGCTGGCACGGACTTAATGCGTTCTGAAAAGGGTGGAGCGCCTGCAGGTGTTTGTTACTTATCCAGGACGGGACCAAACCTTGTTTTAAATCCTCCAAATTACTGCGGCCCTCGCCCAGTAACCACGCCCCGTAAAGCACGCACACCTCGTTCTGCGCAGCCCGATCGGACGCATTCCGATCTTCCCTAATCAGGGCATTTACCGTACGCGCATGTTTCTCTAGTTCAGCTATTATTTCTTTTAAATGGAGAGTCATGGCCTGGTCCTCGTGTAACCCAGACCCAACCACCTTATTTTCATCTGTGAGAATATTCTTTAATTGTGTTTTTAAGCCATTAATCTGGGTCTGCAGCTCCACGCTGTCTAGAGCGTTGACCACAGATGTACCTGTATTGAAAGCAGTGAACATGTCGTTCACAACACCCCTTCTTTGCCTCCCTACCTGACCCAAAACTTCATGTGGTGCGGTGTACAAACTTGTTTTATCAATTTCCGCGAAATCGAACTCATAAAATTGCCTAAACATCTTGGTCAACAGGACCTGATATAACTGTTCCGTCTCTTTGGGGCACCACTCCGGCAACCGCACCTCGGTGAGGTTTAAAATCACCGAGGCCACCGCGTAATGTACCCCCTGAAATAGTATCTGGTCTGTAGGGACCAATACCAAACCATTCCCGGGTCCCTTACTGGTTTTTGGGCACCCTTCTTCCTTAGCTAGAACCACCGGAATTGTGGGCGGGGCCTTGCGTGGGCGCGTAATGAGTTCAGTGGCATTTACCGGGATCGAAGAGTATGGAGCTCCGCACCCCCTGGTGCTCGCATCCCACCTCATCCCCTGCCCGTTATCCTGCCACTGATTGATGAAAAATATGGAGATGCCTTTGGGGCAAACGTGCTTTGACCCCCACATACATACATAAATTCCCTCATCCGGTTCCCACCATTTGTCCCAACAGACTCTCACTTGTCCGTTTGTCCCCGTAATTGTCCGATGGGTGTTATTACCCAGTCGCTCCCACTCGACCGAAGAGTTCCTCATGTTTTTGCTCAGCTTTCGCAGCCACCACCATCGGCTCAATGGGACATTCCCATTACAAGTCAAACAAATCCGTTTGCCGACGGTGACGCTGACTCTGGGTGCGATGATCCTCACTTTGGGGCACATTAAAGAAGTCTCTTTGTAGGCAAAACCCGATGTACTGGAATACTCAGTGGAATTCGTTCCCAGCCATCCTGGCCACCTTCCCTTGTGGAAATAGGTGGTGGTCTCCTCAGCCTCTCGCCTTCCGGTCCCATCCACCGCGATGGGGGCCGTGTCCCCGGAGCATCCAAACACCACGACATCCTTGGTGCGGCCTCGATAGGCCAATCCACATCCGATTGCCGCGAGCACTACTAGAATTCGTTCCATCCTTCCTTGGTTCCTGTGATCAGATAGAATGAGGTAGCCAGCCTCCCAAGAGTCTCTGGCTTTTGTGAAGGGTGAGCGGGTCCCCTGACCTCGCCTCACGTAAGAAGACATGTGCACTGGATAGACTTTAACTATTCCTATTTCTAACTCCCATCATTTTACCATTTTCTGTTAAAAAAATTAAACTACAAACTTAACCTGATTTAAAACTATAAACTTAAACTTATAAACTTATAAACTCATCACTTATCTTATAACTGTACAGTGCCGCCCGTTCCCAGGTGAATGAATTGAGTGAATCCAATCCCATCCCGAGACCTCCAAACACACCCTGAGATCCCCAATTCCACCCCCGAGCAAACCCGGAGACCTTCAAGTCCCCCCCACATGGCCTCCAACCCACACACCCAATCCACACCCCCGATGACTCCAATTGGTGCACGTGTACTCCAATCCTTCCAGTGCCCCACCGCCCACCCCACACGATGCTCCTCCCCGATCCTTCCCCACCCCACACGATGCTCCTCCCCGATCCTTCCCCCCACCCCACACGATGCTCCTCCCCGATCCTTCCCCCCACCCCACATGATGCTCCTCCCCGATCCATCCCCCCACCCCACACGATGCTCCTCCCCGATCCTTCCCCACCCCACATGATGCTCCTCCCCGATCCTTCCCCACCCCACACGATGCTCCTCCCCGATCCTTCCCCCCACCCCACATGATGCTCCTCCCCGATCCTTCCCCACACCCCACACGATACTCCTCCCCGATCCTTCCCCACCCCACACGATGCTCCTCCCCGATCCTTCCCCACACCCCACACGATGCTCCTCCCCGATCCTTCCCCACACCCCACACGATGCTCCTCCCCGATCCTTCTCCACCCAAATTCTGCGGTTGCTGCCGCAGGCTTCTCCCAACGGTGGGAGGGCATTGACCCCTCCCTTTGATCTGCCGCAGCCTGTTGCTGCTGCGCTGTGACTGGGCTCTCCCTGGGCTGCCTTGACCTTGAACTTACGCCTGGGGGCGTACGGGGGACTTGACCACGCCTTCCTGGGCTGGGGTGTCCGACCTGACCTACGGGGAACTACCGGGGGCAGGAACTCCAGGACTGACGGACCGGGTTCCGAGACTTCCACCGTGGCGACCTGTGGTCCCACCACAGTCGCTGGCTCCGCCTCCCCTGACTCCGCCTCCCTGAACTCGGGATCTGCAGCTTGTGGCACCGCCCTACTTGGCCCAGTAGGCGGCCCTTCGCTCGCAGTCCCTACCTCCCTCGAGGGCAAGACGTTCAAGGCGGGCGGCTCGGGCTCTGAGGCTTCCATCGCCACGCCCTGTGGTCCCACCACAGCGGCTGGCTCCGCCTCCCCTAGCTCCGCCCCCCTGCGTTCGGGACCTGCAGCTTCGGCCTCCACCCTGTGTGGATCTCTATCTGCAGCCCCTGTCTCCCCTATACCTGAATCGGGGGCGACCCTTTCGTCCTCCGATTCCAGCTCCTCTTCGCTTGTGTCACTATCTTCGTTGAGCTCCTCGAGCTCTTCCTCATCTGACTCCCAACCCAAATAAAGGATCCTACATTTTGCTAGGATGTCCTCTCCCCTGATGCAAGCTGCTTTGCCTGCCTGTGTGCCCTGAGGCCCTACCTGGGGCTGCGAGTCCCCACTCGCAGGTTTGGCCCCTGTGGTTGGCCCTTGTGCACCCGGCTTATACAGTTTGCACTGATTTAAATCCTCATTCTCCCTGCTTCTGGCTACCCTGTAGGCTGCTTTTATCTCTCTAAGCTGCCCTTCTAGCACGTCTATTTTTCCCATTAAACGGGCGTTCTCCTCCCACAAGGCCTGCTCTTTTAACCTGGCCTCCTTACAGGAGACCCCCTCCTGTGCGTGTCTTTTAAAAGGACACAGGTAGGCAGGCTGCACCGGTTCCAGTCATTGGGTACCGGCGGACGGTGCTGTTGCTACCTTTCCGTGCGAAATCATAAGAGACCGCATGGCTCCCAACATTGATTCTATCGCATCGGGATGGATAGGTGCACCAGCTCCCCTATCAGAGACAGGCGCCTGGGCTCGGACTGCGGGATTTTTATCCCTGGACTCCTTCCAAGGATTCCTGCAGTTCTTGCGCCAGTGCCCTGTCTTTCCGCATCCGAAACAAGCATTACTGGCCTGTGGGACGCGATTTCCCTCCTGATGCCACTCCTTTTGAGCCGGGGCTGTGGGCCGCGCCTCATGCACCTTTCCCTTAAGGGGACGTGCTCCCGCACTCCTGGTATTACGGTACCCCACCGTGAGTCGATTTAGGACCGACTCCTCTGTTGTGGCGTTTTTTAGTGGGATCAAACCACGCTTTGGCCTGCTCCCTGACGGCTGGCAAACTGTTGGTTACTACACACCTGAGCCAATGAGTTAAACCGACACCGTCTATGCGGTGACGCGCTGGCGCGCCTGGGCAGCTACGTTGATATACTGGCCACAGCCTGTCGGCGAAAACCTTCGGGGGTTCTCCCTCCATCTGCACTGTTTGTCCCAATCTAACGAACGGACCTTCATCGTCCGCTCCCAACACTTCCAGGACCTCGTCCCTCAATTCCCCATAGGTATTATTTCCCCTCTTGCTCTCGTCTGAGAGACACTGAAGGATCGAGCTGTCTAATGAGAACAACAGCATTTTTGCTTTTTCCCCATCGTCGCAGCCGTTAATGGCTGCGGTTTGCTCTACCTCCCTGAAATGTACGGAAGGGTCGTCTGACTCGGACAGCTTCCGTACGTGACTGATCATAGCCCTCAGCTGGTGTGAGCTGTGAGGCAACACGAGCTGGTTGAGGAGATCCCCCTCTGCCCCACCTACTCCGTTCGGGCCCCTCTTGATACCCGTGACCGGACACAACGGTCCCGGCTTCACTTCTACCTCAGGGGGCTCTTCCTCTACTTCTACCACTTCCTTCCTTACCCAGGTTGCCGAATAGCTGGGTGGCGCGGAGGGCACAGTGGCAAATACCTCCTCTGCTTTGTTCGGTGGGGATTTCTGAAATTCCCCACCCACCAGCGGCTGGGTGAATGCCTTGAAAAATGTCTTTATTGTGAGTGAATTATTAGAAGTGAAAGAAAGAGCATTAAAAAGCTTCCTGAATGTAATCACATTTGTTAAGGTGGCATCGGCATAAACATGCAGAATGTCCTTTGCCTTGTGTAAATAGCAGATTCTGTGCTCCTGGAGGAACGCCACGCTGGAAGGGAGCAGAGGTTGGGGATTTGAGCTGTTGCACTGTAGCCCCAATCCTCTGACCCTCACTCCCTGCGAGGCACAAATCCCCACTGGGAGCCGGGATTGCAAGTATTTTATGAGGATGGATGGGGATTGGAGGGGGGTGGTGTTGGTGATTCTGAGGGAAATGCAGTAACATTTGTAAATAGTGGGCAAATGCCATGTGGTTAAGCATCACGAGAGAAAAGAAAGACTCATTTATATAGCGCCTTTCGGGACATCCCAGAGTGCTTTACAGCCAATGAAGCACTTTTTGAAGTGTAGTCACTGTTGGAATGTGGCAGCCAATTTGTGCACAGCAAGCTCCCACAAACAGCAATGTGATAATACCAGATAATCTGTTTTAGTTATGTTGATTGAGGGGTAAATATTGGCCCCAAGACACCGGGGATAACTCCCCTGCTCTTCTTCGAAATAGTGCCACGGGATCTTTTACATCCAGCTGAGAGCGCAGAGGGGGCCTCAGTTTAAAGTCTCATCTGAAAGACGGCACCTCCGACAGTGCGGCACTCCCTCAGCACTGCACTGGAGTGTCAGCCTAGATTCTTGCGCTCAAGTCTCTGGAGTGGGACTTGAACCCACAACCTTCTGACGCGGGTGCTACCAACTGAGCCACACGTGTGTCACGTGATCAAATCTCCAGGAATACTTCAAATCAGAATTGGCATCCCCAGTTGAGCTGTGTCCTGGGGTGGTTAATCGTTTACTTGTTGTAGCCTATAATATACAGAATTATGAAATAAAGCTGTTCACCTTGCTCCCTCTGTTTTTTGGAGGGGAAAAAGATAGCTGGCCTGCAGGTCAAGCTTTGGAGAGAGGATGACATTGCTGGGGGCCTATTGCATGTGAGATTTAATCAATGTGCTGAGTAATACACCAGTTGCTATTGTCGTCATTTTGGACTTGTCCTTTGATATTGTACACAGTCCGATAGGAGAAGTATACCTCAGCTGTGGCTCAGTATGTAGCACCCTCGCCTCTGCGTCAGAAGGTTGTGGGTTCAATCCCACTCCAGAGACTTGGGCGCAAAAATCTAGACTGACACTCCCAGGGGAGTGCTGCACTGTTGGAGGTGCTGTCTTTCGGATCAGACGTTAAACCGAGGCCTCGTCTGCTCTCTCAAGTGGATGTAAAAGATCCCGTGGCACTATTTCGAAGAAGAGCAGGGGAATTATCTGGTCATTATCACATTGCTGTTTGTGGGGGCTTGTGTGCAAATTTGGCTGCTGTGTCTTTATCTCTGTCACTAACTTTCTCACATTACAACAGCAACTCCACTTCAAAAGTACTTCATTGACTGTAAAGTGCTTTGAGATGTCTGGTGGTCGTGAAAGGCGCTATATAAATGCAAGTCTTTCTTTTAACTAAATCATTGATGAAATATCACTTGGTCAGTGGCCTTTTTAAAAAAAAAGTTCAGTGACAAATACCAGTAACCACGACAGTAAGGACCATAAGAAACCAAGGAAGCACTGAGCAGCCAAATAGAAACATATAAGCATAGAAGATAGGAGCAGGAGTAGGCCATTCGGCCCCTCGAGCCTGCTCCGCCATTTAATGAGATCATGGCTGATCATCCAAATTCAGTACCCTGTCCCTGCTTTCTCCCCATATCCCTTGATCCCTTGAAATGCAGTTACTAATGTGCATAGGGCATGCATGGTCACTCCTTCTCCTGTAGTAATTTGCCATTACTGTTGCGTGTTCTGTTGCTCGGTTAAGGTAGAAAATCACTGTGTCCCGGCGGGATAGACTGGGGGAAAGAGCCAAATTATCATGCCTCATCCCATATACTGTATTGGTTTGTAAAGGGTAGAAATCCCAAAGTGGTAAGGACCTCTGATATACTCTTCACCTTCTCTGGTAAATTGAGCTCCAGTTAATTAAATACATCTGGAGTAAAAAAGCTAGTATCAATAATGGTAACCAAGAAACTGTCGGATTGTCATAAAAACCCATCTGGTTCACTAATGTCCTTTAGGAAAGGAAATCTGCCGACCTTACCCGGTCTGGCCTATATGTGACTCCAGACACACAGTAATGTGGTTGACTCTTAACTTACACCTGATTTCAGAGTGCTCCCCCTTCTTCTACTCGCTGGAAAAAAGACGGGGGGTCCGTAAGCAGCTCTTGGGGCTGCTGGCCGACGACGGATCTCTGGTCTCGGATCCGGAGGGAATCAGCGCGGAGGCCCGGGCCTATTACGGGGCTCTGTTCTCGCTGGATCCGTCCAGCGAGGATGCGCGCAGAGTTTTGTGGGAGGACTTGCCGAAGCATTTCGTCGCCCGGATCCGACTTCTGTACGCCGCCGCGGAGTGACTGATAAAAGTCAACGGGTCTTTGACGGCGCCCCTTCGCTTCGGGAGGGGGGTACGTCAGGGATGCCCCATGTCCGGTCAGTTATACGCCGTCTGCGTGGAGCCTTTCCTGCGCCTCTTGCGGAACAGGTTGATGGGACTGTCTCTGCAAGGGCCGGGCGTGGAGGTCGTCCTCTCGGCTTACGCCGATGACGTGCTCCTCATGTTCACGGATCCCGTCGACTTGCGGAGGATGCGAGAATGCCAGCAGATTTACTCGGACGCATCCTCCGCCAAGATCAACTGGGAAAAATGTTCTGGACTCCTGGTGGGCCAGTGGCGGGTGGATTCCCTGCCGGAGGAGTTCAGGCCCTTCGCCTGGAGCACCATGCACCTCCTCTACTTGGGAGTCTACCTCTGCCCCGCCGAAGACGCCTGGCCGGCGAACTGGCATGAGCTGGAGGCCAAAGTCACCGCTCGCCTAGGACGCTGGACAGGACTGCTCCGAGTGTTGTCCTACAGGGGTCGAGCGCTGGTCATAAACCAGCTGGTGGCCGCCATGCTGTGGTACCGGTTGATCACTTTGATCCCTCCCCCTGCGTTTGTCGCCAAGATGCAGAAGAAGCTCATCGACTTCTTCTGGGACAAAAGGAAGCACTGGGTCTCTGCCGCAGTTCTGAGTCTCCCGCTTAGGGAGGGCGGTCAGGCGCTGGTGTGCCTTCGCACCCAGGCGGCGACTTTCCATCTTCGGACGCTGCAGAGATACCTGTACATTGAGAATCCTCCCAGATGGCGTGCGCTGGCGACATATTTCTTCTGCCAGCTGCACGGCCTCAACTACGACACGCAGCTCCTGTTTGTGGAATTGGGCCGTACACGTGCCTACCTGTGGGAGCTGCCTGTCTTCTACCAGGAACTGCTATGGGTCTGGAACAGCGTCGCCTCCAGGCGGCGTTCTCCCCCGTCAGGAATGGTGGCCGTCCTTCGGGAGCCGCTGTTCAGGAATCCGCACCTCCACGACCGCTGGTTCGGGCGGCTGGCGGGAGGGTAGGGCTGTGCCTGGCAAGGTGACTAGAATCAGGGACCTGCTCGATGGCGGAGGAGCGGGCTGGATGGCGCCGGAGGAGTTGGCGCGGCGCCTCTCCTGGGCCGACGTCTGGCTCGCGGCCAAAGCCATCGAGTCACTGAAAGTGGCACTAGGCCCTCATTGCACTAGGTGTATCGAAGAGGCTCAAGCACGTGGGGTGATCCCATCCGAACTGGGACGTAATTCCTCATCGGCGCGCGGCCCCGAAACCCCTCTCGGGAACCGGCACCTCACAACTTGAGCCATCTCGGGGAAATGCCCTCCGTGCCTTTTAGTTCTGCGCGGAGGGGTTTCTTGTACGCGCTGCTCCTGCACCCTCTCCACTTTGTCATCTTCGCCTGCCGTCCGGACATGCCTTGACGTGCCATCTTGCCGTCCGGCGGAGGCGAAGGTCCCCAATGGAGGGCTCTCTATGCGGGAGTCCTCCCTTTATCTATTGGGGACTTGGCCTGGAGGGTGTTGCACCGAGCAGTCCCGTGCAATAAGATTTTAAACAAGTTCATGGACTCCCAGGCCACCTGCCTTTTCTGCGGCCTAGAGGAGTCCGTCTTCCATATTTACATGGAATGTGCGAGATTGCAGCCCCTCTTCCAGTATTTGTAGGGGCTGATCCTCGATTTTTGGCCGCACTTCAGTCCCACGCTCCTGATCTTTGGTCACCCGGTGCGGAGGGGAGCGGGCAGGTCGGAGGACCTCCTCGTGGGACTGTTCCTGGGCCTGGCCAAAGTAGCCATTAACGGTTCCAGGCAGTGGGTGGTCGAGGGGGTCGTTCGGCCCGATTGCCTGCCTCTCTTCCGTGGCTATGTTCACGCCCGGGTGGCCCTGGAGATGGAGCACGCGGTGTCCACCGGCACGCTCGAGGCATTCCGCGACCGGTGGGCGCCGCGGGGACTGGAGTGCATCATCACCCCGGCCAACAAAATTTTAATTTAATTTGTAAAGTTTTATTAGTTACAGATCATTTGTTTTAGCACCCGAACCAAAAAGAGTTCACTGAAAGCGCTAACCAATAAAAAACAACTTGTATTTATACAGCGCCTTTAATGTCGTAAAACGTCCCAAGGCGATTCACAGGAGCGTTATGAGACAAAAAATTTGACTCCGAGCCACATGAGGAGAAATTAGGGCAGGTGACCAAAAGCTTGGTCAAAGAGGTAGGTTTTAAAGAAAGAAAGACTTGCATTTCTATAGCGCCTTTCACAACCACCAGACGTCCCAAAGCACTTTGCCGCCAATGAAGTACTTTTTGAAGTGGAGTCACTGTTGTAATGTAGGAAATGCGGCAGCCAATTTGTGCACAGCAAGCTCCCACAAACAGCAATGTGAAAATGAACAGATAATCTGTTTTTGTTATGGTGGTTGAGGGATAAATATTGGCCAGGACACCGGGGAGAACTCCCTTACTCTTCAAAATAGTGCCATGGGATCTTTTACGTCCACCTGAGAGAGCAGACGGGGCCTCGGTTTAACATCTCATCCGAAAGTGACAGGAAAATGTCCTGAGAAGTAAGTGTTACAGTTACAAGAAACATGTCACATGACTTTTAGTATGCTCAGGATCAAAAAGAGTGAGACCACTTGTAAGCCCAATTAAACTTGTGAGGCTGTCTTTATTCTTAAGAATGAGATGAAGTAGAGTCTGTATGAGAATCGCAAAAAAACTAAGCAAAATTATTTGAAAGGGGTGAAACATGAGATAGAAATGGAATGCATTCCAGGGAGCAGCAGATTGCACAACATAAGACATTTGTATCACGATCATCGTAAACCGTGCCTTTGGCGTTTGTTGGTTTTCTTGGATTTTGTATAACCCACTGGCCTTTGAAATGTAATATAGACGTATACCGATTGTTGATTCTCATTCAGTACTTGCAGTGGTTAATTCTTCAGGGAAGAAACTCTCAGCAATGCAGCGTGGAGGGTACATCAGTGTTTTCATCTGTTAGCAAAGAAGTGGACGCTCAAAGAAATAAAAGCACCCCCTTGAAGTCTGCAGTTCGAATATCACAAAACATACTGGTACATCGGAACGATTTGAAGGCTGCAATGTCATCTCAGAGTTATACACCACTCAAGCTTCATTCTGGGAGTTTATGGCATCATCTGAACCCCTCTATGAGTTTACTGCCATGTAATTACTTCCAGCTCTCCACTACCTAACATGTGCTGGACACAGGACCTCCCCAGTGCCTCAGTCTCCAAGCACTTTTTGTAGCGCTGAGCTGTGCAAATTAAAGAAGCCCCCAGGGTTGATGGTTTCGAGGTCCTTGCTGAAACAGTCAACAGGAATGGATGCAACTGACCTCAGCTTCCTGGGCAATCGGAGCAAAAGAGAAACATCCGAGATTCCCATTCCTGATCCCTCCTGCAGTGCAGATGCCCGATAAGGGTAGCGTTGGGCTTACCCCGCAGTCGAATAGTTTACCGACACTTGCTGCACAAAAAGAATAGGCACTTGGACAACAACAACCTGCATTTCTGTAGTGCCCCTCACATACAGGGTCGGCCGTGGCTCAGTGGGTAGCACTCTTGTGTCTGGGTCAGAAGGTTGTGGGTTCCAAGTCCCTCTCCAGAGACTTGAGCACAAAAAATTCGGCTGATGCTTTGGTGCTGCACTGACACTGCCTTCATTTGGAAACCTTTTTAGCTGATTGCTTGTGCGCGCTCCCTCCCTCTTTCCCTCTCGCTCTCTCACGCGCTCGCTCTCTTTCCTCGGCTCATTTCCTTGTAGCACGTTCTGCTGCTGGGTCGGCCTGCTGGCCAAATTGGGGCCACGCGGGCGGCTTTTATCAATGTGCAGAAAGGCCCACATCTTGTTCTGGTCTGAATTGGGCAAAGGCGTCTTGAATTGGGTTGTGGGCTTGAGCCTGTTTTAAGCAGCCGGGCCTGGGAGAGGAGAAAAAGCTGCTCCCTAATTGTGTGTATTTTGAGGCAGGAAGGAGCAGCGTTTTTACAGCAGTGAGTGAGTGGGTGAGCGAGGTAAGGAAGGGTGGAGCTGATGGAGTTTTGAAGGTTGAGGCAAGGGGAAGGCAATGAAGGGTAGGGCTTGTAGTTTGTGTGTGTGGGGAAGCCTGAGGATCAAGAGAGCAAGGTGGGGAAGGGGGGAAAGAAATATAAAAGGAAACATAAACTAGACAACAGGACTGCAAGCCTTTGGGTAAAGGGAAAGCCAATCAGCAGATGCCTACCCTACTACTCTGAAAACACCCGATCGTGCCATGAAGGAATGCTCTGTTTTATAAGGGTAGAAGAATAAATCTGAAAGAGTATTTTAAATATAGACTAAAAGAGCATTATGAGGCTTTGTGGGTCCATTATTCTGAAAGGAATTTAAGGATGGTATTTTTTAATCAGTATTTGCAGTGCATCTTGTAGCTGGTACACACTGCAGCCACGGTACGCCGGTGGTGGAGGGAGTGAATGTTTAAGGTGGTAGATGGGGTGCCAATCAAGCGGGCTGTTTGTCCTGGATGATGTCGAGCTTCTTGAGTGTTGTTGGAGCTGCACTCATCCAGGCAAGTGGAGAGTATTCCATCACACTCCTTACTTGTGCCTTGTAGATGGTAGAAAGGCTTTGGGGAGTCAGGAGGTGAGACACTCGCTGCAGAATACCTAGCCTCTGACCTGCTCTTGTTGCCACAGTATTTATGTGGCTGGACCAGATAAGTTTCTGGTCAATGGTGACCCCCAGGATGTTGATGGTGGGGGATTCGGCGATGGTAATGCCATTGAATGTCAAGGGGCGGTGGTTAGACTCTCGCTTGTTGGAGATAGTCATTGCCTGGCACTTCTGTGGCGCGAATGTTACCTGCCACTTATCAGCCCAAGCCTGAACATCGTCAAGGTCTTGTTGCATGCGGGCATGGATTGCTTCATTATCTGAGGAGTTGTGAATGGCACTGAACACTGTGCAGTCATCAGCGAACATCCCCACTTCTGACCTTATGTTGGAGGGAAGGTCATTGATGAAGCAGCTGAAGATGGCAGTTAGGGACGGGCAATAAATGCTGGCCTTGCCAGACAGAGTAAAAGAAGTAGGAAGGTAGTGCAGGAGTCCCCTGGGTCCATCTCCCTCTCCAACATATTTTCCGTTTTGGATACTGCTGGGGGAGATGGTTTCTCAGGGAAATGCAGCAAGAGCCAAGTCCGTGGCACTACGAGTGGCTTAGCTGCACAGGAGGGGAGGAAAAAGAGTGGGAGAGCAATAGTGATAGGGCACTCTATAGTAAGGGGAACAGATAGATGTTTCTGTGGCCGCAGATGTGACTCCAGGATGGTATGTTGCCTCCCTGGTGCTAGGGTCAAGGATGTCACTGAGCGGCTGCAGGACATTCTGAAGGAGGAGGGTGAACAGCTAGAGGTCGTGGTCCATATCGTTACCAACGACATAGGTAGAAAGAGGGACGAGGTCCTGCAAGCAGAATATAGGGAGCTAGGAAATAAATTAAAAAGCAGGACCTCAAAGGTAGTAATCTCAGGAATACTCCCAGTGCCACGTGCTAGCGAGAGCAGAAATAGGAGAATAGACCAGATGAATGCGTGGCTGGAGAGATGGGGTAGGAGGGAGGGATTTAAATTCCTGAGGCATTGGGACCGATTCTGGGGAAGGCGGGACCTGTACAAGCTGGACGGGTTACACCTCGGCAGAACCGGGACCAATATCCTCGCAGGAGGGTTTGCTAGTGCTGTTGGGAATGATTTAAACTAGTTTGTCAGGGGGCTGGGAACCTCAGTGTGGGCCCAGAATGGAGAGAAACAAAGCTGGAAGTGCAAGTTAGAAAAGTAGTCAGCAAAACTAGTAGGGAGCAGAAACAAAGGCCAACAGTAAAGAGGGTCAAAGTGCAGAAAAATATTAAACAGGCAAAGTTGAAGGCACTTTATCTAAATGCACGTAGCATTCGCAACAAGGTGGATGAATTAATGGCACTAATAGAAGTAAATGGATATGTTGTAATTGCCATTACAGAGACATGGCTGCAGGGTAACCAAAGCTGGGAACTGAATGTTCCAGGGTACTCAACATTTAGGAAGGACAGATAAAAAGGAAAAGGAGGTGGCGTAGCGCTGTTAATAAGGGATGAGATCGGTATGGTAGAGATAAAAGATCTTGGCTCGGCAGATCATGATGTAGAACTGAAATCAGTTTGGGTGGAGCTAAGAAACAGCAAAGGGCGGAAAACATTGGTGGGAGTTGTGTATAGGCCACCAAACAGTAGTGGTAATGTAGGGCACAGTATCAATCAAGAAATTAGAAGTGCATGTAACAAGGGCAATACGGTAATCATGGGGGACTTTAATCTACATATGGACTGGGCAAATCAAATTACCACTAATGGTGTGGGGGACGAATTCTTGGAATGCATGCGAGATGGTTTCCTGGATCAGTATGTAGAGGAACCAACCAGGGAACAGGCTATTCTGGATCTGGTACTGTGTAATGAGAAAGGGCTAATCAATAATCTTGTGCTAAAGGGGCCTTTAGGGACAAGTGACCATAATATGATTGAATTTTACATTAATTTTGAGAGTGATGTAGTCTAATCTGAAACTAAGGTCGTCAATCTAAACAGAGGAAACTACAAGGGTATGAGGGACAAGTTGGCCATGGTAGATTGGGAGACTACACTAAAAGGTATGAAGGTGGAAATATAATGGCTATCATTCAAGGAAATAATGCATAATTTGCAACAAACATATATTCCTCTCAGGCATAAAAACCCAAAAGGAAAAGTGATCCAACCATGGCTAACAAAAGAAATTAAAGCTAGTATTAAGTCAAAGGAGGAAGCTTATAAAGTTGCCAGAAAAAGCAGTCAGCCTGAGGATTGGGATCTTTTTAGAAATCAGCAAAGGGGGACCAAGAAATTGATAAAGAAAGGGAAAATGGATTATGAGCTCAAACTAGCGAAAAAATGGATTGTAAAAGCTTCTATAGGTATGTGAAAAGGAAAAGACTGGCGAAGGTAAATGTAGGTCCTTTACAGTCAGAGATGGGAGACTTTATAATGGGGAATGAGGAAAAGGCTGAGAAATTAAATAAATACTTTGTTTCTGTCTTCATGGAGGAAGACACAAAAAACCTCCCAGATACGAGAAAACCAAGGGTGTGGCAAGAATGAGGAACTTAAAGAAATTATTATTAGTAAAAAAACAGTACTAGCAAAATTAATGGGACTAAAAGTCAATAAATCCCAAGGACCGGATGACCTACATCCTAGGGTTTTGAAAGAGGTGGCCATCGGGATAGTGGACGCATTGGTTGTCATCTTCCAAAATTCTATAGATTCTGGAATGGTTCCTGCAGATTGGTAGATAGCAAATGTAACCCCGCCATTTAAGAAAGGAGAGAGAGAGAAAACGGGGAACTACAGACCTGTTAGCCTCACATCAGTAGGTGGGAAAATGCTGGAATCTATTATAAAGGATGCAATAACTGGGCACTTAGAAACTAATTAGGCAGAGTCAACATGGTTTTGTGAAAGGGAAATCCTGTTTAACAAACCTATTGGAGTTCTTTGAGGATGTAACTGGTGGAGTAGACAAAGGGGAACCGGTAGATGTGGTGTATCTGGATTTTCAGAAGGCCTTCGATAAAGTCCCACACAAGGGGTTGGTGAACAAAATTAGGGCACATGGAATTGGGGGTAATATACTAGCATGGATTGAGAATTGGTTAACAGACAGAAAACAAAGAGTAGGGATAACCGAGTCTTTTTCGGGATGGCAGGCAGTGACTAGTGGGGTACCGCAAGGATCGGTGCTTGGGCCCCAGCTATTCACAATCTATATCAATGATTTGGATGAGAGGACTAAATGTCACATTTCCAAATTTGCTGATGATACAAAGCTAGGTGGCAGTGTCAGTTGTGAAGAGGATGTGAAGAGGTTTCAAGGGGATCTCGACAGGCTCAGTGAGTGGGCGAGAACATGGCAGATGGAATATAATGTGGATAAATGTGAAGTTATCCACTTTGGTAGAAAAAACAGAAAGGCAGAGTATTTCCTAAATGGTGAAAGATTGGGGAATGCAGATGCTCAAAAGGGACCTGTGTGTCCTTGTACATGAGTCACTGAAAGTGAATGTGCAGGTGCAGCAAGCCATTAGGAAGACAAATGGTATGCTGGCCTTCATTACAAGTGGATTTGAGTACAGGAGTAAAGAAGTCTTACTCCAATTATATAGGGCCTTGCTGAGACCACACCTGGAGTACTGTGTACAATTTTGGTCTCCTTACCTAAGAAAGGATATACTTGCCATAGAGAGAGTGCAACAAAGGTTCACGAGATTGATTCCTGGGATGGCGGGACTGTTGTATGAGAAAAGATTGAGTAAACTAGGCCTGTATTCTCTTGAATTCAGAAGAATGAGAGGGGATCTCATTGACGCACACAAAATTATTACAGGGCTTGATAGGGTGGATGCTGGCAGAATGTTTCCCTTGGCTGGGGAGTCTAGAACCAGGGGCCACAGCCTCAGGATAAAGGGTAGGCCATTCAGGACTGAAATGAGAAGAAATGTCTTCACACAGAGGGTGGTGAATCTTTGGAATTCTCTACCCCAGAGGGCTGTGGAGGCTCAGTCATTGGGTATATTCAAAACAGAAGTCGATAGATTTCTGACTAGTAAGGGCATTAAGGGATATGGCGATAGGGCCGGTGAATGGAGTTGAGGCAGAAGATCAGCCATGATCTCATTGAATGGCGGAGCAGGCTCGAAGGGCCGAATGGCCTACTCCTGCTCCTATTTCTTATGTTCTTATGGTTGGGCCTAGGACACTGCCCTGAGGACCTCCTGCAGTGATGTCCTGGGGCTGTGATGATTGACCTTCAACCACCACCACCATCTTCCTTTGTGCTAGGTATGACTCCAGCCAGTGGAGAGTTTTCCCCCCCGATTCCCATTTACTTCAATTTTACTTGGGCTCCTTCATGCCACACTCGGTCAAATGCTGCCTTGATGTCAAGGGCAGTCACTCTCACCTCACCTCTGGAATTCAGCTCCTTTGTCCATGTTTGGACCAAGGCTGTAATGAGGTCGGGAGCTGAGTGGTCTTGGCGGAATCCAAACTGGGCATCAGTGAGCAGGTTATTGGTGAATAAGTGCCGCTTGATAGCAATGTCGATGACACCTTCCATCACTTTGCTGATGATTGAGAGTAGACTGATGGGGCGGTAATTGGCTGGATTGGATTTGTCCTGCTTTTTGTGAACAGGACATACCTGGGCAGTTTTCCACATTGTCGAATAGATGCCAGTGTTGTAGCTGTACTGGAACAGCTTGGCTAGAGGCACGGCTAGTTCTGGAGCACAAGTCTTCAGCACGATAGCCGGGATGTTGTCAGGGCCCATAGTCTTTGCTGTATCCAGTGCGCTGAGCCGTTCCTTGATATCACGTGGAGTGAATCGAATTGGCTGAAGACTGGCTTCTGTGATGGTGGGGACCTCAGGAGGAGGCCGATATGGATCATCCACTCGGCACTTCTGGCTGAAGATGATTGCAAACGCTTCAGCTTTGTCTTTTGCACTCACGTGCTGGGCTCCACCATCATTGAGGATGGGAAATATTCATGGAGCCTCCTCCACCCGTTAGTTGTTTAAGGGTCTACCACCATTCACAACTAGATGTGGCAGGACCGTAGAGCTTTGATCTGATCCATTGATTGTGGGATCGCTTAGCCCTGTCTATAGCATGCTGCTTCCGTTGTGGTAAGAATAAAGGTGAGGCTATTAGCGCTCACCGTTGTAGAGTAAATTGGACAGCAACTTCCAGCCTCCGCACATGTGCAATTAAACACAGAAATCCTGAAGTTGCTGTCTGATTTGCCCTGCTCCTCCACAAGCTTCGCTACACTGGTACCTCGCTGAGAGATTCGGCATTCAAACAATGAATGGCGTGAAGTTGCAATACTAACCCACTAAATACACCAGAAAGTGTTAGGGCTGATGCATTCAGGTGTAAGTGAATTTTTAACAGCGTAATATGTCTTAATTACTGCCAAACAAACACTCTGCACCTGAAAATTTATGTTTACAAGTGTGGGGTCTCATTCCTTCAGATTTTAATTATTGTTGGAGATTTAAAAAAATTAAAAATTAAATTTTTAAAAACTTTTTCTTTCTGTCTCTTTTATCTCTCTCTTAATCCCATCCTTTTTCCCTCTCTTTATTTTGCTTGCTGTGCATAATTTTACATTGAATTAAATATTCTAACTTACACTTCCTGGCTTAGACTGCGTGTCTCAGTGAGGATTCTTCAATAAGATTGGTTGAGGAGACACGTTGTTGCTTTCCCTGTTCGCACACGCCCCACATCTCCTGTAGAGGGCGTCATGCTGTTTCAGACACCCGATGACCGTAAGTTGCCACTCAAAAGCCCATGAAAAGTCTGTGGGCAGCTGCAAGTGTAATGAACGGCGAGCGCCGCTGAGAGCAAATTCCACGCCAGTGTGTTTAATGTTGGATTAATTTAATAAATACATTTTTTTTAAAAACAACACCCGATCTCAGATGCTAGGCAGAGGCGGGCCTGGGTTAGTACCTACTTGGCAGACCGCCTGGGAATACCAGGTGCAGTAGGCTTTTCTTGCCAGCAGAGGCTGCTCTCAGCTCTGTACATTCACACTGCCTTCAATCACCAGCCTTTTTGCTGCTCGCTCCTGCACTCACTCTCTCTTTCTCGCTCTCTTTCTCTTTCCTTTGCTGCACATTCTCTTGCTGGCAGACATAGGGAAGGGGGCTGAGATAGAGTGGCATTGTCAGAATAGATGCGGCGGAGATGGAGAAACTGGGAGAATGGAATAGAATCCTTGCAGGAAGCGGGGAGACTCAGTGGGTTTGTAGTGGATTTTGGTCAATAGCCTATCCCCAGAAACGGAGACAGAGAAGTTGAGGAAGGGAAGGGAAGAGCCATAGATGGACCATGTGAAGGTGAGGGAAGGGTGGAAATTGGAAGCCAAGTGAATGAAATTTTCCAGTTCAGGGCGAGAGCAGGAAACGGCACCAATACAGTCATCGTTCTGACGATGCCACCTTCCATACTAGTGCTTCCGATATGTCTTCCTTTTTCCTCAACCGAGGATTCACCTCTACCGTGGTTGACATGGCCCTTGACCTTGTAAGTTCCATTTCCCGCACTTCTGCTCTCACCCCTTCCCCTCCCTCCCAGAACCACGATAGGGTTCCCCTTGTCCTCACCTTTCACCCCACCAGCCTCCACATTCAACGGATCATCCTACGTCATTTCCGCCACCTCCAGCGTGATCCCACCACCAAACACATCTTCCCCTCCCCCCCGCTTTCAGCATTCTGAAGGGACCGCTCCCTCCGCGACACCCTGGTCCACTCCTCTATCACCCCCAACACCCCTTCCCCTTCGCTCAATGTAAGCTCGAGGAACAGCACCTTATCTTTCGATTAAGCACTTTACAGCCTTCTGGATTTAATATCGAGTTCAACAATTTCAGACTATAACCTCGGCCCATATATATTTTTTTCCAATTTTTCTCACATGGTAGCTGTTGATGATTCTACCATTGCCATTTACACCCCATCTAGAGTCATCTTATGTTCCTTAACTTGTCCCATTACCTTCTCCTTTTGCCTTGCACCATCATCCCTTTTGTCATTTAATCTCTCCTGCCTTCCAGCCTATCACAGTCCCTCCCTTTGTTCTTTCCTCCCCTCCTCCCTTTCCCTGCCCCTGCTTAAAAATCTGTTACGTCTGTAACCTTTTCCAGTTCTGACGAAGGGTCCTCGGCCCGAAACGTTAACTCCGTTTCTCTCTCCTCGATGCTGCCTGACCTGCTGAGTGTTTCCAGCATTTTCTGTTGTTATTTCAGATTTCCAGCATCCACAGTATTTTGCTATTGAACTGTGTTAAGCCCTGCCGACACCTCAAAAGGCTTTTGATCATTAAACTCAAGGCTGAGGGGGTTCAGGGTAAACTTTGGGAATGGAGAAGTAACTGGCTGAAGGATAGGAAACAGTAAGTGTTCATCAGAGGAGCTGGGTCAGATTGGAGGGAAGTACTGTGTCAGGTGCCTCAGGGTTGGTGCTGGGAGCACTATTATTTCCAATTTACATAAATGACCTGGATTCAGAAACTCGATGCAAAGTGGTCAGATTTATGGGTGATACCAAACTAGGAGAAGCAGTGGATTTGGAAGAGGCAGCTTAGAAATTACAGGGTGAGATGGACAACATATGCAAGTGGGCAGAACAATGGCAGATGAAATATAATGCAGACAAATGCTACACACAGGAAGGAAAGATAGACAACATGTATACTGCATGAATGGTGTTGAAATTGCTAAGAATGAAACTGAAAGAGAACATGGAGTCTTGCTAGACTCTACGATAAATATGGCCAACCAAGGCAGAGCGGTTAGCAGCAAAGCTGACCCAATGTTGAATTATACAGCCCAAAAATGGTAGAATATAATGAAGAGGAATGAGCGATCAAAATTTATAGTGTCTTTGTTCACCCAAACCTTGAATACTGCATCCCATTCTGGTCACCCAGAAGCAAGAGACAGCCAAATGCTGAAGGCGGTGCAGAGAAGAGCCACAAGACTGATTCTCAGGTGTCAGGGCTCTGAACTGAGGGGAAAGACTGGGTTTTTTTCCCACCTAGAAAGAGGCAGCTGAAAGATGATCTCAGAGGCATATAGAGATTGCTACGGGTATAGAAAAAGTTAACCCAGAATGTGACTTTAAATTAAGTTGCCGAAGTAGATCTAGAGGACAGAGGTTCAGGCTAGTAAAAGGTAGTTTTAGGACAGGTATCAGGAAATTCATCTTCACACAGTGATCAACATGTGGAATAAACTTCCAGACTAAGTGGAGGCAAAAATCCTAGAATCGCTTAAACAATTGGATGTTACAATGGGAGTGTTGTATGAACCGTATTTAACAGATTCAAGGACCCATGAGTCAGTGACACAATGACAGATGTTTATTGATATTTGCCGGGCACTGAGACTACAAGTAAGCGATATATGTCTATATGCTCACAAGTAGGTGGCCCATTGAGGACATATAAACGATACCCCTCATGTAGTTTGCAGCGCTGGGAATCAACTTGTGTTACAAATCACACATTTGTACAGATTAGCAAACAAGGATAGCTGAACTGAGTTCTGTTAGTTCCATCTTTGTATTTCCCTTTCAACTGCTGTCTTTTCCTCCCTTGTTCTAACCTTATCTGTAGCAGACGGTCCCAGTTCACTGATCCCGAGGCGTCTTTTGCTTGTTTTCTTACATGGCCGTCATGAGCTCATAGTTGTACTTTTCCATTTTCCCTAAACTAGGTTGACCCACAGTAACCCTAGAAATTCTGAAGGCATTCACTCAATGCTTTCTCCTCATGTCGAGGTATCCTAACTGTAAGGTTTCCAAAATTTGCAGATCCCCAAAACCTAAGGAAAAAAGACTTTGGAACTACCTCAGAGTGATAAAATTGCATTTGGGCCTAACATAAGGAATTTAAGACCAAAAACCAAGCTGTATGGAAGAAAATTGTAATCGCATTCCCTTCCGACACCCTCCTCATGTTCTAGACAGGAAAAAGTTAAAAGCTTGTTGTCTAATAGGTAATCCCTCGCACCTATAGCTTCCAACCTCTCTTTCTACTGTAGTCTTTCTTGCTTCTATTTTATCAGTACTGCTATGGTCAGTACTTCCCCGAATTTACCTCACTTGTTCCTTATTAACTGCAAATTCACTGTCGTGCAAACTCTTCCTCCTCCCGGCATCTCCATTGTGTTGAAATCAAGATTGGTTTCACTATTTTCCGACACTAATTCTTTCCCCAGGCCTCAAACCTGTCGAACTCCTCACGAACTTCAGCCTTCTCTTCTGCCCACAATCTAAAAGGGACACTTTTATTGGTATTTTACCTCCAATTTTCTCCTCTCCTGAAGGTGGTAACTCAAGTGTTGTATGGTGCACAGGTGCCAACAGCTATCTAGTTCATCACTCAGAGTCCAATCTTCAGTTCTGAGGCAGAGTGTAAACCCTTTACAGATGTTGATGGACCTGCCATGTGTTTTTGTGAATTTGTTTCAGATTTCCAGCATTTGCAGCTCTTTCTCTTTTTACCCTTTCTTCATGTCTAAGCCTAGACAGCGAGATGTTTGGACATTGAGGGTATCCACCTGACCTGGATCACGATCCTCATTTAACATCCACACACACACACTCTTTCCAGCACGGGTGACGGGCAGTGATCAGGAATGGGAAACCTGACTGACGTCTTGCAGCCAGAGCCAAATGTAGAGCCCCACTATTGGCCTTGCTCAGATCAGCTAACTCAGCATAGACCTGGCATCATCCTAGTCAGTACTAAATTGTTCATTTTAAATCCAAGATTGATAGATTTCTGTTAACCAGGGGTGTTAAGGGATGTGGGGCAAAGGCGGGTATATGGAGTTAGGTCGCAGATCAGCCATGATCTCATTGAATGGCGGAACAGGCTCGAGGGGCCTGTTTGAATATTTAAACTGAACCTTGCTCTAACACTGTGATATTTTTATTGAGAAGTCGCACAACACCAGGTTATAGTCCAACAGATTTATTTAAAATTACAAGCTTTCGGAGCTATCCTGCCCCTTCTTCAGGTAGAGTTACTGTGAGAGAATATTTTTATTGGAGTACAATGATGATTCCTCCTAATGTTTTAAGCAGCTCTGGATGGCTAGTGTGAAGATCCAGCACCACTAATAATTTAAAGGAGGATGGAAATTTGGATTACATAGGATATACAGCACGGAACAGGCCATTCGGCCCAACCAGTCATTGCTGGCGTTTATGCTCCACTAGAGCCTCCTCCTGTCTTTCCTCATCTAACTCTATCAGCATAACCCTCTTTTCCCTTCTCCCTCATGCTTATCCAGCCTCCCCTTAAATGCATCTATACTATTTGCTTCAACCACTCCTTGTGGTGGCAAGTTCCACATTCTCACCACTCTCTGGGTAAAGAAGTTTCTTCTGAATTCCCCATTGGATTTCTTGGTGACTATCTTATATTGATGGCCCTGAGCTTTGCTCTTCCCCACAAGTGGAAACACTGGGCTGGATTTTGAAGTTGGAGTCGGGTTGGGGTCGGGAATCACACATTCTGGCTTGTGAATCCGCCTCCATCGAGATGTGGCCAACCCACTGTATTTTCCCTTGATTGACCTTGTTGAGCCCGCCCACTGGGCTCAGCAGGCCAATTAAGGGCCACCCGGCAACAGGTGACGTCACAGACTGACATTTCATCTGTCAAGAGCTTCTGACAGATGAAATATCAGCGTTTGACAGCTCTGTGATTTCTAACTTCAGTCCTTCCTTTCAGGCTGAGTTAGAAATCATTCCAGCACAGGAAACAGAAGGCTGCAGGTTTTGACAGAACCACGGCTTTCCTGCTTTCTGTGCCGGTGAGATTTCTAACTCCCAAGAACTGAAGGGCTGACACCTGCAGGAGGAAGTTAAGGTAAGTAAAACTTTTTCCAACACTTAGCACTTACCTTACACACTTACCTCTGCACACATGCACCCATCACTCACCTGCCCACCGGACATATCGACCCCTCCAACCCCTGCAGACCCACGGCCCGCCCCGATAACTTGGAGTGGTTGCCACCTGTCGGGAAGCCCACACTTTTCTTTTTAAAATAGGGATTAGGCAAAAAACTGCCTGTTAACTACCTGTTAACAGGCAGTTAATTGTCACTAATCCCTTCCCGCCTCGGGGAGTCGGGTCTCAGAACAGGTCGGGTACCCGCCGCCAGAGAAACTGGCATGGAGGCGGGTTGGAGTCGGGATGGGGTCGGGACCCCCGAATCTGCAACTTTAACCGCCACCCCCCCCCCCCCCCCCCCCCCCCGCCTCCAAACCCGACTCCACGGGTCATTGAAAATCCAGCCCACTCTCTCTGTGTCCATTCTATCAAAACCTTTCATAATTTTAAAGACCTCTATTAGGTCACCTCTCAGCCTTCTCTTTTCAAAAGAGACCCAGCCTGTTCATCCTTTCCTGATAGGTATAACCTCGCATTTCTGGTATCAAATTTAAATTTGCGACTGACTGACTTCTGTTTCTCCACAGATGTTGCCTGACCTGCTGAGTAAGTCCTGCTTTTTTTCTGTTTTTGTTTCATGAAGAATTTTTAAGCCATGAACGAACAGTTAACAGCTCCCCAGGCACAGATGGAAAGCAAGAGAGCAAGTCACCCTGGACTGGTCTCAACCGCCACCTGCTGGTCATTTACAAAACAGCACTGACAGGACCCGTGAGCAGATTGCCTCTTTACTGTCTGGAACATAGGAACAGGAGGAGGCCATTCAGCCCCTCGAGCCTGTTCCGCCATTCAATGAGATCATGGCTGATCTGTGACCGAAAATGTTGGCAGTGGGGATCCCAGTGTTTTTCTTTTCCATGATTAGCTGCTGTGAGTTCTACACCATGTATTGTTGGAAATTGGGATTCATCGAGTTACATCGAGTCTACAGCACAAAAATAGGCCATTCGGCCCAACTGGTCTATGCCGGCTTTTATGCTCCATGCGAGCCTCCTCCCACCGAGAGGATTTGAAGAATTATATTCATCGCTGCGTGAGGATATGATTGTATGTTGGCCTCAGTCTGTGCTGCTTCAGGAGACAGATTTAACTGCAAAATGTATTCAGTTTCAAGGTTGAAATTCCATGAACCAAAGCTTGGAGTGGACAGTGCCAAAAACAGAGGGAAAAGCTAGAGTTTAAAAAAAAATGTGAATATTCAACCACAACACACAAGAAAGTGGAACCATGACAGGAAAGTAGTAGAGTGGGCAGTGCAGGGCATTGGTTTCTTTCACACCATGACCAGTCCCCACCTTGCTCCCATCACATGGTTTTTTCTCTCCTTCCGTTCTTTCATAAACTTCTCCCATCGGCTCTCCCTGGTCTGTAACTTCAGTTGCTGAGGATTCTTTTTGTGAGATTAGGCGCTCGTCTCGTGATTTATTTTGACCCACATTGTTCTCGTGTCTCCTCCCAAGTTGTCAGCTTAAGAACATAAGAAACAGGAGCAGGAGTCAGCCACATGGCCTTCGAGACATTCAATATCACGGCCGATCTTCTACATAAACTCCACATTCCCGCCCGATCCCCATATCCCTTGGTTCCTTTAGTGTCCAGAAATCTATATTCAACGACTGAGCATCCACAGCCCTCTGGGGTAGAGAATTCCAAAGTTCCAAATAAGTGCACCCTTTGTGTGGCTTGTATCGAAGAGGACGAGACAAGCTTGACTTTAGGTTGAACTTATTGTTGGTTCCAGTAGTGGTTCTGGGGAACCGGTATGAAGTAACCACTTTAGTCTGGGTAGGGTAAGTAGTGCTGGCAGGTTTGGATCTTATAGGTGCATCAGAGTGCCATTTCACCCTCAAACTTATAAGGTTCTTAACTTAAAGTCAGTTCTGTGTAGTGTTACAATGCAATCTTTTTAAAACCGTACTCTGCACTAGTGCCATTCCTAGCACACCCACTTTTACAAACGGAAAATTGGAGACGCGTGCAATAAGGGCACAGCAGTTATCATGGGTGACTTTAATCTACATATAGATTGGGCGAACCAAATTAGTAACAATACTGTGGAGGAGGAATTCCTAGAGTGTATACGGGATGGTTTCCTGGACCAATATGTCGAGGAACCAACTAGAGATCAGGCCATCTTAGACTGGGTATTATGTAATGAGAAAGGATTAATTAGCAATCTTGTTGTGCGAGGCCCCTTGGGGAGGAGCGATCATAATATGATAGAATTCTTCATTAAGATAGAGAGTGAAGTAGTTGACTCAGAGACTAGGGTCCTGAATTTAAATAAAGGAAACTACGATGGTATGAGGCACAAGTTGGCTAGGATGGATTGGGGAACGTTACTTAAAGGGTTGACGGTGGATTGGCAATGGCAAACATTTAAAGTTCGCATGGATGAGCTACAGAATTTGTTCATCCCTGTTTGGCATAAAAATAAAACAAAAAAGGTGACTCAACCGTGGCTAACAAGGAAAATTAGGGACAGCATAAGATTCAAGGAGAGGACATATAAATTGGCCAGAAAAAGCTGCAAACCTGAGGATTGGGAGCAGTTTAGGATTCAGCAAAGGAGGACAAAGGGATTAATTAAGAGGAGGAAAATAGATTATGAGAGTAAGCTTGCAGGGAACATAAAAACTGACTGTAAAAGCTTCTATAGATATGTGAAGAGAAAAAGATTGGTGAAGTCAAGTGTATGTCCCTTGCAGTCAGAATCAGGGGAATTTATAATGGGGAACAAAGAAATAGCAGACCAATTAAATACATACTTTGGTTCTGTCTTCACAAAGGAGGACACAAATAACCTCCCAGAGATGTCGGGGAACATAGGGTCTAATGAAAGGGAGGAACTGAATGAAATCAGTATTTGTAGGGAAATGGTGTTAGGGAAATTAATGGGATTGAAGGCCGATAAATCCCCATGACCTGATAATCTACATCCTAGGGTACGTAAGGAAGTGGCCCTAGAAATAGTAGATGCATTGCTGGTCATCTTCTACAATTCGATAGACTCTGGAACAGTTCCAATGGATTGGAGGATAGCTAATGTAACCCCACTATTTAAAAAAGGTGGTAGAGAGAAAACGGGGAATTATACACAGGTAAGTCTGACATTGGTAGTGGGGAAAATGCTAGAGTCCATTATAAAAGATGTAATAGCAGAGCACTTGGAAAACAGTGACAGGATCGGACAAAGTCAACATGGATTTACAAAAGGTAAATCATGCTTGACTAATCTACTGGAATTTTTTGAGGATGTAACTGGTAGAATAGATAAGGGAGAACCAGTGGATGTGGTGTATTTGGACTTTCAGAAGGCTTTCCATAAGGTCCCGCATAAGAGATTAGCGTGCAAAGTTAAAGCACACGGTATTGAGGGTAAGGTACTGTCTTGGATAGAGAACTGGTTGGCAGACAGGAAGCAAAGAGTTGGAATAAACGGGTCTTTTTCCGAGTGGCAGGCAGTGACTAGTGGGGTACCGCAGGGATCGGTGCTAGGACCCCAGCTATTCACAATATATATATAAATGATCTAGACGAGGGAACTAGATTGAATATCTCCAAGTTTGCAGACGACACAAAGCTGGGTGGGTGTGTGTGCTGTGAGGAGGATGCAGAGAAACTCCAGTATGATTTGGACAGGTTGGGTGATTGGGCAGATGCTTGGCAAATGCAGTATAATGTGGATAAATGCGAGGTTATCCACTTCGGTGGCAAAAAACAGGAAGACAGATTATCATCTGAACGGCAATAAATTGGGAAAAGGGGAAGTGCAACGAGACCTGGGTGTCCTTGTGCACCAGTCGCTGAAGGTAAGCATGCAGGTGCAGCAGGAGGTTAAGAAGGCAAATGGTATGTTGGCCTTCATAGCGAGAGAATTCGAGTACAGGAGCAAGGATGTCTTGCTGCAGTTGTACAGGGCCTTGGTGAGACCACACCTTGAGTATTGTGTGCAGTTTTGGTCACCTTATCTGAGGAAGGATGTTCTTGCCATGGAGAGAGTGCAGCGAAGATTCACTAGGCTGATACCTGGGATGGCAGGAATGAGGTATGAGGAGAGATTGGGTCGATTAGGCTTATATTCGCTGGAGTTTAGAAGAATGAGAGGGGATCTCATTGAAACTTATAAAATTCTAACAGGACTATACAGACTAGAGGCAGGGAGGATGTTCCCGATGGCGGGGGAGTCCAGAACCAGGGGTCACTGTCGAAAGATAAGGGGTAAGCCATTTAGGACTGAGATGAGGAGGAATTTCTTCACCCAGAGAGTGGTGAACCTGTGGAATTCTCTACCACACAAGGCAGTTGAGGCCAATTCATTAAATATATTCAAGAAGGAGTTAGATATATTTCTTAAAGCTAAAGGGATCAAGGGATATGGGGAGAAAGCAGGGACAGGGTACTGAATTTGGATGATCAGCCATGATCTCATTAAATGGCGGAACAGGCTCGAGTGGCCGAATGGCCTACTCCTGCTCCTATCTATGTTTCTATGTCATCTGATGGTACAGCTGACATAACCAGTATATAACAGCCATACTAAGAAGGCCCCAGGTTTAATTCCTAATTGGAGTAACGTGCTACAATTCACTTAGTGCCCCAGACTGACGGGGAAGAATCAGCCTCGGATGCGGTTTCTGGCTCCCAGTGTTTACTGTGTGTGGAACACTGATCCTCAAAACACCCTCAGTCAGTGTCTCAGCTCACAGAACTGCCAGGAAATTCTTTGGGGTTTTTCAGCCCCCCACACACAGTGCCGCCTTAACTTCAGCAGCAGTCAGTTTACGTAGGAAAACAGGGTTTCCAAAGTGATGGCGGTGGAGCGGGAGAAGGCCCGAAGAAATTCACCGCGCAAGTGTTAAACTAAAGGAGGACAGGGTGCTAAAATAACTAAAGCAATTCTTGGAGACAATGACAAAAGAAGAAAATAGAATTAAATACAAAGCTTTATTGCATTAAGCTGTCCTGATCCAGCAGAAGATGACCACTCCTGGTCCAGAAGATAAACAAAAAACACGATTGTATTAAATAGAGAGAGTTTGGAAGTTACAAATGTGAAAAGGGACCATTCAGATGGCACTTGTTATCCTGAGTGTTGATATTTAGTAGTGAGGGTTAAGAAGACGTGTCCACATTGGCTCAAGGCTGCCATAAGCAGTAACCCACGATGTTGCGGCAATAAATATCGGTTTTCATGGCTGAAGGGGCAGCGTCCAATCACATGTATTTTCTTGAATGATCCATCACGTAATGCCGTGTTCATTTTGTTTCTCTCCATTTGCCAGTGAAACACGTTTCTTGTACACGGCTATGACTAGAATTAAAATTATAAATTCAATAGCAAGGACAGTGACTGCAAGCATCCAGAGATTTCTTGTGAGAATGTGATCAGTTTTCATTTCTGGTGAAAAAAAGAAAGAAAACTATTGATCATTACGGCAGTGGTTTCAGTGCTGGTTTGGTCTTCTATGCTAATAGTTTAAAATATAACCACCATAAAAGCACGACCGCATTTAAGAATGCTTAAAGAAACTGATAGCCAAGTTCCGCACCCATGAGGACGGCCTCAATAGGGATCTCGGGTTCATGTCACGCTACAGAACGTGACTCGACATCGTTGTCTGTCTTCCCGTTTTTAAAAAAAAACACAAAAAAAAGTTAAAAGCTTAACTGCAGACGGCAGCATTTGACACGTTGGGCCCCCTGTGACCCACCTCATTGTCTTAGCTGTACTCTGCTGTGTCTTTGATGTAATGCCTCCCTAACAGATTGTATCTCTGCAGACACATTGTTCTCTGTCTATATATACTGTGTAATCCATTCCCTCACTGTACCTTTACCTGAAGAAGGAGCGGAGCTCCGAAAGCTCGTAATTTTAAATAAAACTGTTGGGGGTAAAAATTAAGTCGCGCCCCATTTGGGGCGCAAATATCGTCTGGACGCAAATATTAGCGCCTGGCGCTAATTATCGGCACTGACTGGAAACTTCACTTTTACCGCCCCGGGAGGTGAGTGGAGCGCTAAATCAGGCACTGCACACCTGTCTTAAGGCGCAAAGGCCAAGGAGTGAGGCGCTAACTCAGAGCGCTGGCGAAGCTCATGTAATGTCAGTCAGCAATGGAACACACACACAATGGCACGGGCCAGTTCTTAAAGGGGATGGTTAATCTTGCTTTCCATCCACATCCTGTTCATTGCAGCCTTGAATCTCGGCCTGGAGAGACTTGCACATCAAATGTGCTGGAAAGAACAATGGAGAGTACCAGGCAAAGAGCTCAGAGTGCAGCTCCCACAGTCTCTGCTAAATCGATACAAGGAATGGCAAATCAAAATGAACCTGCAAAGTGCTGCTCAGTACCCAAAACTCCTTCACAGAACGTTGAATCTCACCAGAAGTCTCTCCCTCTCTCTGTCAGAATGCGTAGTTCAAAAATGCCACCAACAATAAAAGACAGGAAGAGGCCCCCTTTAAATAGCGCCCCCCCCCAGCCCCACAGCGATTGATAGCGTTCCAGTCTTCTGGTCGTTGGATGCGCCAGGCGGTAAGGCAGGGGGCGCCACTCAATTTCCGCTCCGGGGCGCCACAAGGGCGTTGCACCATGGAATGACGTCATAATCTGCGCGCGCAGGTGGTCGCAGCGGTAAGTTTTAGCGCCGCCGCACAATCTCTAGTTAAGTTCCCGAGCGGCGCAAACATCGCTGCGCCTGGGCGTTAGCGGCTTTGCGCCCCATTAGCGCCCTCTTAAGGCGCTAACGGGAGGCGCAACCAACTGAATTTTTACCCCTTGGACTATAACCTGGTGTTGTGCGACTTTGCATTTAAGAATGTAATTGTATGGTGAAAGTATTTTTAAACGTTGGATAACACAGTAGTAGCCTAAACCAGAAACAAAGTGCATTGATACAGCGCATTTAATGTAGAAAAACATCCCAAGGTGCTTCACAGTAGCGTAATCTGCCCAAAAAAACACGTATTTATACAGCGCCTTTCACAACCCCAAAGCGCTTTATAGCCAATGAAGTACTTTAAGTGATCACTGTGGTCATGCAGGAAATGCAGCAGCCAATTTGTGCACAGCAAGCTCCCACAAACAGTAATTAGATAATGACCAGATAATGTGTTTATTTTAAAGTGATGTTGGTTGAAGGATAATAATAGTCAGGACACCGGGGAGAACTCCCCTGCTCTTCGTAATAGTAATCCTTCACCTGAGGAAGGAGCAATCGATAGCTCCGAAAGCTTGTGATTTCAAATAAAACTGTTGGACTATAACCTGGTGTTGTGCGACCTCTCAATTTTGTCCACCCCAGTCCAACACCGGCATCTCCGCTTCATAATAGTGCCATGGGATCTTTTATGTCCACCTGAGAGAGCAGACGGTGCCTCGGTTTAACGTCTCATTTGAAAGGCGGCACCTCCGACAGTGCAGCACTCCCTCAGTACGGTGCTGGAGTGTCAGCCTAGATTTTTGTGCTCAAGTCTCTGGAGTTGGGCTTGAACCCACAACCTTCTCCCACCTGATGCATGGCTGACACCTAAAGAGAGATATTAGAAGGGGTGACTAAAAGCTTGGTCAAAGAGGTTGATTTTAAGGAAGGTTTTAAAAAAGGGAGGAGGGAAGAGAGAGAGAGGTTTAGGGAGGGAATTCTGGAGCGCAAACTATAGATGGCTGCCAGTGGCAGGGCGATGGCAGTAGGGAATTCACAAGATGCCAGAGTTGGAGCAATGCAGAGGTCTCAGAGGGTTGTAGGGCTAGAGAAGGGTACAGAGAGATAAGGAGGGACGAGGCCATGAAGGGACTTAACCACAAGGATAAGAATTTTTAATTTGAGGCGTTGGTAGCCAGGAGCTAATGTAGGCCAGCGAGCACAGGGAGAGGGTTAGCAGATCGTAGTGCAGGATAGGAGAAGGGCAGCAGAGTTTTGGATGAGCTGAAGTTTACATAGCGTGGAGGGTACAATACAGCATAGAGAGAGAACTTCTTATATCCTCTCCAAGGAGCGAGGGAGACATTAAGGAGAGTCTTCCCAAATATGGGAGCAGAATCCAAGTCACAAAAGGACTCGAGCTATAGAGAGTTAAAGGTATTTGGTAAGAAGTGTTTGGCACAAACGAGGAAACAGCTTTTGAGCAGCCGAGCAATGCAGCAGCTCCATTTGTGGTCTTGGGAGATAGTGAGGCCAAGAACATTGATAAGTCAAGAGAAGTGTAGGCCCATGAAAGTTAAAAAGGTGCAGCGGTTTATACTTGTGGAACCAGAGACTGGAACAGAAGTTTCTGAAGAACTGAAAGAAGATTTCCTTTACTTCAAATGGCATGGAGATCAAGATGTCGTGATTCAGCATTGTATCGCAAGACAACTGGAGGTTATGAGTACTGAGTGTAGGACACAACTTACCTACAGAAAGACCAAATGTTCGAGAAACTGATTGGTGTAGAACATCATTTCTTAATCTGAATGTGTAGTTCGAACTCCTATTGGCGTCATTGATTTGCAGAATACTCTGCAGGGCGTATAGACCATCTCCACTTTGTTGGTACGTAGTACGTAGTCTCAGACAGTGTCGAAATATCCTCATTTTCTTCATTGTACCAGGAAACAGTAGCCTCAGGGTAACCTTGGGACTCGAATCTGAACAATGTCCCGGATGGTGTTAACTGGATAAAAAAGTCAGGTTCTTTGTAGTATGCTGTAGATTTTACAAAAGGGCCATTAGAAACAAGAAATAAACTTGATAAAAAATAATGCCAACTAGGAATTTTGTTCCAGTTAATAACTAATTGAAAATTGCAATAAAAGCTTTAATTTTCAAAAACAACAAATCAAAGTACAAACAGAATAGTAGATATTGCTGTTTGTGATCAATTTGGAGATATTCAAATCATTATACCAAGTGATCAAGTTGAAGGTGAAAATCCCACAATATCCTGCTGGCAGCTGTTCAGCCAAAATCATACATAACCCTTGATGGTAAATATCAGTGGGCTTTTCACCTGCGAGGCCATCACAGTTCAGCCCGATCCTGGAGCCGTCCACAGGCAGGGCTTGCTGAATAGCAAATGGGAGTGCCAACCCTAACCGAGGTGTGTCGATTGCACCAATAGCACTGCTCCAGCGGAGAGGAGCTACACCAGCACAGTCTGGGCATCAAACCTGGTCTGTACGGCTCAGGCACTCAATGGTGAGACTCACTGAGCCATCAGGGGAGGCCAAGAAGCATGACTTTAATTTGCAGCACTGACAGAACAAAAATGAAAACTGAAAGAAGCATGTACCTGCAAATATTAGAGACACAATGCCCTGGCCAATTCCTTTTCCGTTACTGACAAAGCACACATACTGTCCAGCATCCTCTGGTCTCACTCTGTCCAGCTTCACTGAAACGTTCCCTTGTTTTAACTCCTCTGGGAATAAGCTTGTCCTCCCCGAATACCGAGGGCTTTGGCGACTGAGTTGCTCTTTTCCAGAATAATAACTATAAACAACTTCCTCCGTCTCGACACGTTGCCAATTGATGACCAGCAGATCCAGTGACGATTCACCCTGAGCTTTAAAGCTGCAACTCAGCACCGTGTACTGACCGTAGACAGCAGTCACTGGTGCTTCTGGGGTGTGAACAGTAAACTGAGCTGTGAATTAAAACAAATAGATTAGTAACAGCATTGTTCCAAGAGATTTAATCTTGAACACAGGAAAGCACTAAAAAGCAATTATCCCCGCTTCTGCATTTTCTCTCTTCCCTGAAGAGTTGATGGGCCAGAAATTCGTCTCTTGTCGGGTGAGTACGCGCTGTGTACTCACCCGTAAGGCCACCTGAAGTGCCGGTTTCCTGCATGCACTGCGCATGCGCGGGAAACCGGAACTTCTGTTCCCCTGAAGGAAGGGGTTCAGAAGTCGAACGCGTGCGCGGTAGAGGCTGCGGACACGCAGCGAACTTCGCTTTTTTTTTCAGGTTTCTCCATGAGGGTAAGCATGGAGAAGCTGCACTTTTAAAAAGGAGGTGCAAGGCCTGTTTTTAACAAGGTAAGTGGTTAATTAATTACAATTTAAACATTTTTTCAACAGGTTTATCTTTTTTACATACTTTAAAGAAAGGTAAGTTTATTTTTAGCACGTTAAAAAGTATAATTAATTTTTTCAAAAATTTTAATTTTTGTTTGAAGTAGTTAATTTATGTAACCTATAGTTATTTTAAAAATGCAATGTTTTAAAAAAAATTTATTTGAAGTTTAAGTGTGGTTTTGGGGCCGATCTCTATTCATAGATTTGACAGGTCTTCCTGTCAAATCTATGAATGAAAATGCCCTGCTCCGATTGGCTCTCCATGGCCCACGTGATCCCAGGGGACGCTTCGAACTAACTGCGCCCCTGGGATACGCAAGCACTGCGCGCTGGCAGCTGTAGGAGGCCCAGGAGCCGAAGTCCTCGTGGGCCCGAAGCACAACGGCAGGCGCGGTAGGCAAGTACGCGCGCGATGCTTGCACCCTTAGGAAGCCGGAGAGCCGAATTTCTGGCCCGATATTTCCTGCGTTGATATTTCCTGTGATCTATTGAAATAGAAGAAGTTTGGTTCCCTCACCTCACCAAATGGACATAAAAAAAGTAACTGCAGCATCTGCAGCAACATGATCAGTAAACACCACAAAATAGATGGGGCTATTTCTTTGAAATATTCTTTTCAGCTCCATGAACAATGTTTACTTGGGAAGTATCCATCTTAGAATCATAGAAAGTTACAGCACGGAAGGAGGCCATTTCGGCCCATCGTGTCCGCGCCGGCCAACAAAGAGCTATCCAGCCGAATCCTACTTCCCAGCCCTGCAGGTTAGAGCATCCCAAGTGCACATCCAAGTACTTTTTAAACGTGGTTAGGGTTCCTGCCTCTACCACCCTTTCAGGCAGTGAGTTCCAGACCCCCACAACCCTCTGGGTGAAGAAATTTCCCCTCTAAACCTTCCACCAATTACTTTAAATCTGTGCCCCCTGGTTTTTGACCCCTCTGCTAAGGGAAATATGTCCTTTCTATCCACTTTATCTGTGCCCCTCATAATTTTATACACCTCAATAAGGTCTCCCTTCAGCCTCCTCTGTTCCAAGGAAAACAGACCCAGCCTATCGAGTCTTTCCTCATGGCGAAGATTCTCTACTCCCGGCAACATCCTTGTAAATCTGATAGCAAAATACTGCGGATGCTGGAAATCCGAAATAACAACAGAAAACGCTGGAAAAACTCAGCAGGTCAGGCAGCATCCGTGGAGAAAGAAACAGAGTTAACGTTTCAGGTCGAAGACCTTCCGTCAGAACTGGAAAAAAGCAGGAAATGAAATAGATTTTAAAGCAAGTTTAGGGCTGGGAAAAGGGGGAGGGGATGAAAGAACAAAAGGGAAGGTCAGTGATAGGATAGAAAGCAGGAGAGATTGTAAATCTCTTCTGTACCTTCTCGAGTACAATCACATCCTTCCTGTAATGTGCTGACCAGAACTGCAGGCAGTACTCTAGCTGAGGTCTAACTAGTGTTTTATACAGTTGAAGCATAACCCCCCTGCTCTTATATTCTATGCCACAGCTAATAAAGGCAAGCATTCCGTATGCCTTCTTAACCACCTTATCTACCTGGCTTGCTACCTTCAGGGATCTGTGGACATGCACTCCAAGGTCCCTTTGTTCCTCTACACTACTCAGTATCCTACCATTTAATGTGTATTCCCTTTCCTTGTTAGCCCTCCCCAAATGCATTACCTCACACATCTTGCCCATTAAAATTACCCAACATTACAAGTGAAACTACTGTTATTGCTTTGGGCCATTGCTCAATGGTGAAAAGACCACCTCAAACTGTGTAGATCGTTCATTCTAATGTGTGCAAGGAAACAGTTACATTTAAAGACTTACCAACAGCCAAACTGAATTCAACAGCCACCAAAACAGCGAGCAGACTTCTCACCATACTTTGCTCTCCTCGACAGCTGTCAAAACAAGAAAAGACGATCAGTTTCCACAGCTGCAAACACAACAGTGACTCCACCTCCAAAGTCATCTATTGGCTAGAAGGCACTTTGGGACATCCTAAAGACATGAGGTGCTATATAAATGACAGTTATTTCTTTGCACATCAACAACAGAATCTCCAACCAAATATCTCAACTCTAAACCTCAAGCTATTTGATTTGGTCCTGGTTGTGTTTTTAAAAACAGAGACTGTCTGAAATGTGGAAAGGAAATAAATAAAAACCGGCATTTACACAGCACTTTTCATATCCTTAGAAAAATACCAAAGCACTTCACAAACAATGAATTACTTCTGAAGTGTAGTCACTGCTGTTATAGGCAACACAGGAGCAATCAGATAAATGACCAGTTTTGGTTGATGAATAACTTTTGCCAGGAAAGTAGAAAACTTCCCCGCTCTTCGAATAGACCGGAGGAGGTGGACCTGTGTGGGAGCGGCAGCGGGACCTGAGAGAAGGCGGATCGGCCATAAAGGAGCGCTGCAGAGGAGGCCCGACACCGGAATGCTGTGAGTTGGGAAAGAGTCCGAGACGGGGAGCAGTCAAACAACAACAACTGCGAAACCACTAAGTGATGTCACAACCAGGGAAGGAGCTGATTGGTAAGTAGACCCGGTGAATATTTCTACAGTCCAGTCATTGAAGTAAAAGTAAGATCTCTAGTTTAGAATAAGTAGTGTTTAAAGGGAAGCAAGGTCCCTAGTGTATTTAATATTCTTTAATTTAAAGGAAGTAAAGGGAGTAAATTAAGGGTAGGACATGGCAGGGCAGCTCAGCAGCGTGGAGTGCTCCTCCAGTGCTATGTGGGGAGTCAGGGACACTTCCGGTGTCCAGGGCGAACACATGTGCAGGAAGTGTCTCCAGCTGCAGCTACTCGAAATCCGTGTTTCGGAGCTGGAGCTGCGGCTGGAGTCACTGGAGCATCCGCGAAGCTGAGATCTTCCTGGATAGCACGTTTAACGAGGTGGTCACACCGCAGGTAAAGAGTGCACAGGCAGACAGGGAATGGGTGACCACCAGACAGAGTAACAGAACTAAGAAGGTAGTGCAGGAGTCCCCTGGGTCCATCTCCCTCACCAACAGATTTTTTGTTTTGGATACTGCTGGGGGAGATGGTTTCCCAGGGGAATGCAGCAAGAGCCAAGTCCGTGGCACTATGAGTGGCTCAGCTGCACAGGAGGGGAGGAAAAAGAGTGGGAGAGCAATAGCGATAGGGGATTCTATCGTAAGGGGAACAGATAGACGTTTCTGTGGTTGCAGACGTGACTCCAGGATGGTATGTTGCCTCCCTGGTGCCAGGGTCAAGGATGTCACTGAACGGCTGCAGGGCATTCTGAAGGGGGAGGGTGAACAGTCAGAGGTCGTGGTTCACATTGGTACCAATGACATAGGTAGAAAGAGGGATGAGGTCCTGCAAGAATAATTTAGGGAGCTAGGTAGCAGATTAAAAAGCAGGACCTCAAAGGTTGTAATCTCTGGATTACTCCCGGTGCCACGTGCTAGTGTGTATAGGAATAGGAGGATAGAGCAGATGAATGCGTGGCTGAAGAGTTGGTGCAGGAGGGAGGGCTTTAGTTTCCTGGATCACTGAGTCTGCTTCTGGGGAAGGTGGGACCTGTACAAGTCGGACGGGTTGCACCTGAACCAGAACAGGACCAACATCCTTGCGAGGAGGTTTTCTAGCACTGTTGGCAGGGGGGTGGGTGGGGGGTGGGGGGGAAGGGGGGGTGGTTAAACTAACTTGGCAGGGGGAATGGGATACGGAGTGGAGCTATAGTAGGGGGTGATGCACAGCCAAATATAGAGGAAAAAACAAGTCAGCCTGGAAGGCAGAGCAAATATGTAACAGCACAAGGGAGTATGGCAAGGCTGTATGGCATTTATTTTAATGCAAGGAGTCTTGCGAGTAAGGCAGATGAATTGAAGGTGTTGATGAACACATGGGAGTATGATATTGTTGCTATCACAGAGACATGGTTGAGGGAGGGGCAGGACTGGCAACTCAATATTCCAGGGTATAGAATCTTCAGGCGAGACAGAGGGGGGTGTAAAAGAGGAGGGGGTGTCGCAATATTAATCAAGGAGTCAATTACTGCTGTAAGGAGGGATGATATCTTAGCAGGTTCCTCTAATGAGGCCATATGGGTAGAACTTAAAAACAAAAAGGGGACAAGCACTTTGCTGGGAGTGTACTACAGGCCCCCAAACAGTCAGGGGGAGATAGAGGAACAGATATGCAGACAAATCTCAGAAGTGTAGAAATAATAGGGTAATAATAGTAGGGGATTTCAACTTCCTCAATATTAACTGGGATAGTCAGAGTGTGAAAGACTTAGAGGGTGCGGAATTCTTAAAGTGCATCCAGGAGAGCTTTTTGAGCCAGCATGTAGAAAGTCCAACAACAGAGGGGCGGTACTGGACCTAATTCTAGGGAATGTAGCCGGGCAAGTGGTAGAAGTGTCAGTCGGAGAGCATTTTGGTGAGAGTGATCATAATTCGGTGAGATTTAAGATAGTCATGGAAAAGGACAAAGATGGACCGGAAATAAAGGTTCTAAATTGGGGGAAGGCCAATTTTAATATGATAAGGCAGGATCTGGCCAAAGTGGACTGGGATCAGCTACTTGTAGGAAAATCCACATCAGAGCAGTGGGAGTCTTTCAGAAAGGAAATAGAGAGAGTACAACGTCAACATATTCCCGTAAAGGTCAAGGGTGGGACCAACAAGCCCAGGGAACCCTGGATGTCAAGGGATATACAAGAATGGATTAGGAAAAAATGGGAGGCTTTTGGCAGATACAAAGGACTAAAAACAGTGGAAGCCCTAGAGGAGTATAGAAAGTGTAGGTGGGTACTTAAAAAAGAAATTAGGAGAGCGAAGAGGGGGCATGAAAAAACATTGGCGGGCAAAATAAAGGGAAGTCCCAAAGTGTTTTATAAGTATATTAAGGGCAAGAGGATAACCAGGGAAAGAGTAGGGCCCATTAGGGACCAAAGTGGCAATCTGTGTGTAGAGCCGGAAGATGTGGGTGAGGTTTTAAATGAATATTTTGCATCTGTGTTCACTATGGAGAAGGACGATGTAGGCATAGAAATCAGGCAGGGGGATTGTGATATACTTGAACAAATTAGTATTGAGAGGGAGGATGTACTAGCGGTTTTAGCGGGCTTAAAAGTGGATAAATCCCCAGGCCCAGACAAGATGTATCCCAGGCTGCTGTGTGAGGCAAGGGAGGAGATTGCAGGGGCTCTGACACAAATTTTCAGAACCTCTCTGGCCACAGGGGAGGTGCCAGAGGACTGGAGGACAGCTAACGTAGTACCATTATTCAAGAAGGGTAGTAGGGATAAACCAGGAAATTACAGGCCAGTGAGCCTAACATCAGTGGTAGGGAAATTATTGGAAACATTCTGAGGGACAGAATTAGTCTCCACTTGGAGAGGCAAGGATTAATCAAGGATAGTCAGCATGGCTTTGTCAGGGGGAGATCATGTCTAACCAATTTAATTGAATTTTTCGGGGGGGTGACTACGTGTGTGGATGAGGGTAGTGCAGTTGATGTAGTCTACATGGACTTCAGTAAGGCTTTTGACAAAGTCCCGCATGGGAGACTGGTCAAGAAGGTAAGAGCCCATGGGATCCAGGGCAATTTGGCACATTGGATCCGAAATTGGCTTAGTGGCAGGAGGCAGAGGGTGATGGTCGAAGGTTGTTTTGGTGACTGGAAGCCTGTGTCCAGTGGTGTACCGCAGGGATCGGTGCTGGGTCCTTTGCTGTTTGTAGTGTACATTAATGATTTAGATATGAATGTAGGAGGTATGATCAGTAAGTTCGCAGATGACACGAAAATTGGTGGAGTGGTAAATAGCGAGGAGGGAAGCCTCAGGCTGCAGGACGATGTAGACGGGTTGGTCAGATGAGCAGAACAGTGGCAAATTGAATTTAACCCTGAAAAGTGTGAGGTGATGCATTTTGGGAGGACTAACAAGGCAAGGGAATACACAATGAATGGTAGGACCCTAGGAAGGACAGAGGATCAGAGTGACCTTGGTGTGCACGTACATAGATCCCTGAAGGCAGCAGGACAGGTAGATAAGGTGGTTATAAAGGCATATGGGATACCCGAGGCATAGAACATAAGAGCAGGGAGGTTATGATGGAGCTGTACAAAACACTAGTTAGGCCACAGCTGGAATACTGTGTGCAGTTCTGGTCGCCACACTATAGGAAGGATGTGATTGCATTGGAGAGGGTGCAGAAGAGATTCACCAGGATGTTACCTGGGCTGGAACGCTTCAGCTATGAAAAGAGACTGGACAGGCTGGGGTTGTTTTCCTTAGAGCAGAGAAGGCTGAGGTGGACCTGATTGAGGTGTACAAAATTATATGGGGCATAGATAGGGTAGATAGAAAGGAACTTTTCCCCTTAGTAGAAGGGTCAATAACCAGGGGGCATAGTTTCAAGGTAAGGGGCAGGAGGTTTAGAGGGGATTTGAGGAAAAACTTTTTCATCCAGAGGGTGGTTGGAATCTGGAACTGACTGCCTGAAAGGGTGGTAGAGGCAGGAACCCTCAACATTCAAGAAGCATTTAGATGAGCACTTGAAATGCCATAGCATACAAGGCTACGGACCGAGTGCTGGAAAATGGGATTAGAATAGATAGGGCTTGATGGCCGGCGCGGACATGATGGGCCGAAGGGCCTCTTTCTGTGCGTATAACTCTGACTCTATGACTCTGAGTAAAATGCGATCTTTTGAATCCCCTTCAACAGACAGGCTGCGGTTTAATATCTCATGTAAATGAACCCACTAGTGATGAAGTGGCACCTCGTCAGCACTGCACTAAAATGTCAGAAGAGTGTGCTCAATTTGTGATGTGGCGCATGAAACTATATCTTTTTGTAGGAAAGAGTGCGACTACTGAATGATGATGGAGGGGGAGGAGGGGAGCGACAAAGACACAAGCCTGGAGGTTACGTGGGCAGCACTTCCACCTACCACTCAGGTCTGCCATTGACCCTGTCCCCAATCCAAGAGACAGGGGGGTAGAAATTAGGTCGCGCCCCATTTGGGGCGCAAATATCGTCCGCGCGCAAATATTAGCGCCTGGCGCTAATTATCGGCACTGACAGGAAACTTCACTTTTACCGCCCCGGGAGGTGAGTGGAGCGCTAAATTAGGCGCTGCACACCTCTCTTAAGGCGCAAAGGCCTAGGAGTGAGGCGCTAACTCAGCGCACGAGCGCAGCGCAGCTGCTGCCAGTTAGCGAGGGAACACAGACACACTGGTGCCGGACACTTCTTAAAGCGGGGGGGGCCACTTGCTCCCCAGCCACACCCTGCTCATTGCAGCCTTGAATCTCAGCCTGGAGAGACCTGTAATCCATTTTGCTGCCAAGCATGGAGAGGGTGAGAGAACGCGCTCATCGCTTCACCGAGCGGGCCTTGGATGCTCTGGTTGACGCAGTGGAGCGCAGACGATGCATGCTGTTCCCGGAGAGTGGCAGGAGGCCTTTGCCACGCGAGTTCAGAAGAGTGTGGAGGGAGGTGGCTCAGAGCGTCTCCTCCAGGAGCATGGTGCCCAGGACCCATGTCCAGTGCCGCAAAAAGTTCAACGACCTCACTCGGGTCGTCAGGGTGAGTGGCTTTTTCTCAATACCTCTCCATCCCTCCATCTCAACCTCACTCTATGGCCAGAGGGTCTTAAAACCCCAATGCACAACACTCATGCAACACCTATGGCCCTTTCATCAAACACACACACACATTCCACACTTTGCATACAGTAAGGGCTATTCACCTATGGGAGGCACATCAGGCAAGACCATGGCTGCATACAGTAAGGGCTATTCACCTATGGGAGGCACATCAGGCAAGACCATGGCTGCATATTGTAAGGGCTATTCACCTATGGGAGGCACATCAGGCAAGACCATGGCTGTATATTGTAAGGGCTATTCACCTATGGGAGGCACATCAGGCAAGACCATGGCTGCATATTGTAAGGGCTATTCACCTATGGGAGGCACATCAGGCAAGACCATGGCTGTATATTGACTCAGATGCTGTCCTTTTTCTTGCAGGCTAAGCTGGCTCATAATCGGAGACAGCAGCAACGGACGGGTGGAGGGCGGCTTCAGCTGCAACCCCTCAGCGATCTGGAGGAGCGCGTCCACAGGATTGTGGCAAGCCGGGTGATCGGTCCTGTCGCCACTGGAGACGCCGACCCCGTTGTGGACAGCAACGGTAAGGTCATCACCTTTTTGTCCGCTGTCCTTCCACTTGTCCCTCACAATACCAGCCTTTGACACTTTCAATCCAACTTGCTAACTCGCTGCACTTATTCCTCCCTTACTGCCACCCTGTCCTCACGCTAAAGCCACTCTTGTACCTCCCTGCTTTCAGATGGTGATTCACCAGCTGAGGAGATGGTCCCTGAAGCTGCCACTGGGAGTGATGCTGCAGCTGAGGAGGAAGAGGAAGCCGGAGCATCAGTGCCACCCTCTCCCGAGGAAGCCCATGCCCACACTGGGAACACGCCTTCCCCGGAGGGGAGCAGGGGGGAAGGGGCTGATGATGGTGAAGTTCCAGGACCCAGCGGGCTGCAGCAACGCCATGGCGGGGGGAGGGAAGAACGGGGGAGCAGGGGGGAAGGGGCTGATGATGGTGAAGTTCCAGGACCCAGCGGGCTGCAGCAACGCCATGGGGGGGGGAGGGAAGAACGGGAGCCTTCTCCCCAGAGGGAGAGTATGCCAGACACTCCTAATGCAATGGACGCAGAGGAGGAGCGGCTGATTGCAGAAATCAACAGCCAGGCGGTGGTCATGCACACTGAGCTCATGGGTGCAGTGGGAAGGGTGCCCGAATGCATTGAGGCACTGGCAAGGAGTGTGGAGCACTTCGCTGTAGCACAGGCGGATGCCACACTAAAGCTTACTGCTGCAATTCAGTCACTGGCTGCCAGGAACCCATCTGAGCCTGCTCTCATGCAGACTCAGATTGAGGCCACGCGAGCACTGACTGCTGCCATCCTCGATGGTTCGTGCACATGTCCCCGGGGCTGTCACCGCACCGCAGCAGGCCAGCAATCTGTTCTCCGGCAAATTGCTCCGGATGCTGAAGTGCTGCCCCGTGGGAGTGCCAGTGTGTCGGGCGAGCAGGGAGTTGCTGTCCTCTCTCACGATGACAGCATTCCTGCTGCCAACACTGTCACTCATCCACTGCACTTGCCACCGCCTGTAGGACAGACTGCTGCCGCCCATGCAGAGTTGGTGCAGTCTGCAGCCGGGCCCTCCAGGCCCAGAAGTGGTCGAGGCCGTCCTTCAGGGGCATCTGCAGTGTCAGGGTCTGACAAGCAGCAGCCTTCCACCAGCCTTGCTGCAGCCACTGAGGTCCCATTACGGAGGAGCAGTAGGGTTAGAAGGGGGGAAGTGCGCAAGGGAAGGAGATCACCCTCGAAGGGCAAAAAGTAGGAGGTGTGCCAAAATGCTGGTCATTTTTTTATTAAAGGCCGAGGTTCATGGCCCAACTTTTGTTCAGTGTTTTGGACATTATCTCCAGGTTGTGAGAACCAGTTATGTTATTGACTGTTTTTTTGTGTTTATTTCTATGAGTTTGTCATGAGGAATTGACACACACAGAGTTTGTACAATAAATAAGTTTCTGTATTCAAAATATACATGGCTGGTGGTTGGAATTATTGGTGCCTTGGCCGGCTTAGGGGTTGCGTGCTGGGTTGATTCGTGTTTGTAGCACTGGCAGGGGCCCTAGAAGCGGCTTGCTATTAGTCGTTGACGGACGGCCCTTGCAGTTTGACCATTGTGGGCCGCCCTCCTGCCTTGGTGCTGCTGCTGATCATCGTCCTCGGCCTGTTCCTCCTCTTCCTCCTCCTCCTCTTGTGGTGCTGCAAGGCCTGGTGGCATTGGCTGCGTCCTGAGGATTGCCATGTTGTGCAACATGCAGCACATCACTACGAATTTGGAAACTTGCTCAGGCGAGTACTGCAGGGCTCCTCCGGAATGGTCCAGACAGCGGAATCGTTGTTTGAGCACGCCGATTGTGCGCTCAATAATGTTCCTCGTTGCTTGTTAGCTTTCCTGGTACCGCAGCTCAGCAGGGGTGTTTGGCGCACGGAGCGGTGTCATCAGCCAGGTGCTCAATGCGTACCCCTTGTCCCCCAGAAGCCAACCAACTGGCTGATGCGGTGCCTCGAAAATTTCTGCCACAGTACTCTGGCGCAGGATGAAAGCATCGTGGCAGCTGCCCGGATAGTGGGCATTGACAGCGAGAATCACCTGTCTGTGGTCACAGACCAACTGCACATTCAAGGAATGGAACCCCTTTCTGTTCCGGAACTCCTCTGCATTCTCTCGCGGAGCACGCAAAGCCACATGCGTGCAGTCAATGGCGCCCTGCACCATGGGGAAGCCCGCTACCCTCGCAAAGCCCATAGCATGGTCATGCTGCTTGTCTGGGGTCATAGGGAAGGAGATGAAGTCTCGTCTCCTTGTGAAGAGGGCATTGGTGACCTGCCGGATGCAGCGATGCACCGCAAACTGGGAGATATTGGCGAGGTCCCCAACAGCAGCTTGGAATGAGCCAGTGGCGTAGAAGTTCAAGGCCACTGTGACCTTCACTGCCACCGACAGAGACGTCCTGGACCTCAGCTGAGGCTGCAGATCTGGCTGCAGCAGGTGGCAGAGCTCAGTGACCACCTCCTTGCTGAATCGCAGCCTTCGCAAACACAGCTCCTCGGACATGTGGATGTAGGAGAGCTGTTCACGATATACCCTGGGAGGGTAAGCTCTCCTGTACATTCGCCTGATGGGCCTCCTCCGTCTGGCCATCATTGCCACTCTCTGTCTGCGTCTCACTCTCCTCCGATTGAGCTGGAGCAGGACGACGCCCCCAATCATTGCAGCCCCCATATTCTCTTTGCCAGAAAAGTAATGAGGTACAGCAACGAAAGTAGCAGCAAAGTTAGGATGAACTAGGCAAAACTACCTCACAAAGCGTTGAGTCAATGTAGAAGTCTCTCTCTCTCTCTCTCCGAATCTCTCTCTCTCTCTCAGAACGAGTGGTGCATAAATGTCGACCACAGAAAAAGACAGGAAGAGGCCCCCTTTAAATAGCGCCCCCCCCAGCCCCACACCGATTGATAACGTTCCAGTCTTCCGGTCGTTGGAAGCGCCAGGCGGTAAGGCAGGGGGCGCCACTCAATTTCCGCTCCGGGGCGCCCCAAGGGCGTTGCACCACGGACTGACGTCACAATCTGCGCGCGCAGGTGGTCGCAGCGGTAAGTTTTAGCGCCGCCGCACAATCTCAAGTTAAGTTCTCGAGCGGCGCAAACAGCGCTGTGCCCGGGCGTTAGCGCCTTAACGCCCCATTAGCGCCCATTTAAGGCGCTAACGGGAGGCGCAACCAACTGAATTTTTACCCCAGGGTCTTTTAAATATTCACAGTGGCTGCCACACCAGGAGCAGCAGTGCCTCACCCCACTGAGGCACAACTTGGAGCAGAACCAAAGGCTTAAAATTGGCCAAAGATAAGGGAATTGAGGCAGCTTGAAGTTAAATCAATCCCAAAGGATTCTTGAGTAGCGCAGGAATGTCCACGCAAATTGATTTGGACGTAATGGGACTGTGGGCCGAAGGAACAACTGCGACCTCTGGAGCTCAATTTGCCAGAGAAGGTGCAGAGTGTATCAGAGTTCCATACCAAATTTTCTCCCTCTCTCTGCCAAGCCCACCCCCACAACATGCAATTCTGCTTACCACTTTGGAATTTCTACCCTTTACAAACCATCTGCTCTCAGGTGAATGTAAAAGATCCCACAGCACTATTTGGAGGAAGAGCAGGGGGAGTTCTCCCCGGTGTCCTAGGGCCAATATTGACCCATCAATCAACATCACTAAAACAGATTATCTGGTCATTATCACATTGCTGTTTGTGGGTGCTTGCTGTGCGCAAATTGGCTGCTGCATTTCAACAGTGACTACACTTCAAAAAGTGCTTCATTGGCTGTAAAGCACGCTAGGACATCCCAAAAGGCGCTATATAAATGAAAGTTTTTCTTTTCTCTCGTGATGCTTAACCACATGACATTTGTCCACTATTTACAAATGTTATTGAATTTACCTCAATCACCAACCACCCCTCTCCATAAAATACTTCACACTTTTTTTTATACATCATATTCTCATCTCACTATAAATAAAACACAAACGAATAGAAAGAAAGATTTAAAGGTAAGTAATGGATGGAAGCATCCGACACCGAGCCCAGTGGCCGGGACCCCCGGTACCCCACTTACCTCACACGAACGAACGCTCGCGCTCGCTCTCGCTCTCTCTCTCCGCGCTCTCTCCTGCACTACACCCACCACCGCTCTCTTAAACTGTCGGCCTGCAGCGTCATCCCGAGAAGATAGACGCGCCAGATACCGCCCCCACAAGCAGAGAGCAGGAGTGTCAGGGAATGGTTAAAGCTAAGACAGACCTGCCCTAATCGAAAGTCATACATTACCACAGGTTCTTTAGAAAAAAAGACAGACCTGCATTTATATAGCGCTTTTCACGACCACCGGACGTCTCGAAGCACTTTACAGCCACTTTTTTTTTGGAGTGGAGTCACTGTTGTAATGTGGGGAAACGAGGCAGCCAATTTGTGCACAGCAAGCTCCCACAAACACCCCCTTTAGGATTGTACCCTTTAGTTTATATTGCCTCTCCTCATTCTACCAAAATATATAAGGCCAGATCTAGGTTAGATACCAGGAGATGGTTCTATTCCCAGAGAGTAGTGGACCTCTGGAACAGGCTGCCGTCACGCGCGGTGGACTCTGATTCGCTGAATTCCTTCCAGCGAGAGCTGGACCTGTTTCTGGCTGGGGCGGAGATCACCTCTTACAGAAGGTAGGCACTGCAGGGAATTAAGGGCCAAAGTGATCTCCTGGACTAGTTTCGATCACCTAGATGGGTTGGAGAGGAATTTCCCAGATTTTTTCCCCCAAATTGGCCTGGGTTTTTATGTTTTTTTGCCTCTCCCAGGAGATCACATGGTTTCGGGTGGGGTGGAGAGTGTATATATTGTGATACACAAGGTATCGCAATTGTGTGGGACAGGCAAGATGGACCAGAGGGTCTTTACCTGTCCGTCATTGTACGTATGTCGTATGTTCGTATGAGGAAGGATGGGAGAAGACTCGAGTGGAACATGAACCCCGGCATGGACTGTGAAAGGGCGAAAGAAGATGTCTGGGGGTTGGTGTGTAGTGGTGGTGCATGGTGGGGATTTAGCTCTGTGCCGGGGGTGGTCGGGAGAGGCGGTGTTTAGCATTATCTCACATAATCGTGTAACTGGGCTGGCTACAAGATATAATCAAAAACATAGAAATGCAAATGTTGCAAGACAAAGGGGATGCTCAAGATGTGTAACCATCCTAGAAACCAGACGGCCCAACAATATCCCAAGGACATTAAGTAGATCAGGAAGCAGACACAAAGTCAACGATTCTTGAGACTGGGACAAAGGGCCAGTAAACAAATGCTGACGAGATAAAAACTGATGTTATAACGCAGAACATTCTAGAAGGGAGGCGGGAACAATGTATAGCACATCAAACTGTATGTACAAATATCTACGAACTGCTGTAACAATTCGGAGAAGCTTGACGAAGGCACAAGCAGGCTGTCTCCCCACCGGTGCGAATAAAGGCTGTTTGGACTCTCGATCTCGAACTTTTGTTGAGTGATTTGAAATTACTCCACAACAGACTGGTTGGGCCAAATGGCCTGTTTCTGTGCTGTATATTCTATTTAATGGCTGTTTCTCGGACTGGAGGGAGGTGTACAGTGGAGTTCCCCCGGGTTCAGTACTAGGACCACTGCTGTTTATGATAGACATTAATGACTTGGACTTGGGGGTATAGGGCACAATTTCAACATTTGCAGATGATACAAAACTTGGAAGTGTAGTAAACAATCAGGAGGATAGTAATAGACTTAAAAAGGACACAGACAGGCTGGTGGAATGGGTGGACTCACGGCAGATGAAATTCAACACACAAAAGATACATTTTGGTAGGAAGAATGAGGAGAGACAATAGCTGGGGGACCAGCAAGGCCCAGACAATGCGAATTGGCTGCAAGCCACGACAGCCAGGATACTGCGGGTGCGCGAACCGCGTATACACGGACCGTTTCTCCCGAGTCACCAGCAGCAACGTTTCAGAGACCAATCACCCATTCCGATAGATAGCGGGAGGGCTGGGAACCCTACACCACCCTTTGTGTAAAGAAATTCCTCCTAAATTCTTTTTTTGATCAGTTAGTGGCTATCTTATATTGATATCCCATTGTTCTTGACTCACCCACAAGTGGAAGCAATTTTTCCACATCTACCCTATCATAGGAACAGGAGGAGGCCATTCAGCCCATCGAGCCTATTCCGCCATTCAATTCGATCTTGGCTGATCAGCACCTCAAATCCATTTGCTCCATAATCCTTTAGATGTTTACCGAATAAAAATCTATCAATCTCAGTGTTTAAAATTTCAGTTGACCCAGCATTCACAGTCTTTTGGGAGAACAAGTTCCAGATCCACCACCCTTTGTGTGGAAAAAGTGCTTCCTGATTTCACTCCTAAATGGCCTGGCTCTAAATTTAAGATTGTGCCTCTTGTTCTGGATTCCCCCATCCTCGTGAATCTTTTTTGGCACTTTCTTCAATGCTTTTTGTAGTGTGGAGACCAGAACTGCACGGAATTCTCCAAGTGTGGTCTAACCAAGGTTCTATCTAAATTTAACATTACCCCCCCGCCCGCCCCGCCCCTTCTGTATTCTATTCCTCTAGTCCCAGTACTTTGTTCTCTTTATGGCCTCTCCCTGAATTTCTGTCAATGTTGCTCTGCTCCTCTCTAATTCTCTCTGAATTTCTGTAATCCATTCTGCTCTGCTTCCACTGGCTAATTCTTTCTGTCTCTCTCTCTGAATTTCTGTCTGCTTTTCTCTTTCTTCATGTGTAAGGCATGTACCCAGGAATTTAGGAAGATTTGTGCACGAAAATGTTATCAGTTATACAAGAACAAACAGCGGCTTTGTTTACTCTGTTGGAAAAGATGGGGCTGATAACATGATGGTGCGTCCTTCCTGGGGAAAATGAGGTGTGGCGCCTTCCAAATACCTGAGGTGCTTGGCTTGTGTAAATAAGGTGGTGAGTCAGAGCGGGCTGGGCACCAGTGCACAAGTTGTGCCCGAGGCTCAATAGGCTCCTAATTTCTTTTTTTAATTATGCAGCTGGTGTGCCTGAGCAGCGCCACAACTGCACAGCGCAAGTGAACGGGCATTGGAGGAGAGGTCACCGTGGAAAACTCTAAAAACAACCTGCCCTCCTCCCCCGTCACCACCATCCCAATCCCGGCCACCCTGGCAACAACGCCCCGGTGCTCCTGAAACTGGCTCCGGGAATTGCCCCAGCACACAGAGCAGCAGGCAGTCCTTCACTAGTGCTGCCATCCCGCAGTGTAGCTCGGCCACTCCTGGAGCAGTGTGGGTGATTCCGTTTCGAAGCCACATTACCTGCCCCCTTGTTGCAGCCCCGAGCTCACTCTTATCGGCTGTTAATAGTAAATATTGCTCCGTTCCACTCCTTCAACACTGTGATATTTAAATAGCAACTGTTCCTCCCAATTCCCGTCCAGGCTCCCACTGCTGATTTTTAAATTGATTTTTTGTCTGTTTATCCTGCGTGGGCAGGCTGCAATTTGAAATTAGCAGCAGGAGATGGAACCTAAATCAGGAGAGCTGCCATTTAACGATCACAGCAATAGTGGAGCAGAGCACATTACTGTCTGTCAACTGTTGTCTACTTCACTCCTCCAGGGCAGTGATATACAAGTGGCAAAGTGATGTAAGACTAGAATGGAGGATCAACTTTCACCCAAAATACAAACACGTGCAGAAGAAACAGGGTGGTTTGTGGTTGATTTGCATTTTATCCCCTACAGCTTTTTTTATGGGATGTGGGCGACACTGGCAAGGCCAGCATTTATTGTCCATCCCAGACTAGCAGCCATGTCCTTCAGGACTCAGCCAGCAGCGGTGCTACCGAGCCACTCTTGGTGATGGATATTGAAGTCCCCCACCCAGAGTACATTCTGTGCCCTTGCTACTCTCAGTGCTTCTTCACAGTGCTGTTCAACATGGCGGAGTACTGCTTCATCAGCTGGGGGAGGGCGGTCATCAGCAGGAGGTTTCCTTGCCCTTGCTTGACCTGAAGCCATGAGACTTCATGGGGTCCGGAGTCAATGTTGAAGACTCCCAGGGCCACTCCTTCCCGACTGTATACCACTGTGCCACCACCCCTGGTGGGTCTGTCCTGCCGGTGGGACAGGACATACCCAGGAATGGTGATGGAGGAGTTTGAGATGTTGGCTGAAAGGTATGATTCTGTGAGTATGACTATGTCAGGCTATTGCTTGACTAGTCTGTGGGACAGCTCTCTCAATTTTGGCACAAGTCCCCAGATGTTGGTGAGGAGGACTTTGCAGGGTTGACTGGGCTGGGTGTGCCGTTGCCGTGTCCATAGCCGGTGGTGCCGAGGTCGATGCTGGATGGTCCGTCCGGTTTCATTTTTATTATTTTGTTTCGTAGCGGTTTCTTACAACTGATTTCAGAGGGCAGTTAAGAGTCAACCACATTACTGTGTGTCTGGAGTCACATATAGGCCAGACCGGGTAAGGTCGGCAGATTTCCTTTCCTAAAGGACATTAATGAACTAGATGGGTTTTTATGACAATCCGACAGTTTCATGGTTACCATTACTGATACTAGCTTTTTTTACTCCAGATGTATTTAATTAACTGGAGCTCAATTTGCCAGAGAGGGTGCAGAGTGTATCAGAGGTCCATGCCAAATTTTCTCTCTCTACCCCACCCCACCACAACAAGCAATTCTGCTTACCACTTTGGGATTTCTACCCTTTACAAACCAATACAGTATATGGGATGAGGCATGATAATTTGCCTCTTTCCCCCAGTCTATCCCACCAGGACACAATGATTTTCTACCTTAACTGAGCAACAGAACACGCTACAGTAATGGCAAATTACTACAGGAGAAGGAGTGACTATGCATGCCCTATGCACATTAGTAACTGCATTTGGCTGCTCAGTGCTTCCTCGGTTTCTTATGGTCCTTACTGTCGTGGTTCCTGGTACTTGTCACTGAATTTTTTTTTAAAAATGCCACTGACCAAGTGATATTTCATCAATGATTTAGTTATAAGAATGACTTGTATTTATATAGCGCCTTTCACGACCACCAGATATCTCAAAGCACTTGACAGTCAATGAAATACTTTTGAAGTGGAGTCGCTGTTGTAATGTGAGAAAGTTAGTGATGGAGATAGAAACGCAGCAGCCAATTTGCACACAAGCAGCAATGTGATAATGACCAGATAACTCCCCTGCTCTTCTTCGAAATAGTGCCTTGGGATCTTTTACGTCCACCTGAGAGAACAGACGGGGCCTTGGTTTAACGTCTGATCCGAAAGACGGCACCTCCGACAGTGCAGCACTCCCTCAGCACTGCACTGGAGTGTCAGCCTGGATTTTTGTGTTCAAGTCTCTGGAGTGGGACTGTGAACCCACAACTTTCTGACTCAGAGGCGAGGGTGCTACACACTGAACCACAGCTGAGGTATACTTCTCCTATCAGACTGTGTACAATATCAAAGGACAAGTCCAAAATGATGACAATAGCAACTGGTGTATTACTCAGCACATTGATTAAACCTCACATGCAATAGGCCCCCAGCAATGTCATCCTCTCTCCAAAGCTTGACCTGCAGGCCAGCTATCTTTTTCCCCTCCAAAAAACAGAGGGAGCAAGGTGAACAGCTTTATTTCATAATTCTGTATCTTATAGGCTACAACAAGTAAACGATTAACCACCCCAGGACACAGCCCAACTGGGGATGCCAATTCTGATTTGAAGTATTCCAGGAGATTTGATCACGTGACACACGTGTGGCTCAGTTGGTAGCATCCGCGTCAGAAGGTCATGGGTTCAAGTCCCACCCCAGAGACTTGAGCGCAAGAATCTAGGCTGACACTCCCAGTGCAGTGCTGAGGGAGTGCCGCACTATCGGAGGTGCCGTCTTTCAGATGAGACGTTAAACCGAGGCCCCGTCTGCTCTCTCAGGTGGATGTATAAGATCCCGTGGCACTATTTTGAAAATGAGCAGGGGAGTTATCCCTGGTGTCCTGGCCAACATTTATCCCTCAATCAACATCACTAAAACAGATTATCTGGTATTAACACATTGCTGTTTGTGGGAGCTTGCTGTGTACAAATTGGCTGCCACATTCCAACAGTGACAACACTTCAAAAAGTGCTACATTGGCTGTAAAGCACTCTGGGATGTCCCGAAAGGCGCTATATAAATGAAAGTCTTTCTTTTCTCTCGTGATGCTTAACCACATGGCATTTGCCCACTATTTACAAATGTTACTGCATTTCCCTCAGAATCACCAACACCCCCCACCGTCCAATCCCCATCCGTCCTCCATATAATACTTGCAATCCCGGCTCCCAGTGGGGATTTGTGCCTCGCAGGGAGGGAGGGTCAGAGGATTGGGGCTACAGTGCAGCAGCTCACATCCCCAACCTCTGCTCCCTTCCAGCGTGGCGTTCCTCCGGGAGCACAGAATCTGCTATTTACACAAGGCAAAGGACATTCTGCATGTTTATGCCGATGCCGCCATAACAAATGTTATTACATTCAGGAAGCTTTTTAATGCTCTTTCTTTCACTTATAATAATTCACTCATAATAAATACATTTTTCAAGGCATTCACTCAATGCTTTCTCCTCAGGTCGAGGTATCCTAACTTAGCCATTTCCTATGCACACCTCATAACAGGGAAGACATTAGGATCTCTCTGAATGGGTGAATTAAGATGGGCTGATTGGCCTTCCTCATTCATAATCATCATGTGATAAGCAATATAGGGGAAGGATTCCTTGGTGTGCTGCATGCAAGAAAATTGTAATCGCATTCCCTTCCGACACCCTCCTCACGTTCCAGACAGGAAAAAGCTAAAAGCTTGTTGTCTAATAGGATATGGTGGCATAGTGGTTTTGTTACTGGACTAGTAATCCAGTAGGCTTGGGCTAATGCATCAGTGAGATGTGAGTTCGAATCTCATCATGATAGCTGGGGAATTTAAATTCAGTTGATTAAATAAAAATGGTTTGTTAAACTCTGCAATCCTGCCTCTGAAATTACTGGATTGTCATAAAAACCTGTCTAACTCACTAATGTCCTTTAGGAAAGGAAATCTGCTGTCCTTACCTGGTCTGGCCTATATCAGACCCACAGCAGAGTAGTTGACTCTTAACTGCTCTCTGAAATGATTGCTCACTACCACCTTCTCTAGGGCAGTTAGGGATGGGCAATAAATGCTGCCCTTGCAGGTGATGCCCACATCTTATGAACGAATAAAAAAAAAAAAAATCCCTCTCACCTATAGATTCCAACCTCTCTTTCTACTGCAGTCTTTCTTGCTTCTATTTTATCAATATTGCTATGTTCAGTGCTTCCCCAAATTTGCCTCTCTTGTTCCTTATTAACTGTAAATTCACTGTGGTGCAAACTCTTCCTCCTCCCGGCATCTCCATTGTGTTGAAATCAAGATTGGTTTCACTGTTTTCCAACACTAATTCTTTCCCCAGGCCTCAAACCTGTCGAACTCCTCACGAACTTCAGCCTTCTCTTCTGCCCACAATCTAAAAAGGACACTTTTATTGGTATTTTACCTCCAATTTTCTCCTCTCCTGAAGGTGGTAACTCAAGTGTTGTGTGGTGCACAGGTGCCAACAGCTGTCTAGTTCATCACTCAGAGTCCAATCTTCAGTTCTGAGGCTGAGTGTAAACCCTTTACAGATGTTGATGAACCTGCCATGTGTTTTTGTGAATTTGTTTCAGATTTCCAGCATTTGCAGCTCTTTCTCTTTTTACTCTTTCTTCGTGTCTAAGCCTAGACAGCGAGATGTTTGGACATTGAGGGTATCCACCTGACCTGGATCACGATCCTCATTTAACATCCACACACACACACTCTTTCCAGCACGGATGACGGGCAGTGATCAGGAATGGGAAACCTGACTGACGACTTGCAGCCAGAGCTAAATGTAGAGCCCCACTATTGGCCTTGCTCAGATCAGCTAACTCAGCATAGACCTGGCATCATCCTAGTCAGTACTAAATTGTTCATTTTAAATCCGAGATTGATAGATTTCTGTTAACCAGGGGTATTAAGGGATGTGGGGCAAAGGCGGGTATATGGAGTTAGGTCACAAATCAGCCATGATCTCAGTATTGTGCTGGAGTGTCAGCCTAGATTTTTGTGCTCAAGTCTCTGGAGTTGGGCTTGAACCCACAACATTCTCCTACCTGATGCAAGGCTGACACCTAAAAAGAGAGATATTAGAAGGGGTGACTAAAAGCTTGGTCAAAGAGGTGGATTTTAAGGAAAGTTTTAAAAAAGGGAGGAGAAAAGAGAGAGGTTTAGGGAGGGAATTCTGGAGCGCAGGCTATAGATGGCTGCCAGTGGCAGGGCGATGGCAGTAGGGAATTCACAAGATGCCAGAGTTGGAGCAATGCAGAGGTCTCAGAGGGTTGTAGGGCTAGAGAAGGGTACAGAGAGATTAGGAGGGACGAGGCCATGAAGGGACTTAACCACAAGGATAAGAATTTTTAATTTGAGGCGTTGGTAACCAGGAGCTAATGTAGGCCAGCGAGCACAGGGAGAGGGTTAGCAGATCGTAGTGCAGGATAGGAGAAGGGCAGCAGGGTTTTGGATGAGCAGAAGTTTACATAGCGTGGAGGGTACAATACAGCATAGAGAGAGAACTTCTTATATCCTCTCCAAGGAGCGAGGAAGACATTAAGGAGAGTCTTCCCAAATATGGGAGCAGAATCCAAGTCACAAAAGGACTCGAGCTATAGAGAGTTAAAGGTATTTGGTGAGAAGTGTTTGGCACAAACGAGGAAACAGCTTTTGAGCAGCCGAGCAATGCAGCAGCTCCATTTGTGGTCTTGGGAGATAGTGAGGCCAAGAACATTGATAAGTCAAGAAGTGTAGGCCCATGAAAGTTAAAAAGGTGCAGCGGTTTATACTTGTGGAACCAGAGACTGGAACAGAAGTTTCTGAAGAACTGAAAGAAGATTTCCTTTACTTCAAATGGCATGGAGATCAAGATGTCGTGATTCAGCATTGTATCGCAAGACAACTGGAGGTTATGAGTACTGAGTGTAGGACACAACTTACCTACAGAAAGACCAAATGTTCGAGAAACTGATTGGTGTAGAACATCATTTCTTAATCTGAATGTGTAGCTAGAACTCCTATTGGTGTCATTGATTTGCAGAATACTCTGCAGGGAGTATAGACCATCTCCACTTTGTTGGTACGAAGTCTCAGACAGTGTGGAAATAGCCTCATTTTCTTCATTGTACCAGGAAACAGTAGCCTCAGGGTAACCTTGGGACTCGAATCTGAACACTGTCCCAGATGGTGTTAATTGGATAAAAAAGTCAGGTTCCTTGTAGTATGCTGTAGATTAATAAAAGGGTCATTAGAAACAAGAAATAAACTTGATAAAAATAATGCCAACTAGGAATTTTGTTCCAGTTAATAACTAATTGAATAATGCAATAAAAGCTTTAAATGCTCAAAAACAACAAATCCAAGTACAAACAGAATACAAGTAGTAGATATTGCTGTTTGTGATCAATTTGGAGATATTCAAATCATTGTACCAAATGATCAAGTTGAAGGTGAAAATCCCAAAATCATACGTAACCCTTGATGGTAAATATCAGTGGGCTTTTCACCTGCGAGGCCATCACAGTTCAGCCCGATCCTGGAGCCGTCCACAGACAGGGCTTGCTGAATAGCAAACGGGAGTGCCAACCCTAACAGAGGTGTGTCGATTGCACCAATAGCACTGCTCCAGCGGAGAGGAGTTAAACCAGCACATTCTGGACATCAAACCTGGTCTGTACGGCTCAGGCACTCAATGGTGAGACTCACTGAGCCATCAGGGGAGGCCAAGAAGCATGACTTTAATTTGCAGCACTGACAGAACAAAAATGAAAACTGAAAGAAGCATGTACCTGCAAATATTAGAGACACAATGCCCTGGCCACTTCCTTTTGCATTCCTGACAAAGCACACATACTGTCCAGCATCCTCTGGTCTCACTCTGTCCAGCTTCACCGAAACGTTCCCTTGTTTTAACTCCTCTGGGAATAAGCTTGTCCTCCCCGAATACCGAGGGCTTTGGCGACTGAGTTGCTCTTTTCCATAATAACTATAAACAACTTCCTCCGTCTCGACACGGTGCCAACTGATGAACAGCAGATACAGTGACGATTCACCCTGAGCTGTAAAGCTGCAACTCAGCACCATATACTGGCCGTAGACAGCAGTCACTGGTGCTTCTGGGGTGTGGACTTGAAACTGAGCTGTGAATTAAATAGATTAGTAACAGCATTGTTCCAAGAGATTTAATCTTAACTCTTCAGAATATTTTATTTTAAAAGGATGATTAATACGAGATTTAATCTTGAACACAGGAAAGCACTAAGAAGTAATTATCCCCACAGTTGTACTTTCTCTTCCCCTGAATGGTTGATATTTCCTGGGTTTATATATTCTGTGATCTATTGAAATAGAAAAAGTTTTGTTCCCTCATCTCACAAAATGGACATCAAAAAAAGTAACTGCAGCAACAGGATCAGTAAACACCACAAAATAATGGGACTAAAAGACAACAGGTCCCCTGGACCAGATGGCCTGCATCCCAGGGTCTTAAAAGAAGTGGCTGCAGAGATGGTGGATGCATTGGTTGTAATCTACCAAAATTCCCTGGACTATGGAGAGGTCCCAGCGGATTGGAAAACTGCAAATGTAACACCCCTATTTAAGAAAGGAGGGAGACAGAAAGCAGGAAACTATAGACCAGTTAGCCTAACATCTGTCGTTGGGAAAATGCTGGAGTCCTTCATTAAGGAAGCAGTAGCAGGGCATTTGGAAAATCAATGCAGTCAAGCAGAGTCAGCATGGTTATATGAAAGGGAAATCATGTTTAACAAATTTGCTGGAGTTCTTTGAGGATGTAACGAGCAGGGTGGATAAGGGTGAGCCAGTGGATGTGGTGTATTTGGATTTCCTGAAGGCATTCGATAAGGTGCCACGTAAAAGGTTACTGCATAAGATAAGAGCTCACGGAGCTGGGGGTAATATATTAGCATGGATAGAGAATTGGTTAATTAACAGAAAACAGAGAGTCGGGATAAATGGGTCATTTTCCGGTTGGCAAACGGTAACTAGTGGGGTGCCACAGGAATCAGTGCTGGGGCCTCAACTATTTACAATCTACATTAATGACTTGGATGAAGGGACCGAGTGTACTGTAGCTAAGTTTGCGGATGATACAAAGATGGGTGGGAAAGCAAGTTGTGCAGAGGACTCAAAGAATCTGCAAAGGGATATAGACAGGCTAAGTGAGTGGGCAAACATTTGGCAGATGGAGTATAATGTGGGAAAGTGCAAGGTTATCCACTTTGCCAGGAAAAATAAAAAAGCAAATTATTTTTTAAATGGAGAGAGATTACAAAATGCTACAGTTCAGAGGGACCTGGGGGTCCTTGTGCATGAAACACAAAAAGTTAGCATGCAGGTGCAGCAAGTAATCAAAAAGGCAAATGGAATGTTGGCCTTTATTGCAAGGGGGTTGGAGTATAAAAGTAGGGAAGTCCTGCTACAACTGTACAGGGTATTGGTGAGACCACACCTTGAGTACTGCATACAGTTTTGGTCTCCTTATTTAAGGAAGGATATACTTGCATTGGAGGCAGTTCAGAGACGATTCACAGTTGATTCCAGAGATGAGGGGGTTGACTTATGAAGAAAGGTTGAGCAGGTTGGGCCTATACTCATTGGAATTTAGATGAATGAGAGGTGATCTTATTGAAACATACAAGATACTGAGGGGACTCGACAAGGTAGATGCAGAGAGGATATTTCCCCTCGTGGGGAAATCTAGAACTCAGGGGCATAGTTTCAGAATAAATGGTCACCATTTTAGAAGTGAGATGAGGAGGAATTTCTTCAGAGGGTCGTAAATCTGTGGAATTCTCTGCTCCAGAGAGCCGTGGAGGCTGGGTCATTAAATACATTTAAGGTGGAGATAGACAGATTTTTACAAGATAAGGGAGTGAAGGGATATGGGGAGCGGGCAGGGAAGTGGCTTTGAGCCCAAGATCAGCCATGATCTTATTGAATGGCGAAGGAGGCTCGAGGGGCCAAGTGGCCTATTCCTGCTCCCATTTCTTCTGTTCTTATGTAAATAGACAGGGGCTATTTCTTTGAAATATTATTTTCAGCTCCATGAACAATGTTTACTTGGGAATTATCCATCTTGCCCATTAAACTGACCCAACATTACAAGTGAAACCCTTCCGTCCCAGACCTGAAACGTTAACTCTTGTTTTTCTCTCCACAGATGCTGCCTGACCTGCTGAGTATTTCCAGCATTTTCTGTTATTATTTCAGATTTGCAGCATCCGCAGTATTTTGCTATTACAAGTGAAAGTACTGTTATTGCTTTGGGCCATTGCTCAGTGGTGAAAAGACCACCTCAAACTGTGTGGATCGTTCATTCTAATGTGTGCAAGGAAACAGTTACATTTAAAGACTTACCTCGAGCCAAACTGAATTGAACAGCCACCAAAACAGCGAGCAGACTTCTCACCATACTTTGCTCTCCTCGACAGCTGTCAAAACGAAACAAGACAAGACGATGATCAGTGAAAATCGTTTCTTTATCGGTTTCCACAGCTGCTAAAGACCCGCATCTTAAGGAGGGTTCCGGCGGCACCCGGGACAGAGCTCGATGACCGATATCTGAACCCTCGGGGCTCCGCTCTCTCTATGGGACGGCGCCCGCAGCCCGCTCTCTTTTATAGATTTTGCCTGCGAAAGGCTGACCGCTGGGAAGGCCCCAGACACCGCACGCAAGCAACAATTTGCATAGCCACTGAATCCGCTCGGGATGACGCTGGGACGCTCCGGTTTGTATTTTTTTCAAGAAAAAAAAACGAGAAAAAAAACAACTTGCATTTATACACCGCCTTAAACATCGTAAAACGTCCCAAGGCGATTCACAGGAGCATTATGAGTCAAAAAATTTGACACCGAGCCACATGAGGAGAAATTAGGGCAGGTGACCAAAAGCTTGATCAAAGAGGTAGGTTTTAAAGAAAGACTTGCATTTCGACAGCGCCTTTCACAACCACCAGACGTCCCAAAGCACTTTACAGCCAATGAAGTACTTTTTGAAGTGGAGTCACTGTGGCAATGTGGGGAAAACGGTCGCCAGTTTGCGCACAGCAAGCTCCCACAAACAGCAATGTGAAAATGAACAGATAATCTGTTTTTTTTTAAAGTGATGCTGGTCGAGGGATAGATATTTGCCCAGGACATCAGGGAGAACTCCGCAACCTTCTTCAAAATAGTGCCATGGGATCTTTTACATCCACAGGAGAAAGCCGACGGGACTTCAGTTTAACGTCTCACGCAAAAGACAGCACCTCCAACAGTGCAGCACTCCCTCAGCACTGCACTGGAACATCAGCCTAGATTTATGTGCTCAAGTCCCTGGAGTGGGACTTAAACCCACAACCTTCTGACTCAGAGGCAAGTGTGCTGCCAACTGAGCCACAGCTGACACTCTCTTTAAGAAGCGTCTTAAAGGAGGAAAGAGAGGTAGAGGGGCAGGGAGGTTTTGGGGGGGAATTCCAGAGCTTAGGACCTAGGCAACAGAAGGCACGGCCACCAATGGTGGAGCAGTTATAATCAGGAATGCTCAAGAGAGCAGAAATAGAGGAGCGCAGATATCTTGAGTGATTGTGGGGCTAGAGGAGATTACAGAGATAGGGAGGGGCGAGGCCCTGGAGGAATTTGAAAACAAGGATGAGAATTTTGAAATTGAAGCGTTGCTTAACCGGGAGCCAGTGTTGGTCAGCGATGTAGGAAGAGGGCGAAGAGGCAACACTTTGGGATGGAGAAATGTGAAGGACGAAGCAATCAGGCGAGACGGCAGTTGGAGTCGGAGAGAGAGGGAGGAGTTGACGGTTAGTGTTGGGAGGAGGTGCCAGGAAGCAGCATTAGGGACCAGGTGGATTTTGGGGTTGGGGGAGAGGTGGTAGGAGGTGCCAGTCAGGCAGCAGAAAAACAATTTAAAAAATACAACTTCCTGGGAGGGAGAGAGCAACTTCCGAACGGACCTGAGTGACTCAGTTCAGAGGACGACTTTGGGAGTGAGACACATGGCAAGAATCAGCCAGCCTGTCAGCGGGAAAGAGAAAAATATGATTTTAAAAAAGCAAGTTTAACTGACAGAAAATCATTACAGACAAGACAGAAATGGAAAAAATAGAAAAACACTCACATTTCTTTCACGACCACCTGACGTCCCAAAGCACTTTACAGCCAATGAAATACTTTTGAAATGTAGTCACTGTTGTAATGTAGGAAACGCGGCAGCCAATTTGCACACAGCAAGCTCCCACAAACAGCAATGTGATAATGACCAGATCATCTGTTTTTTAGTGATGTTGGTTGAGGGATAAATATTGGCCAAATATTACCGGGGATAACTCCCCTGCTCTTCTTCGAAATAGTGCCGTGGGATCTTTTCCATCCATTTGAGAGAGCAGACGGGACCTCGGTTTAATGTCTCATCCGAAAGTGACAGGAAAATGTCCGGAGAAGTAAGTGTTACATTTACAAGAAACATGTCACATGACTTTTAGTAAGCTCAGGATCAAAAAGAGTGAGACCACTTGTAAACTCAATTAAACTTGTGGGGCTGTCTTTATTCTTAAGAATGAGATGAAGTAGAGTCTGTATGAGAATCGCAAAAAAAAGGAAGCAAAATTATTTGAAAGCGGTGAAACATGAGATAGAAATGGAATGCATGCCAGGGAGCAGCAGATTGCACAACACAAGACATTTGTATCACGATCATCGTAAACCCCGCCTTTGGTGTTTGTTGCTTTTCTTGGATTTTGTATAACCCACTGGCCTTTGAAATGTAATATATACATATACCGATTGTTGATTCTCACTCAGTACTTGCAGTGGTTAATTCTTCAGGGAAGAAACTCTCAGCAATGCAGCGTGGAGGGTACATCAGTGTTTTCATCTGTTGGCAAAGAAGTGGACGCTCAAAGAAATAAAAGCACCCCCTTGAAGTCTGCAGTTCAAATATCACAAAACATACTGGTACATAGGAACGATTTGAAGGCTGCAATGTCATCTCAGAGTTATACACCACTCAAGCTTCTCTCTGGGAGTTTATGACATCAACTGAACCCCTCTATGAGTTTACTGCCATGTAATTACTTCCAGCTCTCCACTACCTAACATGTGCTGGACACAGGACCTCCCCAGTGCCTCAGTCTCCAAGCACTTTTTGTAGCGCTGAGCTGTGCAAATTAAAGAAGCCCCCAGGGTTGATGGTTTCGAGGTCCTTGCTGAAACAGTCAACAGGAATGGATGCAACTGACCTCAGCTTCCTGGGCAATCGGAGCAAAAGAGAAACAGCCGAGATTCCCATTCCTGATCCCTCCTGTAGTGCGTGCAGATGCCCGATAAGGGTAGCGTTGGGCTTACCCCGCAGTCGAATAGTTTACCGACACTCGCGGCACAAAAAGAATAGGCACTTGGACAACAACAACCTGCATTTCTGTAGTGCCCCTCACATACAGGGTCGGCCGTGGCTCAGTGGGTAGCACTCTTGTGTCTGGGTCAGAAGGTTGTGGGTTCCAAGTCCCTCTCCAGAGACTTGAGCACAAAAAATTCGGCTGATGCTTTGGTGCTGCACTGACACCGCCTTCATTTGGAAACCTTTTTAGCTGATTGCTTGTGCGCGCTCCCTCCCTCTTTCCCTCGCTCTCTCACTCTCTTTCCTTTGCAGCACGTTCTGCTGCTGGGTCGGCCTGCTGGCCAAATTGAGACCATGCGGTCTGTTTTTATCAATTTACAGAAAGGCCCACATCTTGTTCTGGTCTGAATTGGGCAAAGGCGGCTTGAATTGGGTTGTGGGCTTGAGCCTGTTTTAAGCAGCCGGGCTTGGGAGAGGAGTTAAAGCTGCTCCCTAATTGTGTGTATTTTGAGGCAGGAAGGAGCAGCGTTTTTACAGCAGTGAGTGAGTGGGTGAGCGAGGTAAGGAAGAGTGGAGCTAATGGAGTTTTTAAGGTTGAGGCAAGGGGAAGGCAATGAAGGGTAGGGCTTGTAGTTTGTGTGTGTGGGGAAGCCTGAGGATCAAGAGAGCAAGGTGGGGAAGGGGGGAAAGGAATATTAAAGGAAACATAAGCTAGTCGACAGGACTGCAAGCCTTTAGGTAAAGGGAAAGCCAATCAGCAGATGCCTACCCTACTACTCTGAAAATGCCCGATCGTGCCATGAAGGAATACTAGGTTTTATAAGGGTAGAAGAATAAATCTGAAGGAGTATTTTAAATATAGACTAAAAGAGCATTATGAGGCTTTGTGGTTCCATTATTCTGAAAGGAATTTAAGGATGATATTTTTTAATCAGTATTTGCAGTGCATCTTGTAGATGGTACACACTGCAGCCACGGTACGCCGGTGGTGGAGGGAGTGACTGTTTAAGGTGGTGGATGGGGTGCCAATCAAGCGGGCTGTTTGTCCTGGATGGTGTCGAGCTTCTTGAGTGTTGTTGGAGCTGCACTCATCCAGGCAAGTGGAGAGTATTCCATCACACTCCTTGTAGATGGTAGAAAGGCTTTGGGGAGTCAGGAGGTGAGACACATGCCGCAGAATACCTAGCCTCTGACCTGCTCTTGTTGTCACAGTATTTATGTGGCTGGACCAGTTAAGTTTCTGGTCAATGGTGACCCCCAGGATGTTGATGGTGGGGGATTCAGCGATGGTAATGCCATTGAATGTCAAGGGGCGGTGGTTAGATTCTCGCTTCTTGGAGATAGTCATTGCCTGGCACTTCCGTGGTGCGAATGTTACCTGCCACTTATCAGCCAAAGCCTGAACGTCGTCTAGGTCATGTTGCATGCAGGCATGAATTGCTTCATTATCTGAGGAGTTGTGAATGGCACTGTACACTGTGCAGTCATCAGCGAACATCCCCACTTCTGACCTTATGTTGGAGGGAAGGTCATTGATGAAGCAGCTGAAGATGGCAGTTAGGGATGGGCAATAAATGCTGTCCTTGCCAGACTGAGTAAAAGAAGTAGGAAAGTAGTGCAGGAGTCCCCTGGGTCCATCTCCCTCTCCAACAGATTTTCCGTTTTGGATACTGCTGGGGGAGATGGTTTCTCAGGGGAATGCAGAAGAGCCAAGTCGGTGGCACTACGAGTGGCTCAGCTGCACAGGAGGGGAGGAAAAGAGTGGGAGAGCAATAGTGATAGGGGATTCTATTGTAAGGGGAACAGATAGACGTTTCTGTGGCCGCAGATGTGACTCCAGGATGGTATGTTGTCTCCCTGGTGCCAGGGTCAAGGATGTCACTGAGCGCCTGCAGGACATTCTGAAGGGGGATGGTGAACAGCCAGAGGTCATGGTCCATATCGGTACCAACGACATAGGTAGAAAGAGGGATGAGGTCCTGCAAGCAGAATATAGGGAGCTAGGAAATAAATTAAAAAGCAGGACCTCAAAGGTAGTAATCTCAGGATTACTCCCAGGGCCACGTGCTAGCGAGAGCAGAAATAGGAGAATAGACCAGATGAATGCATGCTGGAGAGATGGTGTGGGAGGGAGTGATTTAAATTCCTGAGGCATTGGGACTGATTCTGGGGAAGGCGGGACTTGTACAAGCTGGACGGGTTACACCTCGGCAGAACCGGGACCAATATCCTCGCAGGGGGGTTTGCTAGTGCTGTTGGGAATGATTTAAACTAGTTTGTCAGGGGGCTGGGAACCTAAGTGTGGGCCCAGAATGGAGAGAAACAAAGCTGGAAGTGCAAGTTAGAAAAGTAGTCAGCAAAACTAGTAGGGAGCAGAAACAAAGGCCAATAGTAAAGAGGGTCAAAGTGCAGAAAAATATTAAACAGGCAAAGTTGAAGGCACTTTATCTAAATGCACGTAGCATTCGCAACAAGGTGGATGAAATTAATGACACTAATAGAAGTAAATGGATATGATGTCATTGCCATTACAGAGACATGGCTGCAGGGTAACCAAAGCTGGGAACTGAATGTTCCAGGGTACTCAACATTTAGGAAGGACAGACAAAAAGGAAAAGGAGGTGGCATAGCGCTGTTAATAAGGGATGAGATCGGTACGGTAGAGATAAAAGATCTTGGCTCGGCAGATCGTGATGTAGAACTGGATTCAGTTTGGGTGGAGCTAAGAAACAGCAAAGAGCGGAAAACATTGGTGGGAGTTGTGTATAGGCCACCAAACAGTAGTGGTAATGTAGGGCACAGTATCGATCCAGAAATTAGAAGTGCATGTAACAAGGGCAATACGGTAATCATGGGGGACTTTAATCTACATATGGACTGGGCAAATCAAATTACCACTAATGGTGTGGGGGACGAATTCTTGGAATACATGCGAGATGGTTTCCTGGATCAGTATGTAGAGGAACCAACCAGGGAACAGGCTATTCTGGATCTGGTACTGTGTAATGAGAAAGGGCTAATCAATAATCTTGTGGTAAAGGGGCCTTTCGGGACAAGTGACCATAATATGATTGAATTTTACATTAATTTTGAGAGTGATGTAGTCTAATCTGAAACTAAGGTCGTCAATCTAAACAGAGGAAACTACAAGGGTATGAGGGACAAGTTGGCCATGGTAGATTGGGAGACTACACTAAAAGGTATGAAGGTGGACATACAATGGCTAACATTCAAGAAAATAATGCATAATTTGCAACAAACATATATTCCTCTCAGGCATAAAAACCCAAAAGGAAAAGTGATCCAACCATGGCTAACAAAAGAAATTAAAGCTAGTATTAAGTCAAAGGAGGAAGCTTATAAAGTTGCCAGAAAAAGCAGTCAGCCTGAGGATTGGGATCTTTTTAGAAATCAGCAAAGGGGGACCAAGAAATTGATAAAGAAAGGGAAAATGGATTATGAGCACAAACTAGCGAAAAAACAGATTGGCCCGAAAATTAAACCTAATACGCGAGAGTACGCATTGTGTACGCTCGCGTATTAGATCCCGAATTGCTGGTTTCCTGCATGCACTGCGCATGTGCGGGAAACCGGCACTTCGTGAATTGAAAAGGGGGCGGTTCCTAAGAGAACCGCGTGCGCACCACAGGCTGTGCGCACGAAGTGCACTTAGTTTTTTTTCAGCTTTGAACGCGCAGGTAAGTGGTGAAGATTTTACACATAAAGAAAGCAGGCGTAGGACCCCCTTTTAACAAGGTAAGTAGTTAATTAAGTGTTATTTTAAATTTTTTCAACAGGATTATCTTTTTTCGAGACTTTAAAGAAAGGTAAGTTTATTTTTATAACTTTTAAAAAGATTTTAAATTTTTTCAAAAAATTAATTTTTTGTTTAAAGTGGTTAATTTATTTAACTATACTTATTTTATTAATGTGATGGCTTTTTTTAAATTTAATTGAGGTTTAGCTGTTCTTTTGGGGGTTTGTAGTATTCATAGCTTTGACAGCTCTTGCCATCAAAACTATGAATGAAAGATGGTGTGCTGCCTTTGGCTCTAACTGAATCACGTGATCATAGAGCTCGCACTAACTAATTGCGCCTCTGGGTCACGCAAGCACTGCACGGTTCCAACAGAGAGAGCCTTTGAAACTAAAGTTCGTGTGGGCCCGGAGCAAAAAGGTAGGCGCGGAGTGCGATATCGCGGGGAATCCTTACCCCCGCGGGAACCCTCACTGTTTAATTTCTGGGCCATTGTAAAAGCTTCTATAGGTATGTGAAAAGGAAAAGACTGGCGAAGGTAATTGTAAGTCCTTTACAGTCAGAGACGGGAGAATTTATAATGGGCAATGAGGAAATGGCAGAGAAATTAAATAAATACTTTGTTTCTGTCTTCACGGAGGAAGACACAAAAAACCTCTCAGAAATACGAGAAAACCAAGGGTGTGGCGAGAATGAGGAACATAAAGAAATTATTATTAGTAAAAAAACAGTACTAGCAAAATTAATGGGACTAAAAGTCGATAAATCCCAAGGACTAGATGACCTACATCCTAGGGTTTTGAAAGAGGTGGCCATCGGGATAGTGGACGCATTGGTTGTCATCTTCCAAAATTCTATAGATTCTGGAACGGTTCCTGAAGATTGGAGGATAGCAAATGTAACCCCGCTATTTAAGAAAGGAGGGAGAGAGAAAACGGGGAATTACAGACCTGTTAGCCTCACATCAGTAGTTGAGAAAATGCTGGAATCTATTATAAAGGATGCAATAACTGGGCACTTAGAAACTAATTGGGCAGAGTCAACATGGATTTATGAAAGGGAAATCCTGTTTAACAAACCTATTGGAGTTCTTTGAGGATGTAACTAGTGGAGTAGACAAAGGGGAACCGGTAGATGTGGTGTATTTGGATTTTCAGAAGGCCTTCGATAAAGTCCGACACAAGGGGTTGGTGAACAAAATTAGGGCACATGGAATTGGGGGTAATATATGAGCATGGATTGAGAATTGGTTAACAGACAGAAAACAAAGAGTAGGGATAAACGGGTCTTTTTCAGGATGGCAGGCAGTGACTAGTGGGGTACCGCAAGGATCGGTGCTTGGGCCCCAGCTCTTCACAATCTATATCAATGATTTGGATGAGGGGACTAAATGTCACATTTCCAAATTTGCTGATGATACAAAGCTAGGTGGCAGTGTCAGTTGTGAAGAGGATGTGAAGAGGCTTCAAGGGGATCTCGACAGGCTCAGTGAGTGGGTGAGAATATGGCAGATGGAATATAATGTGGATAAATGTGAAGTTATCCACTTTGGTAGAAAAAACAGAAAGGCAGAGTATTTCCTAAATGGTGAAAGATTGGGGAATGCAGATGCTCAAAAGGGACCTGTGTGTCCTTATACGTGAGTCACTGAAAGTGACTGTGCAGGTGCAGCAAGCCATTAGGAAGACAAATGGTATGCTGGTCTTCATTACAAGAGGATTTGAGTACAAGAGTAAAGAAGTCTAACTCCAATTATATAGGGCCTTGCTGAGACCACACCTGGAGTACTGTGTACAATTTTGGTCTCCTTACCTAAGGAAGGATATACTTGCCATAGAGGGAGTGCAACAAAGGTTCACGAGATTGATTCCTGGGATGGCGGGACTGTCGCATGAGAAGAGATTGAGTAAACTAGGCCTGTATTCTCTTGAATTCAGAAGAATGAGAGGGGATCTCATTGAAGCATACAAAATTATTACAGGGCTTGATAGGGTAGATGCTGGGAGAATGTTTCCCTTGGCTGGGGAGTCTAGAACCAGGAGCCACAGCCTTAAGATAAAGGGCAGGCCATTCAGGACTGAGATGAGAAGACATTTCTTCACACAGAGGGTGGTGAATCTTTGGAATTCTCTACCCCAGAGCGCTGTGGAGGCTTAGTCATTGGGTATATTCAAAACAGAAGTCGATAAATTTCTGACTAGTAAGGGCATCAAGGGATATGGCGTTAGCGCCGGTGAATGGAGTTGAGGCAGAAGATCAGCCATGATCTCATTGAATGGCTGTGGAAGTGCAGTTTTTGTCTCGGACAAAATGGTGTCCTTGAATTTAAACTAATAAAATGGCCAACTCTGACTTGTGTGGAAAAGGGAAAAAATCCATTGTTATGTTCTTTTCTGAAAATAACTTTAAATTCTTAGACTATGCTGTCAGCAAAAGACTGCCTGCACAAAAGAAAACAGGCTTAATATTGAGATAACCAAGGGCTAGTAAAGTAAACAAACCAGTCGCCTTGGCCTTGGTGCGAGAAGTAAAATAGATAGACTCCATTTTATAGAGATTAGCTAGTCTCATTGTAAGGCATGTCTAATGTGTTTTTCAAATTGTTAACTTAGCTTACCTTAAACAACATGTCATGTGATATTATACTGTATAAGAATACTCCATTTTCTGTGATTCGGCAGTCTGTCATCATAGCTAATTGGGCTATGGTTGCAGTCTCCTTGCAAGTAAAATATAATAAAAAGCCTTCTTTGACGATATTGTTTACAAGAGTCTTTAATCGGAAGTCAAACTTCGACATGGCGGAGCAGGCTCGAAGGGCCGAATGGCCGACTCCTGCTCCTATTTCTTATGTTCTTATGGTTGGGCCTAGGACACTGCCCTGAGGAACTCCTGCAGCGATGTCCTGGGGCTGTGATGATTGACCTTCAATCACCACAGCCATCTTCCTTTGTGCTAGGTATGACTCCAGCCAGTGGAGAGTTTTCCCCCCCGATTCCCATTGACTTCAATTTAACTAGGGCTCCTTCATGCCACACTCAGTCAAATGCTGCCTTGATGTCAAGGGCAGTCACTCTCACCTCACCTCTGGAATTCAGCTCCTTTTGTCCATGTTTGGACCAAGGCTGTAATGAGGTCGGGAGCAGAGTGGTCTTGGCGAAACCCAAACTGGGCATCAGTGAGCAGGTTATTGGTGAATAAGTGCCGCTTGATAGCAATGTCGATGACACCTTCCATCACTTTGCTGATGATTGAGAGTAGACTGATGGGGCGGTAATTGGCCGGATTGGATTTGTCCTGCTTTTTGTGAACAGGACATACCTGGGCAGTATTCCACATTGTCGAATAGATGCCAGTGTTGTAGCTGTACTGCAACAGCTTGGCTAGAGGCACGGCTAATTCTGGAGCACAAGTCTTCAGCACAATAGCCGGGAAGTTGTCGGGGCCCATAGCCTTTGCTGTATCCAGTGCGCTGAGCCGTTCCTTGATATCACGTGGAGTGAATCGAATTGGCTGAAGACTGGCTTCTGTGATGGTGGGGACCTCAGGAGGAGGCCGATATGGATCATCCACTCGGCACTTCTGGCTGAAGATGGTTGCAAACGCTTCAGCCTTGTCTTTTGCACTCACGTGCTGGGCTCCACCATCATTGAGGATGCGGATATTCATGGGGCCTCCTCCTCCCGTTAGTTGTTTAATGGTCCACCACCATTCACGACTAGATGTGGTAGGACTGTAGAGCTTTGATCTGATCCATTGATTGTGGGATTGCTTAGCCCTGTCTATAGCATGCTGCTTCCGCATTGTGGTAAGAATAAAGGTGAGGCTATTAGCGCTCACCGTTATAGAGTAAATTGGATAGCAACTTCCAGCCTCCGCACATGCGCAATTAAACACAGAAATCCTGAAGTTGCTGTCTGATTTGCCCTGCTCCTCCACAAGCTTCGCTACACTGGCACCTCACTGAGAGATTCGGCATTCAAACAATGAATGGCGTGAAGTTGCACTACTAACCCACTAAATACACCAGTAAGTGTTAGGGCTGGTGCATTCAGGTGTAAGTTAATTTTTAACAGCATAATAAGTCTTAATTACTGCCAAACAACCACTCTGCACCTGAAAATTTATGTTTACAAGTATGGAGTCTCATTCTTTCAGATTTTAATTATTGTTGGAGATTTAAAAAAAAATTTAAATTACATTTTTTTTACTTTTTATTTCTGTCTCTTTTATCTCTCTCTTAATCCCATCCTTTTCCCCCCTCTTTATTTTGCTTGCTGTGCATAATTTTACATTGAATTAAATATTCTAACTTACACTTCCTGGTTTAGACTCTGCGGGCTGGATTTTCATTGACCCATGGAGTCGGGTTTGGAGGCGCGTGGGGGGTTAAAGTTGCAGATTCAGGGGTCCCGACCCCATCCCGCCTCCATGCCAGTTTCGCTGGCGGCGGATACCCGACCTGTGCTGGGACCCGACTCCCCGAGGCGGGAAGGGGATTAGTGACAATTAACTGACTGTTAAGAGGTAGTTAACAGGCAGTTTTTTGCTCAATCCCTATTTTGAAGGCTGAAATGTGCGCTTCCCGACAGGTGCGAACCACACCAAGTTAGCGAGGCGGACCGTGGGTCTGCAGGGGTTGGAGGGGTCGATATGTCCGGTGGGCAGGTGAGTGATGGGTGCATGTGTGCAGAGGTAAGTGTGTAAGGTAAGTGTAAAGTGTGGAAAAATGTTTTACTTACCTTAACTTCCTCCTGCAGGTGTCAGCCCTTCAGTTCTCGGGAGTCAGAAATCTCACCGGCACAGAAAGCAGAAAGGCCGTGGTGCTGTCAAAAGTTTCAGCCACTGTTTTCTGTGCTGGAATGATTTCTAACTCAGCCTGAGAGGAAGGACTCAAGTTAGAAGACAATTTGTCAGTGTTTGACAGCTTCAAAAGCTCTTGACAGATGAAACGTCAATCTGTGACGTCACCTGTTGCCGGGTGGCCCTTAATTGGCCTGCTGAGCTCACTGGGCGGGCTCAACAAGGTCAATCAAGGGAAAATACAGTGGGTTGGCCAAAAGTCGATGGAGGCGGGACTACAACCCAAAAAGTGGGATTCCCGACCCCATCACGACCCCAGTATCAAAATCCAGCCCTGCGTGTCTCAGTGAGGATTCTTCAATCTGATTGGTTGAGGAGACACGATGTTGCTTGACCTGTTCACACACGCCCCACATCTCCTGTAGAGGGCGCCGTGCTGTTTCAGACACCCGATGACCGTAAGTTGCCACTCAAAAGCCCACGAAAAGTTTGTGGGCAGCTGCAAGTGTAATGAACGGCGAGCGCCGCTGAGAGCAAATTCCACGCCAGTGCATTTAATGCTGGATTAATTTAAGAAATACAGTAAAAAAAAAACAACACCCGATCTCATAGAAACATAGAAGATAGGAGCAGGAGTAGGCCATTCGGCCCCTCGAGCCTGCTCCGCCATTCAATGCGATCATGGCTGATCATCCAAATTCAGTACCCTGTCCCTGCTTTCTCCCCATATCCCTTGATCCCCTCAGCCTTAAGAAATATATCTAACTCCTTCTTGAATATATTTAATGAATTGGACTCAACTGTCTTCTGTGCTAGAGAATTCCACAGGTTCACCACTCTCTGGGTGAAGAAATTCCTCCTCATCGCAGTCCTAAATGGCTTACCCCTTATCTTTAGAGTGTGACCCCTGGTTCTGGACTCCCCCGCCATCGGGAACATCCTTCCTGCATCTAGTCTGTCTAGTCCTGTTAGAATTTTATAAGTTTCAATGAGATCCCCTCTCATTCTTCTAAACTCTAGCGAATACAAGTCCAATGGACCCAATCTCTCTTCATACGTCATTCCTGCCATCCCAGGTATCAGTCTGGTGAATCTTCGCTGCACTCCCTCCATGGCAAGAACATCCTTCCTCAGATAAGGTGACCAAAACTGCACACAATACTCAAGGTGTGGTCTCACCAAGGCCCTGTACAACTGCAGCAAGACATCCTTGCTCCTGTACTTGAATCCTCTCTCTATGAAGGTCAACATACCATTTGCCTTCTTAACCGCCTGCTGCACCTGCATGCTTACCTTCAGCGACTGATGCACAAGGACATCCAGGTCTCGTTACACTTCCCCTTTTCCCAATCTATTGCCATTCAGATAATAATCTGCCTTCCTGTTTTTGCCACCAAAGTGGATAACCTTGCATTTATCCACATTATACTGCATCTGCTATGCATCTGCCCAATCACCCAACCTGTCCAAATCATACTGGAGTTTCTCTGCATCCTCCTCACAGCACACACGCCCACCCAGCTTTGTGTCGTCTGCAAACTTGGAGATATTACATCTAGTTCCCTCGTCTAGATCATTTATATATATTGTGAATAACTGGGGTCCTAGCACCGATCCCTGCGGTACCCCACTAGTCACTGCCTGCCACTCGGAAAAAGACCCGTTTATTCCAACTCTTTGCTTCCTGTCTGCCAACCAGTTTTCTATCCAAGTCAGTACCTTACCCCCAATCCCATGTGCTTTAACTTTGCACGCTAATCTCTTATGCGGGACCTTATCGAAAGCCTTCTGAAAGTCCAAATACACCACATCCACTGGTTCTCCCTTATCTATTCTACCAGTTACATCCTCAAAAAATTCCAGTAGATTAGTCAAGCATGATTTACCTTTTGTAAATCCATGTTGACTTTGTCCGATCCTGTCACTGTTTTCCAAGTGCTCTGCTATTACATCTTTTACAATGGACTCTAGCATTTTTCCCACTACCAATGTCAGGCTTACCAGTCTATAATTCCGCGTTTTCTCTCTCCCACCTTTTTTAAATAGTGGGGTAACATTAGCTACTCTCCAATCCATGGGAACTGTTCCAGAGTCTATAGAATTTTGGAAGATGACCAGCAATGCATCTACTATTTCTAGGGCCACTTCCTTAAGTACCCTAGAATGTAGATTATCAGGCCCTGGGGATTTATCGGCCTTCAATCTCGTCAATTTCCCGAACACCATTTCCCTACAAATACTGATTTCATTCAGTTCCTCCCTTTCATTAGACCCTATGTTCCCCGACATCTCTGGGAGGTTATTTGTGTCCTCCTTTGTGAAGACAGAACCAAAGTATGTATTTAATTGGTCTGCCATTTCTTTGTTCCCCATTATAAATTCCCCTGATTCTGACTGCAAGGGACCTACGCTTGACTTCACCAATCATTTTCTCTTCACATATCTATAGAAGCTTTTACAGTCAGTTTTTATGTTCCCTGAAAGCTTACTCTCATACTCTATTTTCCCCCTCTTAATTAATCCCTTTGTCCTCCTTTGCTGAATCCTAAACTGCTCCCAATCCTCAGGTTTGCTGCTTTTTCAGGCCAATGTGTATGTCCTCCCCTTGGATCTTATGCTATCCCTAATTTCCCTTGTTAGCCACGGTTGAGTCACCTTTTTTGTTTTATTTTTATGCCAAACAGGGATGAACAAATTCTGTAGTTCATCCATGTGATCTTTAAATGTTTGCCATTGCCAATCCACTGTCAACCCTTTAAGTAACATTCCCCAATCCACCCTAGCCAACTCGCGCCTCATGCCATCATAGTTTCCTTTATTTAAATTCAGGACCCTAGTCTCTGAGTCAACTACTTCACTCTCCATCTTAATGAAGAATTCTATCATATTATGATCGCTCCTCCCCAAAGGGCCTCGCACAACAAGATTGCTAATTAATCCTTTCTCATTACATAATACCCAGTCTAAGATGGCCTGATCTCTAGTTGGTTCCTCGACATATTGGTCCAGGAAACCATCTCGTATGCACGCTAAGAATTCCTCCTCCACAGTATTGTTACTAATTTGATTAGCCCAATCAATATGCAGATTAAAGTCACCCATGATAACTGCTGTACCCTTATTGCACGCATCTCTAATTTCCCATTTAATGCTATCCCCAACCTTAGCATTACTGTTGGGGGGCCTGTATACAACTCCCACTAACATTTCTGCCCCATGGTATTTTTCAGCTCTACCCATACAGATTCCACATTATCAGAGCTAATATCCTTCCTTACTATTGTGTTAATCTCCTCTTTAACCAGCAATGCTACCCCACCTCCTTTTCCTTTTTGCCTGTCCTTCCTGAATATTGAATACCCCTGGATGTTGAATTCCCAGCCTTGGTCACCCTGGAGCCATGTCTCTGTAATCCCAATTATATCATATCCGTTTACATCTATTTGCACAGCTAATTCATCCACCTTATTACGAATGCTCCTCGCATTAAGACACAGAGCCTTCAGGCTTGTTTTTTTTAACACTCTTAGACCATTTAGAATTACTGTTTACTGTGGCCATGTTTGATTTACACCCTTGATTTCTCTGCCTTCCACTTTTGCTTTTCTCCTTCCTGTCTTTTGTTTCTATCCTTGATTCCCTTTCCTCTGTCTCCCTGCACAGGTTCCCAACCCCCTGCTTTTTAGTTTAAACCCTCCCCAACAGCACTAGCAAACACTTCCCCTAGGACATCGGTCCCGGTTCTGCCCAGGTGCAAACCGTCCAGTTTGTACTGGTCCCACCTCCCCCAGAACCGGTTCCAAAGTCCCAGGAATTTGAATCCCTCCCCCTTGCACCATTCTTCTAGCCACGTATTCATCGGAAATATCCTTCTATTTCTACTCTGACTAGTACATGGCACTGGTAGCAATCCTGAGATTACTACCTTTGAGGTCCTATTTTTTAATTTACCTCCTAACTCCCTATATTCAGCGTTTAAGACCTCATCACGTTTTTTACCTATATCATTGGTACCTAAATGCACCACGACAACTGGCTGTTCACCCTCCCCCTCCAGAATGCCCTGCAGCCGCTCCGAGACATCCTTGACCTTTGCACCAGGGAGGCAACCTACCATCCTGGAGTCTCGTTTGCGGCTGCAGAAACGCCTATCTATTCCCCTTACAATAGAATCACTATAGCTCTCCCGCTCTTTTTCCTCCCCTCCTGTGCAGCAGAACCACTCATGGTGCCAGGAAGTTGGTTGCTGCTGCCTTCCCTCGATAAGCCATCCCCCTCAACAATATCCAAAGTGGTATATCTGTTTGAGATGGGGATGGCCACAGGGGACCCCTGCACTACCTGCCTGTGCCTACTACTCTGCCTGGCGGTCACCCATTCCCTTCCTGCCTGTGCAGCCTTTACCTGCGGTGTGACCAACTCATTAAACGTGATATCCACGACGTCCTCAGCATCGCGAATGCTCCAGTATGCAATGCGGTCTGCCAGTAGCTGCAGCTGGATACACTTCCTGCACACATGGTCGTCAGGGACACAGGAAGTGTCCCTGATTTCCCACATAGCACAGGAGGAGCATACCACGGGGCCGAGCTGTGCTTCCATGACTTACCCTTTAATTAATTTAAATTAAATTAAATCAAATCAATACCACCAATTACACTACAATTAAATGTTATAATCAAGGGCCCTTGTTTACTAGCACTCCCCGCTACACAACAGAGACCTTAGAAACTATAACCACAAAATTAAGACCTGCTAAACTCAGATGCTAAGCAGAGGCAAGCCTGGGTTAATACCTACTTGGGAGACCTCCTGGGAATACCAGGTGCAGTAGGCTTTTCTTGCCAGTAGAGGCTGCTCTCAGCTCTGCACATTCACACTGCCTTCAATCACCAACCTTTCTGCTGCTTGCTCCTGCACTCACTCTCTCTTTCTCGCTCTCTTTCTCTTTCCTTTGCTGCACATTCTCTTGCTGGCAGACATAGGGAAGGGGGCCGAGATAGAGTGGCATTGTCAGAACAGATGCGGCGAAGATGGAGAAACTGGGAGAATGGAATAGAATCCTTACAGGAAGCGGGGAGAGTATATGGGTTTATAGTGGATGTTGGTCAATAGCCTATCCCCAGAAATGGAGACAGAGAAGTCGAGGAAGGGAAGGGAAGAGCCGTAGATGGACCATGTGAAGGTGAGGGAAGGGTGGAAATTGGAAGCCAAGTGAATGAAATTTTCCAGTTCAGGGTGAGAGCAGGAAACGGCACCAATACAGTCATCGTTCTGACGATGCCACCTTCCATACTAGTGCTTCCGATATGTCTTCCTTTTTCCTCAACTGAGGATTTACCTCTACCGTGGTTGTCATGGCCCTTGACCGTGTCCGTTCCATTTCCCGCACTTCTGCTCTCACCCCTTCCCCTCCCTCCCAGAACCACGATGGGGTTCCCCTTGTCTTCACCTTTCACCCCACCAGCCTCCACATTCAACGGATCATCCTGCGTCATTTCTGCCACCTTCAGTGTGATCCCACCACCAAACACATCTTCCCCTCCCCTCCCCTTTCAGCATTCTGAAGGGACCACTCCCTCCACAACACCCTGGTCCACTCCTCTATCACCCCCAACATCCCTTCCCCTTCGCTCAACGTAAGCTCGAGGAACAGCACCTCATCTTTCGATTAAGCACTTTACAGCCTTCTGGACATAACATCGAGTTCAACAATTTCAGACTATAACGTCAACCCCTATATATTTTTTTCCAATTTTTCTCACATGGTAGCTGTTGATGATTCTACCATTGCCATTTACATCTCATCTAGTCATCTTTTGTTTCTTAACTTGTCCCATTACCTTCTCCTTTTGCCTTGCACCATCATCCCTTTTGTCAGTCAATCTCTCCTGCCTTCCAGCCTATCACAGTCCCTCCCTTTGTTCTTTCCTCCCCTCCTCCCTTTCCCTGTCCCTGCTTAAAAATCTGTTACGTCTGTAACCTTTTCCAGTTCTGACGAAGGGTCCTCGGCCTGAAACGTTAACTCCGTTTCTCTCTCCTCGATGCTGCCTGACCTGCTGAGTGTTTCCAGCATTTTCTGTTGTTATTTCAGATTTCCAGCATCCACAGTATTTTGCTATTGAACTGTGTTAAGCCCTGCCGACACCTCAAAAGGCTTTTGATCATTAAACTCAAGGCTGAGGGGGTTCAGGGTAAACTTTGGGAATGGAGAAGTAACTGGCTGAAGGATAGGAAACAGTAATTGTTCATCAGAGGAGCTGGGTCAGATTGGAGGGGAGTACTGTGTCGGGTGCCTCAGGGTTGGTGCTAGGAGCACTATTATTTCCAATTTACGTAAATGACCTGGATTCAGAAACTCGATGCAAAGTGGTCAGATTTATGGGTGATACCAAACTAGGAGAAGCAGTGGATTTGGAAGAGGCAGCTTAGAAATTACAGGGTGAGATGGACAACATATGCAAGTGGGCAGAACAATGGCAGAAGAAACATAATGCAGACAAATGCTACACACAGGAAGGAAAGATAGACAACATGTATACTGCATGAATGGTGTTGAAATTGCTAAGAATGAAACTGAAAGAGAACATGGAGTCTTGCTAGACTCTACGATAAATATGGCCAACCAAGGCAGAGCGGTTAGCAGCAAAGCTGACCCAATGTTGAATTATACAGCCCAAAAATGGTAGAATATAATGAAGAGGGAGGAGCGATCAAAATTTATCGTGCCTTTGTTCACCCAAACCTTGAATACTGCATCCCATTCTGGTCACCCAGAAGCAAGAGACAGCCAAATGCTGAAGGTGGTGCAGAGAAGAGCCACAAGACTGATTCTCAGGTGTCAGGGCTCTGAACTGAGGGGAAAGACTGGGGGGTAGAAATTAGGTCGCGCCCCATTTGGGGCGCAAATATCGTCCGGACGCAAATATTAGCGCCTGGCTCTAATTATCGGCACTGACAGGAAACTTCACTTTTACCGCCCCGGGAGGTGAGTGGAGCGCTAAATTAGGCGCTGCACACCTCTCTTAAGGCGCAAAGGCCAAGGAGTGAGGCGCTAACTCAGCGCACGAGCGCAGCGCAACTGCTGCCAGTTAACGAGGGAACACAGACACAATGGCGCCGGACACTTCTTAAAGCGGGGGGGGCCACTTGCTCCCCAGCCACACCCTGCTCATTGCAGCCTTGAATCTCAGCCTGGAGAGACCTGTAATCCATTTTGCTGCCAAGCATGGAGAGGGTGAGAGAACGCGCTCATCGCTTCACCGAGCGGGCCTTGGATGCTCTGGTTGACGCAGTGGAGCGCAGACGATGCATGCTGTTCCCGGAGAGTGGCAGGAGGCCTTTGCCACGCGAGTTCAGAAGAGTGTGGAGGGAGGTGGCTCAGAGTGTCTCCTCCAGGAGCATGGTGCCCAGGACCCATGTTCAATGCCGCAAAAAGTTCAACGACCTCACTCGGGTCGTCAGGGTGAGTGGCTTTTTCTCAATACCTCTCCATCCCTCCATCTCAACCTCACTCTATGGCCAGAGGGTCTTAAAACCCCAATGCACAACACTCATCCAACACCTATGGCCCTTTCATCAAACACACACACACATTCCACACTTTGCATACAGTAAGGGCTATTCACCTATGGGAGGCACATCAGGCAAGACCATGGCTGCCTACAGTAAGGGCTATTCACCTATGGGAGGCACATCAGGCAAGACCATGGCTGCATACAGTAAGGGCTATTCACCTATGGGAGGCACATCAGGCAAGACCATGGCTGCATATAGTAAGGGCTATTCACCTATGGGAGGCACATCAGGCAAGACCATGGCTGTATATTTACTCAGATGCTGTCCTTTTTCTTGCAGGCTAAGCTGGCTCATAATCGGAGACAGCAGCAACGGACGGGTGGAGGGCGGCTTCAGCTGCAACCCCTCAGCGATCTGGAGGAGCGCGTCCACAGGATTGTGGCAAGCCGGGTGATCGGTCCCGTCGCCACTGGAGACGCCGACCCCGTTGTGGACAGCAATGGTAAGGTCATCACCTTTTTGTCCTCTGTCCTTCCACTTGTCCCTCACAATACCAGCCTTTGACACTTTCAATCCAACTTGCTAACTCGCTGCACTTATTCCTCCCTTACTGCCACCCTGTCCTCACGCTAAAGCCACTCTTGTACCTCCCTGCTTTCAGATGGTGATTCACCAGCTGAGGAGACGGGCCCTGAAGCTGCCACTGGGAGTGATGCTGCAGCTGAGGAGGAAGAGGAAGCCGGAGCATCAGTGCCACCCTCTCCCGAGGAAGCCCATGCCCACACTGGGAACACGCCTTCCCCGGAGGGGAGCAGGGGGGAAGGGGCTGATGATGGTGAAGCTCCAGGACCCAGCGGGCTGCAGCAACGCCATGGGGGGGGTAGGGAAGAACGGGGGCCTTCTCCCCAGAGGGAGAGTATGCCAGACACTCCTACTGCAATGGACGCAGAGGAGGAGCGGCTGATTGCAGAAATGAACAGCCAGGCGGTGGGCATGCACACTGAGCTCATGGGTGCAGTGGGAAGGGTGCCCGAATGCATTGAATCACTGGCAAGGAGTGTGGAGCACTTCGCTGTAGCACAGGCGGATGCCACACTAAAGCTTAGTGCTGCAATTCAGTCACTGGCTGCCAGGAACCCATCTGAGACTGCTCTCATGCAGACTCAGATTGAGGCCACGCGAGCACTGACTGCTGCCATCCTCGATGGTTCGTGCACATGTCCCCGGGGCTGTCACCGCGCCGCAGCAGGCCAGCAATCTGCTCTCCGGCAAATTGCTCCGGATGCTGAAGTGCTGCCCCGTGGGAGTGCCAGTGTGTCGGGCGAGCAGGGAGTTGCTGTCCTCTCTCACGATGACAGCATTCCTGCTGCCAACACTGTCACTTCTCCACTGCACTTGCCACCGCCTGTAGGACAGACTGCTGCCGCCCATGCAGAGTTGGTGCAGTCTGCAGCCGGGCCCTCCAGGCCCAGAAGTGGTCGAGGCCGTCCTTCAGGGGCATCTGCAGTGTCAGGGTCTGACGAGCAGCAGCCTTCCACCAGCCTTGCTGCAGCCACTGAGGTCCCATTACGGAGGAGCAGTAGGGTTAGAAGGGGGGAAGTGCGCAAGGGAAGGAGATCACCCTCGAAGGGCAAAAAGTAGGAGGTGTGCCAAAATGCTGGTCATTTTTTTATTAAAGGCCGAGGTTCATGGTCCAACTTTTGTTTAGTGTTTTGGACATTATCTCCAGGTTGTGAGAACCAGTTATGTTATTGACTGTTTTTTTGTGTTTATTTCTATGAGTTTGTCATGAGGAATTGACACACACAGAGTTTGTAAAATAAATAAGTTTCTGTATTCAAAATATACATGGCTGGTGGTTGGAATTATTGGTGCCTTGGCCGGCTTAGGGGTTGCGTGCTGGGTTGATTAGTGTTTGTAGCAATGGCAGGGGCCCTAGAAGCGGCTTGCTATTAGTCGTTGACGGACGGCCCTTGCAGTTTGACCATTGTGGGCCGCCCTCCTGCCTTGGTGCTGCTGATGATCATCGTCCTTGTCCTCTTCCTCCTCTTCCTCCTCCTCCTCTGGTGGTGCTACAAGGCCTGGTGGCATTGGCTGGGTCCTGAGGATTGCCATGTTGTGCAACATGCAGCACACGACTACGAAGTTCGAAACTTGCTCAGGCGAGTACTGCAGGGCTCCTCCGGAATGGTCCAGACAGCGGAACCGTTGTTTCAGCACGCCGATTGTGCGCTCAATAATGTTCCTGGTTGCTTGATGGCTTTCATTGTACCGCAGCTCAGCAGGGGTGTTTGGCGTACGGAGCGGTGTCATCAGCCAGGTGCTCAATGCGTACCCCTTGTCCCCCAGAAGCCAACCAACTGGCTGATGCGGTGCCTCGAAAACTTCTGCCACAGTAGTCTGGCGCAGGATGAAAGCATCGTGGCAGCTGCCCGGATAGTGGGCATTGACAGCGAGTATCACCTGTCTGTGGTCACAGACCAACTGCACATTCAAGGAATGGAACCCCTTTCTGTTCCTGAATTCCTCTGCATTCTCTCGCGGAGCACGCAAAGCCACATGCGTGCAGTCAATGGCGCCCTGCACCATGGGGAAGCCCGCTACCCTCGCAAAGCCCAGAGCACGGTCACGCTGCTTGTCTGGGGTCATAGGGAAAGAGATGAAGTCTCGTCTCCTTCTGAAGAGGGCATTGGTGACCTGCCGGATGCAGCGATGCACCGCAAACTGGGAGATATTGGCGAGGTCCCCAACAGCAGCTTGGAATGAGCCAGTGGCGTAGAAGTTCAAAGCCACTGTGACCTTCACTGCCACCGACAGAGACGTCCTGGACCTCAGCTGAGGCTGCAGATCTGGCTGCAGCAGGTGGCAGAGCTCAGTGACCACCTCCTTGCTGAATCGCAGCCTTCGCAAACACAGCTCCTCGGACATATGGATGTAGGAGAGCTGTTCACGATATACCCTGGGAGGGTAAGCTCTCCTGTACATGCGCCTGATGGCCCTCCTCCGTCTGGCCATCATTGCCACTCTCTGTCTGCGTCTCACTATCCTCCGATTCAGCTGGAGCAGGACGACGCCCCCAATCATTGCAGCCCCCATATTCTCTTTGCCAGAAAAGTAATGAGGTACAGCAACTAAAGTAGCAACAAAGTTAGGATGAACTAGGCAAAACTACCTCACAAAGCGTTGAGTCAATGTAGAAGTCTCTCTCTCTCTCTCTCCGAATCTCTCTCTCTCTCTCTCAGAACGAGTGGTGCATAAATGTCGACCACAGAAAAAGACAGGAAGAGGCCCCCTTTAAATAGCGCCCCCCCCAGCCCCACACCGATTGATAACGTTCCAGTCTTCCGGTCGTTGGAAGCGCCAGGCGGTAAGGCAGGGGGCGCCACTCAATTTCTGCTCCGGGGCGCCCCAAGGGCGTTGCACCATGGAATGACGTCACAATCTGCGCGCGCAGGTGGTCGCAGCGGTAAGTTTTAGCGCCGCCGCAGAATCTCAAGTTAAGTTCCCGAGCGGCGCAAACAGCGCTGCGCCCGGGCGTTAGCGGCTTAACGCCCCATTAGCGCCCTCTTAAGGCGCTAACGGGAGGCGCAACCAAGTGAATTTTTACCCCTGGGTTTTTTCCCCACCTAGAAAGAGGCAGCTGAAAGATGATCTCAGAGGCATATAGATATTGCTACAAGTATAGAAAAAGTTAACCCAGAATGTGACTTTAAATTAAGTTGCCGAAGTAGATCTAGAGGACACAGGTTCAGCCTAGTAAAAGGTAGTTTTAGGACAGGTATCAGGAAACTCATCTTCATTGTGATCAACATGTGGAATAAACTTCCAGAGAAAGTGGAGGTAAAATCTCCTAGAATCGCTTAAAACAATTGGATGGTACAATGGGAGTTGCTGTATAAACCGTATTTAACAGATTCAAGGACCCATGAGTCAGTGACACAATGACAGATGTTTGTTGATATTTGCCGGGCACTTAGACTACAAGTAAGTGATATAGGTCTAAATGCTCACAAGCAGAAGGCCCATTGAAGACATACAAATACCCCTCATGTAGTTTGCAGTGCTGGGACTCAATGCGCTCTGCTCATGTTGTTACAAGGTATAATGAATAGTTATACTACCCAGTTATGCCTTGGGTAAAAGTCACAGTAAGAGTTGTCTGCACCCACTGGCTTGTGCCCAGGCCCGTATCCACCTCCAAGTGTCTCCCCAAATTTGACTCAAATCTTCTACCCTTAACCTTTGCTGGGGTCCCCTTCTTATACCATGACTTTCAATTCAAATCTACGACATTCCCTTGGACCCTTCACTCAATGTTCCTTTCCCTCTCCATAGGGTCTCTCATGTCACCTGACCTGACCCAGTCCTTCCTTTTTATAAATTTCCACAGCAGATAAGCTATTTCAAGAACTTTGGTTCTGCATGTAGGCCCCTTCTCTGTCTGATTTCTATGGTTCAGCAGATCCCTAACCCCACATTCATCTGTGTCTTGTAATTCTCAAACCATTATAACCTCGTGATCCTACACTACCCTTTCAAGACACTATTGTTTAGCTATGTGTATATCGTGATAGAATGTTTCTTCTTCAGTCAAGCTAGCCATTATTTTCCCCATCTACCCTCTTCTAAGTTAGTTACTTTGGCCTGTAATCTAATTATGATTTTATATATACACATGCATGTAGACAAAGGTATTAATATGCAAATTAACTATCTCACATCCAACAAAATTGTAACTGCCTCTCACCTATAGTGTCCAACCTTTCTTTTTACTGCAGTCTTTCTCGCTTCTATTTTATCAATACTGCTCTGCTCAGCACTTCCTTGAACTCACCTCTCTTGTTCCTCATTAACTGCAAATTCGCTGGCATACAAACTCCTCCTTCTCCTGGCATTGCGTTGAAACCAAGATTAATTTCAGTGTTTTCCAACTCTAACTAGTTATCTGGAGTTTAAAACCCACCACGAGACACTTCCCCACATGGAGGGAGAGAAATCAAGCTGCATCACTGGCATTTTGTTTTTTATTCATTCATGAGATGTGGGCATCACGGGCAAGGCCAGCATTTATTGCCCATCCCTAATTGCCCTGGAGAAGCTGGTGGTGAGCCGTCTGCTTGAACCGCTGCAGTCTGTGTGGTGAAAGTACTCCCACAGTGCTGTTAGGGAGGGAGTTCCAGGGTTTTGACCCAGCGACGATGCAGGAACGGCCGATATATTTCCAAGTCAGGATGCTGTGTGACTTGGCGGGGAACTTGGAGGTGGTGGTGTTCCCATGCGCCTGCTGCCCTTGTCCTTCTAGTTGGAAGAGGTCATAGAAACATAGAAGATAGGAGTTGGAAGAGGTCATAGAAACATAGAAGATAGGAGCAGGAGTAGGCCATTCTGCCCCTCGAGCCTGCTCCACCATTCAATGCGATCATGGCTGATCATCCAAATTCAGTACCCTGTCCCTGCTTTCTCCCCATATCCCTTGATCCCCTTAGCCTTAAGAAATATATCTAACTCCTTCTTGAATATATTTAATGAATTGACCTCAACTGCCTTCTGTGGTAGAGAATTCCACAGGTTCACCACTCTCTGGGTGAAGAAATTCCTCCTCATCGCAGTCCGAAATGACTTACCCCTTATCCTTAGACTTTGACCCCTGGTTCTGGACTCCCCCGCCATCGGGAACATCCTACCTGCATCTAGTCTGTCTAGTCCTGTTAGAATTTTATAAGTTTCAATGAGATCCCCTCTCATTCTTCTAAACTCTAGCAAATATATGCCTAATCGACCCAACCTCTCTTCATACGTCATTCCTGCCATCCCAGGTATCAGTTTGGTGAATCTTCGCTGCACTCCCACCATGGCAAGAACATCCTTCCTCAGATAAGGCGACCAAATCTGCACACAATACTCAAGGTGTGGTCTCACCAAGGCCCTGTACAACTGCAGCAAGACATCCTTGCTCCTGTACTTGAATCCTCTCGCTATGAAGGCCAACATACCATTTGCCTTCTTAACCGCCTGCTGCACCTGCATGCTTACCTTCAGCGACTGGTGCACAAGGACACCCAGGTCTTGTTGCATTTCCCCTTTTCCCAATCTGTTGCCGTTCAGATAATAATCTGCCTTCCTGTTTATACCACCAAAAGTGGATAACCTCGCATTTATCCACATTATACTGCATCTGCCCAATCACCCAACCTGTCCAAATCATCCTGGAGTTTCTCTACATCCTCCTCACAGCACACACGCCCACCCAGCTTTGTGTCGTCTGCAAACTTGGAGATATTACATCTAGTTCCCTCGTCTAGATCATTAATATATATTGAGTTTGGGAGGTGCTGCTGAAGAAGCCTTGGCCAGTTGCTGCAGTGCATCTTGTAGATGGTACACACTGCAGCCACGGTATGCCAGTGGTGGAGTGAATGTGTAAGGTGGTGGATGGGGTGCCAATCAAGTGGGCTGCTCTGACCTGGAGGGTGTCACGCTTCTTGAGTGTTGTTGGAGCTGCACTCATCCAGGTAAGTGGAAGTAATGAGGGGATAAACGATAGTGTGAATGCTTACTACTAAAAAGTACAACATCTTCAATCTTAGTCTTTCCATCCCCAGACTTGTCTCAAAATAGAAGTTTTACGAACAATCGCTGCTTAAATTTCACTATTAAAAATCTATTTACATCTACATCACTGTTCCCTAGATAGTCACAAAAAGAATCACAAGGGGGGTAGTGTAGAAATGACTTTGAATTATCCTTTGTATGAGTGTTATGGTGCTATCAACTGCAGTAGTGGATTTGTGTGTTTCTACTCATTCACGGATCCAAGACAAACTCATTGCAGGCTTTATTTTTTAATTCACAGGGAAATTGCATCACATCCAGAAGTACAGGTAGTAGGCTGTGTCTGGAAGAATTCCAGATATTTCAATTTTCTACCCAAACTATAATTTTACAATCAGAATCTCCAATTATTCATACCAACTGCTTGTGCTCTCATTCAAGCTTTATCCATGAGCTAAATAAATGGAGAGTGCATCCCACGTACCAACCACACATCAGGAGTCTCCACTTACTTTTTAAAATTGTTTCTGGTCTCTATGTAAAACAACATAGCTAAATCTCATTTATAAATATATATTATTTCTGTATAACACGAGAGCTGGAAAAATCCCTGGTGTGAAAAAAGTGACAAAAATGCGAGTCACCCTGCCACAGAAAATAAATTTTGCACCTTCACTAATTTCTTCTCCCTTCAGAAGCTTATAGATCCACCACTGACAACTGCAAGATGGAGCAAATATGGAGAAAAAGTTATTAAATTCTTCAAGTTCATTAATTTATATAAAAAATAATGCTTACCTGTTGTGAAAACAAACAGAAGAACTGATAAATACTGAGGTGTGATAAAACAGACACTCTCAAACCAATTCAAGAGCAGCATAGGTCGAGGTGCCTGGGAACAGGTCCCCTTCCTGCCCTCCTGTTCTGGAAATGCATTTTTATTTTCCCCATTCTATACTGTATGAGTGAATTATCATAAGGGAAAAGAAAGAGCATTAAAAAGCATCCTGAAAGAAGCAACATTTGTTAAGGTGGCATTGGCAAAAAAACAAAATGCCTTTTGCCTTGTAGAAATGCCAAATTCTGTGCTCCGGGCAGGAAAGCCACACTGAAAGGGATCAGAAGTTGGGGGAGGAGAGATACTGCACTGTAGCCCCAATTCTCTGATCGCCCCCTCCCACAAATTGAACTTTCCAAGTGTTTTTCGTCAGCTCAATTGCTCCAGCACTGTGAAGAGCTGTTATACCATTAAGTCACAGCAATGAATATCCCCCCCTGCTGAAACAGGTACGATGCACCCATGGACAGTTTGTTGAAAGACATATCGGCCCGTATTTTGCGAGGCCCACGGGTGCGTACGAGGTGACCAGGAGTCCTCAGGATGAAAGCACTAACTCTCCGTGCGCGCAGAGACTGAAGGCAAGTGCGCATCTCTTTTGCTGGTCGGAGGCTTCTGTTCGCGGGAAGCCTCTGATCGGGATTTCAGGACCATCAGGTCATGAAGTATAGTTTTGGTGGATCGTACTTTCTACCCAAGACATTTTTCTTGTAAACCAATGCTAGAATTAGAATTATGATCATCAATCCAGTTGTTATCAGGGGAGCAAGCAGCATCCATCGCTTTCTTGTAAAATCAGTTTGAATTTCTGTAAAATAAAAGTTACAGCAATGCTTTCAGTGCTAGTTTGAATTTCTTTGACAATACATTTTAAATGAACAATTTGACTTCAAAAATGCTAATTATATGATGCATAAAATGTGACATTGAATAAGCTGGTACTAAATTAGAAGTTACAGATGTGGCTGAAAAGGATCAAATATACTTTGTGACACTAAGCTAGAACTCAATTTGTACATCAAATGGGAGGTTAGCAGTGGAACACATTTCGGGGAGGATTTAGCCCCCCTCTGCTCTGGAGCAGAGTTAAAATGGAGGTGGTGTGCTCACTGCCCCATTCTCAATCCACTGGCATTTTGCTGGGGCCTTCTGCTGGGTGCCCCAGGCAACCACCTGAATCAGGTGCACGCCTCATTAGCCTATGCAAATCGGGGTCCTGTGAAGTACATTCTCACTGGCTTTTTAAATCTGTTTATACATTTTAAGTAATTTACCCGACTGTTTACTGCAGGAAAGGTAGCATTGTGGTTGTTACTGGACCAGTAATCCAGAGGCCTGGACTAATGATCCAGAGACATGAGTTCAAATCTCACTCACGGCAGCTGGGGAATTTAAATTCAGTTAATTAAATAAATCTGGAATAAAGAGCTAGTATCAGTACTGGTGACAATGAAGCTACCAGATTGTCATAAAAACCCATCTGGTTCACTAATGTCCTTCAGGGAAGGATATCTGCCGTCCTTACCTGGTTTGGCCTATACTCCAGACCCACAGCAATGTGGTTGACTCTTAACTGCCCTCTGAAATGGCCTAGCAAGCCACTCAATTGCCAAGAAGGTGGCTCATCAAGGGCAATTAGGGATGGCCAATAAATGCCAGCGATGCCCACATCCCATGAATGAATAAAAAACATTTTGAACTGCCACCTTGGCAGAGTGTCTGCTCAGTAAAACTCGGTGGTACAGAAGCAGCCCAAAAAAGGTAAATTATTTGTGTGGCCAGGTGAAGGAGCACTTCTCCCGGCTCCACAAGAATGATGTGGGCCACTGTCACTACCTCTCCACCCTGCTTCCCATGATCACAACCCCCCTCATGTCAGCTGCCAGATAGTTAATATCTAGGCCTTCTCCTATTTGGGGAAAAGATTCACTGCATAGGATCCAAATCAATTAACTTACCCAAAGGAAGACTAAATGTCCAGGAAAAGGACTGCTGCAGAACATCATTCCTTAATCTAAATGTGTAGTTTGAACTTCTACTGGTATCATTGGTTTGCAGAATACTCCGCAGTGAATACAGTCCATCTTCATGAAGTTGGCACAAGGTCTCAGACAGGGCAGAAATATCCTGGTGTTTTTCATTGTACCAGAAAACAGTAGCTTTGGGGAAACCTTGGGATTCAAAGGCGAAAGCTGTTCCATCTGGTGTTCGTTTGATTATTAGGCTGGGTTCTGTGTAGTACGCTGAGGAATTTTTAAAAAAGTAGTCAATAGACAAAGGAAATAAAATTCATCAAATACCATCTAAGGTTTTAATTCCTGCTACCATTTTGGGGGGTGGGGGGTGAGGAAATTGAAAAGCAACAATTTTCTCCTAAAGGCAGTAACGCATGCCAGAGCATGGTTCCACAAACACCAGCAGTCCTCCAGTACATCACACAAGTGGTCATTCTTCCCATGTCATCTTAGATGGAATGTTTGCAGGCAAATTGACCATTACATCAGAGCCCAATCCTGTCCTCTCAGGACAGCTACTTCACGTAGCTTCCAGCAGGGATCAATGGCTAGCAATCAAAAGCAGGAACCCTACCAGAGTTTTCTCTTCCTAGTTCATGGGCAGAGGCCAAATGAAGTGTTGCCCTGGTTAAGGTCAGGTAACCTGGGAACAAACTAGCTAAAATCAAACCAGATACTCCCAGCTCTGTATATAGTAAGAATATAGCAACTACTCCAGCTAATCGAATTAGTAGGTCCATGTGTCCAGTGGCTTTTCAATACTTAAAAAACCCAAGATTTAGCTTCTGCCTTATCTTACAATGATACGTCAATCATAGTAAGCATACAAGTGCCACGTGTCTGTACTTAAATGAGTCAGCTTGTTGGATGGAACCTGGAGGTTGTTTCCAGTGTTTTTAATACTATTGTCTAAAAATCTATATATACACACACTCAGTCGTGGATGCTCAGTCGTTGAGTATATTCAACAGATCAATAGATTTTTGGATACTAAGGAAATCAAAGGATATGGGGATAGTGCGGGAAAGTGGAGTAGAAGTAGAAGATCAGCCATGATCTTATTGAAGGGCAGAGCAGGCTCGAAGGCATCGCCTTGTTTAAGGTTGCTCCGCTACACTATTGATTTAATAAAAACAAACACTCAAAAATAGCAACTGATTTCAATTGCGTGAAAAGGACTTATACTGAAATCATACATTAAACAACATTTTAATCTACAACACTGGAAGAAAAAAAAAAGTCAAGATGCAAATGAAAACATACCAGCAAAATTTAGAGACATGATTCCTGTACTATTTTCTATTGGAGTGCTGATAAAGCACATGTACTGCCCAGCATCCTTTGGTCTGACTCCTTCTAATTTTAGGGAAGCATTTCCCAATTTAAACTCCTCTGGGAAAAGGCTCGCTCTCCCCGAATACTGCCGACTCTGCCGATCTTTGCTGCTGTTGGAACGGAAGATCACCTCTTTGGTCTCGACACGTTGCCAGATGATGATGATCTGGTCTAAGGAGTCACCAACGAGGAAGTGACACGGCAGGACTGTATTTTGACCATGGATGGCGAGTACGGCTTCTTCCCAAACACTTACTTGTTGTTGATCTGTAAAATTGCAGATGGATTAACTACTCTTTTCATAGAGAAATAATATATTTCAATCCATCACATTAAAAAAATACCCATGGGCCAGAAATTCCTGCGGTATCCACTCCATCAAAGCAAGTGTTAGAGTGGAACATCCGTCCGCCTTTGCAGAATTTAATTGGCCAGTGTAAACAGGGCAGAATTCCAATGTGTAGGTTCTGCCCCAAATTTCTGGCCAAGGGTAGAAAAATCAGGCTTTCTGCCCTCTCCCTGTCCCAGGAATTTCAGGGTAATCTTGCAGAAAGATCATGCCTCACTTTTGCAATTTGGAAAATGCACAGCATCAATGGGAGACATTTGTCAGACCTCGACAGCAAAATACTATCAGCTATATTACTAATACAGGTCTTGAATTCATGCTCAGCACCAAGCAAACTTCCCAGCATTAACCATTGCAAAACAAACATGTTTACCGCGCTGGTAAACCAGGGCATTCTGGTTTGTATTTGTTCTTGTGCAGTACTTTTTCCTCCTATCAGATGAACCCAGCCTTTAAAGTGCAGAAGGTTGCAAAAGTTACTAACAAGTTATTGAAATTGCAAGAGTTACTTGCAATAATGGCCCGGATTTTGTAGTCAGTGGTGAAGGAGCAGCGCTCGACCATCATTACGCTTACAGCTGCCCCACAGGCTTTGTGCAGGCTTTTGAGCAGCAACTTACAGTACTTGGAGATAATTTTCAGCGTGGACTTATCATGCCATTAAAAATTCACTTACACATGAATGCACCAGCCCTAACTTTTTCTACCGTGTTTCTTCAGAGGGTCGTAAATCTGTGGAATTCTCTGCTCCAGAGAGCCGTGGAGGCTGGGTCATTAAATACATTTAAGGTGGAGATAGACAGATTTTTACACGATAAGGGAGTGAAGGGATATGGGGAGCGGGCAGGGAAGTGGCTTTGAGCCCAAGATCAGCCATGATCTTATTGAATGGCGAAGGAGGCTCGAGGGGCCAAGTGGCCTATTCCTGCTCCCATTTCTTCTGTTCTTATGTAAATAGACAGGGGCTATTTCTTTGAAATATTATTTTCAGCTCCATGAACAATGTTTACTTGGGAATTATCCATCTTGCCCATTAAACTGACCCAACATTACAAGTGAAACCCTTCCGTCCCAGACCTGAAACGTTAACTCTTGTTTTTCTCTCCACAGATGCTGCCTGACCTGCTGAGTATTTCCAGCATTTTCTGTTATTATTTCAGATTTGCAGCATCCGCAGTATTTTGCTATTACAAGTGAAAGTACTGTTATTGCTTTGGGCCATTTCTCAGTGGTGAAAAGACCACCTCAAACTGTGTGGATCGTTCATTCTAATGTGTGCAAGGAAACAGTTACATTTAAAGACTTACCTCGAGCCAAACTGAATTGAACAGCCACCAAAACAGCGAGCAGACTTCTCACCATACTTTGCTCTCCTCGACAGCTGTCAAAACGAAACAAGACAAGACGACGATCAGTGAAAATCGTTTCTTTATCGGTTTCCACAGCTGCTAAAGACCCGCATCTTAAGGAGGGTTCCGGCGGCACCCGGGACAGAGCTCGATGACCGATATCTGAACCCTCGGGGCTCCGCTCTCTCTATGGGACGGCGCCCGCAGCCCGCTCTCTTTTATAGATTTTGCCTGCGAAAGGCTGACCGCTGGGAAGGCCCCAGACATCGCACGGAAGCAACAATTTGCATAGCCACTGAATCCGCTCTTGATGACGCTGGGACGCTCCGGTTTGTATTTTTTTCAAGAAAAAAAAGAGAAAAAAAACAACTTGCATTTATACACCGCCTTAAACGTTGTAAAACGTCCCAAGGCGATTCACAGGAGCGTTATGAGTCAAAAAATTTAACACCGAGCCACATGAGGAGAAATTAGGGCAGGTGACCAAAAGCTTGATCAAAGAGGTAGGTTTTAAAGAAAGACTTGCATTTCGACAGCGCCTTTCACAACCACCAGACGTCCCAAAGCACTTTACAGCCAATGAAGTACTTTTTGAAGTGGAGTCACTGTGGCAATGTGGGGAAAACGGTCGCCAGTTTGCGCACAGCAAGCTCCCACAAACAGCAATGTGAAAATGAACAGATAATCTGTTTTTTTTTAAAGTGATGCTGGTCGAGGGATAGATATTTGCCCAGGACATCAGGGAGAACTCCGCAACCTTCTTCAAAATAGTGCCATGGGATCTTTTACATCCACAGGAGAAAGCCGACGGGACTTCAGTTTAACGTCTCACGCAAAAGACAGCACCTCCAACAGTGCAGCACTCCCTCAGCACTGCACTGGAACATCAGCCTAGATTTATGTGCTCAAGTCCCTGGAGTGGGACTTAAACCCACAACCTTCTGACTCAGAGGTGAATGTGCTGCCCACTGAGCCACAGCTGACACTCTCTTTAAGAAGCGTCTTAAAGGAGGAAAGAGAGGTAGAGGGGCAGGGAGGTTTTGGGGGGGAATTCCAGAGCTTAGGACCTAGGCAACAGAAGGCACGGCCACCAATGGTGGAGCAGTTATAATCAGGAATGCTCAAGAGAGCAGAATTAGAGGAGCGCAGATATCTTGAGTGATTGTGGGGCTAGAGGAGATTACAGAGATAGGGAGGGGCGAGGCCCTGGAGGAATTTGAAAACAAGGATGAGAATTTTGAAATTGAAGCGTTGCTTAACCGGGAGCCAGTGTTGGTCAGCGATGTAGGAAGAGGGCGAAGAGGCAACACTTTGGGATGGAGAAATGTGAAGGACGAAGCAATCAGGCGAGACGGCAGTTGGAGTCGGAGAGAGAGGGAGGAGTTGACGGTTAGTGTTGGGAGGAGGTGCCAGGAAGCAGCATTAGGGACCAGGTGGATTTTGGGGTTGGGGGAGAGGTGGTAGGAGGTGCCAGTCAGGCAGCAGAAAAACAATTAAAAAAATACAACTTCCTGGGAGGGAGAGAGCAACTTCCGAACGGACCTGAGTGACTCAGTTCAGAGGACGACTTTGGGAGTGAGACACATGGCAAGAATCAGCCAGCCTGTCAGCGGGAAAGAGAAAAATATGATTTTAAAAAAGCAAGTTTAACTGTGACAGAAAATCATTACAGACAGGGCAGAAATGGAAAAAATAGAAAAACACTCACATTTCTACAGTGTCTTTCACGACCACCTGACGTCCCAAAGCACTTTACAGCCAATGAAATACTTTTGAAATGTAGTCACTGTTGTAATGTAGGAAACGCGGCAGCCAATTTGCACACAGCAAGCTCCCACAAACAGCAATGTGATAATGACCAGATCATCTGTTTTTTAGTGATGTTGGTTGAGGGATAAATATTGGCCAAATATTACCGGGGATAACTCCCCTGCTCTTCTTCGAAATAGTGCCGTGGGATCTTTTCCGTCCATTTGAGAGAGCAGACGGGACCTCGGTTTAATGTCTCATCCGAAAGTGACAGGAAAATGTCCGGAGAAGTAAGTGTTACATTTACAAGAAACATGTCACATGACTTTTAGTAAGCTCAGGATCAAAAAGAGTGAGACCACTTGTAAACTCAATTAAACTTGTGGGGCTGTCTTTATTCTTAAGAATGAGATGAAGTAGAGTCTGTATGAGAATCGCAAAAAAAAGGAAGCAAAATTATTTGAAAGCGGTGAAACATGAGATAGAAATGGAATGCATGCCAGGGAGCAGCAGATTGCACAACACAAGACATTTGTATCACGATCATCGTAAACCCCGCCTTTGGTGTTTGTTGCTTTTCTTGGATTTTGTATAACCCACTGGCCTTTGAAATGTAATATATACGTATACCGATTGTTGATTCTCACTCAGTACTTGCAGTGGTTAATTCTTCAGGGAAGAAACTCTCAGCAATGCAGCGTGGAGGGTACATCAGTGTTTTCATCTGTTGGCAAAGAAGTGGACGCTCAAAGAAATAAAAGCACCCCCTTGAAGTCTGCAGTTCAAATATCACAAAACATACTGGTACATAGGAACGATTTGAAGGCTGCAATGTCATCTCAGAGTTATACACCACTCAAGCTTCTCTCTGGGAGTTTATGACATCAACTGAACCCCTCTATGAGTTTACTGCCATGTAATTACTTCCAGCTCTCCACTATCTAACATGTGCTGGACACAGGACCTCCCCAGTGCCTCAGTCTCCAAGCACTTTTTGTAGCGCTGAGCTGTGCAAATTAAAGAAGCCCCCAGGGTTGATGGTTTCGAGGTCCTTGCTGAAACAGTCAACAGGAATGGATACAACTGACCTCAGCTTCCTGGGCAATCGGAGCAAAAGAGAAACATCCGAGATTCCCATTCCTGATCCCTCCTGCAGTGCGTGCAGATGCCCGATAAGGGTAGCGTTGGGCTTACCCCGCAGTCGAATAGTTTACCGACACTTGCTGCACAAAAAGAATAGGCACTTGGACAACAACAACCTGCATTTCTGTAGTGCCCCTCACATACAGGGTTGGCCGTGGCTCAGTGGGTAGCACTCTTGTGTCTGGGTCAGAAGGTTGTGGGTTCCAAGTCCCTCTCCAGAGACTTGAGCACAAAAAATTCGGCTGATGCTTTGGTGCAGCACTGACACCGCCTTCATTTGGAAACCTTTTTAGCTGATTGCTTGTGCGCGCTCCCTCCCTCTTTCCCTCTCGCTCTCTCACTCTCTTTCCTTTGCAGCACGTTCTGCTGCTGGGTCGGCCTGCTGGCCAAATTGAGACCATGCGGTCTGTTTTTATCAATTTACAGAAAGGCCCACATCTTGTTCTGGTCTGAATTGGGCAAAGGCGGCTTGAATTGGGTTGTGGGCTTGAGCCTGTTTTAAGCAGCCGGGCTTGGGAGAGGAGTTAAAGCTGCTCCCTAATTGTGTGTATTTTGAGGCAGGAAGGAGCAGCGTTTTTACAGCAGTGAGTGAGTGGGTGAGCGAGGTAAGGAAGAGTGGAGCTAATGGAGTTTTTAAGGTTGAGGCAAGGGGAAGGCAATGAAGGGTAGGGCTTGTAGTTTGTGTGTGTGGGGAAGCCTGAGGATCAAGAGAGCAAGGTGGGGAAGGGGGGAAAGGAATATTAAAGGAAACATAAGCTAGTCGACAGGACTGCAAGCCTTTAGGTAAAGGGAAAGCCAATCAGCAGATGCCTACCCTACTACTCTGAAAATGCCCGATCGTGCCATGAAGGAATACTAGGTTTTATAAGGGTAGAAGAATAAATCTGAAAGAGTATTTTAAATATAGACTAAAAGAGCATTATGAGGCTTTGTGGTTCCATTATTCTGAAAGGAATTTAAGGATGATATTTTTTAATCAGTATTTGCAGTGCATCTTGTAGATGGTACACACTGCAGCCACGGTACGCCGGTGGTGGAGGGAGTGACTGTTTAAGGTGGTGGATGGGGTGCCAATCAAGTGGGCTGTTTGTCCTGGATGGTGTCGAGCTTCGTGAGTGTTGTTGGAGCTGCACTCATCCAGGCAAGTGGAGAGTATTCCATCACACTCCTTGTAGATGGTAGAAAGGCTTTGGGGAGTCAGGAGGTGAGACACATGCCGCAGAATACCTAGCCTCTGACCTGCTCTTGTTGTCACAGTATTTATGTGGCTGGACCAGTTAAGTTTCTGGTCAATGGTGACCCCCAGGATGTTGATGGTGGGGGATTCAGCGATGGTAATGCCATTGAATGTCAAGGGGCGGTGGTTAGATTCTCGCTTCTTGGAGATAGTCATTGCCTGGCACTTCCGTGGTGCGAATGTTACCTGCCACTTATCAGCCAAAGCCTGAACGTCGTCTAGGTCATGTTGCATGCAGGCATGAATTGCTTCATTATCTGAGGAGTTGTGAATGGCACTGTACACTGTGCAGTCATCAGCGAACATCCCCACTTCTGACCTTATGTTGGAGGGAAGGTCATTGATGAAGCAGCTGAAGATGGCAGTTAGGGATGGGCAATAAATGCTGTCCTTGCCAGACTGAGTAAAAGAAGTAGGAAAGTAGTGCAGGAGTCCCCTGGGTCCATCTCCCTCTCCAACAGATTTTCCGTTTTGGATACTGCTGGGGGAGATGGTTTCTCAGGGGAATGCAGAAGAGCCAAGTCGGTGGCACTACGAGTGGCTCAGCTGCACAGGAGGGGAGGAAAAGAGTGGGAGAGCAATAGTGATAGGGGATTCTATTGTAAGGGGAACAGATAGACGTTTCTGTGGCCGCAGATGTGACTCCAGGATGGTATGTTGTCTCCCTGGTGCCAGGGTCAAGGATGTCACTGAGCGCCTGCAGGACATTCTGAAGGGGGATGGTGAACAGCCAGAGGTCATGGTCCATATCGGTACCAACGACATAGGTAGAAAGAGGGATGAGGTCCTGCAAGCAGAATATAGGGAGCTAGGAAATAAATTAAAAAGCAGGACCTCAAAGGTAGTAATCTCAGGATTACTCCCAGGGCCACGTGCTAGCGAGAGCAGAAATAGGAGAATAGACCAGATGAATGCATGCTGGAGAGATGGTGTGGGAGGGAGTGATTTAAATTCCTGAGGCATTGGGACTGATTCTGGGGAAGGCGGGACTTGTACAAGCTGGACGGGTTACACCTCGGCAGAACCGGGACCAATATCCTCGCAGGGGGGTTTGCTAGTGCTGTTGGGAATGATTTAAACTAGTTTGTCAGGGGGCTGGGAACCTAAGTGTGGGCCCAGAATGGAGAGAAACAAAGCTGGAAGTGCAAGTTAGAAAAGTAGTCAGCAAAACTAGTAGGGAGCAGAAACAAAGGCCAATAGTAAAGAGGGTCAAAGTGCAGAAAAATATTAAACAGGCAAAGTTGAAGGCACTTTATCTAAATGCACGTAGCATTCGCAACAAGGTGGATGAAATTAATGACACTAATAGAAGTAAATGGATATGATGTCATTGCCATTACAGAGACATGGCTGCAGGGTAACCAAAGCTGGGAACTGAATGTTCCAGGGTACTCAACATTTAGGAAGGACAGACAAAAAGGAAAAGGAGGTGGCATAGCGCTGTTAATAAGGGATGAGATCGGTACGGTAGAGATAAAAGATCTTGGCTCGGCAGATCGTGATGTAGAACTGGATTCAGTTTGGGTGGAGCTAAGAAACAGCAAAGGGCGGAAAACATTGGTGGGAGTTGTGTATAGGCCACCAAACAGTAGTGGTAATGTAGGGCACAGTATCGATCCAGAAATTAGAAGTGCATGTAACAAGGGCAATACGGTAATCATGGGGGACTTTAATCTACATATGGACTGGGCAAATCAAATTACCACTAATGGTGTGGGGGACGAATTCTTGGAATACATGCGAGATGGTTTCCTGGATCAGTATGTAGAGGAACCAACCAGGGAACAGGCTATTCTGGATCTGGTACTGTGTAATGAGAAAGGGCTAATCAATAATCTTGTGGTAAAGGGGCCTTTCGGGACAAGTGACCATAATATGATTGAATTTTACATTAATTTTGAGAGTGATGTAGTCTAATCTGAAACTAAGGTCGTCAATCTAAACAGAGGAAACTACAAGGGTATGAGGGACAAGTTGGCCATGGTAGATTGGGAGACTACACTAAAAGGTATGAAGGTGGACATACAATGGCTAACATTCAAGAAAATAATGCATAATTTGCAACAAACATATATTCCTCTCAGGCATAAAAACCCAAAAGGAAAAGTGATCCAACCATGGCTAACAAAAGAAATTAAAGCTAGTATTAAGTCAAAGGAGGAAGCTTATAAAGTTGCCAGAAAAAGCAGTCAGCCTGAGGATTGGGATCTTTTTAGAAATCAGCAAAGGGGGACCAAGAAATTGATAAAGAAAGGGAAAATGGATTATGAGCACAAACTAGCGAAAAAACAGATTGGCCCGAAAATTAAACCTAATACGCGAGAGTACGCATTGTGTACGCTCGCGTATTAGATCCCGAATTGCTGGTTTCCTGCATGCACTGCGCATGTGCGGGAAACCGGCACTTCGTGAATTGAAAAGGGGGCGGTTCCTAAGAGAACCGCGTGTGCACCACAGGCTGTGCGCACGAAGTGCACTTAGTTTTTTTTCAGCTTTGAACGCGCAGGTAAGTGGTGAAGATTTTACACATAAAGAAAGCAGGCGTAGGACCCCCTTTTAACAAGGTAAGTAGTTAATTAAGTGTTATTTTAAATTTTTTCAACAGGATTATCTTTTTTAGAGACTTTAAAGAAAGGTAAGTTTATTTTTATAACTTTTAAAAAGATTTTAAATTTTTTCAAAAAATTAATTTTTTGTTTAAAGTGGTTAATTTATTTAACTATACTTATTTTATTAATGTGATGGCTTTTTTTAAATTTAATTGAGGTTTAGCTGTTCTTTTGGGGGTTTGTAGTATTCATAGCTTTGACAGCTCTTGCCATCAAAACTATGAATGAAAGATGGTGTGCTGCCTTTGGCTCTAACTGAATCACGTGATCATAGAGCTCGCACTAACTAATTGCGCCTCTGGGTCACGCAAGCACTGCACGGTTCCAACAGAGAGAGCCTTTGAAACTAAAGTTCGTGTGGGCCCGGAGCAAAAAGGTAGGCGCGGAGTGCGATATCGCGGGGAATCCTTACCCCCGCGGGAACCATCCATGTTTAATTTCTGGGCCATTGTAAAAGCTTCTATAGGTATGTGAAAAGGAAAAGACTGGCGAAGGTAAATGTAAGTCCTTTACAGTCAGAGACGGGAGAATTTATAATGGGCAATGAGGAAATGGCAGAGAAATTAAATAAATACTTTGTTTCTGTCTTCACGGAGGAAGACACAAAAAACCTCTCAGAAATACGAGAAAACCAAGGGTGTGGCGAGAATGAGGAACATAAAGAAATTATTATTAGTAAAAAAACAGTACTAGCAAAATTAATGGGACTAAAAGTCGATAAATCCCAAGGACTAGATGACCTACATCCTAGGGTTTTGAAAGAGGTGGCCATCGGGATAGTGGACGCATTGGTTGTCATCTTCCAAAATTCTATAGATTCTGGAACGGTTCCTGAAGATTGGAGGATAGCAAATGTAACCCCGCTATTTAAGAAAGGAGGGAGAGAGAAAACGGGGAATTACAGACCTGTTAGCCTCACATCAGTAGTTGAGAAAATGCTGGAATCTATTATAAAGGATGCAATAACTGGGCACTTAGAAACTAATTGGGCAGAGTCAACATGGATTTATGAAAGGGAAATCCTGTTTAACAAACCTATTGGAGTTCTTTGAGGATGTAACTAGTGGAGTAGACAAAGGGGAACCGGTAGATGTGGTGTATTTGGATTTTCAGAAGGCCTTCGATAAAGTCCGACACAAGGGGTTGGTGAACAAAATTAGGGCACATGGAATTGGGGGTAATATATGAGCATGGATTGAGAATTGGTTAACAGACAGAAAACAAAGAGTAGGGATAAACGGGTCTTTTTCAGGATGGCAGGCAGTGACTAGTGGGGTACCGCAAGGATCGGTGCTTGGGCCCCAGCTCTTCACAATCTATATCAATGATTTGGATGAGGGGACTAAATGTCACATTTCCAAATTTGCTGATGATACAAAGCTAGGTGGCAGTGTCAGTTGTGAAGAGGATGTGAAGAGGCTTCAAGGGGATCTCGACAGGCTCAGTGAGTGGGTGAGAATATGGCAGATGGAATATAATGTGGATAAATGTGAAGTTATCCACTTTGGTAGAAAAAACAGAAAGGCAGAGTATTTCCTAAATGGTGAAAGATTGGGGAATGCAGATGCTCAAAAGGGACCTGTGTGTCCTTATACGTGAGTCACTGAAAGTGACTGTGCAGGTGCAGCAAGCCATTAGGAAGACAAATGGTATGCTGGTCTTCATTACAAGAGGATTTGAGTACAAGAGTAAAGAAGTCTAACTCCAATTATATAGGGCCTTGCTGAGACCACACCTGGAGTACTGTGTACAATTTTGGTCTCCTTACCTAAGGAAGGATATACTTGCCATAGAGGGAGTGCAACAAAGGTTCACGAGATTGATTCCTGGGATGGCGGGACTGTCGCATGAGAAGAGATTGAGTAAACTAGGCCTGTATTCTCTTGAATTCAGAAGAATGAGAGGGGATCTCATTGAAGCATACAAAATTATTACAGGGCTTGATAGGGTAGATGCTGGGAGAATGTTTCCCTTGGCTGGGGAGTCTAGAACCAGGAGCCACAGCCTTAAGATAAAGGGCAGGCCATTCAGGACTGAGATGAGAAGACATTTCTTCACACAGAGGGTGGTGAATCTTTGCAATTCTCTACCCCAGAGCGCTGTGGAGGCTTAGTCATTGGGTATATTCAAAACAGAAGTCGATAAATTTCTGACTAGTAAGGGCATCAAGGGATATGGCGTTAGCGCCGGTGAATGGAGTTGAGGCAGAAGATCAGCCATGATCTCATTGAATGGCTGTGGAAGTGCAGTTTTTGTCTCGGACAAAATGGTGTCCTTGAATTTAAACTAATAAAATGGCCAACTCTGACTTGTGTGGAAAAGGGAAAAAATCCATTGTTATGTTCTTTTCTGAAAATAACTTTAAATTCTTAGACTATGCTGTCAGCAAAAGACTGCCTGCACAAAAGAAAACAGGCTTAATATTGAGATAACCAAGGGCTAGTAAAGTAAACAAACCAGTCGCCTTGGCCTTGGTGCGAGAAGTAAAATAGATAGACTCCATTTTATAGAGATTAGCTAGTCTCATTGTAAGGCATGTCTAATGTGTTTTTCAAATTGTTAACTTAGCTTACCTTAAACAACATGTCATGTGATATTATACTGTATAAGAATACTCCATTTTCTGTGATTCGGCAGTCTGTCATCATAGCTAATTGGGCTATGGTTGCAGTCTCCTTGCAAGTAAAATATAATAAAAAGCCTTCTTTGACGATATTGTTTACAAGAGTCTTTAATCGGAAGTCAAACTTCGACATGGCGGAGCAGGCTCGAAGGGCCGAATGGCCGACTCCTGCTCCTATTTCTTATGTTCTTATGGTTGGGCCTAGGACACTGCCCTGAGGAACTCCTGCAGCGATGTCCTGGGGCTGTGATGATTGACCTTCAATCACCACAGCCATCTTCCTTTGTGCTAGGTATGACTCCAGCCAGTGGAGAGTTTTCCCCCCCGATTCCCATTGACTTCAATTTAACTAGGGCTCCTTCATGCCACACTCAGTCAAATGCTGCCTTGATGTCAAGGGCAGTCACTCTCACCTCACCTCTGGAATTCAGCTCCTTTTGTCCATGTTTGGACCAAGGCTGTAATGAGGTCGGGAGCAGAGTGGTCTTGGCGAAACCCAAACTGGGCATCAGTGAGCAGGTTATTGGTGAATAAGTGCCGCTTGATAGCAATGTCGATGACACCTTCCATCACTTTGCTGATGATTGAGAGTAGACTGATGGGGTGGTAATTGGCCGGATTGGATTTGTCCTGCTTTTTGTGAACAGGACATACCTGGGCAGTATTCCACATTGTCGAATAGATGCCAGTGTTGTAGCTGTACTGCAACAGCTTGGCTAGAGGCACGGCTAATTCTGGAGCACAAGTCTTCAGCACAATAGCCGGGAAGTTGTCGGGGCCCATAGCCTTTGCTGTATCCAGTGCGCTGAGCCGTTCCTTGATATCACGTGGAGTGAATCGAATTGGCTGAAGACTGGCTTCTGTGATGGTGGGGACCTCAGGAGGAGGCCGATATGGATCATCCACTCGGCACTTCTGGCTGAAGATGGTTGCAAACGCTTCAGCCTTGTCTTTTGCACTCACGTGCTGGGCTCCACCATCATTGAGGATGCGGATATTCATGGGGCCTCCTCCTCCCGTTAGTTGTTTAATGGTCCACCACCATTCACGACTAGATGTGGTAGGACTGTAGAGCTTTGATCTGATCCATTGATTGTGGGATTGCTTAGCCCTGTCTATAGCATGCTGCTTCCGCATTGTGGTAAGAATAAAGGTGAGGCTATTAGCGCTCACCGTTATAGAGTAAATTGGATAGCAACTTCCAGCCTCCGCACATGCGCAATTAAACACAGAAATCCTGAAGTTGCTGTCTGATTTGCCCTGCTCCTCCACAAGCTTCGCTACACTGGCACCTCACTGAGAGATTCGGCATTCAAACAATGAATGGCGTGAAGTTGCACTACTAACCCACTAAATACACCAGTAAGTGTTAGGGCTGGTGCATTCAGGTGTAAGTTAATTTTTAACAGCATAATAAGTCTTAATTACTGCCAAACAACCACTCTGCACCTGAAAATTTATGTTTACAAGTATGGAGTCTCATTCTTTCAGATTTTAATTATTGTTGGAGATTTAAAAAAAAATTTAAATTACATTTTTTTTACTTTTTATTTCTGTCTCTTTTATCTCTCTCTTAATCCCATCCTTTTCCCCCCTCTTTATTTTGCTTGCTGTGCATAATTTTACATTGAATTAAATATTCTAACTTACACTTCCTGGTTTAGACTCTGCGGGCTGGATTTTCATTGACCCATGGAGTCGGGTTTGGAGGCGCGTGGGGGGTTAAAGTTGCAGATTCAGGGGTCCCGACCCCATCCCGCCTCCATGCCAGTTTCGCTGGCGGCGGATACCCGACCTGTGCTGGGACCCGACTCCCCGAGGCGGGAAGGGGATTAGTGACAATTAACTGACTGTTAAGAGGTAGTTAACAGGCAGTTTTTTGCCCAATCCCTATTTTGAAGGCTGAAATGTGCGCTTCCCGACAGGTGCGAACCACACCAAGTTAGCGAGGCGGACCGTGGGTCTGCAGGGGTTGGAGGGGTCGATATGTCCGGTGGGCAGGTGAGTGATGGGTGCATGTGTGCAGAGGTAAGTGTGTAAGGTAAGTGTAAAGTGTGGAAAAATGTTTTACTTACCTTAACTTCCTCCTGCAGGTGTCAGCCCTTCAGTTCTCGGGAGTCAGAAATCTCACCGGCACAGAAAGCAGAAAGGCCGTGGTGCTGTCAAAAGTTTCAGCCACTGTTTTCTGTGCTGGAATGATTTCTAACTCAGCCTGAGAGGAAGGACTCAAGTTAGAAGACAATTTGTCAGTGTTTGACAGCTTCAAAAGCTCTTGACAGATGAAACGTCAATCTGTGACGTCACCTGTTGCCGGGTGGCCCTTAATTGGCCTGCTGAGCTCACTGGGCGGGCTCAACAAGGTCAATCAAGGGAAAATACAGTGGGTTGGCCAAAAGTCGATGGAGGCGGGACTACAACCCAAAAAGTGGGATTCCCGACCCCATCACGACCCCAGTATCAAAATCCAGCCCTGCGTGTCTCAGTGAGGATTCTTCAATCTGATTGGTTGAGGAGACACGATGTTGCTTGACCTGTTCACACACGCCCCACATCTCCTGTAGAGGGCGCCGTGCTGTTTCAGACACCCGATGACCGTAAGTTGCCACTCAAAAGCCCACGAAAAGTTTGTGGGCAGCTGCAAGTGTAATGAACGGCGAGCGCCGCTGAGAGCAAATTCCACGCCAGTGCATTTAATGCTGGATTAATTTAAGAAATACAGTAAAAAAAAAACAACACCCGATCTCATAGAAACATAGAAGATAGGAGCAGGAGTAGGCCATTCGGCCCCTCGAGCCTGCTCCGCCATTCAATGCGATCATGGCTGATCATCCAAATTCAGTACCCTGTCCCTGCTTTCTCCCCATATCCCTTGATCCCCTCAGCCTTAAGAAATATATCTAACTCCTTCTTGAATATATTTAATGAATTGGACTCAACTGTCTTCTGTGCTAGAGAATTCCACAGGTTCACCACTCTCTGGGTGAAGAAATTCCTCCTCATCTCAGTCCTAAATGGCTTACCCCTTATCTTTAGACTGTGACCCCTGGTTCTGGACTCCCCCGCCATCGGGAACATCCTTCCTGCATCTAGTCTGTCTAGTCCTGTTAGAATTTTATAAGTTTCAATGAGATCCCCTCTCATTCTTCTAAACTCTAGCGAATACAAGTCCAATGGACCCAATCTCTCTTCATACGTCATTCCTGCCATCCCAGGTATCAGTCTGGTGAATCTTCGCTGCACTCCCTCCATGGCAAGAACATCCTTCCTCAGATAAGGTGACCAAAACTGCACACGATACTCAAGGTGTGGTCTCACCAAGGCCCTGTACAACTGCAGCAAGACATCCTTGCTCCTGTACTTGAATCCTCTCTCTATGAAGGTCAACATACCATTTGCCTTCTTAACCGCCTGCTGCACCTGCATGCTTACCTTCAGCGACTGGTGCACAAGGACATCCAGGTCTCGTTACACTTCCCCTTTTCCCAATCTATTGCCATTCAGATAATAATCTGCCTTCCTGTTTTTGCCACCAAAGTGGATAACCTTGCATTTATCCACATTATACTGCATCTGCTATGCATCTGCCCAATCACCCAACCTGTCCAAATCATACTGGAGTTTCTCTGCATCCTCCTCACAGCACACACGCCCACCCAGCTTTGTGTCGTCTGCAAACTTGGAGATATTACATCTAGTTCCCTCGTCTAGATCATTTATATATATTGTGAATAACTGGGGTCCTAGCACCGATCCCTGCGGTACCCCACTAGTCACTGCCTGCCACTCAGAAAAAGACCCGTTTATTCCAACTCTTTGCTTCCTGTCTGCCAACCAGTTTTCTATCCAAGTCAGTACCTTACCCCCAATCCCATGTGCTTTAACTTTGCACGCTAATCTCTTATGCGGGACCTTATCGAAAGCCTTCTGAAAGTCCAAATACACCACATCCACTGGTTCTCCCTTATCTATTCTACCAGTTACATCCTCAAAAAATTCCAGTAGATTAGTCAAGCATGATTTACCTTTTGTAAATCCATGTTGACTTTGTCCGATCCTGTCACTGTTTTCCAAGTGCTCTGCTATTACATCTTTTACAATGGACTCTAGCATTTTTCCCACTACCAATGTCAGGCTTACCAGTCTATAATTCCGCGTTTTCTCTCTACCACCTTTTTTAAATAGTGGGGTAACATTAGCTACTCTCCAATCCATGGGAACTGTTCCAGAGTCTATAGAATTTTGGAAGATGACCAGCAATGCATCTACTATTTCTAGGGCCACTTCCTTAAGTACCCTAGAATGTAGATTATCAGGCCCTGGGGATTTATCGGCCTTCAATCTCGTCAATTTCCCTAACACCATTTCCCTACAAATACTGATTTCATTCAGTTCCTCCCTTTCATTAGACCCTATGTTCCCCGACATCTCTGGGAGGTTATTTGTGTCCTCCTTTGTGAAGACAGAACCAAAGTATGTATTTAATTGGTCTGCCATTTCTTTGTTCCCCATTATAAATTCCCCTGATTCTGACTGCAAGGGACCTACGCTTGACTTCACCAATCTTTTTCTCTTCACATATCTATAGAAGCTTTTACAGTCAGTTTTTATGTTCCCTGAAAGCTTACTCTCATACTCTATTTTCCCCCTCTTAATTAATCCCTTTGTCCTCCTTTGCTGAATCCTAAACTGCTCCCAATCCTCAGGTTTGCTGCTTTTTCAGGCCAATGTGTATGTCCTCCCCTTGGATCTTATGCTATCCCTAATTTCCCTTGTTAGCCACGGTTGAGTCACCTTTTTTGTTTTATTTTTATGCCAAACAGGGATGAACAAATTCTGTAGTTCATCCATGTGATCTTTAAATGTTTGCCATTGCCAATCCACTGTCAACCCTTTAAGTAACATTCCCCAATCCACCCTAGCCAACTCGCGCCTCATGCCATCATAGTTTCCTTTATTTAAATTCAGGACCCTAGTCTCTGAGTCAACTACTTCACTCTCCATCTTAATGAAGAATTCTATCATATTATGATCGCTCCTCCCCAAAGGGCCTCGCACAACAAGATTGCTAATTAATCCTTTCTCATTACATAATACCCAGTCTAAGATGGCCTGATCTCTAGTTGGTTCCTCGACATATTGGTCCAGGAAACCATCTCGTATGCACGCTAAGAATTCCTCCTCCACAGTATTGTTACTAATTTGATTAGCCCAATCAATATGCAGATTAAAGTCACCCATGATAACTGCTGTACCCTTATTGCACGCATCTCTAATTTCCCATTTAATGCTATCCCCAACCTTAGCATTACTGTTGGGGGGCCTGTATACAACTCCCACTAACATTTCTGCCCCATGGTATTTTTCAGCTCTACCCATACAGATTCCACATTATCAGAGCTAATATCCTTCCTTACTATTGTGTTAATCTCCTCTTTAACCAGCAATGCTACCCCACCTCCTTTTCCTTTTTGCCTGTCCTTCCTGAATATTGAATACCCCTGGATGTTGAATTCCCAGCCTTGGTCACCCTGGAGCCATGTCTCTGTAATCCCAATTATATCATATCCGTTTACATCTATTTGCACAGCTAATTCATCCACCTTATTACGAATGCTCCTCGCATTAAGACACAGAGCCTTCAGGCTTGTTTTTTTTAACACTCTTAGACCATTTAGAATTACTGTTTACTGTGGCCATGTTTGATTTACACCCTTGATTTCTCTGCCTTCCACTTTTGCTTTTCTCCTTCCTGTCTTTTGTTTCTATCCTTGATTCCCTTTCCTCTGTCTCCCTGCACAGGTTCCCAACCCCCTGCTTTTTAGTTTAAACCCTCCCCAACAGCACTAGCAAACACTTCCCCTAGGACATCGGTCCCGGTTCTGCCCAGGTGCAAACCGTCCAGTTTGTACTGGTCCCACCTCCCCCAGAACCGGTTCCAAAGTCCCGGGAATTTGAATCCCTCCCCCTTGCACCATTCTTCTAGCCACGTATTCATCGGAAATATCCTTCTATTTCTACTCTGACTAGTACGTGGCACTGGTAGCAATCCTGAGATTACTACCTTTGAGGTCCTATTTTTTAATTTACCTCCTAACTCCCTATATTCAGCGTTTAAGACCTCATCACGTTTTTTACCTATATCATTGGTACCTAAATGCACCACGACAACTGGCTGTTCACCCTCCCCCTCCAGAATGCCCTGCAGCCGCTCCGAGACATCCTTGACCTTTGCACCAGGGAGGCAACCTACCATCCTGGAGTCTCGTTTGCGGCTGCAGAAACGCCCATCTATTCCCCTTACAATAGAATCACTATAGCTCTCCCGCTCTTTTTCCTCCCCTCCTGTGCAGCAGAACCACTCATGGTGCCAGGAAGTTGGTTGCTGCTGCCTTCCCTCGATAAGCCATCCCCCTCAACAATATCCAAAGTGGTATATCTGTTTGAGATGGGGATGGCCACAGGGGACCCCTGCACTACCTGCCTGTGCCTACTACTCTGCCTGGCGGTCACCCATTCCCTTCCTGCCTGTGCAGCCTTTACCTGCGGTGTGACCAACTCATTAAACGTGATATCCACGACGTCCTCAGCATCGCGAATGCTCCAGTAGGCAATGCGGTCTGCCAGTAGCTGCAGCTGGATACACTTCCTGCACACATGGTCGTCAGGGACACAGGAAGTGTCCCTGATTTCCCACATAGCACAGGAGGAGCATACCACGGGGCCGAGCTGTGCTTCCATGACTTACCCTTTAATTAATTTAAATTAAATTAAATCAAATCAATACCACCAATTACACTACAATTAAATGTTATAATCAAGGGCCCTTGTTTACTAGCACTCCCCGCTACACAACAGAGACCTTAGAAACTATAACCACAAAATTAAGACCTGCTAAACTCAGATGCTAAGCAGAGGCAAGCCTGGGTTAATACCTACTTGGGAGACCTCCTGGGAATACCAGGTGCAGTAGGCTTTTCTTGCCAGTAGAGGCTGCTCTCAGCTCTGCACATTCACACTGCCTTCAATCACCAACCTTTCTGCTGCTTGCTCCTGCACTCACTCTCTCTTTCTCGCTCTCTTTCTCTTTCCTTTGCTGCACATTCTCTTGCTGGCAGACATAGGGAAGGGGGCCGAGATAGAGTGGCATTGTCAGAACAGATGCGGCGAAGATGGAGAAACTGGGAGAATGGAATAGAATCCTTACAGGAAGCGGGGAGAGTATATGGGTTTATAGTGGATGTTGGTCAATAGCCTATCCCCAGAAATGGAGACAGAGAAGTCGAGGAAGGGAAGGGAAGAGCCGTAGATGGACCATGTGAAGGTGAGGGAAGGGTGGAAATTGGAAGCCAAGTGAATGAAATTTTCCAGTTCAGGGTGAGAGCAGGAAACGGCACCAATACAGTCATCGTTCTGACGATGCCACCTTCCATACTAGTGCTTCCGATATGTCTTCCTTTTTCCTCAACCGAGGATTTACCTCTACCGTGGTTGACATGGCCCTTGACCGTGTCCGTTCCATTTCCCGCACTTCTGCTCTCACCCCTTCCCCTCCCTCCCAGAACCACGATGGGGTTCCCCTTGTCTTCACCTTTCACCCCACCAGCCTCCACATTCAACGGATCATCCTGCGTCATTTCTGCCACCTTCAGTGTGATCCCACCACCAAACACATCTTCCCCTCCCCTCCCCTTTCAGCATTCTGAAGGGACCACTCCCTCCACAACACCCTGGTCCACTCCTCTATCACCCCCAACATCCCTTCCCCTTCGCTCAACGTAAGCTCGAGGAACAGCACCTCATCTTTCGATTAAGCACTTTACAGCCTTCTGGACATAACATCGAGTTCAACAATTTCAGACTATAACGTCAACCCCTATATATTTTTTTCCAATTTTTCTCACATGGTAGCTGTTGATGATTCTACCATTGCCATTTACATCTCATCTAGTCATCTTTTGTTTCTTAACTTGTCCCATTACCTTCTCCTTTTGCCTTGCACCATCATCCCTTTTGTCAGTCAATCTCTCCTGCCTTCCAGCCTATCACAGTCCCTCCCTTTGTTCTTTCCTCCCCTCCTCCCTTTCCCTGCCCCTGCTTAAAAATCTGTTACGTCTGTAACCTTTTCCAGTTCTGACGAAGGGTCCTCGGCCTGAAACGTTAACTCCGTTTCTCTCTCCTCGATGCTGCCTGACCTGCTGAGTGTTTCCAGCATTTTCTGTTGTTATTTCAGATTTCCAGCATCCACAGTATTTTGCTATTGAACTGTGTTAAGCCCTGCCGACACCTCAAAAGGCTTTTGATCATTAAACTCAAGGCTGAGGGGGTTCAGGGTAAACTTTGGGAATGGAGAAGTAACTGGCTGAAGGATAGGAAACAGTAAGTGTTCATCAGAGGAGCTGGGTCAGATTGGAGGGGAGTACTGTGTCGGGTGCCTCAGGGTTGGTGCTAGGAGCACTATTATTTCCAATTTACGTAAATGACCTGGATTCAGAAACTCGATGCAAAGTGGTCAGATTTATGGGTGATACCAAACTAGGAGAAGCAGTGGATTTGGAAGAGGCAGCTTAGAAATTACAGGGTGAGATGGACAACATATGCAAGTGGGCAGAACAATGGCAGAAGAAACATAATGCAGACAAATGCTACACACAGGAAGGAAAGATAGACAACATGTATACTGCATGAATGGTGTTGAAATTGCTAAGAATGAAACTGAAAGAGAACATGGAGTCTTGCTAGACTCTACGATAAATATGGCCAACCAAGGCAGAGCGGTTAGCAGCAAAGCTGACCCAATGTTGAATTATACAGCCCAAAAATGGTAGAATATAATGAAGAGGGAGGAGCGATCAAAATTTATCGTGCCTTTGTTCACCCAAACCTTGAATACTGCATCCCATTCTGGTCACCCAGAAGCAAGAGACAGCCAAATGCTGAAGGTGGTGCAGAGAAGAGCCACAAGACTGATTCTCAGGTGTCAGGGCTCTGAACTGAGGGGAAAGACTGGGGGGTAGAAATTAGGTCGCGCCCCATTTGGGGCGCAAATATCGTCCGGACGCAAATATTAGCGCCTGGCGCTAATTATCGGCACTGACAGGAAACTTCACTTTTACCGCCCCGGGAGGTGAGTGGAGCGCTAAATTAGGCGCTGCACACCTCTCTTAAGGCGCAAAGGCCAAGGAGTGAGGCGCTAACTCAGCGCACGAGCGCAGCGCAACTGCTGCCAGTTAACGAGGGAACACAGACACAATGGCGCCGGACACTTCTTAAAGCGGGGGGGGCCACTTGCTCCCCAGCCACACCCTGCTCATTGCAGCCTTGAATCTCAGCCTGGAGAGACCTGTAATCCATTTTGCTGCCAAGCATGGAGAGGGTGAGAGAACGCGCTCATCGCTTCACCGAGCGGGCCTTGGATGCTCTGGTTGACGCAGTGGAGCGCAGACGATGCATGCTGTTCCCGGAGAGTGGCAGGAGGCCTTTGCCACGCGAGTTCAGAAGAGTGTGGAGGGAGGTGGCTCAGAGCGTCTCCTCCAGGAGCATGGTGCCCAGGACCCATGTTCAATGCCGCAAAAAGTTCAACGACCTCACTCGGGTCGTCAGGGTGAGTGGCTTTTTCTCAATACCTCTCCATCCCTCCATCTCAACCTCACTCTATGGCCAGAGGGTCTTAAAACCCCAATGCACAACACTCATCCAACACCTATGGCCCTTTCATCAAACACACACACACATTCCACACTTTGCATACAGTAAGGGCTATTCACCTATGGGAGGCACATCAGGCAAGACCATGGCTGCCTACAGTAAGGGCTATTCACCTATGGGAGGCACATCAGGCAAGACAATGGCTGCATACAGTAAGGGCTATTCACCTATGGGAGGCACATCAGGCAAGACCATGGCTGCATACAGTAAGGGCTATTCACCTATGGGAGGCACATCAGGCAAGACCATGGCTGTATATTTACTCAGATGCTGTCCTTTTTCTTGCAGGCTAAGCTGGCTCATAATCGGAGACAGCAGCAACGGACGGGTGGAGGGCGGCTTCAGCTGCAACCCCTCAGCGATCTGGAGGAGCGCGTCCACAGGATTGTGGCAAGCCGGGTGATCGGTCCCGTCGCCACTGGAGACGCCGACCCCGTTGTGGACAGCAATGGTAAGGTCATCACCTTTTTGTCCTCTGTCCTTCCACTTGTCCCTCACAATACCAGCCTTTGACACTTTCAATCCAACTTGCTAACTCGCTGCACTTATTCCTCCCTTACTGCCACCCTGTCCTCACGCTAAAGCCACTCTTGTACCTCCCTGCTTTCAGATGGTGATTCACCAGCTGAGGAGACGGGCCCTGAAGCTGCCACTGGGAGTGATGCTGCAGCTGAGGAGGAAGAGGAAGCCGGAGCATCAGTGCCACCCTCTCCCGAGGAAGCCCATGCCCACACTGGGAACACGCCTTCCCCGGAGGGGAGCAGGGGGGAAGGGGCTGATGATGGTGAAGCTCCAGGACCCAGCGGGCTGCAGCAACGCCATGGGGGGGGTAGGGAAGAACGGGGGCCTTCTCCCCAGAGGGAGAGTATGCCAGACACTCCTACTGCAATGGACGCAGAGGAGGAGCGGCTGATTGCAGAAATGAACAGCCAGGCGGTGGGCATGCACACTGAGCTCATGGGTGCAGTGGGAAGGGTGCCCGAATGCATTGAATCACTGGCAAGGAGTGTGGAGCACTTCGCTGTAGCACAGGCGGATGCCACACTAAAGCTTAGTGCTGCAATTCAGTCACTGGCTGCCAGGAACCCATCTGAGACTGCTCTCATGCAGACTCAGATTGAGGCCACGCGAGCACTGACTGCTGCCATCCTCGATGGTTCGTGCACATGTCCCCGGGGCTGTCACCGCGCCGCAGCAGGCCAGCAATCTGCTCTCCGGCAAATTGCTCCGGATGCTGAAGTGCTGCCCCGTGGGAGTGCCAGTGTGTCGGGCGAGCAGGGAGTTGCTGTCCTCTCTCACGATGACAGCATTCCTGCTGCCAACACTGTCACTTCTCCACTGCACTTGCCACCGCCTGTAGGACAGACTGCTGCCGCCCATGCAGAGTTGGTGCAGTCTGCAGCCGGGCCCTCCAGGCCCAGAAGTGGTCGAGGCCGTCCTTCAGGGGCATCTGCAGTGTCAGGGTCTGACGAGCAGCAGCCTTCCACCAGCCTTGCTGCAGCCACTGAGGTCCCATTACGGAGGAGCAGTAGGGTTAGAAGGGGGGAAGTGCGCAAGGGAAGGAGATCACCCTCGAAGGGCAAAAAGTAGGAGGTGTGCCAAAATGCTGGTCATTTTTTTATTAAAGGCCGAGGTTCATGGTCCAACTTTTGTTTAGTGTTTTGGACATTATCTCCAGGTTGTGAGAACCAGTTATGTTATTGACTGTTTTTTTGTGTTTATTTCTATGAGTTTGTCATGAGGAATTGACACACACAGAGTTTGTAAAATAAATAAGTTTCTGTATTCAAAATATACATGGCTGGTGGTTGGAATTATTGGTGCCTTGGCCGGCTTAGGGGTTGCGTGCTGGGTTGATTAGTGTTTGTAGCAATGGCAGGGGCCCTAGAAGCGGCTTGCTATTAGTCGTTGACGGACGGCCCTTGCAGTTTGACCATTGTGGGCCGCCCTCCTGCCTTGGTGCTGCTGATGATCATCGTCCTTGTCCTCTTCCTCCTCTTCCTCCTCCTCCTCTGGTGGTGCTACAAGGCCTGGTGGCATTGGCTGGGTCCTGAGGATTGCCATGTTGTGCAACATGCAGCACACGACTACGAAGTTCGAAACTTGCTCAGGCGAGTACTGCAGGGCTCCTCCGGAATGGTCCAGACAGCGGAACCGTTGTTTCAGCACGCCGATTGTGCGCTCAATAATGTTCCTGGTTGCTTGATGGCTTTCATTGTACCGCAGCTCAGCAGGGGTGTTTGGCGTACGGAGCGGTGTCATCAGCCAGGTGCTCAATGCGTACCCCTTGTCCCCCAGAAGCCAACCAACTGGCTGATGCGGTGCCTCGAAAACTTCTGCCACAGTAGTCTGGCGCAGGATGAAAGCATCGTGGCAGCTGCCCGGATAGTGGGCATTGACAGCGAGTATCACCTGTCTGTGGTCACAGACCAACTGCACATTCAAGGAATGGAACCCCTTTCTGTTCCTGAATTCCTCTGCATTCTCTCGCGGAGCACGCAAAGCCACATGCGTGCAGTCAATGGCGCCCTGCACCATGGGGAAGCCCGCTACCCTCGCAAAGCCCAGAGCACGGTCACGCTGCTTGTCTGGGGTCATAGGGAAAGAGATGAAGTCTCGTCTCCTTCTGAAGAGGGCATTGGTGACCTGCCGGATGCAGCGATGCACCGCAAACTGGGAGATATTGGCGAGGTCCCCAACAGCAGCTTGGAATGAGCCAGTGGCGTAGAAGTTCAAAGCCACTGTGACCTTCACTGCCACCGACAGAGACGTCCTGGACCTCAGCTGAGGCTGCAGATCTGGCTGCAGCAGGTGGCAGAGCTCAGTGACCACCTCCTTGCTGAATCGCAGCCTTCGCAAACACAGCTCCTCGGACATATGGATGTAGGAGCGCTGTTCACGATATACCCTGGGAGGGTAAGCTCTCCTGTACATGCGCCTGATGGCCCTCCTCCGTCTGGCCATCATTGCCACTCTCTGTCTGCGTCTCACTATCCTCCGATTCAGCTGGAGCAGGACGACGCCCCCAATCATTGCAGCCCCCATATTCTCTTTGCCAGAAAAGTAATGAGGTACAGCAACTAAAGTAGCAACAAAGTTAGGATGAACTAGGCAAAACTACCTCACAAAGCGTTGAGTCAATGTAGAAGTCTCTCTCTCTCTCTCTCCGAATCTCTCTCTCTCTCTCGGAACGAGTGGTGCATAAATGTCGACCACAGAAAAAGACAGGAAGAGGCCCCCTTTAAATAGCGCCCCCCCCAGCCCCACACCGATTGATAACGTTCCAGTCTTCCGGTCGTTGGAAGCGCCAGGCGGTAAGGCAGGGGGCGCCACTCAATTTCCGCTCCGGGGCGCCCCAAGGGCGTTGCACCATGGAATGACGTCACAATCTGCGCGCGCAGGTGGTCGCAGCGGTAAGTTTTAGCGCCGCCGCACAATCTCAAGTTAAGTTCCCGAGCGGCACAAACAGCGCTGCGCCCGGGCGTTAGCGGCTTAACGCCCCATTAGCGCCCTCTTAAGGCGCTAACGGGAGGCGCAACCAAGTGAATTTTTACCCCATAGAGTTATACAGCACAGAAAGAGGCCCTTCGTGTCCGCGCCGGCCATCAAGCCCTGTCTATTTTAATCCCATTTCCCAGCACTTGGTCCGTAGCCTTGTATGCTATGGCGTTTCAAGTGCTCATCTAAATGCTTCTTGAATGTTGTGAGGGTTCCTGCCTCTACCACCCTTTCAGGCAGTGAGTTCCAGATTCCAACCACCCTCTGGGTGAAAAAGTTTTTCCTCAAATCCCCTCTAAACCTCCTGCCCCTTACCTTGAAACTATGCCCCCTGGTTATTGACCCCTCTACTAAGGGAAAAGTTCCTTTCTATCTACCCTAGCTATGCCCCTCATAATTTTGTACACCTCAATCAGGTCCCCCCTCAGCCTTCTCTGCTCTAAGGAAAACAACCCCAGCCTGTCCAGTCTCTCTTCATAGCTGAAGCGCTGCAGCCCAGGTAACATCCTGGTGAATCTCCTCTGCACCCTCTCCAATGCAATCACATCCTTCCTATAGTGTGGTGACCAGAACTGCACAAAGTATTCCAGCTGTGGCCTAACTAGCATTTTGTACAGCTCCATCATAACCTCCCTGCTCTTATATTCTATGCCTCGGCTAATGAAGGCAAGTATCCCATATGCCTTTTTAACCACCTTATCTACCTGTCCTGCTGCCTTCAGGGATCGATGTACATGCACACCAAGGTCCCTCCGATCCTCTGTCCTTCCTAGGGTCCTACCATTCATTGTGTATTCCCTTGCCTTGTTAGTCCTCCGCAAATGCATCACCTCACACTTTTCAGGGTTAAATTCCATTTGCCACTGTTCTGCCCATCTGACCTACCCGTCTATATCGTCCTGTAGCCTGAGGCTTCCCTCCTCGCTATTTACCACCCCACCAATTTTCGTGTCATCTGCAAACTTACTGATCATACCTCCTACATTCATATCTAAATCATTAATGTACACTACAAACAGCAAAGGACCCAGCACCGATCCCTGCGGTACACCACTGGACACAGGCTTCCAGTCACAAAAACAACCTTCGACCATCACCCTCTGCCTCCTGCCACTAAGCTAATTTTGGATCCAATGTGCCAAGTTGCCCTGGATCCCATGGGCTTTTACCTTCTTGACCAGTCTCCCATGCGGGACTTTGTCAAAAGCCTTACTGAAGTCCATGTAGAACACATCAACTGCACTACCCTCATCTACACACCGAGTCACCCCCTCGAAAAATTCAATCAAATTGGTCATAAGAACATAAGAAATAGGAGCAGGAGTGGGCCAATCGGCCCTTCGAGCCTGCTCCGCCATTAAATAAGATCATGGCTGATCTGATCCTCACCTCAAATCTAAAGAACACAAGAAGTAGGAGCAGGACCTGGCCACTCAGCTCCTGGGCCCGCTAGGCCCACACAGGGCCTCGACCGATCCGAACTCAGCCTCATGTCCAATTTCCTGCCTGCTCCCCGTAACCCCTAATTCCCTTTACTTCTAGGAAACTGGTCAGACATGATCTCCCCCTGACAAAGCCATGCTGACTATCCTTGATTAATCCTTGCCTCTCCAAGTGGAGAATAATTCTGTCCCTCAGAATTTTTTCCAATAATTACCTTCCACTGATGTTAGGCTCACTGGCCTGTAATTCCCTGGTTTATCCCTACTACCCTTCTTGAATAATGGTACTACGTTAGCTATCCTCCAGGCCTCTGGCACCTCCCCTGTGGACAGAGAGGTTCTGAAAATTTGTGTCAGAGCCCCTGCAATCTCCTCCCTTGCCTCACACAGCAGCCTGGGATACATCTCGTCTGGGCCTGGGGATTTATCCACTTTTAAGCCTGATAAAACCGCTAGTACCTCCTCCCTCTCAATACTAATTTGTTCAAGTATATCACAAACCCCCTGCCTGATTTCTATGCCTACATCGTCCTTCTCCATAGTGAACACAGATGTAAAATATTCATTTAAAACCCCACCTACATCTTCTGGCTCTACACACAGATTGCCACTTTGGTCCCTAATGGGCCCTACTCTTTCCCTGGTTATCCTCTTGCCCTTAATATACTTATAAAACACCTTGGCATTTTCCTTTATTTTGCCCGCCAGTGTTATTTCATGCCCCCTCTTCGCTCTCCTAATTTCTTTTTTAAGTACCCCCCTGCACTTTCTATACTCCTCTAGGGCTTCCACTGTTTTTAGTCCTTTGTATCTGCCAAAAGCCTCCCTTTTTTTCCTAATCCATTCTCGTATATCCCTTGACATCCAGGGTTCCCTGGGCTTGTTGGTCCCACCCTTGGCCTTTACGGGAACATGCTGCCGTTGTACTCTCTCTATTTCCTTTCTGAAAGACTCCCACTGCTCTGATGTGGATTTTCCTACAAGTAGCTGATCCCAGTCCACTTTGGCCAGATCCTGCCTTATCATATTAAAATCGGGCTTCCCCCAATTTAGAACCTTTATCTCTGGTCCATCTTTGTCCTTTTCCATGACTACCTTAAATCTCACCGAATTATGGTCACTGTCACCAAAATGCTCTCCTACTAACACTTCTACGACTTGCCCGGCTACATTCCCTAGAATTAGGTCCAGTACCGCCCCCTCTCTTGTAGGACTTTCTACATGCTGGCTCAAAAAGCTCTCCTGGATGCACTTTAAGAATTCCGCACCCTCTAAGCCTTTCACACTCTGACTATCCCAGTTAATATTGAGGAAGTTGAAATCCCCTACTATTATTACCCTATTATTTCTACACTTCTCTGAGATTTGCCTACATATCTGTTCCTCTATCTCACCCTGACTGTTTGGGGGCCTATAGTACACTCCCAGCAAAGTGCTTGCCCCCTTTTTGTTTTTAAGTTCTACCCATATGGCCTCATTAGAGGAACCTGTTAAGATATCATCCCTCCTTACAGCAGTAATTGACTCCTTGATTAGTATTGCGACACCCCCTCCTCTTTTACACCCCCCTCTGTCTCGCCTGTAGATTCTATACCCCGGAATATTGAGTTGCCAGTCCTGCCCCTCCCTCAACCATGTCTCTGTGATAGCAACAATATCATACGCCCATGTGTTCATCGACACCTTCAATTCATCTGCCTTACTCGCAAGACTCCTTGCATTAAAATAAATGCCATCCAGCCTTGCCATACTCCCTTGTGCCGTTACATATTTGCTCTGCCTTCCAGGCTGACTTGTTTTTTCCTCTATATTTGGCTGTGCATCACCCCCTACTATAGCTCCACTCCGTATCCCATCCCCCTGCCAAGTTAGTTTAAACCCCACCCCCCCAACAGTACTAGCAAACCTCCCCGCAAGGATGTTGGTCCCGTTCCAGTTCAGGTGCAACCCGTCCGACTTGTACAGGTCCCACCTTCCCCAAAAGCAGACCCAGTGATCCAGGAAACTAAGGCCCTCCCTCCTGCACCAACTCTTCAGCCACGCATTCATCTGCTCTATCCACTTATTCCTATACTCACTAGCACGTGGCAGCAGAAGTAATCCAGAGATTACAAACTTTGAGGTCCTGCTTTTTAATCTGCTACCTAGCTCCCTAAATTCTTGTTGCAGGACCTAATCCCTCTTTCTACCCAGGTCGTTGGTACCAATGTGAACCACAACCTCTGACTGTTCACCCATCCCCTTCAGAATGCCCTGCAGCCGTTCAGTGACATCCTTGACCCTGGCACCAGGGAGGCAACATACCATCCTGGAGTCACATCTGTGGCCACAGAAACGTCTATCTGTTCCCCTTATGATAGAATCCCCTATCACTATTGCTCTCCCACTCTTTTTCCTCTCCTCCTGTGCAGCTGAGCCAGTCGTAGTGCCACGGACTTGGCTCTTGCTGCATTCCCCTGAGAAACCCTCTCCCCCATCAGTATCCAAAACGGAAAATCTGTCGGAGAGGGAGATGGACCCAGGGGACTTCTGCACTACCTTCCTAGTTCTTTTACTCTGTCTGGTGTTCACCCATTCCATGTCTGCCTGTGCACTCTTTACCTGCGGTGTGACCACCTTGTTAAACGTGCTATCCACGAAGATCTCAGCTTCGCGGATGCTCCACAGTGACTCCAGCCGCAGCTCCAGCTCCGAAACGCGGATTTCGAGTAGCTGCAGCTGGAGACACTTCCTGCACATGTGTTCGCCCTGGACACCTAAAGTGTCCCTGACTTCCAACATAGCACTGGAGGAGCACTCCACGCTGCCGAGCTGCCCTGCCATGTCCTACCCTTAATTTACTCCCTTTAAATTAAAGAATATTAAATACACTAGGGACCTTACTTCCCTTTGAACACTACTTACTCCAAACTAGAGACCTTACTTTTACTTTAATGACTGGAATGTAGAAATACTGTAGAAATACTCACGGCTGGTTCTCTGTCCCCTCTTGTGCAGCTTTTTAGCTCCTGCTCTCCTGGAAGCTGACAAAGATGGAAAAAGAAAGGAACACCTCCCTCCCTCTTGCTGAAACAATCAACAGGAATGGATGCAACTGACCTCAGCTTCCTAGGCAATCGGAGCAAAAGAGAAACATCCGAGATTCCCATTCCTGATCCCTCCTGCAGGTGCAGATGCCCGATAAGGGTAGCGTTGGGCTTACCCCACAGTCGAATAGTTTACCGACACTCGCTGCACAAAAAGAATAGGCACTTGGACAACAACAACCTGCATTTCTGTAGTGCCCCTCACATACAGGCTCAGTGGGTAGCACTCTTGTGTCTGGGTCAGAAGGTTGTGGGTTCCAAGTCCCTCTCCAGAGACTTGAGCACAAAAATTTCGGCCAATGCTTTGGTGCTGCACTGACACTGCCTTCATTTGGAAACCTTTTTAGCTGATTGCTTGTACGCGCTCCCTCCCTCTTTCCCTCTCGCTCTCTCATGCGCTCGCTCTCTTTCCTCGGCTCATTTCCTTGTAGCACGTTCTGCTGCTGGGTCGGCCTGCTGGCCAAATTGGGGCCACGCGGGCAGCTTTTATCAATGTGCAGAAAGGCCCACATCTTGGTCTGGCCTGAATTGGGCAAAGGCAGCTTGAATTTGGTTGTGGGCTAGAGCCTGTTTTAAGCAGCTGGGCCTGGGAGAGGAGAAAAAGCTGCTCCCTAATTGTGTGTATTCTGAGGCAGGAAGGAGCAGCGTTTTTACAGCAGTGAGTGAGTGGGTGAGCGAGGTAAGGAAGGGTGGAGCTAATGGAGTTTTTAAGGTTGAGGCAAGGGGAAGGCAATGAAGGGTAGGGCTTGTAGTTTGTGTGTGTGGGGAAGCCTGAGGATCAAGAGAGCAAGGTGGGGAAGGTGGGAAAGAAATATAAAAGGAAACATAAACTAGACAACAGGACTGCAAGCCTTTCGGTAAAGGGAAAGCCAATCAGCAGATGCCTACCCTACTACTCTGAAAACACCCGATCGTGCCATGAAGGAATGCTCTGTTTTATAAGGGTAGAAGAATAAATCTGAAAGAGTATTTTAAATATAGACTAAAAGAGCATTATGAGGCTTTGTGGTTCCATTATTCTGAAAGGAATTTAAGGATGGTATTTTTTAATCAGTATTTGCAGTGCATCTTGTAGATGGTACACACTGCAACCGCGGTACTCCGGTGGTGGGGGGAGTGAATGTTTAAGGTGGGAGATGGGGTGCCAATCAAGCGGGCTGCTTTGTCCTGGATGATGTCGAGCTTCTTGAGTGTTGTTGGAGCTGCACTCATCCAGGCAAGTGGAGAGTATTCCATCACACTCCTTACTTGTGCCTTGTAGATGGTAGAAAGGCTTTGTGGAGTGAGAAGGTGAGACACTCGCCGCAGAATACCTAGCCTCTGACCTGCTCTTGTTGCCACAGTATTTATGTGGCTGGACCAGTTAAGTTTCTGGTCAATGGTGACCCCCAGGATGTTGATGGTGGGGGATTCGGCGATGGTAATGTCATTGAATGTCAAGGGGCGGTGGTTAGACTCTCGCTTGTTGGAGATAGTCATTGCCTGGCACTTCTGTGGCGCGAATGTTACCTGCCACTTATCAGCCCAAGCCTGAACATCGTCCAGGTCTTGTTGCATGCGGGCATGGACTGCTTCATTATCTGAGGAGTTGTGAATGGCACTGAACACTGTGCAGTCATCAGCGAACATCCCCATTTCTGACCTTATGTTGGAGGGAAGGTCATTGATGAAGCAGCTGAAGATGGCAGTTAGGGATGGGCAATAAATGCTGTCCTTGCCAGACAGAGTAAAAGAAGTAGGAAAGTAGTGCAGGAGTCCCCTGGGTCCATCTCCCTCTCCAACAGATTTTCCGTTTTGGATACTGCTGGGGGAGATGGTTTCTCAGGGGAATGCAGCAAGAGCCAAGTCCGTGGCACTACGAGTGGCTCAGCTGCACAGGAGGGGAGGAAAAGAGTGGGAGAGCAATAGTGATAGGGGATTCTATCGTAAGGGGAACAGATAGACGTTTCTGTGGCCGCAGATGTGACTCCAGGATGGTATGTTGCCTCCCTGGTGCCAGGGTCAAGGATGTCACTGAGCAGCTGCAGGACATTCTGAAGGGGGATGGTGAACAGCCAGAGGTCGTGGTCCATATCGGTACCAACGACATAGGTAGAAAGAGGGATGAGGTCCTGCAAGCAGAATACAGGGAGCTAGGAAATAAATTAAAAAGCAGGACCTCAAAGGTTGTAATCTCAGGATTACTCCCAGGGCCATGTGCTAGTGAGAGCAGAAATAGGAGACTAGACCAGATGAATGCATGGCTGGAGAGATGGTGTGGGAGGGAGTGATTTAAATTCCTGAGGCATTGGGACCGAATCTGGGGAAGGCGGGACCTGTACAAGCTGGACGAATTACACCTCGGCAGAACTGGGACCAATATCCTCGCAGGGGGGTTTACTAGTGCTGTTGGGAATGATTTAAACTAGTTTGTCAGGGGGTTGGGAACCTAAGTGTGGGCCCAGAATGGAGAGAAACAAAGCTGGAAGTGCAAGTTAGAAAAGTAGTCAGCAAAACTAGAAGGGAGCAGAAACAAAGGCCAACAGTAAAGAGGGTCAAAGTGCAGAAAAATATTAAACAGGCAAAGTTGAAGGCACTTTATCTAAATGCACGTAGCATTCGCAACAAGGTGGATGAAATTAATGACACTAATAGAAGTAAATGGATATGATGTCATTGCCATTACAGAGACATGGCTGCAGGGTAACCAAATCTGGGAACTGAATGTTCCAGGGTACTCAACATTTAGGAAGGACAGACAAAAAGGAAAAGGAGGTGGCATAGCGCTGTTAATAAGGGATGAGATCGGTACGGTAGAGATAAAAGATCTTGGCTCGGCAGATCGTGATGTAGAACTGGATTCAGTTTGGGTGGAGCTAAGAAACAGCAAAGGGCGGAAAACATTGGTGGGAGTTGTGTATAGGCCACCAAACAGTAGTGGTAATGTAGGGCACAGTATCAATCCAGAAATTAGAAGTGCATGTAACAAGGGCAATACGGTAATCATGGGGGACTTTAATCTACATATGGACTGGGCAAATCAAATTACCACTAATGGTGTGGGGGGACGAATTCTTGGAATGCATGCGAGATGGTTTCCTGGATCAGTATGTAGAGGAACCAACCAGGGAACAGGCTATTCTGGATCTGGTACTGTGTAATGAGCAAGGGCTAATCAATAATCTTGTGGTAAAGGGGCCTTTCGGGACAAGTGACCATAATATGATTGAATTTTACATTAATTTCGAGAGTGATGTAGTCCAATCTGAAACTAAGGTCGTCAATCTAAACAGAGGAAACTACAAGGGTATGAGGGACAAGTTGGCCATGGTAGATTGGGAGACTACACTAAAAGGTATGAAGGTGGACATATAATGGCTAACATTCAAGGAAATAATGCATAATTTTCAGCAAATATATATTCCTCTAGGGCATAAAAACCCAAAAGCAAAAGTGATCCATTAAAGGGTATGACAGTGGATGAGCAATGGCTAGCATTTAACGAATTAATACATAATTTACAACAAATATGCATTCCTTTAAGGCACAAAAACCTCACAGGAAAAGTGGTCCAACTGTGGCTAACAAGAGAAGTTAAAGATAGTATTAGATCAAAGGAGGAGGCTTATAATGCTGTCAAAAAGAGTATTAAGCCTGAGGATTGGGGGATTTTAAAATTCAGCAAAGGAGGACCAAGAAATTGATAAAAGGAAAATAGAATGAGAGTAAACTAGCGAGAGACATAAAACAGACTGTAAAAGCTTTTATAGGTATGTAAAAAGGAAAAGATTAGTGAAAGTAAATGTAGGTCCCTTACAGGCTGAGACAGGAGAAGTTATAATGGGGAATAAGGAAATGGCAGAGAAATTAAACAACTACTTTGTGTCTGTTTACATGGACGAAGACACAAAAAACTTCCGGGAAATACTGGACAACCAAGGGTCTAGCGAGAATGAGGAACTGAAAGATATTAGTAATAGTAAAAAAAAATAGTACTGGAGAAATTAATGGGACTGAAAGCCAATAAATCCCCAGTTCCTGATGGCCTACATCCTAGGGTTTTGAAAGAGTTGGCTATAGAGATAGTGGATGCATTGGTTGTCATTTTCCAAAATTCCACAGATTCTAGAACGGTTCCTACAGATTGGAAGGTAGCAAATGTAACCCCACTATTTAAGAGAGGAGGGAGAGAGAAAACGGGGAACTACAGACCAGTTAGCCTGACATCAGTAGTAGGGAAAATGCTAGAATCTATTCAGGATGTAGTAACAGGGCACTTAGAAAATAATAGGATTGAGCAGAGTCAACACGGATTTATGAAAGGGAAATCGTGTTTGACAAATCTATTAGTTTTTTCAGGTTGTAACTAGCAGAATAGATAAGGGGGAACCAGTAGATGTGGTGTATTTGGATTTTCAGAAGGCATTTGATAAGGTGCCACACAAGAGGTTATTAAACAAAATTAAGGCTCATGGGATTGGGGGTAATATATACTAGCATGGATTGGTTAATGGACAGAAAACAGACAGTAGGAATAAACGGGTCATTTTCGGGTTGGCAGGCTGTAACTAGTGGGGTACCGCAAGGATCAGTGCTTGGGCCTCAGCTATTCACAATCTACATCAATGATTTGGATGAGGGGACCAAATGTAATATATCCACATTTGCTGATGATACAAAGCTGGGTGGGAATGTAAGTTGTGAGGAGGATGCAAGGAGGCTACAGGGGAATATAGACCGATTAAGTGAGTGGGCAAGAACATGGCAAATGGAATATAATGTGGAAGTTATCCATTTTGGTAGGAAAAACAGAAAAGCAGAGTATTTTTTTAAATGGTGAGAGATTGGGAAATGTTGGTGTTCAGAGGGACCTGGGTGTCCTTGTACACGAATCACTGAAAGTTAACATGCAGGTACAGCAAGCAATTAGGAAAGCAAATGGTATGTTGTCCTTTATTACAAGAGGATTTGAGTATAAGAGTAAAGACGTCATACTGCAATTATATAGGGCCTTGGTGAGACCACACCTGAAGTATTGTGTACAGTTTTGGTCTCCTTACCTAAGGAAGGATATACTTGCCATAGAGGGAGTGCAACAAAGGTTCACCAGACTGATTCCTGGGATGGGGGGATTATCCTATGAGGACAGATTGAGTAGACTAGGCCTATATTCTCAGGAGTTTAGAAGAATGAGAGGTGATCTCATTGAAACATACAAAATTCATACAGGGCTTGACAGGGTAGATGCAGAGAGGATGTTTCCCCTGGCTGGGGAGTCGAGAACCAGGGATCACAGTCTCAGAATAAGGGGTCGGTCATTTAGGACTGAGATGAGGAGACATTTCTTCTCTCAGAGGGTGGTGAATCTTTGGAATTCCCTACCCCAGAGGTCTATGGAGATGAGGTAGAAGATCAGCCATGATCTTATGGAATGGCCAAATGGCCGACTCCTGCTCCTATTTCTTATGTTCTGATATTCCCAGAGGAGTTAAAACAAGGAGCGTTTCAATGAAGCTAGACAGAGTGAGACCAGAGGATGCTGGACAGTACATGTGCTTTGTCAGTAATGCAAAATGAAGTGGCCAGGGCATTGTGTCTAATATTTGCAGGTACATGCTTATTTCTGTTTTCATTTTTGTTCCTTGTTCATGGTCTGCTTCAAATAAAAATCATACTCCTTAGATCTCCAGGCTCTGCTGATTTAGTTAACCTCAGCTGGGCTGTACCAGTGGTGTAATCGTTGACCTCTGGGTTAGTTAGAAAATTGGTCAAGATTCCCTCTCCGGGAACCACCATCAGCAGGATGCAGGTATGTGCATCAGGTGGGTACAGGAACAGACTGAACTGTGATGGTTTTGTGGTTGAGCAGGCTGTCGAGGTTTACACATGAATAATGGCCACTTGGTCAGGTAGCTGAGGGTGGACCTGTCCTGTGGAACCATACCCTGCAGAGAGTCAAACTTCAGGGAAGGAGATTGAGAGGAAAATTGACATGGGGGAGAAGCGTTACTTCCTTTGTTAAAGTACAAAGGATTGCATTTAACAAAGTGTTGACTTGGTAAAGTCTCCACTCCTCAGTCATACGGGCTAAGAATCTATTTGATTCAACTCCTGGCCTATACAGATCTTGCTAATCTCAGCTAGGCTAACAGTAGGGGCATTATTATATGGGTTAGGGTTTCCTTCTCCTGACTGCTATCTAGTGATCCGTATGTGGAAAATCATGTGGATGGATGCTGGTTGAGGAGGGGATTGTGCTTGGCTGTGATGTTTGATCGTCTGCTGATATCGATTGTCGAGGCTCACGTATGAATATTGGGGACTCGCGTAAGCTATCAGGGCAACCACTGCTGGGGGAAATGCCCCGCAAGGAGAGTCACCACCTTCAGAAGAGGAAGGGAAAATGCAAATTGTAACAAACTGAATGATAACTTTGAATTCACTACTTTATTTACAGAATCCGATTAATAAGATGCCTCAACATTCTCAGAGTTCTGCTTTTCTGACGACGATGATGATTTTAAAATTAGTGTTGTTTTCTGGTAAGTTTAAAATCTTTTGTATAAACTTGATAACTTATTTTGAGCATTGCGAAGGCCGAGTTGTGATCTTTTGGATTTTCGCTTCATAGACATGGCCCAGATTTTTGCGGTAGAAATAACGTGAGGCAAACCGCGCTCACCGTTATTATGCAGTAAATTGGACAGCAACTTTCGGATTCCGCACATGCGGTTAAATGGAGAAATCGGGATGTTGCTCCTCCACAAGTTGCGCAAAACTGGTACCTCGCCGAGAGACTCTGCATTAAGGGCGTGAAGTTGCAGTTTTTGTCCACTAAACACAGTTGAAAAAGTTAGGGCTGGTGCATTCATGTGTAAGTGAATTTTTAATGGCATGATAAGTCCATGCTGAAAATGATCACTAAATACTGTAAGTTGCTGCTCAAAAGCCTGCACAAAGCCTGTGGGGGCAGCTGTAAGCGTAATGATGGTCGAGCGCCGCTCCTTCACCACTGACTACAAAATCCGGGCCATTATTGCTAGTAACTCTTGCAATTTCAGTAACTTGTTATTAACTTTTGCAACCTTCTGTACTTTTAAAGGCTGGGTTCATCTGATAGGAGGAAAAAGTACTGCACAAGAACAAATACAAACCAGAATGCCCTGGTTTACCAGCGCGGTAAACATGTTTGTTTTGCAATGGTTAATGCTGGGAAGTTTGCTTGGTGCTGAGCATGAATTCAAGACCTGTATTAGTAATATAGCTGATAGTATTTTGCTGTCAAGGTCTGACAAATGTCTCCCATTGATGCTGTGCATTTTCCAAATTGCAAAAGTGAGGCATAATCTTTGTGCAAGAGCGAAATTCCTGGGACAGGTAGAGGGCAGAAAGCCTGATTTTTCTACCCTTGGCCAGAAATTTGGGGCAGAACCTACACATTGGAATTCTGCCGTTTACACTGGCCAATTAAATTCTGCAAAGGTGGACTGATGTTCCACTCTAACACTTGCTTTGATGGAGTGGATACCGCAGGAATTTCAGGCCCATGCTGTTTTTTAATGTGATGGATTAAAATATATCATTTGTCTATGAAAAGAGTAGTTAATCCATCTGCAATTTTACAGATCAACAACAAGTAAGTGTTTGGGAAGAAGCCGTACTCGCCATCCATGGTCAAAATACAGTCCTGCCGTGTCACTTCCTCGTTGGTGACTCCTTAGACCAGATCATCATCATCTGGCAACGTGTCGAGACCAAAGAGGTGATCTTCAGTTCCAACAGCAGAGAAGATCGGCAGAGTCGGCAGTATTTGGGGAGAGCGAGCCTTTTCCCAGAGGAGGTTAAATGGGGAAATGCTTCCCTAAAATTATGATGCGGAGATGCCAGTGTTGGACTGGGGTGGACAAAAATGAGAAGTCGCACAACACCAGGGTATAGTCCAACAGTTTTATTTAAAGCTCGTAATTTTAAATAAAACTGTTGGACTATAACCTGGTGTTGTGCGACTTCTCATTTTTTTCCCTAAAATTAGAAGGAGTCAGACCAAAGGATGCTGGACAGTACATGTGCTTTATCAGCACTCCAATAGAAAATAGTACAGGAATTGTGTCTCTAAATTTTGCCGGTATGTTTTAATTTGCATCTTGACTTTTTTTTTCTTCAGTGTTGTAGATTAAAACCGTTGTTTAATGTATGATTTCAGTATCCATTTCAGTATAACTGGTATAAGTCCTTTTCACGCAATTGAAATCAGTTGCTATTTTTGAGTGTTTAAGTTTTTATTAAATCAATAGTGTCGCGGAGCAACCTTAAAAAAACAAGACAATGCCTTCGAGCCTGCTCTGCCCTTCAATAAGATCATGGCTGATCTCTACTTCTACTCCACTTTCCCGCACTATCCCCATATTCCAAAATCTATCGATCTGTTGAATATACTCAACAACTGAGTGTGTGTACAGATATATTTTAGACAATATTAAAAACACTGGAAACAACCTCCAGGTTCCATCCAACAAGCTGACTCATTTAAGTACAGACACGTGGCACTTGTATGCTTACTATGATTGACGTATCATTGTAAGATAAGGCAAAAGCTAAATCGTGGGTTTTTTAAGTATTGAAAAGCCACTGGACACATGGACCTACTAATTTGGTTAGCTGGAGTAGTTGCTATATTCTTACTATATACAGAGCTGGGAGTATCTGGTTTGATTTTAGCTAGTTTGTTCCCAGGTTACCTGACCTTAACCAGGGCAACACTTCATTTGGCCTCTGCCCATGAACTAGGAAGAGAAAACTCTGGTAGGGTTCCTGCTTTTGATTGCTATCCATTGATCCCCGCTGGAAGCTACATGAAGTAGCTGTCCTGTGAGGACAGGATTGGGCTCTGATGTAATGGTCAATTTGCCTGCAAACACTCCATCTAAGATGACACGGGAAGAATGACCACTTGTGTGATGTACTGGAGGACTGCTGGTGTTTGTGGAACCATGCTCTGGCATGAGTTACTGCCTTTAGGAGAAAATTGTTGCTTTTCAATTTCCGCCTCCCCCCACCCCCAAAAATGGTAGCAGGGATTAAAACCTTGGATGGTATTTGATGAATTTTATTTCCTTTAACTATTGACTACTTTTTAAAAATTCCTCAGCGTACTACACAGAACCCAGCCTAATAATCAAACGAACACCAGATGGAACAGCTTTCGCCTTTGAATCCCAAGGTTTCCCCAAAGCTACTGTTTTCTGGTACAATGAAAAACACCAGGGTATTTCTGCCCTGTCCGAGACCTTGTTTCAACTTAAGGAAGATGGACTGTATTCACTGCGGAGTATCCTGCAAACCAATGATACCAGTAGGAGTTCAAACTACACATTTAGATTAAGGAATGATGTTCTGCAGCAGTCCCTTTCCAGGACATTTCTTTCGTTGGGTAAGTTAATTGATTTGGATCCTATGCAGTGAATCTTTTCCCCAAATAGGAGAAGGCATAGATATTAACTATCTGGCAGCTGACATGAGGGGGGTTGTGATCATGGGAAGCAGGGTGGAGAGGTAGTGACAGTGGCCCACATCATTCTTGTGGAGCCGGGAGAAGTGCTCCTTCACCTGGCCACACAAATAATTTACCTTTTTTGGGCTGCTTCTGTACCACCGAGTTTTACTGAGCAGACACTCTGCCAAGGTGGCAGTTCAAAATGTTTTTTATTCATTCATGGGATGTGGGCATCGCTGGCATTTATTGCCCATCCCTAATTGCCCTTGATGAGCTACCTTCTTGGCAATTGAATGGCTTGCTAGGCCATTTCAGAGGGCAGTTAAGAGTCAACCACATTGCTGTGGGTCTGGAGTATAGGCCAAACCAGGTAAGGACGGCAGATATCCTTCCCTGAAGGACATTAGTGAACCAGATGGGTTTTTATGACAATCTGGTAGCTTCATTGTCACCAGTACTGATACTAGCTCTTTATTCCAGATTTATTTAATTAACTGAATTTAAATTCCCCAGCTGCCGTGAGTGAGATTTGAACTCATGTCTCTGGATCATTAGTCCAGGCCTCTGGATTACTGGTCCAGTAACAACCACAATGCTACCATTCCTGTAGTAAACAGTTGGGTAAATTACCTAAAATGTATAAGCAGGTTTAAAAAGCCAGTGAGAATGTACTTCACAGGACCCCGATTTGCATAGGCTAATGAGGCGTGCACCTGATTCAGGTGGTTGCCTGGGGCACCCAGCAGAAGGCCCCAGGAAAATGCCAGTGGATTGAGAATGGGGCAGTGAGCACACCACCTCCATTTTAACTCTGCTCCAGAGCAGAGGGGGGCTAAATCCTCCCCTAAATGTGTTCCACTGCTAACCTCCCATTTGATGTACAAATTGAGTTCTAGCTTAGTGTCACAAAGTATATTTGATCCTTTTCAGCCACATCTGTAACTTCTAATTTAGTACCAGCTTATTCAATGTCACATTTTATGCATCATATAATTAGCATTTTTGAAGTCAAATTGTTCATTTAAAATGTATTGTCAAAGAAATTCAAACTAGCACTGAAAGCATTGCTGTAACTTTTATTTTACAGAAATTCAAACTGATTTTACAAGAAAGCGATGGATGCTGCTTGCTCCCCTGATAACAACTGGATTGATGATCATAATTCTAATTCTAGCATTGGTTTACAAGAAAAATGTCTTGGGTAGAAAGTACGATCCACCAAAACTATACTTCATGACCTGATGGGCCTGAAATCCCGATCAGAGGCTTCCTGCGAACAGAAGCCTCCGACCAGCAAAAGAGATGCGCACTTGCCTTCAGTCTCTGCGCGCACGGAGAGTTAGTGCTTTCATCCTGAGGACTCCTGGTCACCTCGTACGCACCCGTGGGCCTCGCAAAATACGGGCCGATATGTCTTTCAACAAACTGTCCATGGGTGGATCGTACCTGTTTCAGCAGGGGGGGATATTCATTGCTGTGACTTAATGGTATAACAGCTCTTCACAGTGCTGGAGCAATTGAGCTGACAAAAAACACTTGGAAAGTTCAATTTGTGGGAGGGGGCGATCAGAGAATTGGGGCTACAGTGCAGTATCTCTCCTCCCCCAACTTCTGATCCCTTTCAGTGTGGCTTTCCTGCCGGGAGCACAGAATTTGGCATTTCTACAAGGCAAAAGGCATTCTGTGTTTTTTTGCCAATGCCACCTTAACAAATGTTGCTTCTTTCTGGATGCTTTTTAATGCTCTTCTTTTCCTTATGATAATTCACTCATACAGTATAGAATGGGGAAAATAAAAATGCATTTCCAGAACAGGAGGGCAGGAATGGGACCTGTTCCCAGGCACCTCGACCTGTGCTGCTCTTGAATTGGTTTGAGAGTGTCTGTTTTATTACACCTCAGTATTTATCAGTTCTTCTGTTTGTTTTCGCAACAGGTAAGCATTATTTTTTATATAAATTAATGAACTTGAAGAATTTATTAACTTTTTCTCCATATTTGCTCCATCTTGCAGTTGTCAGTGGTGGATCTATAAGCTTCTGAAGGGAGGGGAAATTAGTGAAGGTGCAAAATTTATTATCTGTGGCAGGGTGACTCGCATTTTTGTCACTTTTCACACCAGGGATTTTTCCAGCTCTCGTGTTATACAGAAATAATATATATTTATAAATGAGATTTAGCTATGTTGTTTTACATAGAGACCAGAAACAATTTTAAAAAGTAAGTGGAGACTCCTGATGTGTGGTTGGTACGTGGGATGCACTCTCCATTTATTTAGCTCATGGATAAAACTTGAATGAGAGCACAAGCAGTTGGTATGAATAATTGGAGATTCTGATTGTAAAATTATAGTTTGGGTAGAAAATTGAAATATCTGGAATTCTTCCAGACACAGCCTGCTACCTGTACTTCTGGATGTGATGCAATTTCCCTGTGAATTAAAAAATAAAGCCTGCAATGAGTTTGTCTTGGATCCGTGAATGAGTAGAAACACACAAATCCACTACTGCATTTGATAGCACCATAACACTCATACAAAGGATAATTCAAAGTCATTTCTACACTACCGCCCTTGTGATTCTTTTTGTGACTATCTAGGGAACAGTGATGTAGATGTAAATAGATTTTTAATGGTGAAATTTAAGCGGCGATTGTTCATATAACTTCTATTTTGAGACAAGTGTTTTTGTCTGGGGATGGAAAGACTAAGATTGAAGATGTTGTACTTTTTAGTAGTAAGCATTCACACTATCATTTATCCCCTCATTACTTCCACTTGCCTGGATGAGTGCAGCTCCAACAACACTCAAGAAGCTCGACACCATCCAGGTCAGAGCAGCCCACTTGATTGGCACCCCATCCACCACCTTAAACATTCACTCCCTCTACCACCAGCGTACCGTGGCTGCAGTGTGTACCATCTACAGGATGCACTGTAGTAACGCGCCAAGGCTTCTTCGGCAGCACCTCCCAAACCCGTGACCACTTCCACCTGGAAGGACAAGGGCAGCAGACGCATGGGAACACCATCACCTCCAAGTTCCCCTCTAAGTCACACAGCATCCTGACTTGGAAATACATCACCGCTCCTGCATCGTCGCTGGGTCAAAATCCTGGAACTCCCTCCCTAACAGCACTGTGGGAGCACTTTCACCACACACACTGCAGCGGTTCAAGCAGACGGCTCACCACCAGCTTCTCCAGGGCAATTAGGGATGGGCAATAAATGCTGGCCTTGCCCGTGACGCCCACATCCCATGAATGAATAAAAAACAAAATGCCAGTGATGCAGCTTGATTTCTCTCCCTCCATGTGGGGAAGTGTCTCGTGGTGGGTTTTAAACTCCAGATAACTAGTTAGAGTTGGAAAACAGTGAAATTAATCTTGATTTCAGTGCAATGCCAGGAGAAGAAAGAGTTTGTATGCCAGCGAATTTGCAGTTAATGAGGAACAAGAGATGTGAGTTCAAGGAAGTGCTGAGCAGAGCAGTATTGATAAAAAAGAAGCAAGAAAGACTGCAGTAAAAAGAAAGGTTGGACACTATAGGTGAGAGGCAGTTACAATTTTGTCACGTGAGATTATAGTTAATTTGCATATTAATACCTTTGTCTGCATGCATGTGTATATATAAAATCATAATTAGATTACAGGCCAAAGTAACTAACTTAGCAGAAGGATAGATGGGGAAAATAATGGCTAGCTTGACTGAAGAAGAAACATTCTATCACGATATACACATAGCTAAACAATAGTGTCTTGAAAGGGTAGTGTAGGATCGATCACGAGGTTATAATGGTTTGAGAATTACAGGACACAGATGAATGTGGTGTTAGGGATCTGCTGAACCATAGAAATCAGACAGAGAAGGGGCCTACATGCAGAACCAAAGATCTTGAAATAGCTTATCTGCTGTTGAAATTTACAAAAAAGGACTGGGTCAGGTCAGGTGACATGAGAGACCCTATGGAAAGGGAAAGGAATGTTGAGTGATGGGTCCAAGGGAACGTCCGAGATTTGAATTGAAAGTCACGGTATAAGAAGGGGACCCCAGCAAAGGTTAAGGGTAGAAGATTTGAGTCAAATTTGGGGAGACACTTGGAGGTGGATACGGGCCTGGGCACAAGCCAGTGGGTGCAGACAACTCTTACTGTGACTTTTACCCAAGGCATAACTGGGTAGTATAACTATTCATTATACCTTGTAACATGAGCAGAGCGCATTGAGGCCCAGCGCTGCAAACTACATGAGGGGTATTTGTATGTCTTCAATGGGCCTCCTACTTGTGAGCATTTAGACCTATATCGCTTACTCGTAGTCTAAGTGCCCGGCAAATATCAACAAACATCTGTCATTGTGTCACTGACTCATGGATCCTTGAATCTGTTAAATACGGTTTATACAGCAACTCCCATTGTACCATCCAATTGTTTTAAGCGATTCTAGGATTTTTACCTTCACTTTCTCTGGAAGTTTATTCCACATGTTGATCACAATGAAGATGAATTTCCTGATACCTATCCTAAAACTACCTTTTACTTGCCTGAACCTGTGTACTCTAGATCTACTTCGGCAACTTAATTTAAAGTCACATTCTGGGTTAAATTTTTCCATACCCGTAGCAATCTATATGCCTCTAAAATGATCTTTCAGCTGCCACTTTCTAGGTGGGGAAAAAACCCAGTCTTTACCCTCAGTTCAAAGCCCTGACACCTCAGAATCAGTCTTGTAGCTCTTCTCTGCACCGCCTTCAGCATTTGGCTGTCTCTTGTTTCTGGGTGACCAGAATGGGATGCAGTATTCAAGGTTTGGGTGAACAAAGACAGTATAAATTTTGATCGCTCATTCCTCTTCATTATATTCTACTATTTTTGGGCTGTATAATTCAACATTGTGTCGGCTTTGCTAACCGCTCTGCCTTGGTTGGCCATATTTATCGTAGAGTCTAGCAAGACTCCATGTTCTCTTTCAGTTTCATTCTTCGCAATTTCAACACCATTCATGCAGTATACATGTTGTCTATCTTTCCTTCCTGTGCGTAGCATTTGTCTGCATTATATTTCATCTGCCATTGCTCTGCCCACTTGCATATGTTGTCCATCTCGCCCTGTAATTTCTAAGCTGCCTCTTCCAAGTCCACTGCTTCTCCTAGTTTGGTATCACCCATAAATCTGACCACTTTGCATTGAGTTTCTGAATCCAGGTCATTTACCAACTCCTCTGATGAACACTTACTGTTTCCTATCCTTCAGCCAGTTACTTCTCCATTCCCAAAGTTTACCCTGAACCCCCTCAGCCTTGAGTTTAATTATCAAAAGCCTTTTGAAGTGTCGGCAGGGCTTAACACAGTCCAATAGCAAAATACTGAGGATGCTGGCAATCTGAAATAACAGAAAATGCTGGAAACACTCAGCAGGTCAGGCAGCATCGAGGAGAGAGAAACAGAGTTAACGTTTCGGGTCGAGGACCCTTCGTCAGAACTGGAAAAGGTTACAGACGTAACAGATTTTTAAGCAGGGGCAGGGAAAGGGAGGAGGGGAGGAAAGAACAAAGGGAGGGACTGTGATAGGCTGGAAGGCAGGAGAGATTGACTGACAAAAGAGATGATGGTGCAAGACAAAAGGAGAAGGTAATGGGACAAGTTAAGAATCAAAAGATGACTCTAGATGAGGTGTAAATGGCGATGGTAGAATCATCAACAGCTACCATGTGAGAAAAAAAGGGGGAAAAAATATAGGGGTCGAGGTTATAGTCTGAAATTTTTTAACTCGATGTTGAGTCCAGAAAGCTGTAAAGTGCCTAATCGAAAGATGAGGTGCTGTTCCTGAAGCTTACGTTGAGCTTCGTTGGAACAGTGTAAGAGGCCAAGGCTGGAGAGATCAGAGTGGGAGTGGGGCAGAGAATTAAAGTAACAGGTGACCGGAAACTCACCCAATCTGCGTTTGGTCTCCCCAATGTAGAGGAGACCGCATCGTGAGCAGCGAATACAGTATACTAAATTGTAAGAAGTACAAGTAAATTGCTTCTTCACCTGGAAGGAGTGTTTGGGGACCTGGACGGTGTGAAGGGCAGGTGTTGCATCTCCTGCGCTTGCACGGGAAGGTGCCAGGGGAAGGGGTGTTGGGGGTGACAGAGGAGTGGACCAGGGTGTCGCAGAGGGAGCGGTCCCGTCAGAATGATGAAAGGGGGGGGGGAAGGGGAAGCCGTGTTTGGTGGTGGGATCACGCTGGAGGTGGCAGAAATGGTATAGGATGACCCGTTGAATGTGGAGGCTGGTGGGGTGAAAGGTGAGGACAAGGGGAACCCTATCGTGGTTCTGGGAGGGAGGGGAAGGGGTGAGAGCAGAAGTGCGGGAAATGGAACAGACACGGTCAAGGGCCATGTCAACCACGGTAGAGGTGAATCCTCGGTTGAGGAAAAAGGAAGACATATCGGAAGCACTAGTATGGAAGGTGGCATCGTCAGAACAGATGACTGTATTGGTGCCCTTTCCTGCTCTCGCCCTGAACTGGAAAATTTCATTCACATTGCTTCCAATTTCCACCCTTCCCTCACCTTCACATGGTCGATCTACGAATCTTCCTTTCCCTTCCTCAACTTCTCTGTCTCCATTTCTGGGGATAGGTTATTGACCAACATCCACTACAAACCCACTGACTCTCCCCGCTTCCTGCAAGGATTCTATTCCATTCTCCCAGTATCTCCATCTCCGCCGCATCTGTTCTGATGATGCCACTCTATCTCAGCCCCCTTCCCTATGTCTGCCAGCAACAGGATATGCAGCAAAGGAAGGAGAAAGAGAGCGAGAAAGAGAGAGAGTGAGTGCAGGAGCGAGGCAGTGTGAATGTGCAGAGCTGAGAGCAGCCTCTGCTGGCAAGAAAAGCCTACTGCACCTGGTATTCCCAGGAGGTCTCCCAAGTAGGTATTAACCCAGGCTTGCCTCTGCTTAGCATCGGAGATCAGGCGTTGCTTTTTAAAAATATTTATTTATTAAATTAAACCAACGTTAAACACATTGGCGCGGATTTTGCTCTCAGCGGCAAAAGAGCAGCGTTCACCGCTCATTATGCTTGCAGCTGCCGGCAGACTTTTGAGTGGCAACCTACGGTCATCGGGTGTCTGAAACAGCACGGCGCCCTCTACAGGAGATCTGGGGCGTGTGTGAACAGAGCAAGCAACAACGTGTCTCCTCAACCAATCAGATTGAAGAATTCTCAGGCCGAGTCTAAACCAAGAAGTGTAAGTTAGAATATTTAATTCAATGTAAAATTATGCACAGCAGGCAAAATAAAGAGAGGGAAAAAAGATGGGATTAAGAGAGAGATAAAAGAGACAGAAAGAAAAAGTTTAAAAAAAATTTAAATCTCCAACAATAATTAAAATCAGAAGGAATGAGACTCCACACTTGTAAACATAAATTTTATGGGGCAGAACGGTTGTTTGGCAGTAATTAAGACTTATTACGCTGTTAAAAATTCACTTACACCTGAATGCACCAGCCCTAACACTTTCTGGTGTATTTAGTGGGTAAGTATTGCAACTTCACGCCATTCACGTGTTTGAATGCCGAATCTCGCAGTGAGGTGTTTAATTGCACATGTGCGGAGGCTGGAAGTTGCTGTCCAATTTACTCTATAACGGTGAGCGCTGACAACCTCATTTTTATTCTTACCACAAAAGTTGGGCCAGTTACAATATTGTGATCATTCCTTTGTATCATAATTAGCTTCAAAAATTAAAGTTCAATTCGCCTCCTACAACATGTATTAATCTATTGAACTTCAAATACTGATTAAAAAATACCATCCTTAAATTCCTTTCAGAATAATGGAACCACAAAGCCTCAATGCTCTTTTAGTCTATATTTAAAATACTCTTTCAGATTTATAGAAACATAGAAGATAGGAACAGGAGTAGGCCATTCAGCCCCTCGAGCCTGCTCCGCCATTCAATGAGATCATGGCTGATCATCCAAATTCAGTACCCTGTCCTTGCCTTCTCTCCATATCCCTTGATCCCTTTAGTTTTAAGAAATATATCTAACTCCTTCTTGAATATATTTAATGAATTGGCCTCAACTGCCTTGTGTGGTAGAGAATTCCACAGGTTTACCACTCTCTGGGTGAAGAAATTCCTCCTCATTTCAGTCCTAAATGGCTTACCCCTTATCCTTAGACTGTGACCCCTGGTTCTGGACTCCCCGGCCATCGGGAACATCCTTCCCGCATCTAGTCTGTCTAGTCCTGTTAGAATTTTATAAGTTTCAATGAGATCCCCGCTCATTCTTCTATACTCCAGTGAGTATAAGCCCAATCGACCCAATCTCTCCTCATATGCCATTCCTGCCATCCCGGGTATCAGCCTGGTGAATCTTCGCTGCACTCCCTCCATGGCAAGAACATCCTTCCTCAGATAAGGCGACCAAAACTGCACACAATACTCAAGGTATGGTCTCACCAAGGCCCTGTACAACTGCAGCAAGACATCCTTGTTCCTGTACTCGAACCCTTTCGCTACGAAGGCCAACATACCATTTGCCTTCTTAACCGCCTGCTGCACCTGCATGCTTACCTTCAGCGATTGCTGCACAAGGACACCCAGGTCTCGTTGCACTTCCCCTTCTCCCAATCTATTGCCATTCAGATAATAATCTGCCTTCCTGTTTTTGACACCAAAGTGGATAACCTCGCATTTATCCACATTATATTGCATCTGCCATGCTTCTGCCCAATCCCCCAACCTGTCCAAATCATACTGGAGTTTCTCGGCATCCTCCTCACGGCACACACTCCCACCCAGCTTTGTGTCGTCTGCAATCTTGGAGATATTACATCCAATTCCATCGTCCAGATCATTAATATATATTGTGAATAGCTGGGGTCCTAGCACCGATCCCTGTGGTACCCCACTAGTCACTGCCTGCCACTTGGAAAAAGACCCATTTATTCCAACTCTTTGCTTTCTGTCTGCCAACCAGTTCTCTATCCAAGTCAATACCTTGCCCCCAATCCCATGTGCTTTAACTTTACACGCTAATCTCTTATGCGGGACCTTATCGAAAGCCTTCTGAAAGTCCAAATACACCACATCCACTGGTTCTCCCTTATCCATTTTACCAGTTACATCCTCAAAAAATTCCAGTAGATTAGTCAAGCACGATTTGCCTTTTGTAAATCCATGTTGACTTTGTCCGATCCTGTCACTGTTTTCCAAGTGCTCTGCTATTACATCTTTTATAATGGACTCTAGCATTTTCCCCCCACTACCGATGTCAGGCTTATCGGTCTATAATTCCCCGTTTTCTCTCTACCACCTTTTTTGAATAGTGGGGTAACATTAGCTACCCTCCAATCCATGGGTACTGTTCCAGAGTCTATAGAATTTTGGAAGATGACCAGCAATGCATCTACTATTTCTAGGGCCACTTCCTTAAGTACCCTAGGATGTAGATTATCAGGCCCTGGGGATTTATCAGCCTTCAATCCCGTCAATTTCCCAAACACTATTTCCCTACAAATACTAATTTCTTTCAGTTCCTCCTTCTCATTAGACCCTATGTTCCCCGACATCTCTGGGAGGTTATTTGTGTCCTCCTTTGTGAAGACAGAACCAAAGTATGTATTTAATTGGTCTGCCATTTCTTTGTTCCCCATTATAAATTCCCCTGATTCTGACTGCAAGGGACCTACGCTTGACTTCACCAATCTTTTTCTCTTCACATATCTATAGAAGCTTTTACAGTCAGTTTTTATGTTCCCTGAAAGCTTACTCTCATACTCTATTTTCCCCCTCTTAATTAATCCCTTTGTCCTTCTTTGCTGAATCCTATACTGCTCCCAATCCTCAGGTTTTCTGCTTTTTCTGGCCAATTTATATGTCCTTTTCTTGGATCTTATGCTGTCCCTAATTTCCTTTGTTAGCCACGGTTGAGTCACCTTTTGTTTTATTTTTATGCCAAACTGGGATGAACAAATTCTGTAGTTCTTTCATGCGATCTTTGAATGCTTGCCATTGCCTCTCCACCGTCAACCCTTTGAGTGACATTCCCCAATCAATCCTACCCAACTCGCGCCTCATACCATCGTAGTTTCCTTTATTTAAATTCAGGACCCTAGTCTCTGAGTCAACTACTTCACTCTCCATCTTAATGAAGAATTCGATAATATTATGATCGCTCCGACCCAAGGGGCCTCGCACAACAAGATTACTAATTAATCCTTTCTCATTACATAATACCCAGTCTAAGATGGCCTGATCTCTCGTTGGTTCCTCGACATATTGGTCCAGGAAACTATCCCGTATACACTCCAGGAATTCCTCCTCCACAATATTGTTACTAATTTGGTTAGCCCAATCTATATGTAGATTAAAGTCGCCCATGATAACAGCTGTGCTCTTATTGCACGCATCTCTAATTTCCTTTTTAATGCCATCCCCAACCTCTGTATTACTACCCTTATAAAACAGAGCATTCCTTCATGGCACGATCGGGCGTTTTCAGAGTAGTAGGGTAGGCATCTGTTGATTGGCTTTCCCTTTACCTAAAGGCTTGCAGTCCTGTCGTCTAGCTTGTGTTTCCTTTTATATTCCTTTCCCTCTTCCTCTCTTGATCCTCAGGCTTCCCCACACATACACAAACTACAAGCCCTACCTTTCATTGCCTTCCCCTTGCCTCAACCTTCAAAACTCCATTAGCTCCACCCTTCCTTACCTCGCTCACCCACTCACTCACTGCTGTAAAAACGCTGCTCCTTCCTGCCTCAAAATACACACAATTAGGGAGCAGCTTTAACTCCTCTCCCAGGCCCGGCTGCTTAAAACAGGCTCAAGCCCACAACAAAATTCAAGCCGCCTTTGCCCAATTCAGACCAGACCAAGATGTGGGCCTTTCTGCACATTGATAAAAGTCACCCGCGTGGCCCCAATTTGGCCAGCAGGCCGACCCAGCAGGAGAACGTGCTACAAGGAAATGAGCCGAGGAAAGAGAGCGAGCGCGTGAGAGAGCGAGAGGGAAAGAGGGAGGGAGCGCGCACAAGCAATCAGCTAAAAAGGTTTCCAAATGAAGGCGGTGTCAGTGCAGCACTAAAGCATCAGCCTAAGTTTTTGTGCTCAAGTCTCTGGAGAGGGACTTGGAACCAACAACCTTCTGACCCAGACACAAGAGTGCTACCCACTGAGCCACGGCCGACCCTGTATGTGAGGGGCACTACAGAAATGCAGGTTGTTGTTGTCCAAGTGCCTATTCTTTTTGTGCAGCAAGTGTCGGTAAACTATTCGACTGCGGGGTAAGCCCAACGCTACCCTTATCGGGCATCTGCACTGCAGGAGGGATCAGGAATGGGAATCTCGGATGTTTCTCTTTTGCTCCGATTGCCCAGGAAGCTGAGGTCAGTTGTATCCATTCCTGTTGACTGTTTCAGCAAGGACCTCGAAACCATCAACCCTGGGGGCTTCTTTAATTTGCACAGCTCAGCGCTACAAAAAGTGCTTGGAGACTGAGGCACTGGGGAGGTCCTGTGTCCAGCACATGTTAGGTAGTGGAGAGCTGGAAGTAATTACATGGCAGTAAACTCATAGAGGGGTTCAGATGATGTCATAAACTACCAGAGTGAAGCTTGAGTGGTGTATAACTCTGAGATGACATTGCAGCCTTCAAATCGTTCCTATGTACCAGTATGTTTTGTGATATTTGAACTGCAGACTTCAAGGGGGTGCTTTTATTTCTTTGAGCGTCCACTTCTTTGCCAACAGATGAAAACACTGATGTACCCTCCACACTGCATTGCTGAGAGTTTCTTCCCTGAAGGATTAACCACTGCAAGTACTGAATGAGAATCAACAATCGGTATACGTATATATTACATTTCAAAGGCCAGTGGGTTATACAAAATCCAAGAAAAGCAACAAACACCAAAGGCGGGGTTTACGATGATCGTGATACAAATGTCTTGTGTTGTGCAATCTGCTGCTCCCTGGAATGCATTCCATTTCTGTCTCATGTTTCACCGCTTTCAAATACAGACTCTACTTCATCTCATTCTTAAGAATAGAGACAGCCCCACAAGTTTAATTGGGTTTACAAGTGGTCTCACTCTTTTTGATCCTGAGCTTACTAAAAGTCATGTGACATGTTTCTTGTAAATGTAACATTGACTTCGCAGGACATTTTCCTGTCACTTTCGGATGAGACGTTAAACCGAGGCCCCGTCTGCTCTCTCAGGTGGATGTAAAAGATCCAACGGCACTATTTCGAAGAAGAGCAAGGGAGTTATCCCCGGTGTCTTGGCAAATGTTTATCCCTCAATCAACATCACTAAAAAACAGATTATCTTGTCATTATCACATTGCTGTTTGTGGGAGCTTGCTGTGTGCAAATTGGCTGCCGCGTTTCCCACACTACAACAGTGACTACACTTCAAAAAGTACTTCATTGGCTGTAAAGTGCTTTGGGACGTTAGGTGGTCGTGAAAGACACTGTAGAAATGCGAGTCTTTCTTTTTCTATTTTTTCCATTTCTGTCCTGTCTGTAATGACTTTCTGTCACAGTTAAACTTGCTTTTTTTAAATCATATTTTTCTCTTTCCCGCCGACAGACTGGCTGATTCTTGCCATGTGTCTCACTCCCAAAGTCGTCCTCTGAACTGAGTCACTCAGGTCCGTTCGGAAGTTGCTCTCTCCCTCCCAGGAAGTTGTATTTTTTAAATTGTTTTTCTGCTGCCTGACTGGCACCTCCTACCACCTCTCCCCCAACCCCAAAATCCACCTGGTCCCTAATGCTGCTTCCTGGCACCTCCTCCCAACACTAACCGTCAACTCCTCCCTCTCTCTCCGACTCCAACTGCCGTCTCGCCTGATTGCTTCGTCCTTCACATTTCTCCATCCCAAAGTGTTGCCTCTTCGCCCTCTTCCTACATCGCTGACCAACACTGGCTCCCGGTTAAGCAACGCTTCAATTTCAAAATTCTCATCCTTGTTTTCAAATTCCTCCATGGCTTCGCCCCTCCCTATCTCTGTAATCTCCTTCAGCCCCACAATCACTCAAGATATCTGCGCTCTTCTAATTCTGCTCTCTTGAGCATCCCTGATTATAATCGCTCCACCATTGGTGGCCGTGCCTTCTGTTGCCGAGGTCCTAAGCTCTGGAATTCCCTCCCAAAACCTCCCTGCCTCTCTACCTCTCTTTCCTCCTTTAAGACACTTCTTAAAGAGAGTGTCAGCTGTGGCTCAGTGGGCAGCACACTCACCTCTGAGTCAGAAGGTTGTGGGTTCATAGTCCCATTCCAGGGACTTGAGCACATAAATCTAGGCTGACGCTCCAGTGCAGTGCTGAGGGAGTGCTGCACTGTTGGAGGTGCTGTCTTTTGCGTGAGACGTTAAACTGAGGTCCCGTCTGCTTTCTCCTGTGGATGTAAAAGATCCCATGGCAATATTTCGAAGAAGGTTGTGGAGTTCTCCCTGGTGTCCTGGGCAAATATATATCCCTCGACCGGCATCACTTTAAAAAAAAAACAGATTATCTGTTCATTTTCACATTGCTGTTTGTGGGAGCTTGCTGTGTGCAAATTGGCTGCCGCTTTTCCCACATTGCCACAGTGACTCCACTTCAAAAAGTACTTCATTGGCTGTAAAGCGCTTTGGGATGTCTGGTGGTTGTGAAAGGTGCGATATAAATGCAAGTTTTTCTTTCTTTAAAACCTACCTCTTTGACCAAGCTTTTGGTCACCTGCCCTAATTTCTCCTCATGTGGCTCGGTGTCAATTTTTTGTCTCATAACGCTCCTGTGAAGCACCTTGGGACGTTTTACGACATTTAAGGCGGTGTATAAATGCAAGTTGATGCTGCTGATGTTTTGTATAAAGAGCACTTTCAGAGAAAGTCTGACATTTTGGTGCAAGTCTTGTGGATGTGCATTCAGTTATTTTATTACATATATCCTGGTTATCAAACTGTTGCAGTGAGGAACCATAACTATTTCAGGTAATACAAAAAGCTGTAAACATCTTCAGATCCTTGTAGTTTCCCACAAATATCCTCCATAAAGACACTTTTTATGGCTATTTAAGTTACACTGCAGCAAAACACCAGTTACTTTTGCTGACAGGATCAGTACACTATGACATTTAACCACTAGCAAAAGAATCTTCAATTAGTTTGCCTTTAGTCAATGGCACTTCAATAACTGTACACTAACTAGCAACTCTTTTTGGTTGGACAGAACCCAAATTAACTGTAAATCAATTAAAACTTTAAATGAAACTTAATAAATCAAATTAAAATTTGGTTGCCCGGGGTGACGATGCACTCCAGTCCCCGCGGCGCTCACCGGTCGCGGAAAAACTCAAGCGTGCCGGCGGACACCGCGTGCTCCATCTCCAGGGCCACCCGGGCGCGAACATGGCCGCGGAAGAGAGGCAGGCAATCGGGCCGAACGACCCCCTCGACCGCCCGCTGCCTGGACCAATTAATGGCTTTCTTGGCCAGGCCCAGGAGCAGTCCTACGAGGAGGTCCTCCGACCTACCCGCTCCCCTCCGCACCGGGTGACCGTAGATCAGGAGCGTGGGGCTGAAGTGCAACCTGAAATTGAGGCGCAGCCCCTTCAAATAATGAAAGAGGGGCTGCAACCTCTCACACTCAATATAAATGTGAAAGACGGACTCCTCCAGGCCGCAGAAATGACAAGCAGCCTGGGAGTCCGTAAACCTATTTAAAACCCTATTGCACGGGACTGCTCCGTGCAACAGCCTCCAGGCCAAGTCCCCAATAGAACAAGGGAAGACTCCCGCGTAGAGAGCCTTCCATTGGGGACCTTCGCCTCCGCCGGACGGCAGGATGGTACGCCAAGGCGTGTCCGGACGGCAGACGAAGATGGCAAAGTGGAGAGTGTGCAGGAGCAGCCCGTACAGGAAACGCCTCCGTGCGGATTGAAAGGGCACGGAGGGCATTTCTCCGAGAAGGCTCAAGTGGTGAGGCGGCGGCTCCCGAGGGAGGATTCGGGGCCGGGCGCCGATAAGGAATTCCGTCCGAACGGGGGTCAGTTCGGACGGGATCGCCCCACGTGCTTGAGCCTCCTCGACACACCTAGTGGAGACGGGGCCCAGTGCCACTTTTAGCGACTCGATGGCTTTGACCGCGAGCCGGACGTTGACCCAGGACATGCGCCTCGCCAACTCCTCCGGCGCCATCCAGCCCGCTCCTCCGCCATCGAGCAGGTCCCCGACTCTGGTCACCTTGCCAGGCACAGCCCTGCCCTCCGCCAGCCAGCAGAACCCGCGGTCGTGGAGGTGCGGATTCCTGAGCAGCGGCTCCCGAAGGACGGCCGCCGCTCCTGACGGGGGAGAACTGCGCCTGGAGGCGACGCTGTTCCAAACCCATAGCAGTTCCTGGTAGAAGACAGGCAGCTCCCGCAGGCTGGCACGCGTGCCACCCACTCTCACAAACAGGAGCTGCGTGTCGTAATTGAGGCCGTGCAGCTGGCGGAAGAAATATGTCGCCAGCGCACGCCACCTAGGAGGATTCTCCACGTACAGGTATCTCTGCAGCGTCTGAAGACGGAAAGTCGCCGCCTGGGTGCGAAGGCACACCAGCGCCTGACCGCCCTCCCTAAGCGGGAGACTCAGAACTGCGGCGGAGACCCAGTGCTTCCTTTTGTCCCAGAAGAAGTCGACGAGCTTCCTCTGCATCTTGGCGACAAACGCAGGGGGAGGGATCAAAGTGACCAACCGGTACCACAACATGGCGGCCACCAGCTGGTTTATGACCAGCGCTCGACCCCTGTAGGACAACACTCGGAGCAGTCCTGTCCAGCGCCCTAGGCGAGCGGTGACTTTGGCCTCCAGCTCTTGCCAGTTCGCCGGCCAGGCGTCCTCGGCCGGGCTGAGGTAGACTCCCAGGTAGAGGAGGTGCGTGGTGCTCCAGGCAAAGGGCCTGAACTCCTCCGGCAGGGAGTCCACCTGCCATGGGCCCACCAGGAGTCCAGAACATTTCTCCCAGTTGATCTTGGCGGAGGATGCGTCCGAGTAAATCTGCTGGCATTCTCGCATCCTCCGCAAGTCGACGGGATCCATGATCGCGAGGAGTACGTCATCGGTATAAGCCGAGAGGACCACCTCCACGCCCGGCCCTTGCAGAGCCAGTCCCGTCAACCTCTTCCGCAAGAGGCGCAGGAAAGGCTCCACGCAAACGGTGTATAACTGACCGGACATGGGGCATCCCTGACGCACCCCCCACCCGAAGCGAAGGGGCGCCGTCAAAGACCCGTTAACTTTAATCAGACACTCCGCGGCGGCGTACAGAAGTCGGATCCGGGCGACGAAATGCGTCCCGAACCCGAATGCGCGCAGAGTCCCGAAAAGATGCTCGTGATCCACCCTGTCGAACGCCTTCTCCTGATCTAGGGAAAGGAAGGCGACCGACAGACCAGCCCTCTGGGAATGGTGGACCAGGTCCCGGACCAGATGGATGTTGTCGTGCATACTCCGGCCCGGGACCGTGTAGGACGGTCGGGGTGGATCATGTGGGCCAGCACGGTGCCAAGGCGAGCAGACATAGCCCTGGCAAAAATTTTGTAGTCCGTGCTGAGGAGGGAGACCGGACGCCAGTTCTTAAGTAGGCGGAGATCGCCCTTCTTGGGCAGCAGGACGATGACCGCCCTGCGCCAAGAGAGGGGCATCTCCCCGGTCGCCAGACTTTCCCCCAGGACCCGCGCGTAGTCGTCCCCCAAGACGTCCCAGAACGCCCTGTGGAACTCCACGGTCAGCCCGTCCAGCCGCGGGGACTTGCCCCTCGAGAGCTGGCGCAGGGCGCCGGTCAGCTCCGCCAGGCTTAGCGGAGCTTCTAAATTCTCAGCGCCCTCCGGGCCGACCTTCGGCAGGTCCTCCCACAAAACTCTGCGCGCATCCTCGCTGGACGGATCCGAAGAGAACAGAGCCCCGTAAAAGGCCCGGGCCTCCGCGCTGATGCCCTCCGGATCCGAGACCAGAGATCCGTCGTCGGCCAGCAGCCCCAAGAGCTGCTTACGGACCCCCCGTCTTTTTCCAGCGAGTAGAAGAAGGGGGAGCCGCGGTCCAGGTCCCGCAGGAACTGGATCCGCGACTTCACGTACGCGCCTCGGGACCCGACCAGCTGCAGGTCCTTCAGCGCGCCCTTCTTCTCTTCGTACACCTTCCGCAGGGCCGGGTCCTCGACGACTTGACCGAGACGGGACTCCAGGTCGAGCACTTCTTTCTCCAATCGCCCAGGCCACTCTCCTCCGGGTCTTCCACCTTGGGCCTTCTGCACCGGACCCTCCGCACCGGCATTCCCCGCAAGCAGCCGGGGTGTGGCGCTCACCCGTTCACACAGCACCGAGTCGAGCCGAGAATCTCGCAGCCCCAGCCCCTGCCTCTGCCTCTGTCTGTCCTCCCCCGGGTGCCCACGAAGCGGACAACGTGGAGTGCATTAAATTAAAATAACATTTCCCGGGGAAACGATGCACTCCAGTCCCTGCGGCGCCCACCGGTCTCGGAAGGCTTCAAGTGTGCCGGCGGACACCGCATGCTCCATCTCCAGGGCCACCCGGGCGCGAACATAGCCGCGGAAGAGAGGCAGGCAATTGGGCCGAACGACCCCCTCGACCGCCCGCTGCCTGGACCTGTTAATGGCCACTTTGGCCAGGCCCAGGAGCAGTCCTACGAGGAGGTCCTCCGACCTGCTCTCTCCCCTCCGCACCGGGTGACCGTAGATCAGGAGCGTGGGACTGAAGTGCAACCAAAAAGCGAGGAGCAGCCCCTTCAAATATTCAAAGAGGGGCTGCAACCTCTCACATTCCACATATACGTGGAACACGGACTCCTCGAGGCCGCAAAAAAGACAGGCGGCCTGGGAGTCCGTGAACCTACTTAAAAACCGATTGCACGGGACTGCTCCGTGCAACACCCTCCAGGCCAAGTCCCCAATAGAAAAGGGGAGGACTCCCGCATAGAGAGCCCTCCATTGGGGACCTTCGCCTCCGCCGGACGGCAAGATGGCACGCCAAGGCGTGTCCGGACGGCAGGCGAAGATGACAAAGTGGAAAGTGTGCAGGAGCAGCCCGTACAGGAAACCCCTCCGTGCAGAACTGAAGGGCACGGAGGGCATTTCCCCGAGACGGCTCAAGTTGTGAGGCGCCGGTTCCCGAGAGGGGTTTCGGGGCCGTGCGCCGATGAGGAATTCCGTCCGAACGGAGGTCAGTTCGGACGGGATCGCCCCACGTGCCTGAGCCTCCTCGATACACCTAGTGGAGTCCGGGCCCAGTGCCACTTTCAGCAACTCGATGGCTTTGGCCGCGCGCCAGACGTCTACCCAGGAGAGGCGCCGCGCCAACTCCTCCGGCGCCATCCAGCCCGCTCCTCCGCCATCGAGCAGGTCCCTGACTCTGGTCACCTTGCCTGGCACAGCCCTGCCCTCCGCCAGCCAGCCGATCCGTCGGACATGGAGGTGCGGATTCCTGAACAGCGGCTCCCGAAGGAGAGCCGCCACTCCTGACGGGGGAGAACTCCGCCTGGAGGCGACCTGGTTCCAGACCCATAGCAGTTCCTGGTAAAAGACAGGCAGCTCCCACAGGTAGGCTCGCGTGCGGCCCAATTCCACAAACAGGAGCTGCGTGTCGTAGTTGAGGCCGTGCATCTGGCGGAAGAAATACGTCGCCAGCGCACACCATCTGGGAGGATTCTCGACGTAAAGGTACCTCTGCAGCGTCTGAAGACGGAAAGTCGCCGCCTGGGTGCGAAGGCACACCAGCGCCTGACCGCCCTCCCTAAGCGGGAGACACAGAACCGCAGCAGAGACCCAGTGCTTCCTTTTGTCCCAGAAGAAGTCGATGAGCATCTTCTGTATCTTGGCGACAAACGCAGGGGGAGGGATCAAAGTGACCAACCGGTACTACAACATGGCGGCCACCAGCTGGTTTATGACCAGCGCTCGACCCCTGTAGGACAACACTCGGAGCAAACCCGTCCAGCGTCCTAGGCGAGCGGTGACTTTGGCCTCCAGCTCTTGCCAGTTCGCCGGCCAGGTGTCCTCGGCAGGGCCGAGGTAGACTCCCAAGTAGAGGAGGTGCGTTGTACTCCAGGCGAAGGGCCTGAACTCCTCCGGCAGGGAGTCCACCCGCCACTGGCCTACCAGGAGTCCAGAACATTTCTCCCAGTTGATCCTGGCGGAGGATGCGTCCGAGTAAATCTGCTGGCATTCTCGCATCCTCCGCAGGTCGACGGGATCCGTGACCATGAGGAGCACGTCATCGGCGTAAGCCGAGAGGACCACCTCCACGCCCGGCCCTTGCAGAGCCAGTCCCGTCAACCTCTTCCGCAAGAGGCGCAGGAAAGGCTCCACGCAAACGGCATATAAAATTGCCCGGACATGGGGCATCCCTGACGCACCCCACTCCCGAAGCGAAGGGGCGCCGTCAAAGACCCGTTAACTTTAATCAGACACTCCGCGGCGGCGTACAGAAGTCGGATCCGGGCGACGAAATGCGTCCCGAACCCGAATGCGCGCAGAGTCCCGAAGAGATACTCGTGATCCACCCTGTCGAACGCCTTCTCCTGATCCAGGGAAAGGAAGGCGACCAACAGACCAGTCCTCTGGGAAAGGTGGACCAGGTCCCGGACCAGATGGATGTTGTCGTGGATTGTCCGGCCCGGGACCGTGTAGGACTGGTCGGGGTGGATCATGTGGGCCAGCACGGTGCCGAGGCGGGCAGACATGGCCCTGGCAAAAATTTTATAGTCCGTGCTGAGGAGGGAGACCGGGCGGCAGTTTTTTAAAAGGCGGAGATCACCCTTCTTGGGCAGCAGGACAATGACCGCCCTGCGCCAAGAGAGGGGCAACTCCCCGGTCGCCAGACTTTCCCCCAGGACCCGCGCGTAGTCGCCCCCCAAGACGTCCCAGAACGCCCTGTGGAACTCCACGGTCAGCCCGTCCAGCCCCGGGGACTTGCCCCTCGAGAGCTGGCGCAGGGCGCCGGTCAGCTCCGCCAGGCTTAGCGGAGCTTCTAAATTCTCGGCGCCCTCCGGGGCCGACCTTCGGCAGTTCCTCCCACAAAACTCTGCGCGCATCCTCGCTGGACGGATCCGAAGAGAACAGAGCCCCGTAAAGGCCCGGGCCTCCGCGCTGATGCCCTCCGGATCCGAGACCAGAGATCCGTCATCGGCCAGCAGCCCCAAGAGCTGCTTACGGACCCCCCGTCTTTTTTCCAGCGAGTAGAAGAAGGGGGAGCCGCGGTCCAGGTCCTGCAGGAACTGGATCCGCGACTTCACGTACGCACCTCGGGACCCAACCAGCTGCAGGTACTTCAGCGCGCCCTTCTTCTCTTCGTACACCTTCCGCAGGGCCGGGTCCTCGACGACTTGACCGAGACGGGACTCCAGGTCGAGCACTTCTTTCTCCAATCGCCCGACCCGGACCTCCCGCCTCTTGGTCGACCCCTTCGCATACTCCTGACAGAAGACGCGGACTTGCTGCGCACCGGTCTGGGGGGCGTACACGTTCACTAAATGGAGCGGCACGCCTCCCAGGCAAACAGTGACCTGGAGCAAGCGGCCCGGCACATGCTCCTTGACCCTCAAGATCTCCGGCTGAAAATGCGGGGCCAGCAAGACGGCCACCCCGCAGGAATTGTTGGAGAGGTGACTCATGCTGACCCCTCCTTGCCACTCCAGGAGCCACGTGGCCTCGTCTCCCGGAACGGTGTGGGTTTCTTGCAGGAAGCACACCGCATATTTCCCGTCCCGCAGGACCGAGAAGTTATTGAATCTACGGCGCGCCTCCCTGCTGCCGTTGATGTTGAGGCTGGCTATGGTTATCTTCATCTCAGAAGCATAGTGCAACCTCTACCTAACGGGGGGGAGGGAGCGCGATCACTGACGACCGCCACTCCCTCAGCAGCCCAGTGTGGAACGTCTTGAGCCGACGCAGCTCGAGCCGGCCAACGTCCTTGTCCGCGCCCATGATTTTAATGGCGGCGCGGACGGACACGATGAGCAGCGCCAGCTCCGACCACTTGTCGAGGGCCAGCCGGATCTTCTTGTGACGACCCTGGTACATGGCCATAAAATCCCGGAGTTCCCCTACGGGGATGAGGGGAGAGTCGGTGAAGGGCACAAGGGCGTCCATCGTCTCACTGCCGATGGACTCCAAATCGTCCTCGGTGCCCAACACCGAGTCCCCGTCCTCCTCCGGGAGGTCGTCACCGGCGGCCAACCCGTCCGTCGCACGGGGTGCAGCGAACGGCTCGGCCGCACCGGCCGGCCCCGCCTCCGTCACGATCCCACCCCCAGGATCGGTGGCAGAGGAGTCCACCCTGGGCTCCTTCAGGGGCGCCGGGCCGGGAGGCGGCGGCGGTTTGGGGCCCCCCTCCGCCTCAGGCGCCGGAGCGACCGGGGAAAAAACAATTCCAAGGTCCTCCAGTACGTCCGGCGCCAACATCAGAGACGGAGTCAGGGGGCTTTCTGTCTCCCCGCCACCAGCCTCCGACCCAGCGGGCTGGGGATTGTTGTACTCCTCCACCAGGTCGAGCAGTCCCTGGGATATATCTGGGTTGTAAATGGCGGGCTCGGCTTCAGCCTCTTTGGCCTCGCCCGCCCCAGTCCCCAGGACGCCCGACCCGGCGAGGAGCAACGGTTCTGGCACCATATTATTTTCTTCCGCGGGTTGTTCCGCTGCCCCCCCCACGGGCAGGGTCTCTTCCCCATCCCCGGGAGGCACAGGTCGGACAGACTCGGCTGCCTCACCCTCCCGAGGGATAGGCGACCCCTGCCGATCGCGCGCGACGATGATGGTGGTGGGGTGGGGCGCAGCACCCGCGGCGGGTGACGACTCCCATTCTGCGGAGGGACCTTCCTCCTCGCAGTCCTCCTCCTCCTGGGGGCGGAGCTTTCTTTTTAACATGTTGGGGCCCGGAGAGGGGGAGGCCTCCATGTCTGCTGGGGCCTCCCTCTCTGCCCCCTCCCGATGACTGGGTTCCTTGGGCCCCTCGGGCCCGAGCCCGGCCGCAGGTCTTGATTGCTCTGCCTCGGCAGTTTCGGTCACGGGCCCGGGCACGAGGACCCCCCCAGTCTCACGCGTCCCCGTCAACTCCGCGATGAGCGCGGGCGTGAGTTCGGGCAAATCGGTAGTTTCCTCCACGAGGGGATCCGCCCTGAGGTGTTTAGTTTTTCTATGCGCCTTCCTTCCCCTCGGACGCTCTCCCTCCCCCCCGCCGGAGGCCGTGATGGTGTTGGCCCCCGACGTCGACCGCGCATCCGTTGTCCTCGACGCGCGGACAGTATCAGGGGGAGGGGGGGCGGCGGCGCCAGCCCTGGCCGCGCTAGGTGCCGTGGCGGCCTTGGAGGCGGGGCAGTTTTTCCGGACGTGCCCCACCTCCTTACAGGCATAGCACCGCACGCCGTCCGAGGTCCAGAAGACGCGGTGGGCGGTCCCCCCGTGGAGCACCGTGAACGCGCCGTCCGCGTCCTCCTCCCGCGCCAGCCGGACGAAAAGCTGGCGCCGGAAGGAGAAGACGTGCCGGAGGCTGGCTTCCCGGAAGCCGAGCGGGATGGGTGTGATCCCCGACCTCACCTCCCCCAGTTGACGTAGTTGGGGGAGGAGGAGCTCACCCGGAACAAAGGGCGGGACGTTGGAAACCACAATCCTTTGCGCGGTGGCCTCAAGAGGGTCCACCGGCAGGAAGGTCCCGCCCACGGTGAGCCCCTTCTCGATGGCCAGGGACACCGCCCGCTCCGACCCCAGAAAGAACACAGCCTTGCCATACATTTTAGAGGCGGCGACGATGGCTGAAGGGCCGACAACCCCAGCCATGGCTTTAACGCACGCCTCTATCGTCATGTTGGGGTGAGTGTAGCTCTTGACCCCATTCTTCCTCGTGAGGAGGGTAAAAGGTGACAGGGTAACAGGAGGACCCGTGGCTGCGGCCGTGGCCGCGGCTGCCACGCTTGCGTACGTCCTCGCTGCCCCCGCCACCGGCGAAGATGTGGTCGCCATGATGGGTTGGTCCTTAAGGGCTACACTCACCCCAAGTCACAGGCCTGAAGGTGTTAATGGCCTTGGTATTGTTTTTTTTCCCCTGAGCAGAGGGAGCTCTTAAATTGAAGGCACACCTCTCCCTTTATATGAATTAATTAGGAGAGGGGCCTTCTCCCCTCTGCTCAATGGGTACTTAATTAAAAGTTTAATGAGGTGCCTCTTAGAGAGAGAGGCAGAGAGAGACAAGAGACAAAGAGAGAGAGAGAGAGGGGGTGGGAAGGAGGGAAGCCGCAAGGGCAGGGTCGCCACTCAGGATGGTGGGTGGGTGGGTGTTGGCAGGGGGTGCACTCTCCGATGTAAATTAGAGTCCTTTCCGGTGGTCTTCTGGTGGGGGGAGAAGATGTCTTCACCTGGGAAAGCTGGAGATGCCCAGGCTCAGTCCTGCACCAGGTCTTAATGATGCCCCAATCAGGTTAATTGATTTGGGGGACTTCACCTAGGCAGCTCCAGCTGTCCCAGGTCAGGCAATGGGAAGGGGTGTTTAATTAGTGGTGTGTGCGGCCTAGTTCTTTCAAAAGCCACACACACACACACACCCCTTGGATCTTCCGGCCCTCTTCTTTTCTTCTTCTGATGTTTTGTATAAAGAGCACATTCACAGAAAGTCTGACTATAGGGCTGGAATTTTTTGGGGTCCATGCGGGCACAATCGGAGGCGGGTCGGGTAGGAAATTTGAAATATCTTGCAGCGGGTCAGGAACCCGCCGTCATGCCGCCCCTACGTGCCTTTCCCTCGGGTGCATTTGCCGGCGTGGCAGCCACCCAAATGGCAGAGGCGGATGAGCTAATTTAAATCATTATTAGGTACTTGTCAGACCCTTAAGAGTCTTTTTAACCCTACCTTTCAAATTTCCCTAGATGGCCACGGGAATCATGCAGCTCGGAAACCACGTCTGTCAACCTGAGGCGGAAGTTGAGTGGCCATTGATCCAGCTGATTAGTGCACAGCATGGAAAATACAATAAAAACACCAACCTCACAGCTGATCACTTTCCTCAGGCAGAAGCTGTTGCTGATTGCATTGTCAGCACAGCTTTAGCTTTCTGCAGGCTGCAAGTGTTTCCAGCAAAGTCGGCATCCAGTGTCACCTCATTGTTAGAACCTATCACCTCATTGACAGATTGCTTCTGTCATCTCTACTTGTCCTGCCATCTATTCCATCAGCATAGGTGCCGCTTATACTGTCTCACCTTGGTCCTCAGAATTAGACCACGATGAGCCCCAACACTAGCAGCACCAGGCACACCAGCAGCACCAACAACAATACCAACAACCTTCTCCTCAACCACAGAACAGAGGGCATCAGTGCAGAGCTGCACCTCGCCGGAGGCGATACCCCCAACACAGGGTATACAGGCAGAGGATGAGCTTCCTCAACGTGACTGAGCAGCAGTGCCAAAGGAGGCTCCAGAGATCACACCAGGTCATCGCAGACATTTGCGCATTGCTGGAGCAAGGCCTGCAGCCCAGAGGAGTGGGTGGACATGCCTTACCAGTGGCTGTCAAATTCACCAGCGCCCTCAACTTCTTCGCCTCAGGCTCTTTCCAGGAATCTGCAACAGACATTTGTGGCATCTCGCAGTCGGCCACCCACAGATGCATCACCCAGGTCACCGATGCCGTATTTGACAAGTCAGCCAATTATATCAACTTTGCCACTGATGATGCCAGTGTTACTGAGAGGGCGCTCAACTTTGCCACTCTGGCTGACTTCCAACGGCTGCAGGGCGCCATCGACTGCACATATGCGTCCATCAGGACACCCTATCATCATGCAGGAGTGTTTGTCAACCACAAAGGCTTCCACTCCCTCAATGTGCAGCTTGTCTGCAATCATAGGAAGATCATCATGCATGTGTGCGCCAAATTTCCTGGTAGCTGCCATGACTCTTTCATCCTACGCCAGTCAACCCTCCCTCAGCTCTTCAGTCCTCCAAACAGACTTTCTGGCTGGCTGCCTGGAGACAAGGGCTATCCACTGAAGACGTGGCTCATGACAACCTTGAGGAGGCCAAGTACTGAGGCCCAGGAGAGATATAATGAAAGCCACATGTCCACCAAATGTGTCATAGAGCAGACAATAAGCATGCTGAAAATGCGCTTCAGATGCCTTGACAGATGTGGAGGAGCCCTTCAGTACGCACCAGCCCGGGTCTCCAGAATCATTGTGGTCTGCTGCGCCCTGCACAACATAGCGCAGCAGCGAGGATTAGCGCTGCATGAGGAGCAAGGCACTAGTGCACAGTCTCTTCAGAGGAGAAAGAGGAGGAGGAGCATCAACTGGAAGACGAGGAGGAGCAGGAGGAACCTGCGGTCCAGATCCCACCAGCACCCGAGCACATTACTGCCCGGGAGGCCAGGGATGGGCTCATCATGGCCAGTTTTACTTAACTTTAAGCATTACACCCATGTGGCTGCCACATGCTGCGCCAGGTTGGCACCACCCCACAGCAACACCATAAAGCATCGCTACAATCACCAAGCCATTCTTTCACACTGACCACCATTGCTGGAGGTAATGTTATGTCTCACCATTCACTCCAACTCACTAAGCCACTTCCAAAGGTGCACACAAATTTGTCCATGACTGGAAAGTGGTGAAAATAAAGATTTTTATGTGTGACATTACAGTAATCGAAACCTTACAGAATTATTTAACAAAACACCCAAGTGGCTACCCTTGTGAATCTACTTGTGTTTCATCTTTCTCTTACACGTGCTTCTACAAGGTGCTACCCCTATGGCTTCAGCAGAGGTAGAGGCAGCCTGCTCACTTCCCTGCTTCAACTGCATAGACGCTTTTGGCAGATGCCCTCTGGGTTTTGGAGCCTCTGATGGCCCCACCAATGTCTGCTCCTCCTGCGACTGTGCCATCGGCCATCGCTATCCAAGGAGACATCTGGGCCTCTGACTGAGGGGGTGGCAATGGGGGAGAAGTGTGAGCATGTTGAGAGGAGCCCCCACTTCCATGTCTCCTCTCACCATCATCCCTCTCATGGGCCACCCGCACTTCCCTGCTAGCAAGGAGCTGGAGAGCAACTTGCTGCACAGCAGTGGGGCCATGAGGACCCACATCTATGTTGACATCCCTCCTAGAGAAGGTCTATGAGCCTCTGCCATCTATTCTCCATAGAGACCATGTTCTCCTTGAAGGGATAATTACAAGTCCTAGCCCTTTTCGGGCTATCCCAGATCAGGCGTATTCCCCAGACGTTCACCTTCAACTAAAGTTAAAGATAGCCAAATTCTATAAGACGCTTAATTGGGTGTAAAGGTCAGACTACCTCTCCCTAAAGGAAAGGAACGTCGTGAAGATGTTACCGTCCTCCAGATAGCACTTTTAATAAGTTTAACTAGACTGTAACCTTCCGGAAATTATGAGGGTCCGGAATACCCCCCAGAATTCTGCAACTCCTTTGAGTATACAGAAATTGAGTTCGCGAGTTTATACAGAAATACTCTGTGAGACAATTCTAAAAATATATAGATTTATTAAAGAACTGACATTTAGTTAATAGCTGTTATGGCAATCGCAACTTTAACCGTTCAAAATACAAATAGCTTACATTTCTTATCAGCGATCCTTATTCTCAAATCTTAACTTCGTTACATTTCCACACTTCTACTTATTTCTTAATCCAGAATATCCACCAAAATCAAATACCTTGATTACCCGAGACTCAGAGTTAAAAACTTACAGAGCGTGCCTGTGAAGTTGAGAAACGCTTGCCCCGTTCAGCGACTTCTGACTTTTCATCTGAAAAGCTCGTATTTTTATACTCTTTTTTTAGTGGTTTATTCTTTGAAGTATTCTGCTGATGTATGCTAATTGTCTCTTGTGATACTCTATTGAATTGTTTTCTATTCTTACTGTCATTTCAGCTGCCAACTCTTAGAATTCTGTCTGTACCTTTAGGTGTTTCAAAAACTTATCATTTTTATGGTTATTATCGATTTATCTATTTGATGCCATTCTTAGGAAGTCTTTCTATTGAATTTCTAAATCACCTCTGCTGTTTGTAACACAGACTGCTGTCTCCTTAAGTTCCAAGTTTAACACATAAACAATGTAATTGCTTGGTGTCATCTATTGATGTAATATCTACAAAGTCTCTCTGTAGGTACCTTTTACAATTTGTAATTCAAAAACACTTCATCTAGGGTGTTCTTTGAATTTCTTATTTACTTCAATTGGTTATATTAAGAACCATGTCTCCTTGTTCTAAGTTTAACATAAAACTATTTTACGGCAGGTATTTCTTTTACTTGATGTCATTTTTTCAAAGGCACTTGGTTTTTTTAATGTTCTGTGCACCTGTTCGACGTGTTAGATTTTGACACTTTACTTGGGTCATTCCATTGTGTTGGTTCCAATGTTCAGACATAGAGGAACCTCCAGCCTGCTGTTTCAATAGGGCCTTGTCTTTGTATTTACAAACATTTCCCATTTCAAAGCTTGTGGTGTTTTACAGCTTTGTGTTAACAAACCATCTTATCTCAGAAGCCTGTATTTCTGTTTTACGGCTTGTGTCGTTGAGGCTTTTAGATTTTTAACCCCAGTTTGTCATGTTTTAATATTATCAAATCTGTTTATAGGATGATGTATTTCTTGGAATATGGCTATTTCCTTCACATCCTGTGAGTGGCACATTAGCTGCTCCATGCAGGTGGCCATCCTATCCATGGAAGAGACTACAGTCGCCATCGCCTGCGACATGGTGGTGCTCATGTTGGAGATGGACTCCTCCATTCTCTGCACATTTTCAGATATCGCGCTCGCAAAACCTGTCAAAGCCTCCTGCACTTCTTGCTGCACCTCCAGAAACGCCCTATTTCTGGATGGCACCCGAGGCTCAGCATCTGCATGTAGCTGAGCAGAGCTGGGAACGTCCTGTGCCCTCTGGCAAGGAGTCTCCACTGCTGTCCCTGTCTCCACCATCTGCTTTTGCTCACTTGTGAGTTGTGAGACACCAGGTGAGAACACTACACTATCTCGCATAGGTGTGCATATCTGTGCTGGTGCTAGGTGCACCCTCAGAGGCTGGGGGCTCCTCTGTGGAGTCATCTTCCTCTTCCTCCTGGACAGTGGGGGGGCGGGAGGGGGCAGCTCTTGATGGACCTGTGGGAGAGTAAAGAGATGAGTTAAATATGCCATATAAAGAATGGGTACAGATACGACGGGCTGAATGGCCTTCTGTGCTGTAATCATTCTACCATTATGCACATGATGACCATTCAGTCCCCATATGAGTGACTGATGTATGCCATTTAGCTGTATGATTATGTAATTCTTTCACCAAGTTGCTGAGATGTCCCCCTCTCCATCTCCCACCGCCAGCTGTTCGGCCACTCCCGATACTTCTAACGCAGCCTCCTCTGCTGTTGAGGGTGGCAAATGATGGAGGCCCACCTCCAGTTCTCTCCCTCTCTTATTGTGGGCTCTCTTTTCCTACAGGGAGGGAAAGAAGAGAAGGTTGAGTGAGAGTGATGGAATGAGTGTAAGGAATGGATGGGTTACATCTTTAGAGGGAGACTATGATGGAGTGGGGTGGGAATTCCAAGTGGCCTCCTTGTGTGTTGTTAATTGGTATGATTGCACTAGGATGAGGGTGAGTGTGAGGGGTGGCTAGTCAGATGGGGATGTGATAATGTAGCTAGAGAGAGAGGGATGGGTGGACGTGCAAGGTATGTTGGTGTGAGTAAGGATGGGGCAGGAGCAGGGTTGGGAAGGCAGAGTGATGGGGATGTGATGAGAGGCACAGCAGGATGAAGTTGAGTGTGGCTTTGTACTCGCCTTTCCTGATCTAATGAGATCATTGAAGTGTTTCCAGCACTGCACCCAAGTCCTCCTGAACACATCCCTGCTATTTACCTCCTCTGCCATTTGGAGCCAGGCTCTTTTGATCTCCTGGGGAGGTCTCTTCCACCCATTAGAAGGGAAGAGGACCTCCCTGTGTGCTCTGACTCCCTCCACAAGCATATGGAGGGAGTCATCGGAGAACCTGGATGCAGCCCTCTGTCTCAGTGCAGTCATATTTGGCAATCCTTCCAGCAGTCCAATTATGCAGTGCGCAGCCTACACTATCCTAGATGAACTTTCAAATGCAATGTGGCCATGGCTCCTTTAAATATCCCAGCTGAAAACACGTCATCGATGACGCCATCAGACCCGCAACATTTAATAGGGCCGGGAAGTGTGCAGGGCGACCTTAATAGGCCCCATTAACGCAAAGTCGACCTGAGGAGCGGCATGGAATCAGGAATGGTGTCACAACCCGCCACGGCGACCACCCACACCCAACCCACCCAAGTACGGAACATTCTGGCCTAGAAATTTACAGCACAGAATTGGCCATTATGTCTATTTTGGGTCTTTCCTAGAGCAATCCAAAACAATCCCACTGCCCTCCTCTCTTTCCCCTAACTTCACCCCCCCCCCCCCCCCCCCGACACCCCCCAATAGTCCTGTATTTTCCTCTGCTTCAAATATTATCAACATTTTCCTCTAAAAGATGCCATGGTCTCTGCCTCAACTATTTTTAGTGGCAAAGTATTCCATGCTGCAACAACTCTCTACATAAAGAATTTTCTCCTCACCCCTTTCCTCGCTCTCTTAGTCATAGTTCGAAATTGATGACTCCTTGGCACTGACTCTTTGACCAGAGGAAATAGTCTTTCCTTATTTGCCCCATGAAAGTCCTTCATAATTTTATAATCCTCTTAAATCTCCTCTTGGCCTTCTCTGGTCCAGTGGAAATAGTCCCAGTATCTAGAGTGTCTCCTGATTACATGAAAGCGAAGGACAGCTAGTCCAATGGGCCTGTCCTATACTGTTAATGTAACTTCTGAACACCATCACCCCTTCTATGGAAACTCCCCACACCCACCACCCATACAATCTCCTGAGAGAGGCAAGAAAACATTAGGCTACTTTAGGGAAAAAACTGGTAAATTCCTCTCCAACTCCTGAAGGAAATCAAACAAGTTCCAGGAGGTCATGATGACTGGACGCAATCCCCAATGACCCAACTACATTCTATATGCAATTATTTTGGCCAATATTAGGAACTTGTCTAGCTCCCTTTTGAATGCATTCAAAATGAAATTGCACTCACTGCATTTGTCAGAAACTTATTCTGGAGGTCAACAGTTCTCTTAAACAATAAATGCCTCCTAGCAGCTTATGTCCCTTGCTGTTCCCTAACCTATCTAGCTCAAATGGCCTATTCACATGGACCAAGTCTTAATCCTTTCATTATTTTAAAAACCTCAATCAACTGAGACCCGTTGGCTGCAATTCCTGTGCCATGTGGGAACTCCAGGATGCTTCGTGTGCCCTGGATACCCACGTGTGCAGGAAGTATCTCCAGTTGCTCGAACTCGAGCTTGAGGAGCGACTGAATTCACTGCAAGGCATACGGGAGGCTGAGAATTTTCTTGAGCGTACGTTCCAGGAGGTGGTCACCCCACAGCTACAGAGAGTTCAGGAGAATAGCAAGTGGCTGGCCATCCGGCAGGTTAGGAAGAGGCAGGTAGTGCAGGAATCCTCCAGGAGTGTGGCACACTCAAACCATCTCTCCTATGGTTACAAGCTTTAGGATTTTTCTTTTGTTTTTAGTGTACTGTCTCTTTAAGTGTGTTGCACTCTGCAGCTTCAGGCTGCAGCTGGCGTCATTTCCTCTTTTTTCACAAAACAGGCAGCGTTCACCCTTTGTAGTCCTGCTCATTTAATATAAGCATTTCAATTGTTGCGTTTTCTTAGTACCATTGTTAAATGTACAAGAAAAAAGTCAAAAGGGTTTGGAGAATTATTATACAGCTATGGGACTATGTCCTCTTTTATGTCCGAAGTTTGAGATCTAAATTGATTTCTTTTCAATTCGGATTTCAATTTAGTTGAAATGTGTGTCTGGAGCTGCTGTGATGCAGCTGGATCTGCCCTATTTTCACAGTCAGTGCTGCAAAGAAGTTTTAAAACCATATTGCCTTACACAGAGTTCCTTCCACATTTGGGACAACTTTGACCCTGTGGGTCGACAGCCGTCCTACGGGGGAAGTTAGTCGATAGCAAAGTGCAGAGCATCCATAAAGGCAGACAGTTGAGGCATCAGGCCAAGATTATGTTGGGTGTTCGACTCCAAAAGTCTCCAAAAACAAAATGGAGGCAGAAGAAATAATTCTTTGTGCTTTCTCCACAGATGAGGTGAAGTGGACAATGTGCATGTTGTTTAGTATTACATTTATTATTGGGGAGTATAATATGATAGGGGACTCAGAAACTGTAAAATGTGCCTCAAGTGAATAGCGTCCAATTTCTGATACAGTGGTAAATGGCCACAAGAGACATGCAGATAAAATGGGTAAGAGAGGTAGAGTGTGATAGAGAACATAACAGGAGTGGAAACTAGACCAGAGGAGAGTATCTTTAAGACAACACGATTATAGTCGGATGCTTTAGGATGGGTAGGTGCGATAACAGGGGTATTCAGATTAGGAATGTCTATTCAGTATCGGGTAGATGTTGAGACTATAAAGCAGTATGCGTGTCATTATGAACATGTGCGAGCCAAATTGGTTGATGCACCAATCCTAAGTTTGCACAGGAACAACGGTATACCGTCTATAACAAGCGCGCGTTGCCAAGTTTTGCACTACCTGGTCCTGCGGCCTAGTGCTCCCCACCGACTGGAAGCCAAGCCTGTCAATCAGGCTGACTTCTGGGCAGGGGACCAGTCAGGACCAAAAGACGCACGCTGTGGAGTTAAACTCCACAGCATGCGGGGAAACCCAGACATCCAGGTTTCCTGTCTGAAACTCGACTGCCTCCTCCCCGCCTATGTAACCTCCCCCCCCCCCCCAGTAAATATCCAGGCCAGTGTTTCCACTTGTGGAGAAGAGCAAAACTAGAGGCCATCAATATTAGATAGTCGCCAAGAAACAAATAGAAAATTCAGAAGAGATTTCTTTATCCAGAGAGTTGTGAGAATATGGAACTCACTGCCACACGGCATAGTTGAGGCGAATAGTATAGATGCATTTAAGGATAAGCTAGGTAAGCATATGAGGGAGAAGGGAATAGAGGGTTATGCTAATAGAGTTAGAGGAGGAATGATGGGAGAAGGTTCGAATGGAGCATAAACGCCGGCATGGGCCAAATTGCCTGTTTCTGTGCTGTATATTCTATGTAGCTCTGCCACCCTCCTCAAAACATCAATCAGACTCCCCTGAACAGAATGGCCCCTGCTATAATGTAAACGTACATTTTGGTGTAGGTTTCACACCACAGGTGGTACAGTATAAAAGGTGGGCAAAGTCACTGCTGAATGTAAGAAAGAACTTGCATTTATGTGGCACCTTTGTAGGAATATAGATGTTCCAGTGATTCGTGAACCTGGACAGTAGTCAAAGAAATTCGCACTATGTCTATTAATTAATCATTTACTTTTAATGATTTAAACATTGCACACAACATTAAAACAGTTTACAAAAGCATCAAACAAATCAATAAATGCATACAAACTTTTAACCAAGGATCTCAGCATCAAGGCAGAAGAGTGAGAAGCTCACTCATAGCTCTTGACGTTTCTTCTTGTTCCTGGCTGTCCTTCCTCCAGGCGAAGCTTCTTAAGACTCCTCCAAATGCAGTAAAGAATCTGTAAATGTCCCATTTTTATCAGATTTTTGCCAGTTGGGGTGTGAATTAAAGTCAAGAGAAGTCCCATTTTGGTCACTCCGCCTGCTTCATTAATGATGGGCGGTCGGCTGGGCCGCTCAGACGTGAATGAACCCAGGTGCGGTCTTTCCAGCATGTGAAACCAGGTGCTGTATTTTAGTACAAAAGCAAAATACTGCGGATGCTGGAAATCTGAAATAAAAACAGAAAATGCTGGAAATACTCAGCAGGTCAGGCAGCATCTGTGGAGAGAGAAACAGAGTTAATGTTTCAGGTCGATGACCCTTCAAAGGGTCTCTATCAATCAGGACTCATACTTAGCATTCACAGCTCCACCTCACCCTCACACACTTAGCACTGTTGCAAGCCTCAAACCCACATCTCACTGCTTGCACACACTAGCAGCTATTCAACCAGAACAGTCACATCACCCAAACATATTGCACGACACTCACTGATACATTTCCCTCTTTCTTGCAGGAGAAGTTGGTGCACAAGAGGAGACAGCAGGAATTAATGGGAGGGGGAGAGGCGCACCTGCATGTTTTAACCCCATGGAGGAGATAATGCTGGCCATCATGGGAAGAGCCATTGCTGAGGCTGTGGCCACCGGCTGGACAGAAGCGATTGAAGATTAGGGTATCTGCATACCTAATCCTCCTTCTCTCATCCCAATTCTCCCTCATCCCGCAATCTCTTCTGACTTACAAGCTGTAGAAACCGTAAGCATACACTTCTTACTTTTTCCTCTCCCCTCACTACAACCCAACTCTTGTAACTTTTTCATTTCAGATACTCAAGAACTGGAACCTGCCCAGGCAGTGGAGGAAGAGCAAGAAGAAAATGAAGATGAAGGGACACTGTCACTCGATTTCACATTGCAGCGCCCAGCTCAGATATTGACACTGCGCGTAACTTAGAGGATAGCATAGAGGGGATGTCTGCACATGGTGAGACACCGGGCACAAGTGCGCTGGAGCCAGGGCTGGGGGAAAAGATAGTGCAGGTGCCAGCTCATCGGAGGGCGAGGTTGCACACTAGTTCTGCTGCAGATGACTCAGATGAGGATGTAGATGAGCCAGGCTACAGAAGAAGGCTGATGGGTGTACACACCTAAATGCTTGGGTGTACTGGGAAGCCTGCCAGAAAGCCTGTGTTCAATGTCAACAAGCATGGAGGAGTTGAGCACCAACTTGGCATAGCGCTTTGCGCAGAGCTTGGAGCCCATCCTTTCCAACATGGAACGGATGACTACCTCCATCGACACACCTGTGGAACCCACCATGATGCAGCATCTGATGGCGATGTCTCAGCTTCCTTTGCAGCACAAGCAGCTTCCACCCAACGTCTGAGTGCTGTAGTGGAAGCTCAGACTGCTGTCATGCAATCTCAGTTTGCTGACATGGGAGCTCACACAACCGCCATCATGGCTCTGGATACCAGTGTGCAAAGGGGCTTTCAGGGAGTAACAGCACTCCAGTAATCTGATCTCCAACAGAGTACTAGGATTGCTGAGGTGCCGCCCCAGGAGTGTGGCAGTGGCTCCATGGAGTACAAACCTGCTGTCCTCTGTCAGGATGACAGCATTCGTGCTCCCACCCCTGACACTCTGGTGTTGCCTGCCAGCCAGCCAGCCAGCCCAGACTGCTGCAGCCCAGGCTGAGATGGTGCAGAGGAGGAGGAGAAGAAGGGCTCTCAGCAGGAGGACATATCCACAGAGGGTGTTTAGGGAGCTTCAGTGGCGACCAATGCTTGAGATGCCTTCGCTTCACTAAAGAGATAATTAGGTTCTTTGGCCTAGAAATTGGACATCGACAAAAACCTGCTGATGTCACCACGGCTTTGGGTTTATGGCCGCTGAAATTGGCCAAAGCGCTACCAGGCAAAAATTCGCGCTGCGGGCTGGAGATTTGTAGCGCAGCGCTAACTTACACGAACACTCTCCTGGGGGCATTGGTGGAGGCATCCGACCCGAAGTTCCCATCCAAGAGCAGCGTTGCAGCTTCTTACAGCGTCTGGGAGCGAGGCTGTGGAGTTCACAATGAATTGTGGGCAATTAAAATGGCTATGAATTAAAGAGGCAATACGTTCAGAACCAATAAAAATTAAAATGCTGTGAAAAAATGCATTTTCAGCCCGAATTGCCTTTCAAAAAATATACCATTAAAAAAAGTCCCAATTGGGAGTTTTCAGCACTTAAAGCTGAATTGTCTTCCGGACCTCAAAAAATGGGAAAAGTGCTTCAGCACAAACACAAATGGCTCAGCAAGCCAGGGAAGGGGCACCCAGGGTCTCGCATGCAGCACTTCAGCTTTGTGCAGGGGGTCAACACTGCAAGAAAGGTCCTCTACCCACAGGGGCCAGGGGCCCTCCAGAAAGAACGATGTGGGACCTCTCCACTGGCTGGAGTCATACCTAGCACAAAGGAAGATGGTTGTGGTGGTTGGAGGTCAATCATCACAGCCCCAGGACATCGCTGCAGGAGTTCCTCAGGGCAGTGTCCTAGGCCCAACCAGCTTCAGCTGCTTCATCAATGACATTCCCTCCAACATAAGGTCAGAAATGGGGATGTTCGCTGATGACTGCACAGTGTTCAGTGCCATTCGCAACTCCTCAGATAATGATGCAGTCCATGCCCGCATGCAACAAGACCTGGACGACATTCAGGCTTGGGGTGATAAGTGGCAGGTAACATTCGTGCCACACAAGTGCCAGGCAATGACTATCTCCAACAAGCGAGAGTCTAACAAGCTCCCCTTGACATTCAATGGCATTACCATTGCCGAATCCCCCACCATCAACATCCTGGGGGTCACCATTGACCAGAAACTTAACTGGACCAGCCACATAAATATGGTGGCAACAAGAGTAGGACAGAGGCTGGGTATTCTGCGGCGAGTGTCTCACCTCCTGACTCCCCAAAGCCTTTTCACCATCTACAAGGCACAAGTAGGGAGTGTGATGGAATACTCTCCACTTGCCTGGATCAGTGCAGCTCCAACAACACTCAAGAAGCTCGACACCATCCAGGACAAAGCAGCCCGCTTGATTGGCACCCCATCTGCCACCTTAAACATTCACTCCCTCCACCACCGGCGTACCGTGCCTCCAGTGTATACCATCTACAAGATGCACTGCAGCAACTCGCCAAGGCTTCTTCAGCAGCACCTCCCAAACCCGCGACCTCTTCCACCTAGAAGGACAAGGGCAGCAGGCGCATGGGAACACCACCACCTCCAAGTTCCCCTCCAAGTCCCACACCATCCTGACTTAGAAGTATATCGCCGTTCCTTCATCGTCGCTGGGTCAAAATTCTGAAATTCCCTCCCTAACAGCACTGTGGGAGTACCTTCACCAAACGGACTGCAGCGGTTCAAGAAGGCAGTTCACCACCACCTTCTCAAGGGCAATTAGGGATGGACAATAAATGCTGGCCTTGCCAGCGACGCCCACATCCCATGAACGAATAAAAAAAAATCACCGAGGCCGTCACTGCTAGCAGTGTCGTTCCCCCACCACTGGCTCCAGTGCCCAAAGTAGTTTCATGACCTCAGACAACTGGTCAAGGTCAGTGAATGCATCTTCAAATGGCATCCCCTACCAACTGCATCACTAGCCTCACACACTGATCAATGCACGACTCCCCCGCCCTCAACGCCCGCCCCCCCAATCACTCACCTACCAACAATCTGTACCAATCACGAGGCACATCTCCCATTCCTAGCCTCACCTCACCCCCTTGGAGGAGACGGTGCAGGACATTCTTGGCAGGGGCATGGCTGAGCCTTTGGCCAGTGGTGCGGCTGAAACGATACAAGATGCTGGTATCCTCATACATTATCCTCCTTCTCGCATGCACCTCTTGTTTTCCTGCCCTCCGGTCACCATAACTCCACCCTTGTGCCTTCCTCATTTCACACACCCAAGAAATGCAGCCTGCCCAGCAAAGAAGAGGGAGAGGAGAGTGAAGAAGAAGAAGATTTGACACGCCCAGCCACCAGCTTCTCAAGGTCGACCAGCAAGGCCATTTGCAGTGTTCCCTCTGAACGTCAGCAGCTTTCCACCAGCCATGCTGCAGCCACTGACGTAGCGCTGTGTGACATCAGTAGGATAGGCAAAGGCACAAGATAGTCACTAAGAGAATGCATAAGGGTGAGGAGTTGATTTCTTCATGTCAAATTGGATGGATAGATGTATAAAGTTGGATTGGAAATTTGGCTTTGTGGTAGCTTTTATTTCAGCATCATCACCAAAAGGAGGCTGCGATGGTCAGTAACAGGGAGAAGATAAGGTGTGGGACAAATGTTGAAAGGTGAATTGGGGTTGTGGTCACTGGTACCGCAGGCGGATGATTCCATCCCGGTCAGAGAGGGGCTGTCTGAGTTGCATCCTTCCTCTTCTGCTTCTTCCTCTTTTGTGTCTTCCTCTTCCCTCTGCAAGCAGAAGCTATAAATCTGAAATGACAACATAAAATGCTGGAAATACTCAGCTGGTCAGGCAGCATCTCTACCTGAGACGTTAATTCTGTTGCTCTCTCCACAGATGTTGCCTGACCTGCTGAGTATTTGCAGCATTTTCTGTCTTCTCAGAAGCCTTCCTACATAAGAGCATAAGAACATAAGAAATAGGAGCAGGAATAGGCCACTTGGCCCCTTGAGCCTGCTCCGCCATTCAATAAGATCATGGCTGATCTTGGGCTCAAAGCCACTTCCCAGCCCGCTCCCCATAACCCTTCACTCCCTTATCTTGCAAAAATTTGTCTATCTCCACTTTAAATGTATTTAATGACCCAGCCTCCACAGCTCTCTGGGGCAGAGAATTCCACAAATTTACGACCCTCTGAGAGAAGAAGTTCCTCCTCATCTCTGTTCTAAAAGGGCAACCCTTTATTCTGAGACTGTGCCCCCCGAGTTCTAGATTTCCCCATGAGGGGAAACATCCTCTCTGCATCTACCCTGCCGAGCCCCCTCAGTATCGTATATGTTTCGATAAGATCACCTCCCATTCTTCTAAATTCCAATGAGTATAGGCCGAACCTGCTCAACCTTTCCTCATAAGTCAAACCCCTCATCTCTGGAATTAACCTAGTGAATCGTCTCTGAACTGCCTCCAATGCAAGTATATCCTTCCTTAACTAAGGAGACCAAAACTGTACGCAGTACTCAAGGTGTGGTCTCACCAATACCTTGTACAGTTGTAGCAGGACTTCCCTGCTTTTATACTCCAACCCCCTTGAAATAAAGGCCAACATTCCATTTGCCTTTTTGATTACTTGCTGTACCTGCATGCTAACTTTTTGTGTTTCATGCACAAGGACCCCCAGGTCCCTCTGAACTGTAGCATTTTGTAATCTCTCTCCATTTAAATAATAGTTTGCTTTTTTATTTTTCCTGCCAAAGTGGATAACCTTGCACTTTCCCACATTATACTCCATCTGCCAAATGTTTGCCCACTCACCTAGCCTGTCTATATCCCTTTGCAGGTTCTTTGAGTCCTCTGCACAACTTGCTTTCCCACCCATCTTTGTATCATCCGCAAACTTGGCTACATTACACTCGGTCCCTTCATCCAAGTCATTAATGTAGATTGTAAATAGTTGGGGCCCCAGCACCGATCCTTGTGGCACCCCACCAGTTACCGTTTGCCAACCAGAAAATGACCCATTTATCCCGACTCTCTGCTTTCTGTTAGTTAGCCAATTCTCTATCCATGCTAATATATTACCCCCAATTCCGTGAGCTCTTATCTTATAGTAACCTTTTATGTGGCACTGTTAGATTTGAATTTTTGGAGCAAAACCAGACGGAGACGGAACTGAAGACAAAGTAAAAGTTTATTAGAAACCAGCCAGAAGGCCTTGTGCACAAAGGGAGAGAGGTTGGTCTCCTCAGACCCGCACCTAACTCTCCCTTTGTGCACAAGGCCTTCTGGCTGGTTTCTAATAAACTTTTACTTTGTCTTCAGTTCCGTCTCCGCCTGGTTTTGCTCCAAAAATTCGAATCTAACAGTTGGTGCCAGAAGTGGGATACTGGATTGCAGGGGTGCAGAGGTAGGATGTATAATTAATCCGAATCGGAGGGTAACTTCGAATCTAACAGCACCTTATCGAATGCCTTCTGGAAATCCAAATACACCACATCCACTGGTTCACCCTTGTCCACCCTGCTTGTTACATCCTCATGGAACTCCAGCAAATTTGTTAAACATGATTTCCCTTTCCTAAAACCATGCTGACTCTGCTTGACTGCATTATGATTTTCCAAATGCCCTGCTACTGCTTCCTTAATGAAGGACTCCAGCATTTTCCCAACGACAGATGTTAGGCTAACTAGTCTATAGTTTCCTGCTTTCTGTCTCCCTCCTTTCTTAAATAGGGGTGTTACTTTAGCTGTTTTTCAATCTGCAGGGACCTCTCCAGAGTCCAGGGAATTTTGGTATATTGCAACCAATGCATCGACTATCTCTGCAGCCACTTCTTTTAAGACCCTGGGATGCAGGCCATCTGGTCCAGGGGCCTTGTCGTCTTTTAGTCCCATTATTTTACCGAGTACTATTTCCTTAGTGATAGTGATTGTCTTTAGTTCCCCACTCCCTGTGGCCCCTTGATTATCCATTATTGGGATGTTGTTAGTGTCTTCTACAGTGACGACAGATGCAAAATATTTGTTCAGAGTCTCTGCCATTTCCCCGCTCCCCATTATTAATTCCCCAGTCTCATCCTCTAAGGGACCAACGTTTACTTTAGCTACCCTCTTCCTTTTTATATACCTGTAGAAGCTCTTACTATCTGTTTTAATGTTTCTTGCCAGCTTACTCTCATAATTCATCTTCTCTCTCTTTATGCTTTTTTTAGTCATCCTTTGCTGGTTTTTAAAAATTTCCCAATCCTCTGGTCTCCCACCAATCTTGACAACATTGTATGCCTTTGTTTTCAATTTGATACCATCCTTTACTTCCTTAGTTAGCCACGGATGGTGCTCCCTTCTCTTAAAATCTTTCTTTTTCACTGGAATATATTTTTGTTGAGAGTTATGAAATATCTCCTTAAATGTCCGCCACAGCATTTCAACTTTCTTACCCTTAAATTTGTTTTTCCAGTCCACTTTAGCCAGTTCTGCCCTCATGCCATTATAATTGCCTTTGTTTAAGATCAGGACACTGGTTTGGGATACAACTTTCTCACCCTCCATTTGAAATTCAACCATGCTATGATCACTCTTTCCTAGAGGATCCTTTACTATGAGATCATTTATTAATTCTGTCGCATTACATAGTACCAGATCAAAGATAGCCTGCTCCCTGGTTGGTTCCATTACATACTGCTCTAGGAAAACATCCCAGATGCACTCTATGAACTCCTCCTCCAGGCTACCATGGCCAATTTGATTTGTCCAATCAATATGGAGATTAAAATCACCCATGATTATTACCTTTACCATCTTTACCTTGTAAGCATTCAGCAGCACTCCCTACACACTTAAAAAACTTCTAACATCTATTGCAGCAAGCCACTACTTCAATAAAATCAAAAAATCCCAGTCCAAAAGTTTAAACGCAAACTTACCTGAAAGATGTGTGTGTCCCTTTAAGAGGTGCTGACAGCGCCTCTGTTAGTCTGTTTGCATGCTGGTTTACCTGGCGTGCTTAGGACCCAGCACTGAACTCAGCGCTAGGGTCGAAGATCGCCGTGGTGACGTTAAATCGGTGTTGCATGTCGACTGACGTTACCACTCTGCCATTTTTTTTTTGCAGGGCGCTACTTCAGAACGCTAGCGCTACCGGGACCTCGAAAATGGAGGATGCTATGCGACCTGCCACCAGCTGGCGGAGGAACGGCAGCCGCCACTTTCTTGACATTACACCGCACTAACGAGTGACGCTAATGTAGGGAATTTCTTCCCCTCTGTCTCTTCAGTTTCTTATGTGGGAGTTTAAGTATGGCTGGGTAGAGTCCATGACAGACTGGAAATTGTATCTTCTGTGGATGTTACAATTCAGGCTTTCTCTAACACTACTTATTTCTGTTCACAACATAAAGGTATTTTCCATAAACAGATCCACAACTATGATCTGAAACTTACAACTTTCGGCATGTCATGATTTGAACAGTATAATTAGTCTTTCTCCACCGTACCAAAAACCCACATGGGTTGCCTACCACACACTCCTGCCATACTGATCTTACAGGCTGGTGCTTTCTATATTTCAAAGTATTCAAGCTAAAATGAATAGTCAAATTTATTTGGATGAAATATGATTGAACAGAAACAAAATATACAGCCATTAATGTGAAATATAATGCTTAACTTACACACTGTTTAAACTGCTCTGAAACAAAATATTAGAGTTCATATTTTTTTGCAATTTCATCCAGAATGTTTTCACTGAGTTTCTGAATATAACACGGATGCTCAGATTTTTGGAGCCCCTGCCACCGCGCCCCCCCCCCCGCCCCCCCCGCCCCCAACCGCCCCACTGCAATGTGAAAACAGGCAGACAAACACAGAACTGAAGAATGTAGAAAAATGGAGGTCCTTTAACACTGAAAAGCAGATTTCAACACACCAAATCAAAGGAGATCTTTCCCAATAAGTAGGCAATAGTGCTCATAATCAATATTACCATTTAGGTAGGAAAAGTGTGAACAACAGTCTCCTGGCCCATGTGGTGACACAATTTCAATATCAAACAGCTCTTGTGAAGCTAGCTAGGCACTGATGAGTATGCAAACTTGCACGCATTAATATATCAAAAAGATGAAGGAATTTCTGGTGTAATTAGCTATTGAATGCATTAAATGGTTGATTCCGCAATGCCAGGGCAGAAACCACCATGTTGGGAGAATGGGTCAGAGATAGACCTAAAACATTTGAGTTGCAGTAGGAGGCCATGTAAGAAGCCTTAATCTCAACACAGTGAGGATGCAGAGAGGAGGAAGAATGCATGGGATGATGAAATGATTCCAAGAAACAATATCAATTGCTCACGGTTAACGAATCGTTTTATTTATGATAAACACTGCATTTCTTAGCAACAAATAAAATTTTAAGTTGTTAGTGATATAAAAGACACTTTGTACACGGTTACAAAGCTCTATTTTGCTTTTCAAACCCTAAAAGATAAATCAGAACTTGAGCATAGTTTTTCGGCCACCCATACCAAGAGCTTTCTGATAAATGTATGAGGCTAGTATGAAGATGCTTAGCTTTATTGAGGCGTCTAACTACAGGAATGTTGTTGCAGCACAGTATATTCAGCAAGTAGCATGTCCAAAATTTGACTATTATGCTCATGTGGTGGGTGTTTCTGGTGTTAAGGATAGCAACAAGCGTAATCAGGATTTGCAAATCTATTGCAAGGTTTTGGTTATTGGCATTATTGTAGCAAATTCCAGCCAAGCTCTGCAGGACTGTGATCTTGTCCTTTTCTGAAAACAATGTTCGATTCAGGAAGCGGAGGAGATCTTCAATGTAGGCCTGTGCACAGTTTGCTGCCTCAGGTCCGCCTGGTGGAAATAAGAAATTGATGCAATCTGAATTAACCCTCTCTCCAAAAGTGACGTGATAGAAAGTAAATAAAGGGCGCTTGATACACTGGGGGTGGATCTTTTTCTTATTTCATCCAGGTATTGGATTGCCTTGGTACAGTACATAGAGGAATAAAATCAGGAAGGGAAGATTGCATGCCAATAGGGGAGCCACTCGATTTTCTGACCATTGAACATAGGAACATAGGAACAGGAGTAGGCCATTTAGCCCCTCGAGCCTGTTCCGCCATTCAATGAGATCATGGCTGATCTGTAACCTAACTCCATATACCCGCCTTCGCCCCTTATCCCTTAATACCTTTGGGTAACAAAAATCTATCAATCTCATATTTAAAATTAGCAAATGATCTAGCATCAATTGCCATTTGCGGAAGAGAGTTCCAAACTTATACCACCCTTTGTAAGTAAAAGTGTTTCCTAACTTCACTCCTGAAAGGTCTGGCACTAATTTTTAGACTATGCTCCCTAGTCCTAGACTCCCCAACCAGCAGAAATAGTTTCTCTCTATCTACCCTATCAGTTCCCCTTAATATCTTGAAAACTTCGATCAAATCACCCCTTAACCTTCTAAATTCCAGGGAATACAAACTAGTTTGCGTAATCTCTCCTCATAATTTAACCCTTGGAGTCCAGATATCGTTCTGGTAAATTTACGCTGCACTCCCTCCAAGGCCAATATATTCTTCCTGAGGTGTGGTGCCCAGAGCTGCTCACAGTACTCCAGGTGTGGTCTAACCAGGGTTTTGTATAGGTGCAGTATAACTTCTACCCCTTGTATTCTAGTCCTCTGGATATAAAGGCCAGCATTCCATTAGCCTTTTTGATTATTTACTGTACCACTCCATAACATTTTAATGATCTATGTATCTGGACCCCCCAAGTCTCTTTGGACCGCCACTGTTTCTAGAGTTTCACCATTTAGAAAGAACTCTGTTCTATCCTTCTTAGGTCCAAAGTGGATGACCTCACATTTGCCTACATTGAAGTCCATTAGCCATAATTTTGCCCATTCACTTAATCTATTAATATCTCTTTGTAATTTTATGCTTCCATCTACACTGCTTACAATGCTGCCTATCTTTGTGTCATCGAAAGACTTGGATATGTGGCTTTTTATCCCATCATCTAAGTCATTAATAAATACTGTGAATAGTTGAGGCCCCAACACAGATCTTTGCGGGACACCACTAGTCACATATTGTCAATTAGCGTACCTGCCCATTATCCCTACTCTCTGTCTCCTGCCACTCAGCCAATTTCCTAACCAGGTCAATAATTTACCTTCAATTCCATGTGAAAATTGGGCAGGCTCCATTATCATCGTGCGGTTCCGGCCTCTCAATTTTCCTCTATGCGTTGCGCTCTAGAGATCCGATACATCCAGGTGCAATAACAAAAAAAACCAACCCACTTAGTGAGCACTATCTTGTTACACCATTACCTCTTACATTAGACTCTAGAATCTTGAATAGGATGGGTTACGATATATTTACCTGAACCAATACTCACTGATTCATTTGGAAATGCATAGCATCAATTGTCATCTGGGGCTTCTGCTCCCTTGTAAGTTGACTGGTGTAATATTAGCATGTCCTTGAGTGTTAGCGCACTGACCCCATCTCTATTTCTGGAGTCATCCTCATTTACATAATGTGGTCTAAGGCATCAATAATGTCTCTCATTGGGAGTTTGCCCATTAGTGAATGGGAAACTGCATGCTGCTGCAGGCCTTATAAATTTTCAGCAGTTTACAGGGCCATTGCTGTTTCTGGATGCAATATTTTCCAGGCATATTGACAGGTAGTTGTGCAAGTAGCAGGATGTTCCTTTTTTTGGATGGGGAATTAGAGGTGCCGTTGGTGTAAGTGCACCGGAAGAGGACAAAGTTGCCAGGGTCGAAACAAGCAGCTTGGATTGCGTGACAGGAAGTAGTCACAAACATTAATGCTAGCTGCATCACTCAGCAGACATGGCTGCAGTACCAAATTAATGGTGAGCTTCAACCATGCATGGCATATACAGTTGCCTCCCACTCAAAGTCTTACAGTGCTTTGAATGCTACCCATGAATGCCCACTCAACAGCAGGCTAAACTTTCCAGTAGCTCTCTTCCCCTCTGAGTGGTCCTTTCCTTATACCCTTAAATGCCATTCTCCCCCCAAAAATCCATCTATCTACTGCCCAACATGATGCATGTTCATGGATGTGCACACATGATAAACTGCATATTGACAGATGGGCATGGCTGTATTTGCTCACACCCACTATGGGCTGCACACTAATACACTGGTATCAAGTTATGTACTCACACTCACAATGGGAAGCACATAGTGGAATGGAAGCACAGTGGATTATTATAAAATAAAGACATGATGATTGTTGGCCATTGACCTGCAAGGCCTCCGTGCGTAGTCATAGACAAGCTGTTGACAGACCAATAGCAAAATACTGCGGATGCTGGAAAACTGAAATAACAATAGAAAACGCTGGAAAAACTCAGCAGGCCAGGCAACATCCGTGGAGAGAAACAGAGTTAACGTTTCAGGTCGAAGACCCTTCGTCAGAACTGAGAAAAAAGCAGGAAATGAAACAGATTAAAAAAGCAAGTGGGAGGCTGGGGGGAGGAAAAAAAGAACAAAGGGGGGGGGTCTGTGATAAGTAGAGACATTAAGAGATGCTCAAGGCAAGACGAGATGGTAATAGGACAGGTTAAGAAACAAAAGATGGCTCAGAAGTGTGAAGTGTGAAATGCTGGCAGAATGAAAGACAGCTGTTGTGGGGGAGAGAGAAAAAAAAAAGGGAAAAGTCACAAACCAAAAGGGTGGATAAAATATATATATGGTAGGGGCCGAGGTTATGATCAGAAATTGTTGAACTCGATATTGAGTCCGGAAGGCTGTAAAGTGCCTAATCGGAAAATGAGGTGCTGTTCCTCGAGCTTACGCTGAGCTTCCGTGGAACAATGCAAGAGGCCGAGGACGGTGAGGTCTGAGTGGGCGTGGAGCGGTGAATTAAAATGACAAGCGACCGGAAGCTCGGGGTCACCCTTCCGGACTGAACGGAGGTGTTCCGCAAAGCTGCGTTTGGTCTCCCCAATGTAGAGGAGACCACATCGTGAGCAGCGAATACAGTATACTAGATTGCAAGAAGTACAAGTAAATCACTGTTTCACTTGGAAGGGGTGTTTGGGGCCCTGGAGAGTGGGAAGGGGGATGTATAAGGGCAGGTGTTGCATCTCCTGCGCTTGCACGGGAAGGTGCCGGGCGAGGGGGAAGGGGTGCTGGGGGTGATAGAGGAGTGGACTAGGGTGTCTTGGAGGGAGCGGTCCCTACGGAATGCTGAAAGCGGAGGTGAGGGGAAGATACGTTTGGTGGTGGGATCACGTTGGAGGTGGCGGAAATGGCGGAGGATGATCCGTTGAATGTGGAGGCTGGTGGGGTGAAAGGTGAGGACAAGGGGAACTCTATCATGGTTCCAGGAGGGAGGGGCCGGGGTGAGGGCAGAAGTGCGGGAGATAGAACGGACACGGTCGAGGGCCGTGTCGACCACGGTAGAGGGGAATCCTCGGTTGAGGAAAAAGGAAGACATGTCGGAAGCACTGGTATGGAAGGTGGCATCGTCGGAGCAGATGTGGCGGAGACGGAGAAACTGGGAGAAGGGAATAGAGTCCTTACAGGAGGCGGCGTGGGAGGAAGTGTAGTCCAGGTAGCTGTGGGAGTCAGTGGGCTTGTAGTGAATGTTGGTCAATAACCTATCCCCAGAGATGACCAGATACATATTGATGTGGCGATAACCCTTGCAGTTCATGAATGTACAGCAATTGTATGCTGGACCATGTGGGGCTAAATGAGACTAATCAATGTTGCCTTGGACGTTGAAGAATTATAGACTTGGAAAGAAATTCAGTACTTTCTCACGTTACTTCCAGTTGTCTTTGGTGAAATATTTGTGGTTGTAGCTGGCTTTGGAAAACACCACATCAGTCACTTGCTTAAAACAACTGCGCATTTCAGATTGACTGACGTACTTGGTGTTCCCTCTTGTAGCCTGGGATAGGACTGAGACATAAAAGTTCAGGGCTGAAATGACCGTGACAGCCTCTGGCTGTGCTGTGCTGTAGGTCAGCTTGTGGCATATGGCATGACGCACCTTCCTGTTGAATCCTAGCCTATGCACACACTGCTCCTCAGAAGGCCAGGGAAGGCTGCCTTTGGACAATAACAGTGGGTCATTGCAATCCTCCTCTGGTGTTATCTGACCATTTCACCATTCCTTCTCCTCATCAGCATATTCTCCTTCCAAATAGCATAAATAAAGTGGGATTCTCATCGGGACACCCATTGTCCCAAGGTTGGTAGCAAAAAATGAATGAACCAAAACCCCATGTCACAAACCTTTTTCAGTTCCAGAAAGAAAAGCAACAAAATAACACTCAAAAACAGTTGAAAAGTAAAATTGTACACTAAAGCTGCATGTTGTCCCTTTAAATGTGTTTATTTTTAAAGGCATACCCTGGTACTGCTGGGTGAAATGAAGATTAACTCAACTTCTGGTTAGGAAGCAGAAGTGATGCCCAAGTGATACTTCCACCTCATTAACATTGTTAAATGAAGCTCCTCCCTATTATGAAGGGAGCCTCCTGCATCAGCCATACACCCCCATTGGAAATGCATGCCACGCATGTTATGGATGGAGATTCTGCGATTTATGGGGCGCAACCAACACAACGATCCACCCTTGTCAATCTTGCCAAAATAGCTTGTGTATCCCAGGGTCTATTTCCAGTTCTGACGAAAGGTCTTCGACCTGAAACGTTAACTCTGTTTCTCTCTCCACGGATGCTGCCTCGCCTGCTGAGTTTTTCCAGCGTTTTCTGTTGTTATTTAGTATAGACGACTGTTGTCTGTCCAATGACTTTGGCTTGTTACTGCAGTGAAATTTATTAAATGGGCCAGAAATTCGGCTCCCTGGCTTCCCGCGGGTGCAAGGATTGCGCGTGCACCTACCTACCGCGCCTGCCGTTGACCTCTGGGCCCACGGGGACTTCGGCTCCTGGGCCTCCTCCAACTGCCGGCGTGCAGTGCTTGTGTATCCCAGGGGTGTAGTTAGTGTCATGGGCCATGGAGAGTCAATGGCAGCAGACCATCTTTCATTCATAGATTTGACAAGAAGACCTGTCAAATCTACGAATACAGATCGGCCCCAAAACATCCCTAAAACTACAAATATTTTTTTTTTTTAAATCACATTTTTAAAATAACTATAAATTACATTAATTAACTATTTTAAACAAAAATTTAAATTTTTGAAAAAATTAATTACATTTTTTAACGGGGCTAAAACTAAACTTACCTTTCTTTAAAGTAATTAAAAAAGATAAATCTGTGAAAAAAAGTTTAAATTTTAATAAAATCAACACTTACCTTGTTAAAAGAAGGCCTTGCGCATCCTTTTTAAAAGTGTATCTTCTCCGTGCTTACTTCACGGAGGAACCTGTAAAAAAATCCGAAGTGCGAGGTGAACGCGCTGGCCCTCCGGCGTGCGCGTTCGACCTCTGCACCCCTTTCCTCAGGGGAACGGAAGTGCCGGTTTCCCGCGCATGCGCAGTGCATGCAAGAAACCGGCACTTTCGTTCCGTCCAGGAGTGAACTCTGACCTTTGGTGTCACAGTGATACCTATGGTTGTTCATTAAGCAGACAGTGAGACTAAAGCACTGGTGTGTGAGGGATAAAGGCACTTGGAAAGCCAAAATTAAACTAACGTTTGCTGTAAATTTTCTATTCCTGGATGTAGGAAGATTACTCCTTGGCTAGCACCAATTCTGGGTATATAGGTTTCATAAGATCATTAGCTACAATTGAAGAGCTCAGTGGTACAGGCAAGATTTGACAAATGACTTCCTTATGTGCTGTAAGTTCTATAAAGAACAACACAATTTGATTGCTTTGTGCCCTGCCTAGATTTGTGCCTTTCTGTTTTCATTCTCCCCTCAATGACTAGGCAGTATGTGGACCCTGAGAATAACAATTATCTTTAAATAGTAAAGCTTGGTAAAGTACATTAACTCGGGAACCAGGCAACATCAACAGATCTAATCAATAAGAACTAGAACGCTATTTAGTTAGTATAACAAGAATGACAGTAGCAGTCAGCTGACAGACCTGTAAAGCTCATTATGCCTATGGATGCTGCAGCTTGGAGCCTGCTGTTCAATGGCAGATGTGTTTTCTTTAGCGCAGCACCCAGGTTGCTGATCTGATTGATCAGCATATTATCTTCCTGTCCAGGCTCCTCATCTTCCTCTGAGTCGTTGAACAAATGGTACTTGATGTGACTTTCATAAAATTCAACTAACCGCTTGAACATTTTACACAGCTGTCTTTGAAGTGGCTGTTCAAAGGTTCAAAATAGTGGGTTATTAAGCCGATCCTATAAAGCAGACTGTTTAAGACTATGCCAATGGTAATACTGCTGGAATTCTATTCAGGAAGAAAGTGATGGAAACAGATAAGTAACAAAGGGCAAATGTGATGCCTTATTTTGTGATGCGATTAAATTCTTTTTAAGAATAGTTCTTTCTTAAATCATCAATTACATAATAACAGTGAATTCCGTTGCATCATATTAAAAAGTGTGATGCCACAGCTGCAGGATTCGTACTGATATTACCAGTTAGAACAACAACATACATTTATATAGCGCCTTTAATGTAGTAAAAAGTCCCAAGGCGCTTCACAGGAGCATTATCAAACAAAATTTGACACCGAGCTACATAAGGGGATATTAGGATAGGTGACTAAAAGCTTTGGCAAAGAGGTGGGTTTTAAGCTGCGTCTTAAGGGAGGAGAGAGAGGTAGAGTGGCGGAGAGGTTTAGGGAGGGAATTCCAGAGCATAGGGCCTAGGTAGCTGAAGGCATGGCCACCAATGGTGGAGCAAAGGAAACCGGGGATGTGCAAGAGGCCAGAATTGGATGGGCACAGAGATCTTGGAGGTTTGTAAGGCTGGCGAAGGTTACAGAGATGGGGAGGGGTGAGGCCATGGAAAGATTTGAAAACAAAGATGAGAAATTTAAATTTGAGGTTTTGCCGGACCGGGAGCCAATGTAAGTCAGCGAGCACAGGGGTGATGGGTGAACGGGACTTGGTGCGAGTTAGGATACAGGCAGCAGAGTTTTGGAAGATCTCAAGTTTACGGAGGGTGCGAGTAGAAAAACATATCTCCTCCGAACTGCATCATTAGTTGCTCATTAGGGAACCACCAGTTGGAGCCCTGGATAGGCAGACAGCAAGTAACAAATTATTTCAATAAGGCCCACCCTAAGAAATTGGCTGGAGTTCACCAGAGATGGCAGTACTGTCATGAAACAGGCAGAGGTATGGCCCTGATGAGGTTGCAGGAAGGAATATCCCACCCTGCTTTCAAATAATGGGCCAAAAATTCGGCACTTGCCGGGTGAGTACGCGCTGTGTACTCACCCGTAAGGCCTCCTGAAGTGCCAGTTTCCTGCATGCACTGCGCATGCGCGGGAAACCGGAACTTCCGGTCTCGTGAAGGGAGGGGTTCAGAGGTGAACCGCGTGCGCGGGAGAGGCTGCGCGCACGCAGCGAACTTAGTTTTTTTTTCAGGTTTCTCCGGGAAGGTAAGTATGGAAGAAGCTGCGCTTTTAAAAAGGAGGCGCAAGACCCGTTTTTAACAAGGTAAGTGGTTAATTAATTACAATTTAAAAAATTTTCAACAGGTTTATCTTTTTTAGATACTTTAAAGAAAGGTAAGTTTATTTTTAGCACTGTTAAAAAGTATTTAAATTTTTTCAAAAATTTAAATTTTTGTTTAAAGTAGTTAATTTATTTAACTTATAGTTATTTTAAAAATGTGATTTTTTTTTAATTTATTTGAAGTTTAGGTGTTGTTTTGGGGCCGATTTCAATTCATAGATTCCTGTCAAATCTATGAATGAAAGATGGTCTGCTGCCATTGGCTCTCCATGGCCCACATGATCCCAGGGGACGCATCGCACTAACTACGCCCCTGGGATACGCAAGCACTGCGCGCCGGCAGCTGCAGGAGGCCCAGGAGCTGAAGTCCCCGTGGGCCCAGAGGTCTACGGCAGACGCGGTAGGTAGGTGCGCGCACGATCCTTGCACCCGTGGGAAGCCAGGGAGCCGAATTTCTGGGCCAATATGTTCTGCGTAGTTGACCTGCTGCAGGGCATGAGCCAATGCTCTTAAACCAGCTGTTAGGAGACATGCGACCATGGTCCTGGGTGAATCGCCCATTAATGTTTGCCCCTTCCCTTTGGTAAAGGGCCTCGTCTATGCTCATTGTCTCCCTAATTATGAAACTGAGATTAAGAAACTGTCACAAAGGAAAATTATGGGCGCGAAGCCATGTACTACCACCTGCAAAGCATGAGATCATTGACCTTCAGCCATTGCATTATCCTGGCTTGTGAGTAGAGATGAAAATATTGGGGCAATTTTCAACTACTTGCTTCCATTTCTTGCCTGAGAGATGGGAGGCTGACAGTTGAAAATCGGGGGCGGGGGGAAACACATCAGCTGCCCCATTGACGCCCAAGGCCTGCCTGATGGAATTTTTCAGGTGGGTGTTGGAAATTTGTGACATGAATAAGACTGTGTTTACATGACTGTATTAGAACTTGAGACAAAAAGTCTCTTCAGACTGGTGTTAGAATAACTGGATAGATGCTTAGAATTTGCTTATGCTTTGGTTCCCTGCAGATGTTATAACATTTTGCACTGTGACAGTCACATATGACCTTGTGTCCAGGCTAGCTGTTTGCGTGCTAGGAAGGTTGTTTTATGTATCTTTAATTTGACCAACCAAGGCCCAACACCTATGTTTCTTCCATTACTGCTAATAACCATATTATAATACTAAGTTGGGATTTTGACTTTGTTTAACAAAACTGCTTTAAAATGCATAAGTTAACCAGTGTATGAGAATAGAATAGAACATATCTTTGGGAATTTAATGATTCATTCCATGGTACAATAGTCTGATAATGAAAAAGTTAGTTTTCTTTAGCTAAAGCTACATGAACAGCATGAACATAAATAACTGATAACAAGCAGTTACAAACATCTGATGGCCGAGAATGACATGTCTGACTCCAAACTAGGGAGGATAGGGACAAGGGAGATAAGAAAAATTCCGATGGGTAGACCTTCAAAACGTATAAACAATAAAGCGTGTGTAATGATTGTGAAGACCCCTCCTGGAGGGAGGATCTTCATCTCGAAGTTGAGATAAAGAACTCGACGTGCCATTGGGCACCTTGGTTTAGGAAGAGCCCTTACAAGTTAAATGGTCATGTCCATATTTTACATCAGGCACACCCCTAAAAAAGGGTATAAGAGAAAGACCTGATAAGCCCTTGGCACAGACGGCGGAGGGGAGAGTCGTACAAGAGTGAGGCTGGTCTAACACTTTTCCGAGAGCGGACTCAACCCATTCTTGGAGGTTCTAGACAACAGGAAGAAAGGCCGTAAGCTTCAACAACTTTTAGATACCAACACTTCTCTGGATCGTTCTTCCCCTTCACTTTTCTCTGATCCCATCCCTCCTTCCAATCTCAGCCCTTGCCATGTTTTCACTATCCCCTTTGACCTTCTCCTTTCTGACCCTGAATGATCCGTCCTCAGCAAAGGCCTCAACTCCATTCCCTTACATCCCCACCTCAATGAATTTTGAGCTCGGCACGATGCTGAACTCTTCTTCCATCGCCTTCAGCTCCGTGCCCACTTCTTTGGCCAGGAGTCTTCCACCCACACTTCAGAATTCTCATTCAGCTTCAACCCCTCCCTCTGGCCTCTTACCATCTCTAGATCTTTTCATTGGGAACTGCCGGCATGACATCGGCCGTCTCATTTTCTCCACTCCACTCACTCACTCTAACCTACCTCCCTCTGAACTTGCAGCACTCCGTTCTCTCAGATCCTACCCTGACATTGTCAATAAACCTGCTGACAACAACAACAACTTGTATTTATATAGCACCTTTAACGTAGTAAAACATCCCAAGGCACTGCACAGGAATATTTTAAGACAAAAAATTTGACACCAAGCCACACACGGATAAATTAGGGCAGGTGACCAAAAGCTTGGTCAAAGAGGTAGGTTTTAAGGAGCGTCTTAAAGGAGGAAAGAGAGATAGCGAGGCGGAGAGGTTTAGGCAGGGAATTCTAGAGCTTAGGGCCTAGGCAACAGAAGGCACGGCCACCAAAGGTTGAGTGATTATAATTAGGGATGCTCAAGAGGGCAGAATTAGAGGAGCGCAGATATCTCGGGGGGTTGTGGGGCTGATGGAGATTAGAGATTGGAAGGGGCGAGGCCATGGAGGGATTTGAAAACAAGGGTGAGAATTTTGAAATCGAGGCGCTGCTTAACTCGGAGCCAATGTTGGTCAGCAAGCACAGGGGAGATGGGCGAACAGGACTTGGTGCGAGTTAGGACATGGGCAGCCAAGTTTTGGATGATCTCAAGCTTATGTAGGGTGGAATGTGGGAGGCCAGCCAGGAGTGCATTTGAATAGTCAAGTCTAGAGATAACAAAGGCATGGATGAGGGTTTCAGCAGCAGATGAGCTGAGGCAAGGGCGGAGACGGGCGATGTTACAGAGGTGGAAATAGGTGGTCTTTGTTATGCTGCGGATATGTGGTCGGAAGCTCATTTCAGGGTCAAATATGACACCAAGATTGCAAACAGTGTGGTTCAACCTCAGACAGATGTTAGGGAGAGGGATGGAGTCAGTGGCTAGGGAACGGAGTTTGTGGCGGGGACTGAAAACAATGGCTTCGGTCTTCCCAATATTTAATTGGAGAAAATTTTTGCTCATCCAGAACAGTATGTCGGACAAGCAGTCTGACAATTTAGACACCGTGGAGGGGTCGAGAGAAGAGGTAGTGAGGTAGAACTGGGTGTCGTCAGCGTACATGTGGAAACTGACACTGTGTTTTCGGATGATGTCGCCAAGGGGCAACATGTAGATGAGAAATAGGAGCAAGCCAAGGATAGATCCTTGTGGGACACCAGAGGTAACGATGCGGGAGCGGGAAGAGAAGCCTTTGCAGGTGATTCTCTGGTTACGATTAGTTAGATAAGAATGGAATCAGGCGAGTGCAGTCCCACCCAGCTGGACGACGGTGGAGAGGCGTTGGAGAAGGATGGAGTGGTCAACCGTGTCAAAGATTGCAGACAAGTCAAGAAGGACGAGGAGGATAGTTTACCTTTGTCACAGTCACAAAGGATGACATTTGTGACTTTGAGAGCCGTTTCGGTACTGTGGCAAGGGCGGAAACCTGATTGGAGGGATTCAAACATGGCATTGCGGGAAAGATGGGCACGAATTTGGGAGGCGACAACACGTTCAAGGACTTTGGAGAGGAAAGAGAGGTTGGAGATCGGGTGGTAGTTTGCAAGGACGGAGGGATCAAGGTTTGGTTTTTTGAGGAGAGGGGTGATGACGGCAGATTTGAGGGAGAGGGGGACAGTACCTGAGGAGAGAGAACTGTTAACAATGTCAGCTAACATTGGAGCCAGAAAAGGAAGTTGGGTGGTCAGCAGTTTGATAGGTATAGGGTCGAGGGAGCAGGAGGTGGGTCTCATAGACAAGATGAGCACGGAGAGGTCATGAGGGGAGATCAGAGAGAAACTGGAGAAAGATGTGAGTTCAGGGCTAGGGCAGGGGGGAACCTTAGAGGAAGTTTGGCCCAGTGGACTAATGGAAGGAAGGGAAGTGGCAGAGGCAGCTGAACGGATGGTCTCAATCTTAGAGACAAAGAAGTCCATGAGCTCCTCACACTTGTTATCGGAGGTGAGGATGGAGGAGACAGAGGAGAGGGGTTTAAGAAGACGGTTAGCAGTAGAGAATAGGAGCTGGGGTTTATCTTTGCATTCCAGAATGATTCTGGAATAGTGAGCAATTTTGGCAGACGAGAGCAGGGCCCGATAATGCTTTATGTGGTCCAGCCAGATCTGGCGGTGAATGGCTAAACCAGTTGTCCGCCATATCCGTTCAAGTCTGCGTCCCTTGGACTTAAGGGAGCAAAGATGAGAGCCGTAGCAGGGGGAACGGCCAGGGTGAGAGAGAGTAATTGTTTTAGTAGTGACTAGGGCATCAAAGATAGCGGTGAGAGTGTGGTTGAGCAGATCGGTAGCTGCAGAAATGTCATGGTGAATGGAAGGCCAGAGGCTGGACAGTTGGGATTTCATAAGTGCAGTTGTAAGAGAGTTGGGGGAGACAAGGGCGGCTCTGTTGTTGTTTGGCAAACAGACTGACCGCCAACTCTCCAACACCACTCCTACATCCCCCTGAAACACAAGCCCACCACTGAACATCAAGCCATCGTTTCCCAGACTGTCACTAACCTCATCTCCTCTGGAGATCTTTTCCTCACGGCTTCCAACCTCATAGTCCCTCAACCCCACACAGCCCGCTTCTACCTCCTTCTCAAGATCCACAACAGGACTGCCTCTTCTTGCCCCACGGAACTTATTTCTTCCTATCTCGACTCTTTTTTCTCCCCTTATCCAGTCCCTTCCAACCTACATCCACAACTCTTCCGACGGCCTCCGCCACTTTAACAGTTTCAAGTTTCCTGACCCTAACCGTCCCCTTTTCACCAGTTCCTCTACACCTCCATCCCACACCAGGAGGGCCTGAGGGCCCTCCCCTTCTTCCTTTAACGGACGTCCAACCAGTCCCCATCCACAACGACCCTTCTCCGCCTGGCTGAACTTGTTCTTATATTGAACTACTTCTCCTTTGACTCCTCTCACTTCCTCCAAATTAAAGGTGTTACTATGGGTCCTGTGCCTGCCTTTTTGTGGGATATGTGGAACGTTTTTGGTTTCAGTCCTACTCAGGTCTCCTCCCTCACCTCTTTTTCCAGTACATTGATGACTGTATCAGTGCTGCTTCCTGCTCTTGCCCCAAACTGGAAAATTTCTTCAACTTTGCTTCAACATTCCACCCCTCCCTCTCCTTCACATGGTCCATCTCCGACACTTCCCTTCCCTTCCTCGAATTTTCTATCTCCATTTCTGGGGATAGGCTGTCAACCAATGTCTACTATAAGCCCACTGACACCCGCAGCTACCCTGATTACACTTCCTCCCACCCCGCTTCCTGTAAGGATTTTATTCCATACTCCCAGTTTCTCCATCTCCGTCGCATCTGTTCTGACGATGCCACCTTCCATACTCGTGCTTCCGATATGTCTTCCTTTGTCTTCAACCAAGGATTCCCCTCCACCGTGGTTGACAGGGCCCTAGACCGTATCCGTCCCATTTCCCGCACTTCTACTCTCACCCCTTCCCCTCCCTCTCAGAATCACAATAGGATTCCCCTTGTCCTCCCCTTCAACCCCACCAGCCTCCACATTCAATGGATCACCCCTGCATTTCTGCCACCTCCAATGCGATGCCATCACCAAACACGTCTTCCCCTCCCCTTTCAGCATTTCAAAGGGACCGTTTCCTTCACGACACCCTGGTCCACTCATCCATCACCTTGGGGACGGTCCCCAGCAATTGGGAGGGGGGGAAGCCAGAGATCGGGGCTCGGGGGGTGGAGGGGAGAGAGAGAGGTCATCATGGGAGGGGGGTGGGGGGGAAGGGGGATCGGTGAAGGCCGGAGATCTATTGTGAATATTTCCGCCCACGGCAGAAAAATGCTTTTCAAATTCCCGCTCTTCAGAATGTAAACTAGCCTTGCACGCTTACACCCTGTGCAATCTCAAACCTGGACAGTAGAATAAATCAGTGATTCCAGCACCCTGTGCTCCGGGGGCTGGCCTCACTCAAAGGAAGTGCAGGTCAGAGAATTCAGACCACAATGTTGTACTCTAATCTCTGTCCCGCAGTCTCTTCGAGCGCAGCTCCCCACTGGGATCACATGATCATGATACAAGAGTGAAGCCATTTTGAAATATTTTCTCCTGAACTTATGTGCAGGGCTCACAATTCAATTGTACTCTGCAGCCAAATCTTTGGCTCAGTGCACTTGCTGAAATATTGGTAATTTGTTTGATACTTAATTCCACAAGGTGGCAGTAGGTATACACGATGGTTGTCTTACAATTCTCATGTGCACAGTACAGAAATCTGAATACAGTCAAGAGAGCAGAAGATTTACTGTAGACGGGCAACCCATGATATTCAAATAAACATTTCCCTTCATGGTTATAAGTCTGCTGAGTTCTAGTAACTCATGAAAAGTCACTGATAAATTAATAGATTTCAGATACTCATGGGGTTTTGAACTATTGCAGTAGTAATCGGGAACATGTGGCAAATAGAATTGGACAAGAATATCCACGCAAAATGTAGAAAAAAGTGCAGAGTGTTTTTAGATGCAGGAATAAGGGAGGATACCTTACTGATTATGGTCTTGGACGAGCAAGCCAGTGGTTCTGAGTTCAAATTTTCAGATGATACCAAACTGGGGGGTATAGCTAACACTGAGGAAGAATGCAACATAATACGAGAAGACATTAGAAAAATAGCAGACTGGGCAGTTAAGTGGAAAATGAACTTTAACATAGATAAATGTGAAGTGATGCACTTTGGTAGGAAAAATACCCTCACCTTAGAAAATAAGAAATTGAATGGGGTAGAAGAGCAAAGGGATCTAGGGATACAGGTGAACAAATCATTAAAAACAGCATCACAGGTCAGTAAAGCAATTAAAAATGCGAACAAAGCACTGGGATTTATTTCTAGGGGTATAGAATTCAAAAATAGTGAAGTTATGTTAACCTTGTATAAGATTCTGGTCAGGCAGCACTTAGAATACTGTGTACATTTCTGGTCTCTATACTATAAAAAGGACAGAGAATCACTGGAGAAACTGCAAAAAAGATTTACAAGGATGGTACCAGAGCTGAGAGATTACAGCTATCGGGAAAGATGAAACAAGTTGGGGCTTTCTTCATTAGAAAAGAGAAGACTTAGAGGTGACCTGATAGAGGTCTTTAAAATTATGAATGGGTTGGCCAGGGTAGATGTGGAGAGAATGTTTCCACTTGTGGGAGAATCCAAAACTTTACTCAGAGAGTGGTTAGAATGTGGAACTCGCAAATAGCTTAGATGCTTTCAAAAGGAAACTAGACAAGTACATGAGAGAAGAAAAATAGAAAGATATGCTGAAAGGCTGAGATGAGGCAGATAGAATGGGAGGAGACTCGTGTGGAGAATAAACACCAGCACAGACTAGTTGAGCTGAATGGGGGGGAGGGGTCAGGTGAGGGAAATATAGAAATCTAAAGAGAAAGGTGCACTAGTGCAGTGTAGCGGTTTGGGTAAAAATAAGCAGAGTGTGACAGGAAGGGACAGAGAGTTTAATGGTAGCAGTGCAGCAGAGAATAAGGTCAAAGCAGGGAATAATGGTAAAAAATTTAAATTAACGGCTCTTTATCTAAATGCATGAAGCATTCGTAACAAGATAGACGAACTCGTGGCACAAATAGAGATAAATGGGTTTGATCTAATAGCCATTACAGATACAGGGTTGCAAGGTGGCCAAGGTTGGGAACAAATGTTCCAGGGTACTTGACGTTTCGAAAAGACAGGCAGAATGGAAAAGGAGCCGGAGTAGCCCTGATAATAAAGGATGACATAAGGACAGTAGCGAGAAATGATCTCGGCTTGGAAGATCAGGAAATAGAATCAGTATGGGTGGAGATAAGGAATAACAAGGGGCAGAAAACACTGGTCGGATTAATATATAGGCCCCCTAACAGTAGCTGTACTGTTGGACAGAATATTAATCAAGAAATAGTAGGAGTTTGCAACAAAGGTAATGCAATAATCTTGGGGGACTTTAATCTTCATATAAACTGGACAAATCAAATTGGCAAAGGTAGTCTGGAGGACAAGTTCATGGAATGCATTCGGGACAGTTTCCTAGAACAATATGTCATGGAACCAACCAGGGAACAGGCTATTTTAGATCTTGTATTGTGTAATCAGACAGGGTTAATTAGCAGTCTCATAGTAAAGGATCCTCTGGGGCAGAGTGATCATAATATGATAGAATTTCACCTTAATTTTGAGAGTGACTTGCCTAAGTCCAAAACTAGAGTCTTAAACTTAAATAAAGCCAATTACATAGGTATGAGGGGGCGAGTTGGCGAAGGTAGATTGGAAAAATAGATTAAAAGGTATGGCGGTAGATAAGCAGTGGCTAGCATTTAAAGAAATATTTCATAATTCTCAACAAAAATACATTCCATTGAGAAACAAAAACTCCACAGGAAAAGTGATCCAACCGTGGCTAACTAAAGAAGTTAAGGATAGCATTAGATTGAAAGAAGAAGCTTATAATGTTGCAAAGAATAATAGTAAGCCTGAGGATTGGGAGAGTTTCAGAAACCAGCAAAGGTTGACCAAAAAATTGATTAAAAAGGGAAAAAATAGAATATGAGAGAAAGCTAGCAAGAAATATAAAAGCAGATTGTAAGGGGTAGAAATTAGGTCGCGCCCCATTTGGGGCGCAAATATCGTCCGGACGCAAATATTAGCGCCTGGCGCTAATTATCGGCACTGACGGGAAACTTCACTTTTACCGCCCCGGGAGGTGAGTGGAGCGCTAAAGCAGGCGCTGCACACCTCTCTTAAGGCGCAAAGGCCGAGCAGTGAGGCACTAACTCGGAGCGCTGGCGAAGCTCATGTAATGTCAGTCAGCAATGGAACACACACACAATGGCACGGGCCAGTTCTTAAAGGGGATGGTTAATCTTGCTTTCCATCCACATCCTGTTCATTGCTGCCTTGAATCTCGGCCTGGAGAGACTTGCACATCAAATGTGCTGGAAAGAACAATGGAGAGCACCAGGCAAAGAGCTCAGAGTGCAGCTCCCACGGTCTCTGCTAAATCGATATAAGGAATGGCAAATCAAAATGAACCTGCAAAGTGCTGCTCAGTACCCAAAACTCCTTCACACAACGTTGAATCTCTCCAGAAGTCTCTCCCTCTCTCTCTCAGAATGCGTAGTTCAAAAATGCCACCAACAATAAAACACAGGAAGAGGCCCCCTTTAAATAGCGCCCCCCCCCAGCCCCACAGCGATTGATAGCGTTCCAGTCTTCTGGTCGTTGGAAGCGCCAGGCGGTAAGGCAGGGGGCGCCACTCAATTTCCGCTACGGGGCGCCCCAAGGGCGTTGCACCATGGAATGACGTCACAATCTGCGCGCGCAGGTGGTCGCAGCGGTAAGTTTTAGCGCCGCCGCACAATCTCAAGTTAAGTTCTCGAGCGGCGCAAACATCGCTGCGCCCGGGCATTAGCGGCTTTGCGCCCCATTAGCGCCCTCTTAAGGCGCTAACGGGTGGCGCAACCAAGTGAATTTTTACCCCTAAGAGTTTCTACAAGTATGTAAAAAGGAAAAGAGTAGCAAAAGTAAACGTTGGTCCCTTAGAGGCTGAGACAGGAGAAATTATTATGGGGAATAAGGAAATGGCAGAAATGTTAAACAAATATTTTGTATCTGTCTTCACAGTAGAAGACACAAAAAGCATACTAAAAATGGTGGGGAACCAAGGGTCTAATGAGGGTGAGGAACTTAACGTAATTAATATAAGTAGAGAAAAAGTACTAGAGAAACTAATGGAACTAAAAGCCGACCAATCCCCTGGACCTGACGGCCTACATCCTAGGGTTCTAAAAGAGGTGGCTGAAGAGATAGTGGATGCATTGGTTTTGATCTTCCAAAATTCCCTAGATTCTGGAATGGTCCCAGCAGATTGGAAGGTCGCAAATGTAACACCGCTATTCAAGAAAGGAGGGAGAAAAAAAACAGGGAACTACAGGCCAGTAAGTCTGACATCAGTTGTCGGGAAAATGCTGGAATCCATTGTTAAGGAAGTGGTATCAAGTCACTTAGAAAATCATAACATGATTAGGCAGAGTCAACATGGTTTTATGAAAGGGAAATCATGTTTGACAAATTTATTAAAGTTTTTTGAGGATGTAACTAGCAGGGTAGATAAAAGGGAACCAGTGGATGTAGTATATTTGGATTTCCAAAAGGCATTCGATAAGGTGCCATATAAAAGGTTATTACACAAGATTAGGGCTCATGGGGTTGGGGGTAATATAGTAGCATGGATAGAGGATTGGTTAACAGACAGAAAACAGAAAGTAGGGATAAACGGATCTTTTTCAGGTTGGCAGGCTGTAACTAGTGGGGTGCCACAAGGATCAGTGTTGGGGACTCAGCTATTTACAATCTATATTAATGACCTAGATGAAGGGACCGAGTGTAATGTATCCAAGTTTGCTGATGATATAAAGCTAGGTGGGACAGTAAGCTGTGAGGAGGACACAAAGAGTCTGCAAAGGGATATAGATAGACTAAGTGAGTGGGCTGTAAGGTGGCAAATGGAGTATAATGTAGGGAAATGTGAGGTTATTCACTTTGGTAGGAAGAATAGACAAACAGAATATTTTTTAAATGGTAAGAAACTTTCAAATGTTGGTGTTCACAGAGATTTGGGTGTCCTCGTGCAAGAAACACAGAAAGCTAGCATGCAGGTACAGCAAGCAATAAGGAAGGCAAATGGCATGTTGGCCTTTATTGCAAGGGGGTTGGAGTATAAGAGTAAGGAAGTCTTGCTACAATTGTACAGGGCCTTGGTGAGACCACAGTTTTGATCTCCTTATCTAAGGAAGGATATACTTGCCTTGGAGGCGGTGCAAAGAAGGTTCACTAGATTGATTCCTGGGATGAGAGGGCTGTCCTATGATGAGAGATTGTGTAGAATGGGCCTATACTCTCTGGAGTTTAGAAGAATGAGAGGTGATCTCATTGAAACATACAAGGTTCTGAAGGGGATTGACAGGGTAGATGCTGAGAGGTTGTTTCCCCTGGCTGGAGTGTCTAGAACTAGGGGGCATAGTCTCAGGATAAGGGGTAGGCCATTTAAGACTGAGATGAGGAGGAATTTCTTCACTCAGAGGATTGTGAATCTTTGGAATTCTCTGCCCCAGAAGGCTGATAATGCTGAGTCTTTGAGTATATTCAAGGCTGAGATAGATAGATTTTTGGACTCTAGGGGAATCAAGGGATATGGAGATCGGGCGGGAAAGTGAAGTTGAGGTCAATGATCAGCCATGATCTTATTGAATGGCGGAGCAGGCTCGAGGGGCCGAATGGCCTACTCCTGCTCTTATTTTTTTATGTTCTTTCTTTCTTATGAATGGCCTGTTTCTGTGCTGTATATTCTATCTAATTCTATGTAATCCCAGCATAACGAATTGTGACAATCAAATTAATAAATCTGGCCAGTTTGTGAGTTAGCTTCAGAAAAAATAACTGTGACTGTTGTCAGAGAATTTGATAGAGTAGATATGGAGCAATTACTTCCTCTCGTGGGGGAATCAGGAACAAGGGGGCATAATCTTAAAATTAGAGCTAGGCCATTCAGGAGAGAAATCAGGGAGCAGTTTCTGAGTTGAGTTGAGGTACAAATCAGCCATGATATTTAATGGTGGAGCAGGCTCGAGAAGCTGAATAGCTTAATATTCCTATGTTCCTATGTAAAAACCCAACTAGTTCACCAATGTTCTCCATTGAAGGTTCACAACCTGGTCTGGCCTAAATGTGACTCTAGAAACCGAAAATATGATAAAGAATAGTCAGCACGGATTTCAAAAGGGAAGGTCAAGCTTGACCAATCTTATTGAATTCTTTGAAGAAGTAACAGAAAGAGTAGGTAAGAGTAATGCAGAGGATGAAATATACATGGACTTTCAAAAGGCCTTTGATAAGCTCTCATAGTAGAATCATGACCCGCGGTCTGCACAGAGCGGGATTGAACGGAGTGGACTTGAACAGAGTGTTTTATTTGGGAATTTGGAAAGAGTGGGAATTCAGAGAAGAGGGGGAAGGAGTTGTTGCTTTTTGCCTACACTACTTGTAGTGCTTTGTGTTACAGGTAGATATTTAATTTCAGTACCCTTACCTTAAGCTAGATCAAGTAAGTAGTCAAGAAACTACACTGTAAACTAAGTTACCTAATTAAAAATGTAATTAAACTTAATTAAATAAAACAAGGTCATATAGGGATGGCAGTGCAGGTGGTGTGCCGCAACTGCAGCATGTGGGAGTTTGTGGAGAGCAGTGTGATCCCGGACAACCACGTTTGCAGTAAGTGCCTGCATCTTGAGGAACTTCAGCTCAGAGTTTTTGAGCTGGAGTCTGAGGTGCAGACATTGTGGGGCATCAGGGATGGGGAGAGTTACCTGGACACTTTGATCCAGGAGGCAGTCACACCCCTTAGGTTAGGTAGTGGTACAGGTCTGGTTAGTGGTCAGGGACAGGACTGCAAATCAGGCAGATAAGGAGACCCAAGGTGCAGTGCTGGAGGAGCCTCGGCCTTTTCCCTTGTCCAACAGGTATGAGGTTCTTGTTGCCTGCGTGGATGAGGGAAAAGCCTGCAGGATGGATGAGCAAGCTGACCATGGCACCATGGTGCAGGAGGCCATTCAAGTGGGGGGAATGAAAGGGAATGCAGTTGTGGTAGGGGACAGTATAGTCAGGGGGATAGATACCGTTCTCTGCAGCCGCAACCAAGAGTTCCGAAGGTTGTGTTGCTGCCAGGGTTAAAGACATCCCCTCGCGGCTGGAGAAGAACTTGGAGTGGGAGGGGGAGGATCATGTTGTCGTGGTCCACATAGGAACCAACGATGTAGGTAGAACTAGGAATGAGGTTCTGCTGAGAGAATTTGAGGAGCTAGGATCCAAATTAAAAAGCAGAACCTCAAAGGTAATAATCTTTGGATTGTTACCTGAGCCACGCGCAAATTGGGATAGGGACAAACAGATTAGAAGTTCAAAGAGTGGTGTGGGAGGAAGGGGTTTCAGTTCATGGAGCACTGGCACCAGTACTGGGGAAAGAGGGAGCTGTTCCATTGGGACGGGCTCCACTTAAACTGGGCTGGGACCAGTGTCCTGGCGAACCGAATAACTTGGCCAGCAGACAGGGCTTTAAACGAATGAGGAGGTGGGGTGGGTGGTGGGAGGCTTCAGGAAAGAGTAAATTTAAAAGCAGCGAGAGAAATGTCAAGGCTGTAGAACAGAGTAGTGTTTTGGGTAAAAATAAGCACAGTGGGTCAGGAAGGGACAGAGAGAGTAACAAAGGTAATAAGGCATCAGTGACTAAGGTGACATCAGGGAGAAATAGAAATAAGTCAAAGCTAAAGGCACTATATCTGAATGCCCGAAGCATTCGCAACAAAATAGATGAATTAATAGCGCAGATAGAAATTAACAGGTTTGATCTAATAGCTATATCGGAGACGTAGTTACAAAGTGGCCACGGTTGGGAATTAAATATTCCAGGATACTTAACTTTTATAAGAGACAGGCAAAATGGAAAAGGAGGAGTAGTAGCCCTGATAATAAAGGATGGGATAAAGACAGTAGAGAGAAAGGATCTTAGCTCTGAAAATCAAGAAGTAGTATCAGTTTGGGTGGAGCTAAGAAACAGCAAGGGGCAGAAAACATTGGTGGGAGTTGTTTATAGGCCCCCAAACAGTAGTTGTAATGTAGGGCAGAGTATAAATCAGGAAATTAGAGGCGCATGTAACAAGGGTAATACAGTAATCATGGGAGACTTTAATCTGCATATAGACTGGGCAAACCAAATTTGCAGTAATAGTGTGGAGGACGAATTCATGGAATGTATGCAAGATAGTTTTCTAGATCAGTATGTTGAGGAACCAACTAGGGAACAGGTTATTTTAGATCTAGTATTGTGCAATGAGAAGGGGTTAATTAATAACCTTGTAGTAAAGGGGCCTTTAGGGAAGAGTAACCATAATATGATAGAATTTGATATTGAGTTTGAAAGTGATTTAGTTAAATCCAAAACTAGGGTTTTAAATCTAAACAAAGCAAACTATGTACGTATGAGGGGCGAGTTGGCTAAAGTAGATTGGGAAACTACATTAAAAGGTATGACAGTAGACAAGCAATGGCTAGCATTTAAAGAATTAATACATAATTTACAACAAATATACATTCCTTGAAGGCACAAAAACCCCACAAAAAAGTGGTTCAACCGTGGCTAACAAGAGAAGTTAAAGATAATATTAGATCAAAGGAAGAGGCTTATAATGATGCCAAAAAGAGTAGTAAGCCTGGGGATTGGGAGGATTTTAGAATTCAGCAAAGGAGGACCAAAAAATGGATAAAGAAAGGGAAAATAGAATATGAGAGTAAACTAGCAAGAGATATAATAACAGACTGTAAAAGCTTCTATAGGTATGTAAAAAGGAAAAGATTAGCGAAAGTAAACGTGGGTCCCTTACAGGCTGAGACAGGAGAAATTATAATGGGGAATAAGGAAATGGCAGAAAAATTAAACAAATACTTTGGGCTGGATTTTGTCAATGGGGACGTGATGGAGGCGGGACTCCCACTTTTTGGGTTGTAGTCCCGCCTCCATTGACTTGTGGCCAACCCACTGTATTTTCCTTGATTGACCTTGTTAAGCCCGCCCAGCAGGCTTAGCAGGCCAATCAAGGGTCCTTTGGATACAGGAGACGTCAGCCATTGAAATTTCATCTGTCAAGAGCTTTTGACAGATGAAATTTCAGCGTTTGACAGCTCTGTGAAGCTGTCAAACACTGACAATATGATTTCTAACTTGAGTCCCTGTACTTAGACTCAGTTAGAAATCAATCCAGCACAGAAAGCAGACACTGCAGCTTTCGACAGCTCCGCGGCCATTCTGCTTTCTGTGCCATGGATGTGAGGGACTCCCGACACCTTAAGGAAGCTAGCCTGCAGGACAAAGTTAAGGTAAGTAAAACTTCTTAAAACACTTTACACACACCAAACACACTTACCTCTGCACTCATGCACCCATCGCTCACCTGCACACCGGACATCTCAACCCCTCCAAGCCCTCCAGACCGACGGTCTGCCTTGCTAAATCGGCGTGGTTCGGACCTGTCGGGAAGCCCACACTTCAGGGCTAAAAATAGGGATTAGGCAAAAAACTGCCTGTTAACTACCTGTTAACAGGCAGTTTATTGGCACTAATCCCCTTCCCGCCTCAGGGAGGCAGGTCCCAGCACAGGTCGGGTATCCGCCTCCTGGGAAACTGGCATGGAGGCGGGTTGGGGGCGGGATGGGTTTGGGACCCCCGAATCTGCTATTTTTACATCACTCCCGCCTCCAAACCTGCCTCCACGGGCCGGTAAAAATTGAGCCCTTTGTGTCTGTCTTCACGGAAGAAGACGCAAAATACTTCCAGGAAATAGTGGAGAACCAAGGCTCTAGCGAGAATGAGGAACTGAAAGAAATTAGTATTCGTAAAAAAATAGTACTGGAGAAATTAATGGGACTGAAAGCCAATAAATCCCCTGGACCTGATGGCCTACATCCTCGGGTTTTGAAAGAGGTGGCTATAGAGATAGTGGATGCATTGGTTGTCATTTTCCAAATTCTATAAATTCTAGAACGGTTCCCGCAGATTGGAAGGTAGCAAATGTAACCCCACTATTTCAGAAAGGAGGGAAGAGAGAAAATGGGGAACTACAGACCAGTTAGTCTGGCATCAGTAGTAGGGAAAATGCTAGAATCTATTATTAAGGATGTGGTAACAGGGCACTTAGAAAATAATAATAGGATTGGGCAGAGTCAACACGGATTTATGAAAGGGAAATCGTGTTTGACAAATCTGTTAGCGTTTTTTGAGGTTGTAACTAGCAGAATAGATAAGGGGGAACCAGTGGATGTAGTATATTTGGATTTTCAGAAGGCTTTCGATAAGGTGCTACACAAGAGGTTATTAAACAAAATTAGGGCTCAAGGGATTGGGGGTAATATACTAGCATGGATTGAGGATTGGTTAACAGACAGAAAACAGAGAGTAGGAATAAACAGGTCATTTTCGGGTTGGCAGGCTGTTACTAGTGGGGTACTGCAAGGATCAGTGCTTGGGCCTCAACTATTCACAATCTACATCAATGATTTGGATGAGGGGACCAAATGTAAGATATCCAAGCTTGCTGATGATACAAAGCTAGGTGGGAATGTAAGTTGTGAGGAGGATGCAAGGAGGCTTCAAGGGGATATAGACAGGCTAAGTGAGTGGGCAAGAACTTGGCAAATGGAATATAATGTGGAGAAATGTGAAGTTATCCACTTTGGTAGGAAAAATAGAAAAGCAGAGTATTTTTTAAATGGTGAGAGATTGGGAAATGTTGGTGTTCAGAGGGACCTGAGTGTCCTTGTACACGAACCACTGAAAGTTAACATGCAGGTACAGCAAGCAATTAGGAAAGCAAATGGTATGTTGGCCTTTATTACAAGAGGATTTGAGTATAAGAGTAAAGACGTCTTACTGCAATTATATAGGGTCATGGTGAGACCACACCTGGAGTATTGTGTACAGTTTTGGTCTCCTTACCTAAGAAGGATATACTTGCCATAGAGGGAGTGCAACGAAGGTTCATCAGACTGATTTCTGGGATGGGGGGATTGTCTTATGAGGACAGATTGAGTAGACTAGGTCTATATTCTCTAGAGTTTAGAAGAATGAGAGGTGATCTCATTGAAACATACAAAATTCTTACAGGGCTTGACAGGGTAGATGCAGGGAGGATGTTTCGCCTGGCTGGGGAGTCTAGAACCAGGGGTCACAGTCTCAGAATAAGGGGTCGGTCATTTAGGACTGAGATGAGGAGAAATTTCTTCACTCAGAGGGTGGTGAATCTTTGGAATTCTCTACCCCAGAGGGCTGTGGAGGCTCAGTCGTTGAGTATATTGAAGACAGAGATCGATAGATTTTTGAATATTAAGGGAATCCAGGGATATGGGGATAGTGCAGGAAAGTGGAGATGAGGTAGAAGATCAGCCATGATCTTATTGAATGGTGGAGCAGGTTCGAAGGGCCAAATGGCCAACTCCTGCTCCTATTTCTTATGTTCTTATGACTAAGGTCAGAGCATGTGCAGTGACAGGACAAGTAGCAGAATGGATAGAAAACTGGCTACAAAACAGAAAACAGAGAGTAGGGGTTAAAGGCAATGTTCCCTCTAAGCTGTGCGGCCTCGCAGCTCTCAGGGCTTTTCCAATGTTAAATTTCGTGCATGCTCGAATTTGTGAATGGGCCGCACAAAAATTAGAGGGAACATATGTTAAAGGTAGTTGCTCAAACTGGCAGAAGGTGGAAAGTGGTGTTCACCATTTACATAGATGATTTTGACTCGGGATCAAAATTTGCGGATGACAGCAAATTGGAGGGTGTAGTTAATACTGAGGAAGACTGCGCCAAAATACAAGAAGACATTAACAAACTTGTAGAATGGACGTGTAAATAGCAATTAAATTTCAATATAGGTAAGTGTGAGGTGGTACATTTTGGTAGGAGGAATAAGGAGGCCATTACTCCTTGAAAATAAGAGTCTAAATGGGGTAGAAGCGCAAAGGGATCTAGGGTTACAGATTCACAAATTGTTAAAAGTAGCAACACAGGTTAACAAAGCCATAAAAAGTACAAACAAAGCACTGGGGTTCATTTCTAGAGGAATAGAATTCAAAAGCAAAGAAGTTATTTTAAAATTATATGGAACCTTGGACAGCGATTTTGATGACCTCGGCGGGTCCGTGGCGGGCGACGTCGGTGTCGGGTCTCGACCCCGCTGCTGTCTCCATCCCGGTCTCTGAAATTAATTTCCCTTGATTGGGCTTGTTAAGCCCGCCCAGCGCGTTTCCCAGCCAATTAGAGGAAGCGGGTCTGGTGACGTCATTTGATGACGCGTTATCAGCCTTAAAGGTTTCCTTAAAGAGACCATGGCCAACTTTATTTTGACATTTGTGCTGTCAGTGTTCTACAGCATTGAGGTGCTGCAAACACAGACAAGCACTGCACAGAGGTGCAGGGCTGCACCCAGGCTGTCCCATGACTCCCTCCATATGCACCTCCACCCATCCCTCTCTATCTACATTATCACATCCCCATCTCACTAGCCACCCCTCACCACTCACCCTCATCCTAGTGCAATCATACCAACTAACAACACACAAGGGTAGGCACTCTGATGTTTTACGCAATGTTCATGTGAAGTTTCTGTTAATATGTCAAACATTGAAACCTTTATTTTCAACACTTTGCATTCTTGGACAGATTTGCGTGCATCTTTGGAAGTGGCTTAGTGAGTTGTAGTGAATGGTGAGACATAACGGTACCCCCTGCAATGGTGATGAGTGTGAAGACTTACAGCATTGTGAATCTGTTGTGCAAATGCAGTGAGGAAGAGTTTGTGGCTGAGGGAAGATATCTCTGTAAGGTGGGAGATTTTACTGTACATTTGAAGCTGTCAACTCAACAGCTGATTCAATGCCACTGACCTCACTCCTCTGCTTGACAGACATGGTCCATGACCAGCATGGAACCCATGGACGAGCTGTCAAATGCAGAAGCTGAGCTGAAATTCATTCTTAAGTGGCTCTAAACAGCCACTAATTACCTGAATTGGATCCCTCGCTGTGAACCTGCCACTGCGTGTCGAGTCTGCTCTGTGCTCACAGACCCGACATCGGGGAAAGGCGCACGGCAGCAGCTTCACAGCGGGTCCCGACCTGCTGGGGGAAAAAACACTTTCCCACCCGACCCACCACTGATCGTGCCCGCTGACCTCCCACAAAATTCCGCCCATTGTCTCCATATTACAAAAAGAATAAAGAAGCACTGGAGAAAGTGTAAAAAAGATTCACAAGGATGATACCAGAACTGAGAGGGTACAATTATCAAGAAAGACTGAACGCGATGGGGCTCTTTTCTATAGAAAAGACAAGACTGAGAGGTGACCTGATAGAGGTCTTTAAAATAATGAATGGGTTCAATAGGGTAGACATGGAGAAGATGGGCTGGATTTTGCTGGAGGTCAGCTGGTGCGATCAGTGGCGGGTCGGGTGGGAAAGTTTTTTTCCCCAGCGGCTCGGGACACCGCTGTCAACCCGCCGCCACACGCCTTTACCAAATGTCGGGTCTGTCAGTGCTGAGCAGACCCGACATACAGCGGTGGGGGACCCAATTAAAATCAGTAGTGGCTTGTTTACAGCCACTTATCAATGGTTTTTTCCCAGCTTTTTGAATTTGACAGGATGCCCACTGGTTTCCCGATGTGCCTAGACCTAATCTGTGAAGTTGAGGCGGGAAGTCAGTGGCCATTGAATCAGCTGATGAGTCGACAGCATCAAATGTCAAGTCAAAGCTCCCAGCTGATTGAGAAATGTTCCCTTAACCACTAGCTTCTCTAAACTGCATTTCCGCTATAGATTCAGGATGCTGCAAGTCTTTACGCAAGTCTCCATCCAGTCTGACCTCATTACCTCTCCCACCATTGACAGATCGCTTCTGTCATCTCTACTTCACCTGCCATCTATTCCATCAGCATGGGTCCCCTTTATACTCTCTCACCTTGGTCCTCAGAATACCACCACGATCAGCTCCAACACCAGCAGCACCAGTCACACCAGCAGCACCACCAACAATACCACCAACCTTCTCCGCAATCACCTGATGCTGCACAGGACAGAGGGCATCAGCACCCGACCACATTGCTGCTCAGGAGACCAGGGATGGCCTCACCATGGCCAGATTTACTTCATTTGATGCTGTACACCCTGGCTGCCACATGATGCGCCAGGTTGGCACCACCCCACACCAACACCATAAAGCATCCCTACAATGCCCAAGCCATTCCTTTCACACTCATCACCATTGCGGGCGGTACCGTTATGTCTCACCATTCACTGCAAATCACTAAGTCACTTCCAAAGATGCACACAAATCTGTCCAAGAACGCCAAGTGTTGAAAATAAAGGTTTCAATGTTTGACACCACATTAACAGAAACTTTACATGAACATTGCATAAAACACCCACGTGCCTACCCTTGTATGTTGTTAGTTGATATGATTGCACTAGGATGAGGGTGAGTGTAAGGGGTGGTTAGTGAAATGGGGAAGTGATAATGTAGATAGAGAGAGAGGGATGGGTGGAGGTGCAAGGTAAGTTTGTGTGAGTAAGGATGTGCAGCAGTAGGGTAGGGAAGGCAGAGTGATGGGGATGTGATGAGAGGCACAGCAGGATGAGGCTGAGTGTGGACTTGAGTGGGAGCAGAGGCAGCAGCAGCAGCATAAAGGGAGCTGAGCGGCGATTAAAAAAAAACAAAAGGAGTGACGTCACAGGATAGCTGGTAACTGATTGGTTGGTAAAGGTCACACAGTTTTATTTCTCTTCAAGTTCGGGCCGGGGTTAAATAGCTGGTTAGGGATAAAGCAGGAGCTTGGTGATTAGTAACTGTTAATACTGTACTAAATTAGTAACTGTTAATACTATATTATATTAATAACTTGAATTAGATACATCTTAGTCTTACGTTTCTGTAAAGTTAGTTAATATTCGAATAAATAAAGGCATGGCAGGGCAGGGCAGCTCGGTCCAGCGGAATGCACTTCCTCTGCCATGTGGGAACTCCAGGACGCTTCCCGTGTCCTGGATAACCACGTGTGCAGGAGGTGTCGTCAGCTGGAGGAGCTCGAGCTCCGGGTTTCGGAGCTTGAACAGCAGCTGGCATCACTGCGGTGCATCCGTGAGGCTGAGAGCTACATGAATAGCACATTGCAGGAGGTGGTCACCCCGCAGCTAAGGAGTGCGCAGGCAGAGAGGGAATGGGTGACCGCCAGACAGAAGAGGAGGACCAGGCAGGTAGTGCAGGAGTCCCCTGAGTGCATCTCACTCTCTAACCAGTATTCTGTTCTGAGATGGTTTCTCTGGGGAGTACAACCAGAGCCAAGTCCACAGTACCACAGGTGGCTCAGCTGAACAGGGGGGGAGGAGGAAGATAGGGAAAGCAATAGTGGAAGGGGATTCGATAGTTAGGGGAGCAGACAGGCATTTCTGCGACCGCAGATGTGACTCCAGGATGGTATGTTGCCTCCCTGGTGCCAGGGTTAAGGATGTCACTGAGCAGCTGCAGAACATTCTGAGGGGGGAGGGTGAACAGCCAGAGGTCCTGGTCCATATCAGTACCAACGACATAGGTAGAAAGAGGGATGAGGTCCTGCAGGCAGATTTCAGGGAGCTAGGAAAGAGATTAAAAAGCAGGACCTCAAAGGTAGTAATCTCTGGATTACTCCCGGTGCCACACATGAGTGAGTATAGAAATAGGAGGATAGAGCAGATGAATGTGTGGCTGGAGAGATGGTGGGCTTCAGATTCCTGGGGCATTGGGACCGGTTCTGGGGGAGGTGGGACCTGTACAGGCCAGACGGGTTGCACCTCAACAGAGCCGGTACCAATATCCTCACGAGGAGGTTTGCTAGTGCTGTTAGGGAGGGTTTAAACTAATTTGGCAGGGGGATGGGCACCAGGATGTAGCATTAGAAAGGAGAAACAAAGGGCACAAGGGCTTGGGAGAGACAGTTAGCACTAAAGTAAGAAATAGTGAGGTATTAGGTGGGGTCAGACTAAGAGAGAACACAGGATGGTCTAAGATAGGCTTACAGTGTAAGTATGTGAACACATGAAGCATAGTAAACAAGGTTGGTGAGCTGCAGGCGCAAATAGCCACATGGGAATATGATGTCATGGCAATAACGGAGACCTGGTTCAAAAAAGGGCAGGATTGGGTATTAAATATTCCTGGATATAAGGGGGGAAAAATTCAGTTGGTTGCACCTCTCGTTAGCGCCTTAAGAGGGCGCTAATGGGGCACAAAGCATCTAGCGCCCAGGCGCTGCGAAGTTTGCGCCGCTCGCGAAATTAACTAGACATTTTGCGGCGGCGCTAAACACTACCGCCACGATCTCCTGCGCCGGCAGATCATGACGTCAGTCGAGTGCGCAACGCCCCGGTATCGCCCCTGGAGCGGATATTGAGTGGCACCCCCCTGCCTTACCGCCTGACACTAGCAACGACAGGTTGAGGGGAGCATTCTGCAGTCATGAAGGGAAAGGGGGAGCGCTATTTAAAGGTGACCGCTTCCTGCCTTTTATTGTTGGTGCCATTTTTGAACTACGCATTCTGAGAGAGAGAGAGAGAGACTTCTGGAGAGATTCAACGTTGTGTGAAGGAGTTTTGGGTACTGAGCAGCACTTTGCAGGTTCATTTTGATTTGCCATTCCTTGTATCGATTTAGAAGAGACTGTGGGGGCTGCACTCTGAGCTCTTTGCCTGGTGCTCTCCATTGTTCTTTCCAGCAGATTTGATGTGCAGGTCTCTCCAGGCCGAGATTCAAGGCTGCAATGAGCAGGATGTGGATGGAAAGCAAGATTAACCATCCCCTTTAAGAACTGGCCCGTGCCATTGTGTGTGTGTTCCATTGCTGACTGACATTACATGAGCTTCGCCAGCGCTCTGAGGTAGCGCCTCGCTCCTCAGCCTTTGCGCCTTAAGACAGGTGTGAAGCACCTGATTTAGCGCTCCAATCACCTCCAGGGGCGATAAAAGTCAAGTTTGCAGTCGGTGGCGATAATTAGCGCCAGGCGCTAATCTTTGCGCCCAGCCGATAATTGCGCCCCAAATGGGGCGATACTGAATTTCTCCCCCAAGGTGTTCAGGAAAGCTGGGGAAGGAAAGATAGGAGGTGGTGTGGCAGTATTGGTTAAGGAGAATGTTACAGTGCTGGAGAAGGAGGATGTCCTGGAGGGCTCAAGGACAGAATCTATATGGCTAGAGTTAAGAAATAATAGAGGTGCCATTACACTACTAGGTGTATTCTAAAGGCCACCAACTAGTGGGAAAAATATGGTGGAGCAAATTTGCAGAGAAATTACAGACAGATGCAAGAACTATAGAGTAGTGATAATGGGGCACTTCAACTATCCTAATATAGACTGGAATAGTAATAGTGTAAAGGGCAGAGAGGGGGAAGAATTTCTGAAGTGTGTTCAGGAGAACTTCCTTGATTAGTACGTTTCTGGCCCAATGAGGAAGGAGGCATTGCTGGATCTGGTTCTGGGGAATGAGGTAGGTCAAGTGGAGCAAGTGTCAGTAGGTGAATATTTGGGGAACAGTGATAATTGTATCATAAGGTTTAGATTAGCTATGGAAAAGGACAGGGAGCAATCTAGAGTAAAAATACTTAATTGGAGGAAGGCCAATTTCAGTGGGATGAGAACGGATCTGGCCCGGGTAAACTGGAATCAAAGATTGGCAGGCAAAACTGTAATAGAACAATGGGCTGCCTTTAACGAGGAAATAGTTCGGGCACAGTCGAGGTACATTCCCACTAGGGGGAAAGGTAGGGCAACTAAAGTCAGAGCTCCCTGGATGACGAAAGAGATAGAGAGTAAGATGAAGCAGAAAAAGAGTGCATATGACAGATGTAAGGTAGAGAATACATCTGAGAATCAGGCTAAATATAGAAAGTTCAGAGGAGAAGTGAAAAAGAAAATAAGAGGGGCAAAGAGAGGGTAGGAGAATAGATTGGCAGCCAACATAAAAGGTAATCCAAAAGTCTTCTATAGGCATATAAATCGTAAATGGGTAGTAAGAGGAGGGGTGGGGCCGATTAGGGACCAAAAAGGAGACCTACGCATGGAGGCAGAGGGTATGGCTGAGGTGCTAAATGAGTACTTTACATCTGCCTTTACCAAGGAAGAAGATGCTGCCATAGACATAGTGAAGGAGGAGGTAGAGGAGATACTGGATGGGATAAAAATTGATAAAGAGGAGGTACTAGAAAGGCTGACTGTACTTAAAATAGATAAGTCACCAAAACCAGATGGGATGCATCCTAGGACGTTGAGGGAAGTTAAGGAAGAAATCGCGGAGGTACTGGCCATAATCCTCCAATCCTCCTTAGAAACGGGGGTGGTGCCAGAGGACTGGAGAATTCCAAATGTTACACCCTTGTTCAAAAAAGAGTGTAAAGATAAATCCAGCAACTACAGGCCAGTCAGTTTAACCTCGGTAGTGGGGAAGCTTTTAGAAACAATAATCAGGGACAAAATTAACAGTCACTTGGACAAGTGTGGATTAATTAAGGAAAGCCAGCACGGATTTGTTAAAGGCAAATCGTGTTTAACCAACTTGATCGAGTTTTTTGATGAGGTAACAGAGAGTGTTGATGAGGGCAATGCGGTTGATGTGGTGTACATGGATTTCCAAAAGGCATTCGACAAAGTGCCACATAATAGGCTTCCCAGCAAAGTTGAAGCCCATGGAATAAAAGGGACAGTGGCAGCATGGATACGGAATTGGCTAACGACAGGAAACAGAGAGTAGTGGTGAACAGTTGTTTTTGGACTGGAGGAGGGTATACAGTGGTGTTCCCCAGGGGTCGGTTCTCGGATCACTGCTTTTCTTGATATATATTAATGACTTGGATGTGGGTGTACAGGGCACAATTTCAAAATTTGCAGATGACACAAAACTTGGAAGTATAGTGAATAGTGAGGAGGATAGTGATAGACATCAAGAGGACATAGAAAGGTTGGTGGAATGGGCGGACACGTGGCAGATGAAATTTAACGCAGAAAAGTGCGAAGTGATACAAGTTGGTAGAAAGAATGAGGAGAGGAAATATAAACTAAAGGGTACAATCCGAAAGTGGGTGCATGAACATTGAAGGTGGCAGGGCAGGTTGAGAAAGCAGTTAAAAAAGCTTATGAGATCCTGGGCTTCATAAATAGAGGCATAGAGTACAAAAGCGTGGAAAGTATGATGAACCTTTATAAAACACTGGTTTGGCCTCAGCTGGAGTATTGTGTCCAATTCTGGGCACCACACTTTAGGAAGGATGTGAAGGCCTTAGACAGGGTGCAGAAAAAATTTACGAGAATGTTTCCAGGGATGAGGGACCTCAGTTACGTGGATAGACTGGAGAAGCTGGGGTTGTTCTCCTTAGCGCAGCGAAGATTGAGAGGAGATTTGATAGAGGTGTTCAAAATCATGAGTACTTTCCCATCCAGGGATTTTCCCGAAAGCCTGTCAGTAAAACTGGTTATCACCGAGCTCCCCCCACGCCCCCCTCCCCCAACTTTGGGTTGTGAATCTCCAGAAACCATCTCTCACTATTCTCAAAATCAATGGGGCCATCCTGACTCTAATTGGCATCAATTGGCTGTAATTGTCTCAATTCAACGTGGTCCGTGAGCAGCAACATTCCACAAGCTTTAATACTAAAATAAAAACAGAAAATGCTGGAAATACTCAGCAGGTCAGGCAGCATCTGTAGAGAGAGAAACAGAGTTAGCATTTCAGGTCGATGACCCTTCGTCAGAACTGGAAAAAGCTGGAGATGAAACAGGTTTTTAAGCAAGTGTAGGGGCAGGGAAAGGGGGAGGGGAGGAAAGAACAAAAGTGAAGGTCTGTGATAGGATGGAAGGCAGGAGAGATTAAGAGACAAAAGGGATGATGGTGCAAGGCAAAAGGAGATGGTAATGAGACAAGTTAAGAAACAAAAGATGGCTCTAGATGAAGTGTAAATGGCGACGGCAGAATGAAAGACAGCTGCTATGTGAGAGAGAGAAAAAAAATGGAAAAAAAAGATAGGTTGCAGAGGTTATGGTCTGAAATTGTTGAACTCAATGTTGAGTCCAGAAGGCTGTAAAGTGCCTAATCGAAAGATGAGGTGCTGTTCCTCGAGCTTACGTTGAGCTTCATTGGAACAGTGTAAGAGGCCGAGGACAGAGAGATCAGAGTGGGAGTGGAGCGGAGAATTAAAGTGACAGGCGACCGGAAACTCAGGGTCACCCTTACGGACTGAACGGAGGTGTTCCGCAAAGCGGTCACCCAATCTGCGTTTGGTCTCCCCTTCTTCTTCTCTTCTTCTTAGGCAGTCCCTCGGAACCGAGGATGACTTGCTTCCACACTAAAAATGAGTTCTCAGGTGACTGATGAGTCCAATGCAGGACATACAGACTCTGTCACAGGTGGGGCAGACGGTGGTTGAAGGGGCGGGTGGGTGGGGTGCTTGGGTTGACGTGCACTCCTTCCGTTTTTTGCGCTTGGCTTCTGCTTGCTCCCGGCGAAGAGACTCGAGGTGTTCGGCGCCTTCCCGGATGCTTCTCCTCCACTTTGTGCGGTCTTGGACCAGGGATTCCCAGGAGTGGGTGGGGATGTTGCACTTTTTCAAGGAGGCTTTGAGGGTGTCCTTAAAGCATTTCCTCTGCCCACCTGGGGCTCTCTTGCCGTGTCAGAGCTCCGAGTAGAGTGCTTGCATTGGGAGTCTTATATTGGGCATGCGGACAATGTGGCCCATCCATCGGAGCTGATCGAGCGTGGTCAAAGTTTTGATGCTGGGGATGTTGGCCTGAGCGAGAACACTGACGTTGGTGCGCCTATCCTGCCAATGGATTTGTAGGATCTTGCGGAGGCAGCGTTGGTGGTACCTCTCCAGTGCTTTGAGGTGCCTGCTGTACATGGTCGATGTCTCTGAAGCATACAGGAGGGCGGGTATCACAACTGCTCTGTAGATCATGAGCTTGGTGCCGGATTTGAGGTCCTGGTCTTCAAACACTCTCTTCCTCAGGCGACCGAAGGCTGCACTGGCACACTGAAGGCGGTGTTGGACTTCATCATCGACGTCTGCCCTTGTTGACAGTAGGCTCCCGAGGTATGGAAAGTGGTCCACGTTGTCCAAGGCCTCGTCATGGATTTTGATAATCGGGGAGCAGTACTGAGTGGCGGGGGCAGGTTGGTAGAGGACCTTTGTCTTACGGATGTTTATTGTAAGGCCCATGCTCTCGTACGCTTCGGTGAAGGTGTTGACGATGGTTTGGAGTTCGACCTCCGAGTGTGCGCAAACGCAAGCATCATCTGCATACTGTAATTCAATGACAGAGGATGGGACGACCTTGGATCTGGACTGGAGGCGACGGAGGTTGAACAGTTTCCCGATTGTTCTGTAAATTAGCTCCACTCCAGCGGGGTGCTAACTGAGGGTGAGATGGAGCATTGCAGCAAGGAAAATCAAGAAGAGCGTTGGTGCGATGACACAGCCTTGTTGACCCCGGTCCGTACGTGAATTGGGTCTGTGGTAGATCCGTTGGTCAGGATCACGGCTTGCATGTCGTCGTGAAGCAGGCGGAGGATGGTGACAAACCTTTGAGGGCAGCCGAATTTGAGGAGGACACTCCATAATCCCTCACGGTTGACAGTGTCGAAGGCCTTTATGAGGTCAAAGAAGGCCATGTACAACGGTTAGTGCTGTTCCCTGCATTTCTCTTGTAATTGACGCGCGGTGAAGATCATGTCCATTGTGCCCCTTATTGGGCAGAATCCACATTGCAACTCTGGGAGGAGCTCTTTAGCCACTGGGAGAAGGCGATTGAGGAGGATTCTTGTGATGACTTTCCCTGTGGCAGACAGCAGGGAGAGTCCTCCTTAATTACCGCAATCGGACTTGTCACCTTTCTTGAAGATGGTCACGATTATGGCGTCTCTGAGATCCCCTGGCATGCTCTCCTCCTTCCAAATAAGAGAAATGAGTTCATGTATTCGTGCCAATAATGCTTCTCTGCTATGCTTTAGCACCTCGGCGGGGATTCCATCTGCTCCTGAGGCCTTGTTCTTCAGTTGTCAGATAGCCTTTTCAACCTCATGCTGGGCGGGGGTTGTGCTGAGGTGGTGGCAGGTAGTATGCTGTGGGATGGAGTTGAGGAAACTCGCGTCGAAGACAGAGGGCTGGATTTTCATTGACCCGTGGAGGCGGGTTTGGAGGCATGTGGGGGGTTAAAATTGCGAAAACTGGCGGGCGGGCACAAGTCCGCCTCCATCCCGCCTCCACACAATTTTCATTAAATTGTGTCTGCTGGTCCCGACTCCGTCCCGCCTTTAAGAGGTGGGATAGGCTGTTAAGGCCCTTAACAAGCATAAATTGGCTCTATAATGCCATTTTGAAAGGCCTTTGTGATTTTAACCCTTGATCTACGTGAAGCACGCCTGTTCTGAACCACGATTGTGAAACCTGGCGGGAGCACATTTGGATAGCTGACTATCAGCTGCAGGTCCACTATTACAACGGAGATATGATGAAGGTAGTAGTAGTATTAGGTCTGAAAGTCGCCTCTGATGCTGCTGCATTGAAGGTCTTCAGAGACTCACTCACTCTCTCTCTCTCTCTCTCTCGCTCTCTCTCTCTCTTTCTCTCTCCTTAGAGCTGCTGCTCATTTTGCATCCAGGTCCCCTCACAGCAAAGGCCAGGCAGTCTCTGACCTGCAATGCAGCAGCAATGATGACATCATCAGAGGCGACTTTCAGACTGAAACCACGAATTGGTTCATGGGTTCCCACATGCTGGAACTCAATTGCCCAATTAGGTGAAAATTGCATCAATCTCCCACATCCAATTGCAGTCGGGTGGATAACACGAAGTGCGGATGTCACGACCCCAACCCGCCCCAGTATCAAAATCCAGCCCAGAGTCTCGGTTAAGGAGATCTTCGAAGTGCTCCTTCCAGCGGGCACTGACTGCCTCTCTGTCCTTGATGAGTACCTCTCCGTTCTTGGCCCGCAGTGGGGTAGGACCTTGGGTGCTTGGGCCGTAGGTGGTCTTGACTGCACTAAAGAATCCACGCACGTCATGGTTGTTGGCTAGCTGCTGGATCTCCTGCGCTTTCTCCACCCACCATCTGTTCTTTAGGTCGCAAATTTTTTGTTGGACCTCGGCCTTCAGGCGTCTGTAGAGCTGCTTTCTTGCTCTCGAGTTCTGTTGCTGTTTCCAGATCAGGAATGCCTTGCGGTCACCCAATCTGCATTTGGTCTCCCCAATGTAGAGGAGACTGCATCGTGAGCAGCGAATACAGTATACTAAATTACAAGAAGTACAAGTAAATCGCTGTTTAACCTGGAAAGTGTGTTTGGGGCCCTGGACAGTGGGAAGGGAGGAGGATAAAGGGCACATGTTGCATCTCCTGCGCTTGCTCAGGAAGGGGTGTTGGGGGTGATAGAGGAGTGGACCAGGGTGTTGCGGAGGGAGCGGTCCCTTCGGAATGCTGAAAGGGGAGGTGAGGGGAAGATATGTTTGGTGGTGGGATCTTTTGTATTAGCTTTAATACTAATCTTCAATACCTGGCTCATATACAAATAAACTCCTCTTTGTCTCAGTGACTAAAACACATGGCTGTAAAGAGAATTCTAAACCTGTGCAGATCCAGTTTAATTTAAAAACACACCACTTAAATATAATGAATTTCCAAATCCTTTCTGTGGAAAACTGGTCAAGAAATCCCAAACTGTGGCACCATCTATCTATATTAAAGAAATGGCGTACTTAGCATGCATTTCTTGTCTTGTCACATTTCTCCTTTCCTGTCCATTACACTTCGGGGGAATTTTAACCCCAAAAAACGGGTGGGTTGGAGTCGGGTGGGAGGTTAAAGTGTTAAAAATCTGAATCCCGACCCCAACCCACCTCCAACCCGCTCATTTACGGTTTTAATGGAGGTGGGACGGGGGTGGGGGGGGGCAGGCAGCCAACCCACTCCAGGAGGCAGGTCACTCATTTAAATATTATAATGAGGCTGGCGTGCCTCAGATCTAAGCATCATTTTAAATTTAACAGTGGCTGGTCAGGTTTTGCAGGCCTCATGAAACCCGCCTGCCTCACCCACCCCCCTGCGATCGGAGACTCCCCCACAAGGCTTCTGATCCCGGCCCCCCTCCCCAATTGCCTTCCCGGCCTCCCATCCCCCACCGATGATGTTCAGGCCCCTTATGTTCTCTGCCTCCCCCCTCCTCGATGCTCCTCCGGCCCCCGAAGTCATCTGCCTCCATCCTGATCATCCTCCGACTCCCCCCACATCAACCCCCGGCCTCCCGATCATCCTCCGGCCCCCCCGATCATCCTCAGGCCCGCCCCAATCACCTCGCTTTAGTTGCTGGGTTTCACGAGGCCCGGGCAAACCGGACAGCCATAGTAAAATGTTAAATTCGAGGCTTCTGGCCTCATTAACATAGTTAAAATGCCAACCCGCCTCCTGGGAGCGGGTTGGTTGCCCGTCCATTGTCTCGCCTCAGTAAAACATGGAAGTCGGCGGGTTGGAGCCAGCTTCCCAACATGCTTGGAATTTTTGCCCATTTAACCCCCCACTCCCCCCCATGTTAAAATTCCCCCCATGACTCAGTGCTACAGAAAGCCGTGCACTTACCACCCAATAAACCATTAAAAGAACCAAAGTGCATTGTTTAAATCCATCATTTTTACCTCAGGTCAGTGTCTGACATGAAAAAATGTTTCATTTTGATTATGATATAAAGACGTAGTAATAAAGACAAAATGCATATTTGAAATTTTATTTTAAAAATGCCATTTAGGTAAACAAAGAATTTGCTGCTTTTTCTTCCGAAAGACAAGGCAAAGAAATGAGTTTTTTTCAAATTACTTAATTATACAATAGAGTATTTGAGCAGGGGCAATCCCTCTTTTACAACTGCACCTATTCATTAGTAGGCAATGTAGTCCTCAGTTTATGTTCAATCTGACATTCCACAGGTAAACCCTGCATCATAACATTTTATAAATTAGTACCCCTACAGTCACAGTCCTACAATAAACCTGTCAGCTCTGACATGTGTCAAAACCAACCTCTCAGCTCCATGTGCAGCGTGTTTGGAGGAGAGATCATGCCTCGCAGGAAGGGTATTTTAAGCATGTTACATGTACAATATCCACAGGTACTGCATTATGCACATGATGATTGTCATCTTCTGCGGAATATTTTTTGCTTCTAAATTCTAATGGCTGAAACACGGCATCTGTCATGGATGCAAACTTCAAAGGACCAATCCCAATTCCACCGCACCCTCCCTTTCTCAGGCACTATGTCCGTTTGGCTTTTGTTTCATCTATACAGCCAAATCAAGGCCGTGGGACGCCAGAAAGCTAATAGAAAATAAGAATACATTAACTAGAGATGCAATATATACATTGTGTACCCTGATAACCCATCTCAAAAATGTGCAAATTAAAAAAAAATAATGCCAGTGTGATCTCAAAAAAAAGGAAACAGAAAATTCAGTAGTTAAAACATTTCAATTAATTCTAAATAAATTAACACAAAATAAAGTGATTTCTGTGGAGTTCGAATAACTTTGGTAAAAGGATGTTTGAACGAAATTACTCTCTCGTTGATTTGTTTGCTTTCTCTTGGGATGGTGTCGTCACATGCGTTGTGGTTCGACTGTTGTTGGGGATGGCTGTTTTTGCTCTGGGTGTGCAGTCCTGATTCTCTTTGATCTGCCGCTGTGCCACATCTTTCACCCTTAGCGCAGAATTTGGGCAGCTACCATCCATCTGGGCAGTCCCTAATACTGAGGTGCATTGCGGAGTTTTTTTTCAGAAGGCAGTGCTGACCGCATTTCCTCGCCTTCCTGCGAGTCGCACTATTTCCTGAGGGACCTTGTCCAGCTGCTCGTAAGCCAAGCTACCTTCTTCTCCTAGGGAAGGAAGAAGTGTGGGATATGAAAATGATTTTTTGCAATTGGGTCGTGACTGTGATGTGCACACATTTTCAATACATGAAACATTATAATGGCCCCAATTTGCATGTGATGGGTTTATGGTGGATCGCAGAATCACAGAATTTTACAGCTTAGGAGGCCGCCATTTGGCCTTTGAACTCTCTGAAAGAGCTGCACAACTAGTCCCATTCACAGTTCTTTCACCATATCATTTAAAATTTTCCTTTTCAGATATTTATCCACTTCCCTTTTAAAGGCTGTTACGAATTCTGCTTCCCCCACTGTTTCCGGTAGGCCATTCCATGTCCAAACAACCCTCTGCATAAAAAAAAATCACCTAACCCCTATCCTCGTTCTCCCGATATTTTAAATTTATGCTCTGTAGTTACTGACTCACTGACCAGTGGAAATAGTTTTTCTCTACTTATCAAAACCCTTTATCATTTTGAACACCTCTATTAGATCTCCTCTTAACCTTTTCTGTTTTGGTGAAAAGAACTCCACTTTCTCTAGTCTTTGCTCATAACTAAAGCCTCTCAGCCCTGGTATCATTTTACAAAATCGCTTCTTTATTCACACCTTGATATTCTTCCTAAAGTAGGGCACCCATAGGTAGACAAAATGAGGTGGATATTCCTTTAGGCCCATTTTCAGGCCTGAAATGGGTGTTGTGCATAGAGCAACTGGGAGACCTGAGGCTGGTCAAAAATTGGGCCTCAGGCCTCATTAATATTATTTGGGTAAACTGCTGGTGCCTGTTACACCTCCACCAGCAGTTCGCCCATTTTAAGAAGATGAATATTGGGCCACGGTCCTGGGTGGCAGCTGCCTGAAGGTAAGTCCCGGAGGGGAAGTAGAGCATCAACGGGAGGAGGGAGCTGGTTGGGAGCACCGCAGAGTCAGGAAGGGGGTGCAGGGGGGAGGGAGGGGGGGGGGGGGGGGGGGGGAAGAACTCCTGATCCTCCTGGCTCCACAGCCACGTTTTTTAAAACTATACTTACCTTTTGGTGGTGGTCGCTGCTTAGGCCACAACAGCTGCTGAAGAATCCTGAGCCGAGTAGGCCCAGTTCCTGCTCTGTTCACCACTATCCCATTTCACAGAGCAGGCCTAAAACAGGCAATAGGCCCCTCATTTACATATGTAAAGGGTCTAACGCCTGTGTTAGGCAGCTGCCAGGGTCGCCTGAAATACGACTCAACCCAATATCTTGTTGGACATGTTTCAGGTGTACTTTGGGTGTGGGATGTTGGTCCCTGAAATTGAGCCTTGTTGTGCCCCTTTTACACCCTAAAAAAACAGGAGCAACGAGGTCCAATTTCTACCTCAATATTCCAACTGTGGCCTAACCAATAATTTGTATAGGTTTAGCATTATCACTTTGATTTTCTACTCTTTGCCCCTATTCATAAAACCCTTGATCCCCTATGCTTTGTTATCTTGTCCGCGCACTTTTAAAGATTTGTGTATCTGAACCACTAAGTCTCTCTGCTCCTTTACTGCTTTGAAAGTGGGATGTACAAGCATGGCACAGCTGATTCTGCCCAAATTCTAAATGGTGCCCCACAGGCCATGGTAAAAAGCACGTGTTTCGCAACCCAAAGCCTGCTGGTCCCAGTGCCTCAATTGGGATCAATTCCATCCTTTTACTCAATGGGTTGCCTCCTGTCAGCAGCAAGAATCCTCCTGTTGGTTATTCACACTGGTGACAGTCATGGAGGAATCTACAGCCTCAATTTGAAATAGGCTGTATATAGTGACGGCACAAGTCCCAGCCAGATTGGAGATGATTGGGTAATTCCCCAGTCAATCACGCCTGGAAGCCACACTGCTGTAGGTAACTGGGATTGATTTTACACACACACAATTTGTATTATGTAACTAACTTCCACTCTGCATTTTTCTGGAGAAGTAATTCTGATGTTCTCGGGAGACTCGGTTTGCTGTAGTTTCGGATATGAGTTCAGAGACTCTAACTTAAAACCACAAGTCCCAGCCCCGCCTCCAACAAATTGGCTGACATAGTGGTGTCAATGTTCACGCTGTTTGAAATCAAGACTATACGAGAGGTGAGTGGCAAAGTGTGGAAACGTGCAAATTGCACCCTCTTTTTAAGTAACCCATTGCAACCTATCCGCAGTCATTTCCATATATCAGCCTCATGGGTCTACTTCATTCATTTGCGTGCCAGAGACAGGACAGTGAAAGGTCGATACAAAAAAATCAACCCAGAATGTAAGTGTTATTGTTGACTGACAGCCATGATGCACTGGAAGATGTGATAGACACTTTGGAGCCATGTTACTGATCTACACATCATCATTGTTCACCTTACAATCATTAGCATATGCTGACTCTAGTCAAATGTATATTCTGTGGCAGGATAGAATCAATTCAAAAATATAGGAGGGATCCCACATTTCCCCTAGGCACAATCTTAATTTGGTTTTAATTTCACTAAATGAAAAAGATATAAAAAATTAATCGGATGGAGAGAAAATCCAGCTCATTCTTGTACTGATAGCTTGCTGCAACTCCTTTCTCAATGCCCAATAGAAAAAGGCACCTTTTGCAGCTGCAGCACTGGCCACATTACCTCAATTTTTTTTAATTCATTCATGGGATGTGGGCGTCGCTGGCAAGGCCAGCATTTATTGCCCACTCCTAATTGCCCTTGAGAAGGTGCTGGTGAGCAGCCTTCTTGAACCACTGCAGTCCGTGTGGTAGTTGGAACCAGCTTTTATGCTGCTCTGTGTCTGAGTGGAGAAGGCAATAAAACCATTGGCTACTGTGATCCTCTGTGCTGGACCATGCTGCAATAAAACATCAGCCACTTACTGCATTATCTCTGTCTTCCTCATGTCATTGTAAGAAGATTTGTACTACAAGGGGCAGTACTGCCTTCAAAAGGAAATGGGCAGGTTTTACAGTTTAGTGCTTTCATCCCCGAGTTCTGCATGACGAGAACACCAAACGTAATATCAGGTGAATGGGTTAGTGTACCTGACTCCTAGCCTGACCTAGCCAGCCTGACCTTCCATCCATTAATTTCCATGGTCGGATAATCAGGTGGGCTGTTAATCTGCTGCACTGACCTCTGTGGCCAACGTTCCAGTTGTTGTCCTGACCCGAGAAACCTGACAGCCAGAGTGCTAGATTGTAAAATCTGGCCCAAATTTTTTGGCAAACCGTTACCAAATGTTGAATATAACTTTGAGCAAAGATCTATACACTGTGTGGCTCACCCACAAGGAAGAACACTCACCTAGTGAGAGGAGTGATTCAGCAGCGGCTTGACGTAGAACTTCTCTCTCAGATTGGCACAGACTCACCAGTATGTCAATGCTTTCACAAGCCTGGGGTAAAAAAAATTGAATATTTTGAATTAATTAAATGAGTATTGGTGGACATCCAGCTCCTCATGGAAGGACTTAATCATTCCACACATAAAATCATAATATTCAATAAGAGTTAAATGATACATCAAGGAACATATAGTCGGCAGCTGCGCCTTCAGACACCTAGGTTCCATTCATTTAGGGAATTTCCTCCCTAAACCCATCCACCTTCCTCTGCGCCTTTAAGACTCTCCTTAAACCTTCTAAACACCTTTTTGACCAAGCTTATGGTCACCCTTGCTAATTTCCCCTTCTGTGGCTTGCCACCGGTTTCTTTCTCACACATCTGTGAAGCACGTTTTTCTATGTTAAAGATGCCACACAAATGTGAGTTATTATGTGTTCAGAGCTGCCAACAATAGGCAAATCCTAGATATGAGAATTTCAGAGTCATGAGTTAGCGGTGTACAGTGAGATGTTGCCTTGTGCCAAAGACATAAACATGGTTATCTTTCCTCCTTTAAGACGCTCCTTAAAACCAACCTCTTTGACCAAGCTTTTGGTCATCTGCCCTAATTTCTCCTTGCGTGGCTCAGTGTCAAATTTTGTTTTATAACACTCCTGTGAAGTGCTTTGGGACATTTTACTATGTTATAGGCGCTATATAAATACAAGTTGTTGTTGAGTGCAGTAACTGGCAACGATAACACGAGCAGTCGGAGATGACCTTTCCTGCTTTAATCTGAGCAGGGCGGTGTTGGACATCCTGTATGTTCGACATCTTCTTTCAATCCTCTCTGGCTACAGGTGTGGTGCTGGAGGACTGCTAACATTGTACTGTTGTTTAAAAAGGGAGAAAGGGATAGACTGAGTAATTACAGGCCACTCAGCCTAACCTCAGTGGTGGGCAAATTGTTGGAAAAAATTCTGAGGGACAGTATTAATCGTCACTTAGAAAGGCACGGACAAATTAAGGATGGACCCTCCGCCACTTTAACAGTTTCCAGTTTCCTGGCCCCAACCGCCTCCTTTTCACCATGGACGTACAATCCCTCTACACCTCCATCCCCCACCAGGATGGCCTGAGGGCGCTCCGCTTCTTCCTTGAACAGAGGCCCAACCAGTCCCCATCCACCGCCACCCTCCTCCGCCTGGCTGAACTTGTTCTCACATTGAACAACTTCTCCTTTGACTCCACTCATTTCCTCCAAATCAAAGGTGTTGCTATGGGTACCCGCATGGGTCCTAGCTATGCCTGCCTTTTCGTGGGATATGTGGAACACTCTTTGTTCCAGTCCTACTTGGGTCCCCTCCCTCACCTCTTTTTCCGGTACATTGACGACTGTATCGGTGCCGTTTCCTGCTCTCGCCCTGAACTAGACAATTTCATTCACTTTGCCTCCAATTTCCACCCTTCCCTCACCTTCACATGGTCCATCTCCGACTCTTCCCTCCCCTTCCTCGACTTCTCCGTCTCCATCTCTGGGGATAGGTTATTGACCAACATTCACTACAAGCCCACTGACTCCCACAGCTACCTGGACTACACTTCCTCCCACCCCGCCTCCTGTAAGGACTCTATTCCCTTCTCCCAGTTCCTCCGTCTCCGCCGCATCTGCTCCGACGATGCCACCTTCCATACTAGTGCTTCCGACATGTCAACCTTTTTCCTCAACTGAGGATTCCCCTCTACCGTGGTCAACACGGCCCTCGACCGTGTCCGTTCCATCTCCCGCACTTCTGCCCTCACCCCGGCCCCTCCCTCCCGGAACCACGATAGAGTTCCCCTTGTCCTCACCTTTCACCCCACCAGCCTCCACATTCAACGGATCATCCTCCGCCATTTCCGCCACCTCCAACGTGATCCCACCACCAAACGTATCTTCCCCTCACCTCCCCTTTCAGCATTCCGTAGGGACCGCTCCCTCCGAGACACCCTAGTCCACTCCTCTATCACCCCCAGCACCCTCCCTTCCCGCCCTTCCCGTGCAAGCGCAGGAGATGCAACACCTGCCCTTATACATCCCCCCTTCCCACTCTCCAGGGCCCCAAACACCCCTTCCAGGTGAAACAGCGATTTACTTGTACTTCTTGCAATCTAGTATACTGTATTCGCTGCTCACGATGTGGTCTCCTCTACATTGGGGAGACCAAACGCAGATTGGGTGACCGCTTTGCGGAACACCTCCGTTCAGTCCGGAAGGGCGACCCCGAGCTTCCGGTCGCTTGTCATTTTAATTCACCCCTCCACGCTCACTCAGACCTCACCGTCCTCGGCCTCTTGCATTGTTCCACGGAAGCGCAGCGTAAGCTCCAGGAACAGCACCTCATCTTCCGTTTAGGCACTTTACAGCCTTCCGGACTCAATATCGAGTTCAACAATTTCAGATCATAACCCCGGCCCCTACCACATATGTATACATTTTATCCACTCTTTTGGTCGTGCCTTTTTCCTTTTTTTCTCTCTCTCCCCCCACGGCAGCTGTCTCTGATTCTGCCAGCATTTCACACCTTACCTTTTGTTTCTCAACCTGTCCCATTACCATCTCGTCTTGCCTTGAGCATCTCTCAATGTCTCTACTCACTAAAGACCATCCCTTTTGTTCTTTTATTCCTCCCCCCAGCCTCCCCCTTGCATTTTTATCTGTTTATTTCTTGCTCTTTCAGTTCCGACGAAGGGTTTCGACCTGAAACGTTAACTCTCTTTCTCTCTCCACGGATGTTGCCTGGCCTGCTGAGTTTTTCCAGCGTTTTCTGTTGTTATTTCGGATTTCCAGCATCCGCAGTATTTTGCTATTGGATTTGTTAAGGGAAGGTCGTGTCTGACTAACTTGATTGAATTTTCTGAGGAGGGAACACGGAGGGTTGATGAGGGTAGTGCATTTGATGTAGTCTACATGGATTTAGCAAGGCTTTTGACAAGGTCCCACATGGCAGACTGGTCAGAAAAGTAAAAGCCCATGGGATCCAAGGGAAAGTGGCAAGTTGGATCCAAAATTGGCTCAGTGGCAGGAAGCAAAGGGTCAATGGATGTTTTTGTGACTGGAAAGCTGTTTCCTGTGGGGTCCGCAGGGCTCAGTACTAGGAGCCTTGCTTTTTATATATATAATCAATGATTTAGACTTCAATGTAGGGGGCATGATTAAGAAGTTTGCAGATGATACAAAAATTGGGCGTGTGCTTGATAGTGGGGAAGAAAACTGTAGAATGCAGGAAGATATCAATGGACTGGTCTGGTGGGCAGAAAAGTGGCAAATGGAATTCAATTCGGAGAAGTGTGAGGTAATGCATTTGGAGAGGGATAACAAGGCAAGGGAATACACAATAAATGGTAGGATACTGAGAAGTGTAGAGAACAGCAGGACCTTGGAGTGCATGTCCACAGATCCCTGAAGGGAGTAGGACAGGTAGATAAGGTGGTTAAGAAGGCATTCGGGATACTGTTCTAAACACTAGTTAGGCCACAGCAAGAGTACTGTGTACAGTTCTGGTCACCATATTACAGGAAAGATGTGATTACACTCGAGTGGGTACAGAGGAGATTTACGAGGATGTTGCCAGGACTGGAGAATTTTAACTATGACGAAAGATAGGATAGGTGGGGTTGTTTTCTTTGGAACAGAGGAGGCTGAGGGGAGACTTGATTGAGGTGTATAAAATTATGAGGGGCCTAGATAGAAGGGATAGAAAGGACCTATTTCCCTTAGCGGAGAGGTCAAAAACCAGGGGGCATAGATTTAAAGTATTGGGTAGAAGGATTAGAGGGGAGTTGGGGAAAACTTTCTTCACCCAGAGGGTGGTGGGGGTCTGGAACTCACTGCCTGAGAGGGTGGTAGAGGCAGAAATGTTCATCACATTTAAAAAGTACTTGGATATGCACTTGAAGTGCCGTAACCTACAAGGCTACGGACCAAGAGCTGGGAAGTGGGATTAGGCTGGATAGCTCTTTTTCAGCCGGCACAGACACAATGGGTTGAATGGCCTCCTTCTGTGCTGTAAATTTCTATGATTCTACCTTCGGGAGTTAATGGTTAACAGTCAAACTTCTTTGTATCTTGGATTAACAGGCTTTCCGATAGAAACAGGCTGACTTTGAAGAGTCGTAAAAAGAATGCATTGCTTGTTTTCTGAGATGTAAAGTGCTTGTGTAAGGGAATAAGCGTTAGTAATGATGTCACCCGTGAGTGGTTAATGTTTAGTTTTAAAGGTAATAAAATGTAACTTTAGTTTTAGGGTAATAAATATGGGTAGCAGGAATCCATTAGCTACAGATAGCAGTTGGTAAAGCTTTTACTTCAACGATGTTAGCAACTGTTACATAGAAACATAGAATCTAGGAGCAGGAGTAGGCCATTCGGCCCGTCGAGCCTGCTCCACCATTCAATATGATCATGGCTGATCATCCAAATCCAGTACCCTGTCCCCGCTTTAATCCCCACAGTACACACATCCCACCCTACCCCCGTAACCCCACGGATTTAATTCCCCCTAACATATCCCATCCTATCCCCATAACCTCACATATTTAATCCCCCCCTAACACTAAGGGTCAATTTTTAAAAAATTTTTTTTTTATCATAGCCAAATCAACCTAACCCGCACATTTTTGGAATGTGGGAGGAAACCGGAGCACCCGGAGGAAACCCACGCAGACACAGGGGAGAATGTGCAAACTCCACACAGACAGTCACCCAAGGTCAGATTCGAACCCAGGTCCCTGGCGCTGTGAGGCACCAGTGCTAACCACTATGCCACCGTCAGGCAGTCTCTTGTAGGGGAAGTAGTTCTGAAGTAAACAAACTACAACTGTTTCCATTGGGGGGTACAGTAGCATAGTGGTTATGTTACTGGACTAGTAATCCAGAGTTCAAATCCCACCACGGGGGAATTTAAATTCAGTTAATTAAATTAGTCTGGAATTAAAAAAGCTAGTATGAAACTACTGGATTGTTGTAAAAAAAACATTTAGTTCACTAGTGTCCTTTAGGGAAGGAAATATGCCATTCTTACCCAGCCTATAGCTAACCACTCAGTTGTACCAAACCACTACAACACTGTGGGAGTACCTTCACCACAAGGACTGCAGCAGATCAAGCATTGCCAGCAATGCCCACATCCCATGACTGAAGAAAAAAATAATATTCTGTTTTCAAAGGGTTTGGGAATGTTTACATCATAGTCAAAATATGATGTATAAAGGATCATGGTTTTCAACAGTATGTCAGAGTGCTCGAGAGATACATGAAATCGAAAAAGCCACTCTCTGTATACAGTTAAAGGCCGATCACTGTGTATCAATAAGGTCTGTTCCGTATACTCCACTACGAAGTCTCATCCATACTCGAAATATGTTTGTGTGAACCAGAGGTGAAAGGAGTTGACTGCTAACAGGCAGGTAGGCTTAAAATCAGCTCCCGTAGAATCATAGAAGTTTACAGCACAGAAAGAGGCCATTCAGCCCATCATGTTCCAAATATTTATCTAATTATCCGCTGAAAGATGCAACGGACTCTCTATCAACCACTCCTTTCGGCAAAGCATTCCATGCTCCAAAAATCCCCTGCATGAAGACCTTTCTCCTAAAGTCCTCTTAGTAATCATTTTAAATTAATGACCCCTGGTCACTGACTCTCCAAGCAATGGAAATGATCTTACCCTATTAACTCTATCAAAGCTTTTTTTTAAATCTCTATTAAATCTCTTCACCTTCTCTGCTCCAATAGAAATAGTCCCATCATTTAAAAGGGAATTGGATAAATGTATGAAAAGCAAGAACATAAAAAGATGTGGAGAATGGGCAGGGAAGTAGTGAATAACTCCAGTGAAGATCTGGCGCACGCACCATGTTCGGAATGTGCCATAAATCTTGTGACTATTATTATTTTTATTATATTGTGGATTTGATAAAAGCTGTACTTACTTTGATGCATTTCAGTGCTGTGCAAGCTGCCCTCTGGATCTTTACATTGGGTTGGGTCAGTGCCTTGGTGTAATAAAGCAAAGCCTGTGAAAGGAAGATAAACATTCTTTCAAATGTGCACTTAATAGTTTTTCTCTCAAGGAAATGCGAATGCAATTTTAGATCACACCAGGAAAAAAACAATTGTCATCTCTGTTTTTGGATGATTTGTGTATATTAAGCAATTATATAAAAAAAAGCTAAACGAATCTGAACTTTCAGTTCCATTTTTTTAGTTTGAAATTTGTAAAAGAATGAAATACTGTGTTTGCTCTAACAGTCATGTCATGACTCACTATTATGTCCATAAATTCATCTGCCTAGTGCCTTATCAAGCCTGTGTACTCGATCCTCCGTTGAACCAGGAGTCTAGCAACTCCTAGGGGGAGAAATTCGGTATAGCCCCGTTTGGGGCTCTAAAACTTTAAAAGCTGAAAAATTAGCGCCAGGCGCTAATCATTCTCGCCTCCCGTGAAATTCAGTTTTCGCACTAAATCAAGCGCTAACCGCTTCTCTTAGGGCGCTAAAGTCCGAGAACAGGGTGGTAGCAGCAGAACGCTGAACAATTTCGAGCACATTGTCAACGGCACTCTTTCATCACAGAGGCTGCTTCCCTCGCTTAAAGGGAAGGGTCAATGATGCTGCACAAGCTAGTTGTCGTCAGTTCTGTTTTGCAAGGCGACCTGGGCGACTGCCATTACAGCCCCAAACACTCTCACAAAGTGGAGGGCTTGGACCCCTTGCACCAATGAAACATTAAAAACTTTGCGCAGGCACCAGACTGGTGCAAATAATAAAGGTTGCGCTAGCTGAAAAGCATTCCCTTTAATTACCGCTCCTGAAGCGGCCAGCTGAGTTCACAATGCCTCCTCTTGCTGGCATTGTCAACGTGAGGCGATAAAGCAGCAGGCGAGAGTCAATTTTCCATCCAGGGCGATAACGGAGCACTGCGCACTTTATGCTGTCGTGATCTGCCAGGCGCTAGAGGCCCAGGCGCTAAGAGTTAGCGCCAGCGCTAAACCGGCACTGAAGTTCGCGGGCGTTGCTGCATTTGCCGCACCCGGGTGCTAACCCCTTAGCGCCCCATTAGCGCCCCCACCAGGCTCTAACAGGAGGCGATTAAATATTGAATTTCGCGGCCTAATGTTTTAATGGAGTCTACATTCAGTCCACGAGATGGACTTCTATTCCATAAACTAACAGCTTTGTAAAATATTTACTCACTGTCAAAGGTGTCAGCCGTGGCTCAGTGGTAGTATTCTTGCCTCTGAGTCCGAAGGTTGTGGGTTCAAGTCCCACTCCAGGGACTTGAGCACAAAATGTAGGCTGACCAAGGGAACACTGCACCGTCTCGGGTACCATCTTTCAGATGAGATGTTAAAGTGAGGCCCTGTCTGCCTTCTCAGGTGGATGTATGAGATCCAATGGCAGTATTTTGAAGCAGAGCAGGGGAGTCCTGGCCAATATTTATCCCTCAACCAACATCACAAACAAATTATCTGGTCATTTATCTCTTTGCTGTTTGTGCGCAAATTGGCTGCCGCTTTTCCTACATTACAACAGTGACTACAATTCAAAAGTACTTAATTGGCTGTAAAGCACTTTCGGACATCCTTTAGCTCTGAAATGCGATATAGAAATACAAGTTCTTTCTTTCTTCTTTCCCATTGATACTTTTTCTGGTGAATTGTCGAATATTCAGCAAGCTGAGGGACATTCGTGCAGAGGAAAGGAACATTTTCCCACTTTCTAGTGAAAGCATCAAGTACTCAGATCAGGTGTAGCAAGATGCAGATGCAGAGTAAAACTGGTCTGTGTTTTTCTACCTTGCTGATGTCCTTTCTGAACGGAAATACTGATTTGTATCTAATCCAATGCTATAGATTGTGCTCTGGATTCATACGCAGTGGAAACAGGGTTGAGACTAACCAAACTGATTTCATCTAAAAACCTACAGCTTTTAAATAGAGCAGATTTTCATCCAATTGTTCTGAGTTAGATACAAGTCCATGTTATAGATGTGAAGGAACAACGTGTTTACTCACTGAATCAACCATTGCTTGCAAAAATCTAGTCAGACAAACACTAGCTTCATGTGGAGTGACTAGAGAAGCTGGGATTTTTCTCCATGGAGCAGAGAAGCTTACAGGGAGATTTAATAGAGGTGTTCAAAATTATGAGGGGTTTTAATAGAGTGAATAGGGAGAAACTCTTTCCACTGGCTCGAGGGTTGGGAACCAGAGGGCACAGAATTAAGATCATTGGCAAAAGAACCAGAGGGGAGATTTGAGGGTATTTTTTATGCAGCGAGTTGTTATGATCTGGAATGCCCTTCCTGAAAAGATGATAGAAGTAGATTCAATAGTAACTTTCAAAAGGGAGTTGGATATATACATGAAAAGGAAAACATTTGCCAGGCTATGGGGAGAGAGCAGAGGATTGGGACTAATTACTTCGCTCTTTCAAAGAGCTGGCACAGGCATGATGGACTGAATGGCCTCCTTCTGTGCTGTATGATTCTATGATGTGAGACAAAATAATGAGGTTGTTTTCTATGTGCACACATCTGGGAGCCCACCCACTGAATTAAAATTAATGGACAGAAAATCATGGACAGTACACCTGCAATATCCTGATTTCCAAAATATTTTGTCAACTAGGTTAAAGAAAAAGCCAACTATGAATCCAATGTTATCAAATTAATGCTAGCTTAAAGACGATTTGAGTTAGTGAAACTTGCCGTAAATGCAGAGGCTCACACATGAGCGAGATAATACACATTGTTACTGGATACTACTTCTGACTCATATTATTAGCACTACTTCTACATTCAAGTAACAAGCCTCACTTACACACAAATATGTTAAAGTAATGGCTGGTGTTGCGTAACACATTATGCATCAAATATAACTGCACATAGCTAATACATATATTATTATATATTATAGTGACTAGTGAACTATACAACACAAAAGTAAAATATCTCTCAATATTATATTAGAGTGTGTACCTTTTCTCTGAAATTGTTGTTTGTTGAAGCTGTAGCAAGGTAGGAAGTGACGGCCTGCACGAGGTCACTGTTAGTTTCCAACAGAAGGAAAGCTAATGACTTTAAGGTCTCCTCTAAAGGTTGAAGGTTCTGGGCTGGTTGCTCACCCAGCATTTCTAATGTCTTTGCCGGCTGCAAGGATTGAAGAGTCTGCAGCAGTAAGACTAGGTTTGAAAACAAAGAGATGGTTTTCAATCGCCTGGCTTCATTACATTTCAAAGTTTAGATGAAAAACTATATGAAACAAAGAAAGAACTTGCATTTATCTTGTGCCTTTCACATCCTCAGGACGTCACGATTTGTTTCACAGCCAATTAAGTACTTCTGAAGTATAATCACTGGTAATGTAGGAAATGTGGCAGCCAATTTGCGCTCGGCAAGTTCCCACAAACATCAATGAGATAAATAACCAGTTAATGTTTTAGTGAGGTTGGTTGATGGATAAATGTTGACCAGGACACTGGGAGAACTACTCTGCTTTTCTTCAAATAGTTCCGTGGGATCTTTTATGTCCAATTGAGAGGGCAGACAAAGCTTCCGTTTAATGATTCATTCTAAAGACGACACCTCCGCCAGTGCAGAACTCACTCAGTACTGCACTGTGGTGTCAGCTTAGATTTTGTGCTCAAGTCTCTGGAGTGGGGGGAAATGGCATTCCCAAGGAACACGACTCAGAAAATCACTAGGACACAGCCCAGGACTTGCCATCCATTATAATTAATGAGTGACAAATCATAGGCGGAACATCCACAATGTGCTTTCTGCAAACGCCACTCCCCATAACCGGTGCAAAAGCATGTTCGCTGTGCTCCTTATGTCACTGAGTTTAGCGAGAGATGCACACAATAGCAGCAGCAATTTATGCTTGTTGGCTACATGTCGTACTCCTCAGGTGTTGAAACTAGGCCCCGTTTGCCTGTTTAGGTGGACATAAAAGATCCCATCGCACTATTTCAAAGAATAGCAGGGGAGTTCTCCTGGCCAACGGCAACAAAATTAACTGGCTGTTTGTGGGACCTTGCTGTGTGCAAATTTGCTGCCGCGTTTCCAAAATGATCACACTTCAAAAGTAATTAATTGGCTGTAAAACGTTTTGGGATGTCCTGAGTATGTGAAAGGTGCTATATGAATGCAAGTTCTATCTTCTTTCTTTGTTGGCTCAGACTGGGTATTGGCAATGCAACACCCAAACAGAGGGATAATGGGTTTGATGGTGTATCAGCAGATTTGAAAATGCTGGAAAGATATAGGGGTTGATTTTAACTGAACCCGTCTGGCAAGAATGGAGGGGGTTTGGTCGGATAACCATTTAATACCTTGCCCAATTTTACTCTCCATTGGGCAGGGTGTAAAACAAGCAACCGACCCGCGTGGGTTAGCTTAAAATTACCTCTATAGGGGCAGATTTAATGAATTAGCACTCCTGGGGCAGAGCTTCATGGAATAAGAGCACAGGTTTCAGGCACGCAGGGTAGCGCACCTCACACAATTTTCTATCTGGCAAAGCTCTGTACATTCATAAAATCTACCCCTGTATAATGTGCTGCACATTATACAGAAAATCATCTCCGATAAGGGCTAGATATGCAAACATTTGAAGGCATCAGAACAATAGAGGGATGAGTTAAATTGGAAGGAAAAATAATGGAACATGAATGATATTGGGAGAATCCAGTAAAATAAGATAGCAGAAACAGCAAAGGTCTGAAGTTGATGAAGTCAATGTTAAAACCACTTAGGCATTGCACAAAAGAAGCTGACTGCTTCAGTTTCTTGAGTGCGTGCGAAGACAAACAAATAGCCCAAACCATCATATTGTACCTTCATTTGCCAGCTGTGTCAGGTGATCTCCGAGGTCAGATATGTTGTGACTAGTCAGATAGTTAGCAAACTGGCAGATAGTTATCACTTCCTGTGCGTTGGGGGCAGAGAACAGCTCAGGTTTATCCAGCATCTGATTCACGAATATTTGAAAGACTGGGGATCAGAATAATGTGTTAAAACATTAAAATTCAAGAGGTGTACAGTATGATTAGGCTCAAATACAAGTATCTTTATAGGCAATTTAAAAAGCTTTCCCTTTCCCTTCCTAGACTCTAGTGGTGTTCATTTGATTCAGTTGGTAGAACTCACTCTGAGTCAAAAGATTGTGGGTTTCCTCCATCATAAGGTCAGAAGTAGAGCTGTCTGCTGATGATTACAGTGTTCAGCTCCATTTGCAATTCTTCAGATAATGAAGCAGTCCATGCCCACATGCAACAAGACCTGGACAACATCCAGGCTAAGGCTAATAAGTGGCAAGTAACATTCATACCACACAAGTGTCAGGCAATGACCATCTTCAGCAAGAGAGATTCTAACATTCTCTCCTTGAAATTCAATGACGTTACCATTGCCAAATCCCCCACCATCAACATCCTGGGGGTCACCATTGATCAGAAACTCAACTAGACCAGCCACATAAATGCTGTGGCTAATAGAGTAGGTCAGATGCTGAGTATTCTGTGGGGAGTGACTCTCCTCCTTACTCACAAAAGCCTTTCCACCATCTACAAGACACAAGTCAGGAGTGTGATGGAATACTCTCCACTTGCCTGGATGAATGCAGCTCCAACAACACTCAAGAAGCTCAACACCATCCAGGACAAAGCAGACTGCTTGATTGGCACCCCATCCACCACCTTAAACATTCACTCCCTCCACCACCGGTGTACCGTGGCTGCAGTGTGTACCATCTACAAGATGCACTGCAGCAACTCGCCAAGGCTTCTTTGACAGCATCTCCCAAACCCGCACCCTCTACCACCTAGAAAGCCAAGGACAGCAGGCGGATGGGGAACACCATCGCCTCCAAGTTCTCCTGCAAGTCTCACACCATCCTGACTTGGAAATATATTGCCGTTCCTTCATCGTCGCTGGGTCAAAATCCTGGAACACTCTGCCTAACAGCACTGTGGGAGTACCTTCACCACACGGACTGCAGCGGTTCAAGAAGGCGGCTCACCACCACCTTCTCAAGGGCAAATAGGGAAGGGCAATAAATGTTGGCTTTGCCAGCGATGCCCACATCCCATGAATGAATAAATAAAAATAAAAAACTTCACCTCGCAAAGTACGCCTGAAAGACATCCGATCAGGCAACTTTTCAAACATCCCTAGTGGTCATCCAAAAAAGACATTAGGCCCATATGTAAATGAGGGTCCCATTATAGCTGCTTTAGACCCCCTCTGCTAAATGGGATTCCGCTGACATGAGCAGGCTCAAAGCTCTCAGGATTCTTCAGTAGTCATTGCGGCCTAATCAGCGACTGCCACCAAAAGATAAGATTTTTTAAGTTGCTGTGGAGCCAGGAGGAGCAGGGGTGCTCCCCACCCCACACTCAGCAGCGCCCCACCCCCACCCTCACCCATTGCTGCTCCACCTCCCTACCAGGACTTAACTTAGGGCCAGTGCCGGCGAGGCAAGCTGCCTGAAACTCATCTACTTAAAATGGGTGAACTGCCTGTGGAGACTGGCAGCTCACACAAATATGGTAAATGAGGCCCGAGGTCCTATTTCAGGCCGGCCTGAGGTCGTGAAAGGCGCTTTATAAATTCAAGTCTTTCTTTATGTGGCTGAGAGCAACATCATGTGGTGCATTTACCCACTGAGCCACTTGGGGGTGCCGTTATTTTATTTGCAGCCTGTCATTTGGAGAGGAGCCAAAATCACGCGTTACTTTGGCTTCTTCATTTAAGAATAGAAGTCTACCTGGAGTAGCTGACAGTTGCCGTACCTGCTTCGGAATGACCTGGACATCTTTCGTTCACACTTTCGCCAAAATGGATACTAAATTGTTTCATCAGTCTGCCCACCGGCGCATAAAACGTATTTCCTGAGCTGGAACTCTCCAACCAGCTGGAGAGCAAAGCCTGATTTCCCTGTAGCTGTGGAACAACTGCAGATAGATGATTAAATAACACAGCTCAGTATTCAAACTGAAATATAATAAGATATTAATCAAACAAAAAGAAATAAAGCGGAAGGATTTTGTGTCACTGAGTCAACAGTGAACAATTTTATTGCTTTATCAAATTTTTCCAGTATCATTTTTTTTAAACACTCAATTATTTTTGCCCAACTAGTAATTTTGGTAACTGAAAGGCAAACAGCAGAAACCCAGTTTGTGAACCACAGAAGGTTACAGCACACAAGGAGGTAATTCGGCCCATTGTGTCTGTGGCAGCTTCTTTGCTAGAGCTGCAATACTGTAAAGAAAATGGCCGTGCGTATGCATCAGTCATTCTGCTTTCTTGAAATGACCAATTTCACACATACACACAGTGTGTTTAAGATGCAGCAAATTCTCTTGTAGGCCCTACCCTCTGGCCTGCCTCCATCAGGTTTTGGACTGGACAAAAGATGGCAACCTTACCAACACCTCTTATTTGACGAGGACTTCTGGGATGGCAACAGGAGTGATGTAGCAAGCCTCAAAAATGACATTTTTGCGCAGGGAGATAAAGCAAATAGATGTCCCAAAAAAAAAATCAAACTGAGCTGTAGCCATCTCTTTTTGCATCCACTTATCAATCAGCAATTTGGAATCATAAGAAGTCTTTTTATTTTATGTGTTTTTCAGTTTCTTTAAGGGCATATTTATGGGGGAGGCACTTCATCCTCTATTCAAATGTGATTGAGGAGTGTGCCTGTGACATTAACCGCTTACTTAAGCATTGATGTCATGTGTGCTTGGCAGATTATCCCTTTATTTAAATATTAATGTTGTATGCCTGTGACATTATCCACTTATTTACATATTAATACGATGAAAAGAAAAACTGAACAGTGGAATTCTAAATAAAACCAGAAAATGCATGAAATACATATCACAACTCTTGGTATCTGTAATGAGAAAAGACGGGTTAATCCTTGGGGCAGAGACAGATGATTTTCGTCCCTGGACCCCGCTGAGTGTTTGACAGGTGCTGTCAATCAGAGATGTGGCAAGCCCCATTTTCCTGGTTCAAGAAATTTGCATGTTCTGGATGCACTCCTGGTGCAGGTCCACCCCCTGGCAGGGCCTTGCGTTGGGATGGCAACAGGAGTGATGTGGCAGGCCTCAAAAACCTGGCATTGGCTCCAATGAGCAAAGCTCTTCGGGGCGGAATTGAAACATGGGAGAGCGATACTTGGCTCTAGCAAGTGCAGGGGGAATAGAAAAATTGACCATTTTCTAAAATAACCTGGAGGGAGTAATATATGAAGAGCTTTTGACGAAAGCAAAGGTGAATGTCGGTCCTGTTATGGGTTTAATCTGCCACTTACTTTCTAATGCAGGGTTAATAATTCCTGGTTTCTCTGTGCTGAGCTCGGCCAGGTTTTCTAGAACACGGGTCTGCTGGGTAATCTTATCGAGGAGACTGTCCCGAATGACCGGGCATTCTTCAAATGACAAAAGTTTCTGTTCAGTGAAAAAAATAAAAAATATACTTAAAGTAATATTAATATAATTAATCTATACAATACTGAGATTTATTAACATTTCTCCAAAAGTATAAGTTCTTCTTTAATAAAATGACAACAAATGAGACATATCATGGCTGCTTAATAACAAGTAAAATTGCACTGCACGATCTGTGCTTCTAACAATTATACATAGTATGTCTTGCTTCTGACATATTTATGCTTCACTCCTGCCAGAAAGCTTACCACAGCTGGCTCAGCTTCACTGGGTACCTGAAGATATACCTCCCTGTAAGGCCTTAGCCTGGTGGCTCCAGTTACTTTCCACCTGACTCTTTAGTGGCTGTCTTGTGTTGAAATATGATACTACAAGTTGTGTGCCCCTGTCAAATGTCACTGTGGGTTGAGGAAGTATTTGGGATACCAGGAATGACCTGCATTTCTTCGCCATCAATGTGTTGTTGCTATACTTAGTACATTTTCACTCGGACACACACAGAAAAACCATGCACAAACATGACCAAGGACTTTAAGGAAAATCTGGATTGACCAGAAGACAAAGCTGATTATGATCTGGGAGCATGTCTGTAAAAAAAACAATCAAAAGCACTATGAATATACGAGTTAATATATGGAGTTGTTATATTCATCTGGATGCATTACCTGAAAGAGCTGTTCAGAGTGCTGTAAGTGCTTGACGATGGTGAAGTCGAGACTTTCGTTTCCTGTGGTGAGTGGTAGAGGACTTCCAGCAACACTGGTGCCAACTCCCGTGTCTTCTGTCAATGCCTCACTGAGATGACCTCTGGCATCTGGGTGCTCTGAGCTGTTGTCATTGAAAACAAATCAAATCAATTACACAAATCTTAAAAGTTTTAAGTACACTTGATATAATGTAAAATTATCACATTGAACAAAAGTATATCAAAATAACCCATTCCAAAACAAAAACCTTTTAGGGATTCAGACTGCACTTGCACTAGGATCTAACTATCCAAAGACATTTCAAAAATGCTGCAGTTTGGTATAAGATTCCAGGTGGATTCCATTTGTATCCTACTGCTCTCCTACTCCCCCAGCAGCTGTTGCTCTGGCCCCTTCCAAAGCTGTCCCTTGTAATTTCTATGAAACCTCCTTTCCGCTCTACTGTTCTGATAGTCCAGTTACTAGCTCTCCTAAAGAGAAAGCTGTCCTTTTAGGGTCACTGTTTCCTCTAATTTTTGGTGATCTTGGGAAAGAACCTTCCTGCATTGCTTCATTTTCCCACCACTAAGACCAATATCAAATTTTATCTCTAGCTGACCTGCTGGATCCTCCACACTTTGGACTCTAATAAACCTACTGGCCCCTCCTATTGTCCTGAATATGTGTTGCTTTAAACTTATCCCTGTCCTATGCCATCACATCTCACTCCCTGCTCACATTTCCTTCTCCTTGGAAGGTGGCCCAACCAACAGCTACTATCCCCCACTTTGATGACTCTACCTTTAATTTCTCTTTATCTAGTGACCTCACTAGCTCCTCTGACCTCAAATGAAACTTCCACATCTTCATTGCTAAAGCTGCTTCCAAGAAGGTCGATTTCCTCCTTTGTGCCAAACACTTCTTTTTCCATGATTAACTCTTAACTCTCTATAAAGTTCAGTTCTATCCAGGGCTTGAATACTGCTCCTGTACCTGAGAATGCGCTAATACTTCTTGTTTATAACCTGACTGCAGCTGTGGAGATTCTGTTGATATCTCTTGATTGCTCCACAGCATTCAACATAGACGACCACTACATTTTCTTCCACCATCACTGTCCCATTGTCCATCTCTGTGGCACCTCCCTCACTTGCTCACTGTCCTACCAGTCCCAACATAGCCAACAGATCTCCTCCAATGCCTTCTACTAATATACCTGCACAACCCCTCAAGAGTGTCCCAAAAACAAGACCTGGATGAGCAAGAACTTCCTCCACCCTAATGGCAACAAGACCAAAGCTGTCCTGTTCAGCTCCCGCTAAAAACTCCAGAGACCCCCCTGATGTCATCCAACAGTGCACAACCTGGACCTGGCAACCTGTTTGACCCAGAATTGAGTTTGAAACCCCATATCCTATCCATTCCCAAGACCACCTATTTCCAGGTCCGTAACATCACCTGTCCCCATCCTCACATCACCTCCTCCACCACTGAAACCCTCATCCATGTTTTCATCACTTTCAGGGTCAACATCTCCAATGATCTCCTCACTGGCCACCCATTTCCCAGCCTACTTAAATTCTAATTAGTCCAAAATCCAGCCACCTGGATTCCATACTTCACCAAGTCCCACTTCATGGTCACTTCCGTCTTTGCCAATCTCCAATGGATCCCCATACCCCAATGTGCTGAATTCATAATCTTCATCCTAATTTACAAATCCCTCCATGATCTCATCTCGCTCTACTTCTGCAACTTCCTCCAGCCCTGTGTGTCAGCCTTTCCCTCTATTTTTCCAGCTCCAACCTGCATCCAATGCCAAATTTTCAGTGGCAGAGCCTCCAGCCATCTTGGCTCTACACTTTAGAACTCACTCTCCCTAAACCAGCACAGCCTCTCTTGTCTTTCTCTATTTGATCAATATTACTACGGCCAATGCTGTTCTGACCTTTTCACTCTTTTTCTTCCGAGCTTGAAATGTGCTGCCCTACACTCTCGCCTTCCTCCCTTCATCAATTAAATCAATGAAGGCTCCTACTCTAATTTGTTCTTTCCCAGGGGCATAAAGCTGTGGATCTCCTTAACTCCCTCAGTCTTTCCTTCCTCTTGCAAACTTTAGGCTTTAAAACTCAATCAATACTTCTTGTACCTCATACCTTAAATTATCTTTTACTCTTTTTAATGTTGATAGTGTCTTCACTATGAACCTTAGCTTTTACTTTAATTTCTCATTAATAAAAAGACCCTGATTGTTATTATAATCACAACTATGTCTGTCACTGCTGCTGATTTGGATGGAGACGTGGTCGGCTTGGTAGGGATACACTAGAAGCAAGTATTAAAAATAAATACATATTTTACATTAAAATAAGACCCTCTGAAGGGACAAGAATACCGAATCCTCCATTTAAAAAATAAAATGAACCATGCATACCACTCTTTAATATATAATTGTAATTTTTTGGGAGTTTCATTGAGCATGTTAATGGCTTAAGTGTCAAGTTAGAGAAAATTTATCACACTGTCAGCCATCGCACTGGGTTTTTAACCAGATGATTATAGTCACAGGGCTGCCCATCAATTGAATATGACAGAGTTGGGACTGACTTCATCTGTTATTAGTTTGGGCCCTAGATGGAGCCCTTGTCCCATGTGGTCTGTTTCAGAATGGGGGAGGGAGACCAACAATCCCATTCTTATCTCATGGTATGTATTCTAACGTACAACATGGAAAGGTCTGGACTTTGGAAGTAAAAGATATAAATATGGAGACAAAACAAAATGAATTCGATACCATTTCATCTGAATTATGTTAAGGTGACGACTTCTGTGCTTGTGCCCTCCTGTGCAATGTGCAACCAGGCTGCGTGATCTCCTGGGGAGCTCTCTTCTGCCTATGGGAAGGGAAGAGAACCTCCCTGTGTGCTGTGACTCCCTCCATAAGCATATGGAGGGAGTCATGGGAGAGCCTGGGTGCAGCTGTGCACCATTGTGCAGTGCTCGTCAGTGTTTGCAGCACCTCAATGCTGTAGAACACTGACAACAGAACTGTCAAAATAAATTTGGACATGGCCCCTTTAAGGAAATCGGCTGATGACGCGGCATCAAATGACGTCATCAGACCCGCTTCCTTTTAATTGGCTTGGAACCTCGCAGGGCGGGCTTAACAAGTCCTATTAAGGTAAAATCACTTGGAGAGTGCGTGGCTGCAGTAGGCAGCGGGCTGGGACCGTGACACCGACCCCGGCCGCCCCGGACCTGCCTCGGTCGGCGAAATCGCGGCCAATGTGTTCCAGTCTTGGTAAGAGGCCACCAAGTCAACTTTTTAGTGGACACAGGGGCCTCCTGTTCCATCACTCACCATGAAGATTTCCCCTCTAGTGGGCAGTGCTTGCAGTTATGTGGGGTAAGGGGAGGAGGCGTCTCGGTGGAGGTGTCCATTCCCCTCCAATTGGAAATTGGCAACATTACATTTGAATTATTTTTTGTCTTAAAATACTCCTGTGCAGCACCTTGGGACGTTTTACTACGTTAAAGGCGCTATATAAATACAAGTTGTTGCTGTTGTTGTTGAAAGTCAACCCACACTATTATAAATTTTGGGGACCAGAAATGTAGCTTTTTTTTTAAATCAATGCTAAAGCTCACTGAGAGTTGGGCTCCTCCACTAATGGGGCCAGTAAAGTGCCCAATTTTGAGCATTAGTCAACTACTCAGAGCATAAGTTCTAAATGTTCCAACTTGCTACATTATTAATGCTGAAGCAAAGACAGAATGAAATATTGTAAAACAAACACAGTCATAAACTAGAGCAAAAGCACAATTGGAAACTATTCCATTTACAATGTTCTAATGTTACCCTGTTCTAGCATGAGATAGAAAGGAAACTCACAGAAAAGTGCCCTAGTGGCATTTGGCATCATGCAGTTAAACAGCAATGTAATGACGTTTGTGTTTATGCACTGAAAGTGCAATTAAGTTGAAAGGAACACAGTAGTGCAATCCAAGAAAATCACAGAACAAATATAAAAACATGGGGACAAAAATCTCAGAGAATGTTCATCGTGACTAATCAGTAAAATAGAAGTGTCATAGCTTTGTAAAACAGAGTGTTCCAGACTTTTAATACAATCCCAGACATGATTTATTCTTCATAATTTCTACTTCACTTAAAAGTCATTATAATTTCCTTGCCAGTATTGGGGGTGTTTTGCAGTTGTCCAGCCTGCCATACTTCATTGCAAAAATATTACAATGAAATGTTATTGTCTTCCTTTGCTCCTATCTATTTGAGGAGTGTGTAACAAGGAGAAGTGTGACTCGACCTTGAGGAGTGTGTGACAAGGAGAAAGGTGACCAGACCTTGAATCAAGCACTCCTCTTTCTTCCACTTATATTTTGACTTCAGTTTAGACTTAATCTCTGTCATTTACAAATTCTTTAACCATGATCTTTGATTCTAAAGTTACATCAGACCTCTCGGGTCCTGTGCTGGCACAGCAGTGCCTCATTCTCCTGCAAAGATTTTTTAAAATTTCACATCAAAATACTGCTGCTGAAAACATGTAATGAGAGTAAAACAGTCTGTGTTTACAAATTTGACCGCTAAACTAAATTTGTCTTCTGTGAAAAGTCTTTCAATGTGTCACTGTGACGTTAAACTGAGGCCCCATCTGCCTACTTGCGTGGGGATAAAAGATCCCATGGCACCATTTGAAGAAAAGCAGGGAGTTCTTTCTATATATCCGCTAACATTCATCCTTCAACCAATAGCACCAAAACAGATTAACTAATCATTCTTCTCAGTTGCTTTTGTGGGACCTCTCCCTGTACAGTGACTGCACTTCAAAAGTAATTCCTTGACTGCAAAGTACTTTGGGACATCCTGAAAGTCACTACATAGATGCACATTCTTTCTTCTTTAGTTTATTTCTAACCTTCAAGTCACCTCCACCTATCCTCTCATTCAAATAGCGTTCCTATGGGCAACCACCAATTAGTCAGGCTACAAATTGCATGATACCATGTGGGCTTTTGAGACACAGACCAACTAGATTCACTAATTATTCATTCTGTCCCTAGATGAAAACTTAAACCTTATAATTAGACATGAGGTTGCTTTATCAGCTGAATTAGTCAAAAAAGAAGTAATCTAAGGTGGAATTAGTTAGAAACTGAATTTAAAAAGCAAATAATAACTAAGAACTTCAATATGATAAATTTTGCAAGGTTGGGTTTAATGTGCAAAGCATCACTCAATGGGAGTGCAAATTGGAGAATTGAGCACGGAGATCATTGCACCTGACTGTGGAATCGGGAGTACCACAAATTAGGCACGCTAATATCCACACCAGTTGTTGCGATCCGTGGTCCTGTTGAGTGAAACTTTGAGCTTCACCTCAAAATCTACCCTATTATTTAAATGATAATGCCCAACATAAAATTTAGAATATATAACTGAGTCTTCCTCCAGTCAATGGCTTGCTGGGCAAATGCGTTACGTGACATAGTGCTAAAGCCATACAGGCATGACTGAGGGGCTTTGGCTTTTCTGTCTTCCTTCAGTGACAACTGAATCTATACTGTCAAGAACCTGGGCAGAAACTGGGCAGGGGGGCCAGTTAAAATGGAGCAGGAGACTTACCTGCTGGCCTCCAGCCCCGATCCCCCCGACTGCAATTTTAAATCGCAGGTGCCTAGGACACCCGCCTGAAGCCGGCGGGGCTCTTCTTTAAATATGTAGCTGAGGATCCGACTGCTATTTTAACGTTGACCTGACCAGGTACGTGCTTACAGTTTTCCTGGCAGGCTGAAGCTAGCGAAGGGAGGATCATCAGAAGAAGAGTTACCACAGGGTGTTTATTTCTTTCCCTTGTGGGGCCAGGAGGAGCAGGAGAGCTCCGCCAGGCTTCACAAGGGAAGTGTAGGCCTCTCCTGCCTGAACTCCCCTCCGCCCCCCCCCAATCCCAAATTGCTGACCGCCTCAGAACCCCTGTCTCCACAATTACCTTGGCCCAGCCTGTGGCCTCAAATGTCTGATTTTAACAGACAGGCAGCCATTTCCCACTGACTTCCCCACGACTTTTGCTTGGGAAGTTGGTCAGCAACATGTTAATTAGGCCAAGCTGTTAAAATTGACTGGGCCTTCCACTCGCTAGGCTACGTTCCCATCCGGGAGTTAAAATTACCCACTGATCTTTCAGGTTAAGGTGTTCACAATAATCTGTGTCTGGAGCATCATCATAAAATAATGCCTAAACATTGTGATAAATAAAAACTGATCAAACTAAAGTAACATCTTCCTTATGCTGGTTGTGAAGGAGTTTAGCATAACTCACAATACTCATCATCCTGAATTTTTTCTCAACGAACTTACCCAATGTTTTTCTGAGCCTCGACGTCAGAACATTCAGAGTCCGCATCATCATCATCACCACCGTCATCATCATCAAAGTCTGACGTGTTTAGGAAATCAAAGCTTTCTAAAGCATTTTCAACAGTGAGACTTAAACTGGATGACCTGCTTCTGTTAGCACTTGGTTTACACTGCAAGCAGAATGAATCAATGAAAATCATGGAACAAAAGTGTGAGCAGATTGACTAAGAGAGAAGCCAAACGGATTAACATATTTAAAAAAAATAATGGAACTTGAAGCAAGAATGTATTTAAATAACAGGGCTTCAAATTATTATAAATCTCCCAGTAAAGGGCAATCAAGGCTGAAGAATTGTATTTGGTGCATGACAGCATAGGATGCCACAGAGGGTGGACACAGGTATGTGTTTGCAGCCCTCCAGACAATTGAACTTCTAATCTCTCCAATGCCATCCTGGGGAAGCACTGGCAGAGGCTGGGGAAGTCTGAAGGGAGGGTCATCTCTAATCTATTCTTGCTGGTTCAGAGCAGCACAGAGACATAGGCCGCGATTTTATCAGCACTGAGAGGGCGGGTTTGTAGGCGGGTCAAAGGTTAAAATTGTTTTGATTGACGGTGGGGTCTGATCCCACCGTCAACCCGTCTCCAAACAATTTTCCCAAGTGTCGGGTCCCCAGTTTGCGCATGGACCCGACACCTAGCGGCGGGAAGAGGATTAAAGCCACTTACCTGCCTATTAACAGGTACTTGATAGTAAGTTAACAGGCTCTTTTTTAATTTTGCCTGCTTCTGCCTCGGGCTTCCCGATGTCCGGACACCACGCCAGGTAAGTGTGGCATGTTGTGAGTCTGCTGTAATGCTTCTGCATTGATGACAGCTGCAGAAGTGGTGTGAAGGATCCAATGGTGCACTGGTGAGTCTCAGAGGTAAGAAAATGTTGGGAAAATCATTTTTAATTCATTTGCACATTTCTTTAGGTAACAAGTTTTGAAAACGATGTCTAGTGCCACCTCATTTGGAGAACCTCTCTCACCAGTGACAGATCGCTCCTGTCAACTCACCTGCAGCTGCCATCTGTTCCAGCCTATGGAGGGAGTCACTGGAGAGCCTGGGTGCAAGAGCTCACCTTTGTACAGTGATTGTCAGTGTTTGCAGCACCTCAATGCTGTCAAACACTGAGAAATGACCTACCAAAAAAAATTGTGCATGGTCCCTTTAAGAAAATCGGCAGATGACATGTCATCAAATGACGTCATCTGACCGGCTTCCTCTTAATTGGCGGGCTTAACAAGGTCAATCAACGTAAAATCACGTCCGTGGGCCAGATGCAGTTGGGGGCGGGACTGGAAGCCGGAAACCATCTTACCACACCCAACCTGCCTTCATTAATAAAATCACGGCCTTAGAAGCAGGTCACTTGTGTGCTGTCTCAGCTATAGTCAGTGCATGGTCCGAGGGGACCAAGAAATGTTGGGAAAATGAAGTCGGCGTTACTCCCAATAAATTCTATTAGGTGATTATATGGGGCAGGGTAAGGGAGATTTGTTGATTGGTTTTCAATTCTGAATAATGGAAACACCCTTTATACTTTATATTGACAAGTGTATTGATTACAAATTAGCAAAACTTTGAGGTTTGGCACAAATTGCTTTTGGGGACATCACTGTGGCAGAGTTTTATGTTTGCCATTGGCTTTCATATATGTTTTAACTTCTGACCTTAAATTGGAGAATCGGAAATGCCAATTGGAGAATCGGGTATGTCTCATTTTCAATGCTGCTGATTTTTCCAGTCATTAAAATCAATGCCAGAAGATCAGGAGTGCTGCAAATCGGGTATGGTGACCAATTTCCTGATCGGTGCTCCCATCAGCAAGGTTCCATGCCGGGAGCAGAATCTCAGAAAAACTACCCTTTGTGCCACAGTTTAGTCACTCTGCCTACATGCCAACAGTGACTGTATTTCACAAATAATTCATTGGTTGCGTAGCGACTTGAGATGTCCTAAGGACATGATAAATGTAGGTTCTTTCTTTCTCTGTCCCCTATTCTGGCATCCAAGGAACATAGGAACAGGAGTATGTCATTCGGCCCCTCAAGACTGTTCCACTATTCAATTAGATCATGGCTGATCTGTATCTTAACTCCATCTACCCGCTATAGTTCTGTAACATAAAACCCTTGCATATCAAAATCTATCAATCTCAGTTTTGAAATTTTCAATTGACCTAGCTTTTTGGGGGAGAGAATTCCAGATTTCCACTACCTTTTGTGTGAAGAAGTGCTTCCTGACATCACCCCTGAATGGCTCAGCTCTAATTTTAAGGTTATGCTCCCTTGCTCTGGACTCCCCCCACCAGAGGAAATAGTTTCTCTCTATCTACCCTATCAATTCCTTTAATCATCTTAAACACCTAATTAGATCACCCCTTAATCTTCTCTACTCAAGGCAATACAAGCCTACTCTATGCAACCTGTCCTCATAATTTAACCCTTTTAGCCCCAGTATCATTCTGGTGAATCTGCACTGCACCCCCTCCAAGGCCAATATATGCTTCCTGAGGTGCAGTGCCCAGAACTGAACACAATACTCTAAATGGGGTCTAACCAGAACTTTATATAACTGTAACATAACTCCCACCCCTTTGTATTCAAACCCCCTTGAGATAAAAGCCAACATTCCATCAGCTGTTTTAATTATTTTTTGTACCTGTCCACTAGCTTTTAGTGATTTCTGTACTTGGACCCCTAAATCTCTCTGCTCCTCCACAGTTCCTAGCTTCTCGCCATTTAGAAAATACTCTGATCTATCTTTCTTAGGTCCAATGTGGATGACCTCACATTTCCCCACATTGAACTCCATCTGCCACAGTTTTGCCCACTCACTTAGTCTATCAATGTCCCTTTGCAACTTTCTGCTTCCATCTACACTATTTACTGTGCCAGCTAACTTGGTGTCATCAGCAAACTTGGATATACGGCTCTCTATTCCTTTATCCAAGTCATTTATACATATAGTGAAAAGCTGAGGCCCGAGTACAGATCCCTGGGGACACCCTAGTCACATCCTGCCAATTTGAGTATATACCCATTATCCCTGCTCTGTCTCCTACCTCCTAACCAATTCCCTACCCATGTCAATAGGTTGCCTCCAATTCCATGCACTCTTATTTCTGTCAACAGTCTCTTATGTGGAACCTTATCGAATGCCTTCTGCAAGTCCATATAAAAAACAACCATAGACAACCCCTTATCTACCACGTTAGTTACCTCCTCAAAAAATTCAACCAAGTTCATTAGACATGACTTACCCATTACAAAATCATGCTGCCTCTCTCAGATCAGTTCATGTTTGTACATGTACTCAGTCACTCTATCCCTAATAACAGATTCTAATAACTTCCCCAAAACAGATGTTAGACTAGCAGGTCTATAATTTCCTAGTTTATTTGTTCTACCCTTTTTAAATAATGGAGTGACATTGGCAATTTTCCAATCTAAGGGCACAATTCCTGAATCAAGAGAGCTTTGGAAGATCTAACCTGCTAAGGGCTGCATTTATAGCACAACAAACAATAGGCTAACAAGGTAACATCCCTGGACAGATTTCAAAAAAGAGCCCACTGCCAATTATATGTAATCTGAACAGTTCTCATCCGATTGGTGGCACTCACAATTTTCTGGTCATCTGGGACCGCAACCTCCATGGGTCGGGTGCACTGACCTCTGAACCCAATTAGGGATGCTTTGATATCTGGTCACCTGAAATCAGGAGCACCACTCTCACCTGATTCTCTGATCCACATTCATGTGGAGTGAGATTCCATGTTGAGAGCCTTGCCTCTCAAAGGGACTTTTGCACCACTATTATTCTCCATAAAAGTATAATAAAACAATAATTGCATGTTTATGACACACATTATTAATCAAATGCATTTGAAAATACTGACCTTTAACAGGTCCTCAAGTCGCATGACTTCTTGGTCCAAATCTTGAAGTTCTTTATATTGCTCTTTGTGTGGCTCCAATGATAGAAGAAGTCCCTGAAGAGCTTCTTCCAGGCTCATCTCTGAGATCAACCTTGTTCCTTCATAATCACTGGATATGAAAGCATCAGATTCCTGCCCGTCAGGGGCCAGCAGCCTTTCTGCTGAAGTTAACCTCTTCACCAGTTGCTTGGTTAGATTGCCTTCGTAGCATCCAATTCAACAGGCTTTAGGTCAGACATCTCTTCTGAATCTTGAAGGATTCCCACTGTGACACTGGATTCTAAAAATATATCAGTTTCATGGTCTGATGCCTGTTGATGGTATTCCATTTGCAGAGATGGCAGGTCTCCAATATCTGTGACCTCTTCCTCTAGGTCACATTCAAGTGAATGTGGACTACCAGTTCTCTCGGTTTTGTTTGCTGGTGTTGAGACACCATTCACCTCAGTAGCTGAAATCTGAGATTCAGAGTCTTCATCTTGAGTATCAGGTGGAGTCACAGTGATTTCTGGGTTGGAGTAGACTCGACTGGTGGATGTCAAAGTGGGCTGGGTAATGCATGTACCATTTGCAAGGTAGCCATGACTAAGTGAGATGGACTTCTCACCGGTCAAGCTCTCATTAACCAAGATATCATCCTCAAGCCGTGAAGACTGGAATAAAAAAGGCCTGCATTAGAAATATGCTGACTGAAGCAGTTCACAGAAAGTGACCATCTCTGCAAATAACATGGCAGCTTTGACAAACTACTGATCAAAATGGACCAAAAAATGTCATGAAGTAGCACAGTAGCATAGCAGTTAAAAGGGTCAAGGTCACCAGGACATGTCGGCTGGCAAGATCTCACCTGAAAGATTGGTGGCGGTACCAGTGGAAAGTTACATTATATAAACTGTAGTTTGGAGTAGTGGAGATTCAAGTCTGCTTTATTTTTAATAATAGCCTTTGGACTGCTAGACCTTCTGAGAAAAGCTATTATTTAAAGTCAGCCGTTTTAAACCTTAACTGCAAAATAATTAGAGCATAAAATCACGGTGAGCTGTCCTTTCTGTCACCATCATCTTTGATACTGGAACCATTGTATGTTGCACCCTATTCTGCCAACTGAACACAAAGAGACATAAGGATAAAAGTCAAGTCCATAATCTTCCTAATATAAACTCCCTGCATCTGATGGAGCCTGCTTAAGTCAATGGGAATGAAAATCAGAAGAGATGTATAACGGGTGGTTGAATTGCTATCTCCCAAGGTAAAAATGACCCCCAAGGACTTTTAAGTGAACATGGAAAAAAGAATGTAACAAATATTAAAAAGACTGAGGTCCATTTTGATATTTTACAGTATTGAGGTGCTCCTACAGGCAAGCACTGCCAGTACTTAAATCCCAATTCAGAAGTAGTATGAAACCAAGAAGCAGGATGCGATTAACACAGACATTGCAAAGATGCTTTAGTTCAGCATGCAATGAGTCTAGAAACTAATGGAGACTTCTACAAATGGGATGAAAACATACCAAAATGTTTATTGTGACTTTGCTCGCAATCAGGTACTGGAAAATACCAACACTATCCACATTCAGCTTTCATACCAAGGTGCTGAAGACAATTCTGTAGAGTTTTATTTAGTCGTAAAACTACCAGCAAATCAGTGAGGTATTTTGAATACTTCAGTTTTAAAAATTTTAATTAATCTTTCTGCTATTAATTAAAATATATAGCATTCTTTATTTCATTTTTTTCTGCAGCAAATTGAAAAGAATTAAGCTGGAGCTATGGTCAACATGGATTTGTTGACCACTACTAATATTTAATATCCAATTCATTAAATTTTGGTGAAAAATAGCTACATCTGCAGATTTTTCTTTTTTCGGAATGAAGAGCCGTTTGATAAATGTAAAAAAAAAATCACCATCTACTTTTTGTAGATGGAACTATCATCTCAAAGATTGGGGCCGCTGGTCAGAAGTTTCTCAAGTTAACTCTTCGACAATCAGAATCCAAACGCGTGGCTGACAGCTGTTGTTGGTGGTGTTGGTGTTTGAACATTCAAAGGTAATTCAGGGTGAACAATGCACATGTGATGTTATCATGTGTGGTATAAAGAATGGAATCTGATATTGGAACTTCAGTTGCCTGATGCCACAGCTACTGGAAAAGGAACATAGTTCCATTTCCTAAAAGTATTAAAGGAAGTATGCATTCCTTCATTATTTATGAGTTCAACATGTAGCATAAATAATGGTATAAACAAACTTCTTTTATACTTCTCAAACCAAACCATGTAAAAATACACACCAATCCCTCAAGCAATAGACCTGAAGCGGACATCCATTATAAATCGATGCCATTGGTAGCCCACTGGCAGTAGTAAGAGGTTTTGTATTTCTTATAGGCTCACCCTCATACTTGTCAACCCAAATTTGGACAGGCGGGGGGATGCAAGGAGCTCAGGTAGAGTCATAAGGACGGGACACTGTTTCAACAAGGGAGGGGTCTTACAAGACTGGGCAGATAGGTGGAGGTCAGGGATAAAGCTCGTTCCTCAGTCTTAGTCTCAGCATCCAGGCAATAGAGAGGTTTTTTGCATGATGGGAAATCAAGTAAAAAGAATTTTAGCCGAAATTGGAAAGCAGCAAATTTGCACCTGCGGAACGCTCAGTTGGTGGTTGCAAAGCAGAGGATAAAGGGCTGGAGGTCTGTAATTCCAGATCTCTGTCCCCTTCATGTTATTGGGACTTCCTGGGGATCCCCAAGGGGGATGGAGAGCTTGCCCCTGGAGCTAGTATTGGCTGGTTATGCAAATGAGGTGGGAGGGCCTTAACAGGACCTTCCATCTCAATTTCCTGCAGGTACATCAGGCCATTAGGAAGGGTGCTCAGAAGAAGCAGGGAGTAGCATTTGTGCCTGGCCCCATCAGATTGGAGGATCTGAGGAGGGCAGGCAACAAGGCCATAGACGCCGAAAAATCTAAGTGACACTTTATTTGGATCCCCAGAGACTTTGGAGAGCCTAGCGGTCTTTCGGCTGCTGTTTCTGCTCCGAAGCCAGTGACCAATCCTAGCAGCTGGATTTCCATCCCTGAATTCTGAGCGCAGGTCCCTACCAGGGCCTGGGCCAATGCCTGGGGCACTTCAGGCCCACGTCAATGACGTGAACCCTGAAATGCAGGTGGGTTCAGGTTATATTAGTTGGAACACCTGACTTGCGTCAAATGGAGGAAGAAAATCGGAGCCTATCTGGAATTCAAAAGCGAGGTGTATCCCAATACGTTGTTATAGTTGGTAAGTAAGGAAAATCAAAAGCTCATATCTGAAAACAATGCAATCAGGCTTCCTATCAGCTACAATTGTTCTCCACTGGTTTATCCAGCAGGACGTTTCGCTTCTTCACACCAACACACGGAAGTGGAATGAAACACACAAGAGATCTGGAAGATCAGCAACTGCTGTAACAGCAAAACACAGACATGCGACTGGCAAAATCCCAATCACAGAAACAGATCACTCCCACAAAGGGGACTCACATAGAGCTCCAGCCTTTCCCTAGGCCGCAGCCTGAGAGATGGCAGGTCACTGAATGAGCGACTCCGTCGCAGTTTGTCAAAGAACGTGTCCCGAAGAGCATCTATGAATGACAGCCGTAGTCTGTCTGGTGACGGCTGCAGGCATTTCTTGGCATGTCAAAATTCAAAGAGTTAGTAAATGTGGTAAATGCTGAATGGAAGAAGCTGAATGCTTTAAAAAAACAATAGCCAGTTTACCGGGGATATGCTCAATGTGGCATTATGGGAGGGACATGGCAGAAGGCTCAGATTAAAGGACTGCAGACGTATAATCACCTCTTTAACTCTTTGAGATGTCATTTGATGAGATTTATTGACACATAGGTCATATCATTACAACAGTGACGACATTTCAAAAGTACTTCTTTGGCTGTAAGGCGTTTTGGGACGTCCTGATGCAGTGAAAGATGATATATAAATTTAAGTTCATTCTTTTTTTCTATAACCTTAATCAGATAAGCAAAATCTCACTAATTTACTGTGAGTCTCATAATTTGGGGGTCTATCAAAGCATCACTGAAAACATCCTAAATCTAGATTTCTTTTCCCCCTCTGAAATCTATAAATTCAGTACTGTGTGTCTGGCAATTCAGATTTGTACTAAATCATCTCAAAAAAGGCCTCTAAAGTCTTTGCCCCAAAACTGCAAGGCTCAGTTCCCAGTGTGGAGTCTCGTTCAAACGGAGGTGCAGAGGGCATTCTATCCAACTGGCCTCACTCAAAACCTCTTGCTGTTAAAAGGAAAAATCACAAAAAAATGGGGGAGTCATGACTTAGGCGATCGATTCTCTGGTTTGCGCTCCTTTCATCTGGTGGGGTGAGGAAGAGGTCAAGGCTGGATTAGGGTCAGGTTGTGAGCCACTGTCCTCTACAATCTCACCGGAATTTACTTCAGGAATTTGCCTTGAAAACTGGATAAATCTGCCAAATTTTAGGGCATCGTGCTCAAATAGTGAATGTGCAAGAGAAGGTTAAACTGGTTATTGATGTTCTGAAGTGAGAATCAGCTAATGAGACTGAAGTGTCAGTGAAGAAAGAAGTCTCCTCAGTTAGATTCATCAACAGTTGAAGACAGAAGTCGTACCTGAAGTTAACACCATGGCCCTACTTCACAAAGTTAAATTACAGCTTCGCATAGGAATTTCTACAAACGATGGAATGTTATTATTTATGGAAAGAATCACCTTTGAAGAGGTAAATAAAAGTTTAGGAATTGGGGCCAATTGAGCGTTTCGGGATAGAAATTTGTCTTGGGCAGTAGCACTGACGAAGCGGTATCTCAACGGCCACCTGCTATACGCCTCACCCGATATTCAGTTCTATTGAAGTCAATGTTACTGGATATCGGGCGGGCAGTATAACAGGCGGTCGGTTCGATACTACCCGTTTTGCGTTTCCGCCCAAGAGGAATTTCTATGCCAACGTATCTTCTCTAGGAATTCTCACAGATGTATAAGCCTAAAAATCCTGTGGTGCCCATTCGCCGCAGTGACCCCACACCAAATCCCAGTGACGTAGCCATTTAATAATGGGGGCAGCTGTTCATCCCCATAGCCACACAGACAAATTGGATGTAGTGGAATCTCGGAGTAGCACCCTGCTCCGTGAGGGAAGTAAGAGACCGTCGGGTCTTAGAAAAGGTTATGCAATGTCGTTTATTTTCTTTACCTCCTCGATACCTGGCCCCTATGGCAATGGCAGTTGATCCTTTTGGATGGATTGCCATTTGCCTTTTCAACCTTGGGTCCCCCTGTGGCCCCACAACAGAACCTTCACCTGCCAATGGAAGACCTAGGTCCTGCTGAGCCTAGCAAAGTGCTTCTGGTAGAATTCCTGTGAAAAGCTCAGGATTACCCCTTACAAGAAACACCCTCCCCCCTGCCTCCTCCCACCCCGAGAGCAATTTGTTGGGTAGCTTTAAAGAGGTGGAAACTCAGCAGATTTGGATTTCACCCAAATTCCGCCCCCCCAGAATTACCCCAAAATTATATAAAAAATGGTCACTCAGTTTCTGAACTACAATATTTAGTAATAGCCCTCAGAATGCCTGCTGTCCCAGGGTGTTCAAAGCACCCTGGCCTTGCCATTTTTAGGAAGCTTTCAGCTTATACACAATGAAGTTAAAAGAAACCCTAATATTTCAATATTAATTATTCAGATATCAGGAGTTGTTATTGCAATATTAATCCTACAAAAATAAAATAAACACCAAAGTGTCAATTAAAATAATGAAACACTTCTGTTTGGCCTGCTTTCCCTTTTTTCGCATTTTCTCTCCGTCTTCTATTTTTACTATACTGACTCTACTTTATTTGTAACTACTAGACATAACTTGGCTGTTTTCTTCTGAAAAATAGCCTCCAAAAGTTTGTTTTTTCAGCCAATCAAGTTCCAGATGCGACTATTTTAACATTAATGTTTGTTTTTTTTAAGCATCAAATTCAGGAAGCACTAGCTCTGGAAATATAGGAGCAGCTTTCACAAGTTAGTGGTCCTGGCACAGGACCGCACACAGCAGGAACTCATGTTAGGAAGATGGGTGCAGAGGTCACGAGCTTACCCACACAATGTTCCGTCCATTATAATTAGCACACGGAAAATCTAATCTGTTATCTCATCTGAGGTTAAATCGGATAACTCGGTGATAGAAATTGTATTTATCATGATGAGGGATGTCAATGCTAGTCTGTGGAATACTTCCTATTTCCCATCACCTTCAAGTTGCCTACATCAAATAGAACACTGTTCAGATCCACTGGAAACCTTCCTCTACTCAGCTCCCACCACAGAAAAACAGTCCTTGCTGCACAATTGTGATAGTTCTACATCCTACACCAGTCATGCTTTTCTAAGTGAGACAGGTACGATCACATTATGCTCAGTTTTGTTCCATGAACTGGGTTGGGACTAAATGATATCACATTGGACCATTACAGTCAGCAGATAGGGGATATTTTTCACCTCATCAGTCTGCGCTGACTTTAAACTTAGGTCCCAAAGGTAAAAGGACAGTGTGCTAATACACTGGGCTACTCCATCATTATTGTGGACAATTGTGGTATCACAATAATAATAGGACATCAGCTGTAATAATCCCAACCTACATTCTAGTATCCCTGCTTAATTTTACAATATAATTGCAATAAGACACAAAGTGTAATGAAACAGAAAACAAGGAAAGTTAGAATCCACAAAAAGCAACAACCTTGCTCTATTGAAACTGTTAAATAGTCTATTACTTACTATCATGCATGCATAATATTTTGCTTAACCTTGTACAGGCTTCTTAATGGAGCACATTACTTACAAAGAAGGAGAAGTCTTCAAAGGTGGGTGTTTCTGGGGTGCTTTGGCTGTATATGGAAGATCGCCTTTGTACACAGGAGGCTTTGTTCAGATTGCCTGTGGATGGAGTCAGGTCTTCCTGGTCAAATGGACTGTAGGTCAGACATGAAAATAATAATTAGCGTTCCAAACTTCTCACGTTTTATATTACCATTTAACATAAATATCCTATTTTATTAGTATCTTTTTCATGCTATGTTGTAATATGATTTTAAAAATCTTAGCTTAAAATACTTCTTCACACTGAATTGTCACTGAATAAAGAGGCAATGAATATACGTGTATCGCTGACACCATTGGCCCAGTAACACTACTGCCATCTATGGGATGTGAAGAGCATAGCAGCAGTCAACAACTGTGATACTTACTACCAGATGACCTCAAGGTTTAGTTTAACAGTTCCAAGGTCATTGATGTCCACGGCAACCATTTGAGGTCTGGCTGTGAACAAGTCCTTCGTTTCACAAATGACACTGCCAACCAGGAGATGAGTAGCCAGTCCCTTCAACTCTGACACCTGAAGGTCAGAGAGAGAGAGAGAGGGAGAGAAAGTATGTCAGCTACATGGTGTGACTTCCAGCTAACAGACATATGCGCTTCTATCAAAATATTGACCAAAAGCTATACCACCTTTGCTGGTAACTCTATAGACCTGTTTCTTTGTAGTGTCTTTTTTCTTGAGGATACCTTCCTATGAACAGTCACACACTCCACCTTTTCTTACTCTATTCCCCTGGGGCAGGTGTCTCTGTAGCCAAGCGGCAAGCTGGGCAGCATGGTCCCAGGCCACTGCTAATGCTGCCCTCAGCCAGCCTGTAGGAGGCATGAAGCAGCAGCCCGGAAAGGATACTTAATCCAAACTTTCTCTTTCGCCTGTTAGGCGACACCAAGCCACCACCGTCATTCATCAGAGTGGCACAATTTACATTGTAAACTTCTTGGTGCAGGGAGGTCAAACCAGCATTATCTGCTCATTGGCAGCAGAGGTTGGTGCTCCAATGGGCAATGTCACCCTTCAGCAGTGTAAGTTTTTAAGATCTGCATGAAAGTTTTCAGGAGAAATTTAAAAATTTGCTGAATTCTAACACTACACAGTACCTGCATTTATATAACAGCTTATCACAAAGCCTCGTACACAATGAAGCTGCTTTTTAAGTGTTATCTAGACAAAGAGAACAACCATTCTGAAATAGCAACATCCTACAAACACCAGTGAGATAACTAACCAGTTAATCTGCTGTGGGTGCATTGGTTGAGAAGAATTTGACCTGGACACCGGTTGAACCCTCTGCTCTTTTTGAAATAGGGCCATGAGATCTTTAACGCATAACTGAACTGGCAGACCGGGCCTTAGTTTAATGCCTCCTTTGAAGGACAACAGCACCAATGCAACACTAGACTTGATTGAGTGCTCAAACCAGCAACCTACTCAGCCAGAGGCAAGAGTGCTAGCAATGGAGCCAAGAAAACATCTACTGAATGCATAGCAATAAAAAAGATACTGGATACTGGAATCCTAAACCAGTTCATGTTGAATTTACGAAGAACAATCTGATGTGAAACAGAGACGTCCTATTAAGGAATTTTGAATTCTGCGCTGACACCACATAAATCTGAGAGCTTAAAAGGCAATTACTTCAGCTACAGAATTTACTGCTGGATTTTTGCAGTGGGCTGAGAAGACCAGGCGGCCTGTGAAGTAGTAATTTAGCTGCTGTACCTATTTCCCAATGTCAGCAGTAAGTTTTTATTTTAGAATCACAGAATTTTACAGCACCGGAGGAGCTGGCAGCGACTCTCCGAAAGAGCGACCCACTTAGTCCCATTCCCATGCCGTTTCCCCGTATCTTTTAAATTCTTCTGTGTCAAATATTTATCCACTTCCCTTTTAAAAACTAATAAGGATTCTGCTTCCATCACCTGGTAGAAAGTGGCAGTGAAATATTCTTCCGTTTGTACGTAATTCTCAGTATTGAACTTTGGAGCAGACAGTGAGTTAGTGAACAAAATGAACACAAAGATTTTAAAGTATTGCCAGGGGTCAAACAGTTAAATCAAACTACGGTCCACACACAGGTTAAAAAGCACAGAAGCCAAAACACGACTGGCATTTCTCCGCTGTTGTGGGATCATATAGCTCGTTCACATGTTTTGCAAGCGCTTTCTTAGAAGAAGAAAACATAGCTCAAAGAAAAAGCAGAGAATGCTGGAAGCACTCAGCAAGTCAGGCAGCATCTGTGAAGAAAAGAAATTGTTCATGTTTCGGATATAGTCAAGCCTCCATCAGAACAAGCTGGACAGGTGGAAACGGCATCAGTGGGAGAGCATATTGGTGGTAGTGATCATAATTCAATTAGATTTAGGGTAGTTATGGAAAAAGGACAAGGATGGACCAGGAATAAAAGTTCTCAATTGGGGAAAAGCTAATTTTACTAAGCTGAGAGGTGATTTAGCCAAAGTGGATTGGAGACAGAAACTTGAAGGTAAATCAGTATCAGAGCAGTGGGAGGCATTCAACGAGGAGATAGTGAGAGTTCAGAGCAAGTATGTTCCCTTGAAGAAAAAGGGTGGGACTAACACATCTAGAGCTCCCTGGATGTCAAGGGGCATACAGGGTAGGATAAAGAAAACAAGGGAAGCTTATGACAGATACCAAGGACTCAATACTGCAGAAAGCTGAGAGGAGTATAGAAAGTGCGGGGCTGAAATTAAAAAGGAAATTAGGACAGCAAAGAGAGGGCATGAAAAAATATTGGCAAGTAAAATCAAGGAAAACCCAAAGATGTTTTATAAATACATTAAGAGCAAGAGGATAACTAAAGTAAGAGAAGGGCCTATTAGGGACCATAAAGGTAACCTGTGTGTGGAAGCGGAAGACATGGGTAAGGTTCTTAATGAATACTTTGCGTCTGTTTTCACAAAAGAGAGGGACGATGCAGACATTGCAATCAGGGAGGAGGAGTGTGAAATATTACATGAAATAAACATGGTGAAAGAGGAAGTATTAAAGGGTTTAGCATCTTTGAAAGTGATAAATCCCCAGGCCCGGATGAAATGCATCCCAGACTGTTAAGAGATGTAAGAGAGGAAATAGCAGAGGTTCTGACCATCATTTTCAAATCCTCTCTGGCTACAGGTGTGGTTCCGGAGGACTGGAGGACTGCTAACATGGTACCGTTGTTTAAAAAGGGAGAAAGGGATAGACCGAGTAATTACAGGCCAGTCAGCCTAACCTCGGTGGTGGGAAAATTATTGAAAAAATTCTGAGGGACAGGATAAATCTTCATTTAGAAAGACACGGATTAATCAGGGACAGTCAGCATGGATTTGTTAAGGGAAGGTCGTGTTTGACTAACTTGATTGAATTTTTTGAGGAGGTAACAAGGAGGGTCGATGAGGGTAGTGCGTTTGATGTAGTCTATATGGATTTTAGCAAGGCTTTTGATAAGGTTCCGCATGGCAGAGTGGTCACGAAAGTAAAAGCCCATGGGATCCAAGGCAAAGTGGCAAGTTGGATCCAAAATTGGCTCAGAGGCAGGAAACAAAGGGTAATGGTCGAAGGGTGTTTTTGCGACTGGAAGGCTGTTTCCACTGGGGTTCCACAGAGTTCAGTACCAGGTCCCTTGCTTGTTGTGGTATACATCAATGATTTGGACTTGAACGTAAGAAGTATGATTAAGAAGTTTGCAGGTGATACAAAAATTGGCCGTGTGATTGATAATGAAGAAGAAAGCTGCAGACTGCAGGAAGATATCAATGGACTGGTCAGGTGGGCAGAAAAGTGGCAAATGGAATTCAATCTGGAGACGTGTCAGGTAATGCATTTGGGGAGGGCTAATAAGGCAAGGGAATACACAATATATGGTAGGACACTGAGAAGTGCAGAAGATCAGAGGGACCTTGGAGTGCATGTCCACAGATCCCTGAAGGTAGCAGGACAGGTGGTTAAGAAGGCATACGGGATACTTGCCTTTATTAACCGAGGCATAGAATATAAGAGCAGGGAGGTTATGCTTGAACTGCATAAAACACTAGTTAGGTCGCAGCTAGAATACTGCGTGCAGTTCTGGTCACCACATTACAGAAAGGATATGATTGCACTAGAGGGGGTGCAGAGGAGATGTACAAGGATGTTGCCTGGGCTGGGGAATTTTAGCTATGAGGAGAGATTGGATAGGCTGGGGTTGTTTTCTTTGGAACAGAGGAGGCTGAGGGGAGACTTGATTGAGGTGTATAAAATTATGATGGGCCTAGATAGAGTAGATAGGAAGGACCTATTTCCCTTAGCAGAAGGGACAATAACCAGGTGGCATAGATTTAAAGTAATTGGTCAGAAGTTTCGAGGGGATTTGAGGAGAAATGTTTTCACCCAGAGGGTGGCGGAGGTCTGGAACTCACTGCCTGAAAGGGTGGTAGAGGCAGAGACCCTCATCACATTTAAAAAGTATTTGGATATGCACTTGAAGTGCCGTAACCTACAAGGCTACGGACCAAGTGCTGGAAAGCGGGATTAGGGTGGATAGCTCTTTGTCGGCTGGCACGGACAAGATGGGCCGAATGGCCTCCTTCTGTGCTGTAAATTTCTAGGATTCTATGAAGATATTACAGATGAACAACTTAGAAGAAGGAACAGAATGATGCAACGGGCGGGGGTGTGGGAGTGACAAAGAGGACCACGTACACAAGAGAAAAAGAATGAGCTGTTAAATTGACTGGGTGGAGAGCAGGAGATGGTTGACTGATAATGGCATAAGACAAAAGGAGGCACGATGAGAGAAATGAAAACCTGACAAAACGAAGCAGGCTCCAGTGGCCCAGGAGACTGGTGGAAGAAAAAGGCAGATCAAACTCAGGTCAACATCAAGGGTTTACCGGTGGTGTACCACTGAGAGCAACCCCATCCCTAGCTGACGGGGTGTTCTGATAAAGGCCAGGCTATACCTGAAATATTAACATTTTCCTTTTTTTTTTAAACAGATGCTGCATGACTTGCTGAGTGCTTTCAGAATTTTCTGTTTTTGCTTTAGATGAGATGAAAAAGATTTGACCATCACTGTGGCACCGCTGCAGAGGCGCCGATAGACCTGGTCATTAAATTACAGGGATCCCAACCTTTATACGGCAAGTGCAATTTGCAAACTGCGATCAGATGACACATGATCAGATATTATGCCGTCAAACCTCCAGGAATACGTCCAGCCGGAGTTGGCATCCCTTGACACAGTTCTCAACAGGCAATCTCGTTGAACAAAGCACTAATTTGTGAGAGCTACCCCTATATCTATACATGTCTGCTTCAAGTACCTTAATTGAGAATAATTCATTAATCAGGGGTAAGAAGACCATCTCCTCTCCATCCCAGCTTTGCCGGTCATTTACTTCTATTTTGCCTTTTAATTTCCACCTTTGACGGCCGTAGCGCATAAAGATCTTGGTGAGACAAAACAAACCAGTTAGTGTATCTTACATATGAACATCTCAAATTTAATTTCGCAACTCAAAGCCACTTCTCATTCTGTTCCCCCCCTCCCCTTTCAAACTTTGCTATTGCTCCAATAGCAGGAATGGCCGCTTTGAGCAGCACAGTCACTCAGATTGCCTGAGCTGCAAGTTACACGGAAATCCGAAAATGTGTAACAAAGAGAAAAGTGGAAGTAAAGGCTCAAACAGATTTTTTTTATTCTTGCAGCATTGAGACGACCCATTATCACCTCACTGAGGATCAATATGTCCTTACAGTACAAGGACTAAAATGTCATGTCCCACTTGAATAACTTAAAGCTGAAGTATAATCCACTTACCTCATATTGATCTCCTGGACAAAGGCGTGCAAAACCGGCCAAACCTGTCGAGTTCAAATTATATCAAGATCATAGTTAGAGCTTCAAGTCTGCATAGAATCTACTCAAAAGCCTTACACTACCAGCTGCTGGGTGTAAGAACATAAGAAATAAGAAACAGGAGTAGGCCATTCGGCCCCTCGAGCCTGCTCCACCACTTGAAAGTTTCCAATTCACAAATAAATTCTATTTCATAAACAGTTAAGGGGTAATTTCCTGAATTCCTACTGCTGGTGGGAGTCCTTGCTCACCGAGAATACCTATTGGAAATTTAAGCTCGCACTGCGCACGGTTTTGGTCAGAAAATCACGGGCGCCCGAAAATCTGAATAATGCTCTCGGCAGGGAAAAGCTCACCACTGGCAGTCGGAAATTGGAAAATTAAACCTTTAGCTTGATTGTTTTTATTTATTGAAAAGAAGTGCCAGAGTCCATTTGATGTTCCTGTGACCTTTAAACAGTCTTTAAATGTACTAGGTAAAAATGTGTCGATGTTCCTTATCATGCGGCCTCTGAATCCTGTCACAATCAGCACTGGCACATAAAAATAACAGGACAGATTTTCCTCTTTTGCACTTTGGCATTAATTAATCACTCGGGTGGAACATACAGAGGAAAATTGGGCGGAGAGGGTCGCAGGTCCACAATGGTACCATTTCTCTACGTGCTCCACCTGGGTGATTATCGAATGCCCCAGCACAAAAGAGGAAAAGACGCCCCAGTAATCTCTATGGAATATTCCACACTTTACCTAACAGTGTGTTACAGTGCAATTGCTCAGATTACATCTCTATAATACATACTTGCAGTATCCACCAACAATATACTATCTCTTATTTGTTTCTGTGTTGCACATTAAAGGTCTATATTCCCTAGAGTTTTGAAGAATGAGAGGTGATCTCATTGAAACATAATTCTTAAAGGGCTTGACAGGATGAACGCTGGGTGGATGTTTTCCCTGGCTGGGGAGTCTAGAACCAGGGGTCACAGTCTCAGAATAAGGGGTCGGCCATTTAGGACTGAGATGAGGAGAAATTTCTTCACTCAAAGGGTTGTAAATCTTCAGAATTCTCTACCCCAGAGGGCTGTGGATGCTCAGTCATTGAGTATATTCAAGACAGAGATCGATAGATTTTTGGATACTAAGGGAATCAAGGGATATGGTGATAGTGCGGGAAGGTGGAGTTGAGGTAGAAGATCAGCCGTGTTCTTATTGAATGGTGGAGCAGGCTCGAAGGGCCGAATGGTCTACTCCTGCTCCTATTTTTTAAGTTTTTATGTTCTTATTATGATTTCCAAATTTGAAAGGAAGAAAGAACTTGTATTTCTATAGCGCCTTTTACAACTTCAGGATGTCCCAAAGCGCTTTACAGCCAATGAAGTACTTTTTTGAAGTGTAGTTACTATCGTAATGTAGGAAACGCGGCAGCAATTTGCACACAACAAGTGCCCACAAACCATAGTGAGATAATGACCAGATAATTTATTTTAGTGATGTTGGTTGGGGGATAAATATTGACCAGGACACCAGGAGAACTCCCCTTCTCTTCTTTGAATAATGCCATGGGATCTTTTACATCCACTTGGGAGGGCAGATGGGGCCTCGGTTTAAAGTCTCATCCGAAAGATGGCACCTCCAACAGTACAGCACTGAAGTGTCAGCCTGGAGTGGGACTTGAACCCACAACCTTCTGACTCAGAGGCGAGAGTTCTGCCACTAAGCCACGGCTGAGATCATCTTTCACTCTTCCTCCCACTCTATATATTTTCGTCGTTGTTTGAAAAGAAAAGATACAAAAAATTTTGCAGTAATTTACAAGAAAATGGCAGGTGCACGCGATTCTTAAGCGGGCAATTTCTCGCTATGATGAACCTGTTACTGCAAACATCATAAAAAATGATCCTGTAACACTTCTCGGGCTGCTGAGTGATTGCTATCCAATGACTCCTGCTGGAAAGTGTGGATGATGAATGATGAAGCTGAACTACCTGCTGACAGCCACAGCCTATGCATGAAGAACATACAACAGTGACTACTCTTCAAAAGTACTTCATTGACTATAAAGCGCTTTTAGACGTCTTGAGGTCATGAAAGGTGCTATATAAAGCAAGTTTTTCTTCCTTTCTACATGGGCTGGGGTTGCTGGTGCTGTGGATCCGTATCCCAGCAAGAAATTCTCCCAGCAGGCTTCCCAGTGAGCGGAATGCTTGAGAGTGAAGGGAGTAACTGTTAGTCCAAGGCACATACAGAGATCAGCACACCACTGGCTTCGGTTGGGGAGGGGGGGGGGGGGGGCATTAGAGGGGAAGGGAGGACAGAAACTCCAGCAAACCAGCCTGGTTCGGAAACTCTCAGTAAAATCCGCCGTAATCCAGTCTGTTAAAGAATATTATCACAAAATAAATCCTTTGACTTTCAGGAAAATATCAGTGTTATAATATTTTCCAGAAATCAAATATATATATATATATATATATATATATATAAGGTTTCATGATACGGGGGTCATTTTGTGAGTCTATGCTATTGGCAGGGAGCGTAATCTGTTGGGGGTGCATATCTGAAATTCGAGCACATGATTTTCTAATTTGGACTGGAAGTCATGGGTATTATGCACCCGAATTTCTGATGTAGCTCCTATTAGGCAAGGACACCACCCCCACCCCCAGCCCCCAACCCACACACACACACACACACACACACACACACACAACAATAGTGCAGACTTGTAAAATTATCCCCTGCCCCCTCAGGCAACATATTTTAAAAAGTGCCACTTTTATTCTGTTAATACTTACCTTTCATCTTAATGTGAAATTCTCCCAGCAGGCTTCCAATCTCTCCCTCCAGTGAGCACAATGCCTGAGGGTGAAGGGAGTTACTGTCAGTCCAAGGCACATACAGAGCAGCACATTAGGCCTAATAATGTCAAGGTGAACAGTACAGAAAAGCTTGTGTGACATTGGAGATCCATCAGAGACGTGCTTATATTGTTTAATGAAATGCTTTCTCCTGGACATTCAAAGGTTTACTTGAAAACGAGCAGTTATTTCTTTTACCCAAATAAACTCACTCCTGCCTTGGCACCAAAGAACAAGCAAATCATTAAATGTGCAATAAAAACATAAAATGCTGGAAATACTCATCGGGTCAGGCAGCATCTGTGGAGAGAGAAACAGAGTTAACGTTTCAGGTCGATGACCTTTCGTCAGTTCTGATGAAAGGTCACCGACCTGAAACGTTAACTGTTTCTCTCTCCACAGATGCTGCCTGACCTGCTGAGTATTTCCAGCATTTTCTGTTTCTATTTCAGATTTCCAGCATCCACAGTATTTTGCTTTTGTCATTAAATATGCAACTGCTTTTTACTGGATGGGTGAAAAATACTGTAGCAAGGAGTCCAGTGGCTATTTACAATTTCCACTGCAGTTAGTATCTTGCTGAACAGAGTAAATTGTAGCCTTTCTCCAATCAAAGCATAAGTGGACAAGCCTGTCTGGGTCTAGGATTTAGATGTTAGGTCAGCCACCCCAAAAATTATTTGGCTGTGGATCCTTACAGCTGGGGTGCATTTGGATATTGAGCTTTAGACCTGGGATGTAGTCCCAGCTCAACGACACAGCTTTTAGGTAATTTTCAATAATCACAACACCTTGACAGTGATCAAAAGGATTTACTTGTGATATAAATAATGCAGATTTCAATAAAATATAGAATAAGTGTTAGCTTCTTAAATATAAAGGTCAAATTTGATACGGTGCATTTAGTGTATCCAGAATCTATCTATTTGCACTTACTTTCTGCTATGGTTCTAATTAATGGCCAATGTGCCAATACAAAGTGGCTTCCTAATGGCTGCTGTAAGATGCTGCTGCTGGGGAATGTTGTTTTCACAAAAGCATTTTTTTTTTGCATTGAGTCTCTGAAGTGCAAAGTGTGAGTGTTTCTAGCGTTGCAGTGGGATGGCTAAGGAGAGGTCAGCCATGCAAAGATCATCCACATGTCTTAGCCTTCATATGGTGCTACAATACATTCTGAGCACACTTCCACTATGGCTGGCAATCCTTTACCCATTCAGTGAATCTTGCACCAATTGTTTGCAACTCTTACCTTTCCTGTATGCAAGCGTTCTGTGATGCATACTCTTCTTCCTCCCTTCATCCTTGCTGTGTTAGAATCAAGACTCATCCCACTGTCTCCTTGTCTAACTCATTCTCTCCCAAGTCCTCAAAACTATGGAAATCCTTACCTCCCTAAGTCTCCTCTTCCTCCTGTAATTCACAGGCTTTTTAAAACCCAATTAATCATTACAACTATTAACTACTAAATTCCCATCAGCAGCATCGATGGGGCTGAATGAATTCACTCCACTAATATCGGTTCTGAACTAGCCCGGCCGCTTCAGTCATCTGTTTCCCTTTCTGTGACAACTCACTCTTGGCAATGTCTATCCAGCGCTTCCTTGGTCTTCCTTGGCTTCTTGTTCCATGTACCTCTGTATAAAAGGGGCATGAAATGTATTCTAGCTGTTTCCATTCTTGAAACGTGCCCAAATAATTGCAGTCGTCTTTCTTGGATCTTCTGTACAAGTGTTGGTTCTTGTCCAGGCCATGTTCTTATTGGGCCGAAACTTGATCCCGGGACGCGAGAGTACGCACTGCATACTCTCGCGTATTCCCACTCCAATTGCCGGTTTTCTGCATGCCCTGCGCATGCGCTGAAAACCGGCAATTGCTCTTCCGAAAAGGGGGCGGGGCCGGAGTGCATCGCGTGCGCGCTACAGGCTGCGCGCACGCTGTGCACTTCATGCTTTGGACGCGCAGGTAAGTACTGAAGATTTTGGAAATGTAAAAAGGAGGAGTAAGACCCGCTTTTAAGAAGGTAAGTAGTGAATTAAGTATTTTTTTGAATTTTTTTTTACAGGTATATCTTTTTTATAGACTTTAAAGACAGGTAAGTTTATTTTTATAACTTTTTAAAAGATTTTAAATTTTTTCAAAAATTTAATTTTTTATTTAAAATGGTTAATTTAATTAACTATACTTATTTTATTAATGTGATGGTTTTTTTTAAAAATTTAATTGAGGTTTAGCTGTTATTTTGGGGGGGTGTAAGATTCATAAGTCTCTCAGCCATGCTGTGAGACTTATGAATGGAAGATGGTGTGCTGCCATTGGCTCTAACTGAGTCACGTGATCCCACAGCTCGCACGAATTAACTACGCCGCTGGGATACGCAAGCCCAGCACAGCTGATGTCTGGAACATCAATTTCGTGCGAGCTGGATCAGAAAAAGCATAAGCGAGGTGAGACATCGCGGGAAAGGCTTACCCCCGCGGGAACAGAGCGAGATCAATTTCTGGGCCATTATATCATTCTTGATTATTTGCATCCTGGATACTCCCAGTATTCCTCTCAATGAACTCATCTCTGCTGTTAGTAGCTCGTCGACTTTTCTCATTAGTTCCTCATGTTACATAGGAACAGGACAAGGTCATTCAGCCCCTCGAGCCTGTTCCACCATTCAATTAAATCATGACTGACCTGTATCTTAACTCCATCTACCCACCTTGGTTCTGTAACCCTTAATACCCTTGCCTAACAAAAATCTATCAATCTCAGTTTTGAAATTTAATTGACCTAGCCTCAACAAGTTTCCAACACTCAGATCCATATAATAATATGGGATAACCATCACTTCATAAACACTTACCTTCATTTTTACTGAAATATCATTGGTCTTCTATATTCTGCTTAATCTTCAGCAGAAGCACGACCAATTTTAGTTTTGATGTATTCTTCATAACTCCCATTCTCTGAGACTAACCCACCAACGTATACAAACTTTTCCACCTGTTCAATGGCATCCTCTCCAACTGTAATGTGTACATCTTCCTGATGATTCCCAATGACATGACATTTGTCTTCTTTATGTTAATCTGTAATCCAACTGTTCTACTCTCCATGTACACTGTATCTGTTATCCTCTACAAATTTGTTTTAGATGTTGCTATCAGGTCAATAGCACCATTTAGAAAGGCACGGATTCATCACAGACAGTCAGCATGGATTTGTCAAGGGAAGGTCGTGTCTGACTAACTTGATTGAATTTTTTGAGGAGGTAACAAGGAGGGTTGATGACGGTAGTGTGTTTGACGTAGTCTACATGGACTTTAGCAAGGCTTTTGACAAGGTCCCACATGGCAGACTGGTCAGAAAAGTAAAAGCCCATGTGATCCAAGGGAAAGTGGCAAGTTGGATCCAAAATTGGCTGAGTGGCAGGAAGCAAAGGGTAATGGTCGACGGATGTTTTTGTGACTGGAAAGCTGTTTCCACTGGGGTTCTACAGGGCTCAGTACTAGGTCCCTTGCTTTTTGTGGTATACATCAATGATTTAGACTTCAATGTAGGGGGCATGATTAAGAAGTTTGCAGATGATACAACAATTGACTATGTGGTTGATAGTGAGGAAGAAAGCTGTAGACTGCAGGAAGATATCAATGGACTGGTCAGGTGGGCAGAAAAGTGGCAAATGGAATTCAATCTAGAGAAGTGTCAGGTAATGCATTTGGGGAGGGCTAACAAGGCAAGGGAATACACAATAAATGGTAGGATACTGAGAAGTGTAGAGGAACAGAGGGACCTTGGAGTGCATGTCCACAGATCTCTGAAGGTAGCAGGACAGGTAGATAAGGTGGGTAAGAAGGCATACAGGATACTTTCCTTTATTAGCCGAGGCATAGAATATAAGAGCAGGGCGGTTATGCTTGAACTGTATAAAACACTAGTTAGGCCACAGCTGGAGTACTGCGTGCAGTTCTGGTCACCACATTACAGGAGAGATGTGATTGCACTAGAGAGGGTACAGAGGAGATTTACGTGGACTGGAGACTGGAGACTTTTAACTATGAGGAAAGATTGGATAGGCTGGGGTTGTTTTCTTTGGAACAGAGGAGGCTGAGGGGAGACTTGATTGAGGTATAAAATTATGAGGAGCCTAGACAGAGTGGATAGGAAGGACCTATGTCCCCTAGCAGAGAGGTCAATAACCAGGGGGCATAGATTTAAAGTAATTGGTAGAAGGATTAGAGGGGAATTGAGGAGAACTTTTTTCACCCAGAGGGTGGTGTGGATCTGGAACTCACTGCCTGAGAGGGTGGTAGAGGCAGAAACGCTCATCACATTTAAAAAGTGCTTGGATATGTACTTGAAGTGCATAATCTACAAGGCTACGGACCAAGGGCTGGAAAGTGGGATTAGGGTGGATAGCTCTTTTTCGGCCGGCACAGACACGATGGGTCAAATGTCCTCCTTCTGTGCTGTAAATTTCTAGGATTCTATTCTATGATCATCAGCAAATCGGAGATTATTTAAAATCCTGCCACATAAGGAGACTCCTCCAATATCATCTTTTAGTACCAGATTAAGTATTGCTTCCAACTCTGGATTAAATAAATTAGACGACAGTCTCACCCCAACTGTTGATCTAAAAGGTTCCATCAGTTTCCTATCCACTGTAACCGCGCTCAGGCACTTGTTAAAATATTTTCTATCAATCTGACAAGTTTCTCAGGAATACCATACATCCTCAAGACATGCCATATCCCTTCTCGCTATGTCAAAGGCCTGCTTAAAATCTATGATGTTGTTGTAACAATGGCTGTCGTGTTCTATAAATTTCTCTGAAATCTATCTTATCACAAACAGTTGATTTAGCTTACTTCATCCTGGCCTAAAAAGAGCTTATTCTTCATGCAGTACCACTTCTACATATCTTTTCATTCTCCAGTGCAATTTCTCAGTAAATATTTTTCTGGTTATACTCAGTAAGCATTTATTACTACTTCTTCTTTTAGATCCTCTTGATCTTGATAGTGTCCTGCACAATGAGCCTTTCCCTTATGTTTCTCAGTAAAAACATCACTCCCCATCATGGAGGTATTGGGGTAAATCTTAAGATTTAGAGCTCCCGGCACAGAACTTCTGACAATGGCAGTGTTTTTGTACAGAGGCCAGTGTGCCCGATTCTCAATCCTTTAATAATAACACTCAAGTCAACAACAACAACTTGCGTTTATATAGCGCTTTTAACAAAGAAATACTCCCACGGCTCTTCACGGAGACATAAGGAAAAACAGATGCTGAGCCATTGAAGGAGAGATATGGGGGGATGATCAAAAACTTGGCCATAGGTTTTAAGTAGGATCTTAAGGGAGGAGAAGAAGTGGAGAGGCAGAGGGGTTAAAGGAGGGAATTCCAGAGGGTGGGACCTGACAGCCTGTAGTAACTGGTTATTCAGTGAGTGCACTGCCCTATTCAATTTGTACCAACACTTTCTAATCAACCACTCAAAACCGGAATCCACAGCCATGAATTGCCTTCGTCCCACGCTCAATGCAAGACTCCAGCCTACCCACCCGTACTAACTTAAATCAGTGACCCATCAAAGTTGCGCCTCTGCTTTGTGTAGCAAAAACTGTGCGTGTGACACAGAATTACTCTCATGCAATGGGTTTTGCATTCTTTGCTGAGCAAACTGTTGCTGCTAAAATGAAATATATTCTTCAGTACTGCTGCAGTTCCATAAGCTGATGTCATTAAAGATAAGACCATACCTCTGTGTTTTCTTTGTAGCTCCTGTTTATTTCCGCTAGGCTTTCCCGAGCACCTTTAGTGGAAGGAGACATTGCAAAGGCCTGTTTCATTTTGGAGGCTCCATCTCGGAGCCTTTTCTGGATGCAAAACGTCTCATACAACTCATCCACCTGCCATGGCATGATGCAAAAAACAAGTAGCGTTAATCGACTGCGTGTTTCATGAACTACCAATTTTTTCAAACTGCAACAAGAGTGTTGCCTTAATCAGTTTGCTCTGATTATTGAAGGGGGATTTCAAGAGCAGAGTGTTGCTTGCAACTTCCTTCTACACACGTTCAAAGAATGTCAGAAAGTTAAAAGGACAAACATGGCCTGCTGAAAATGAGCAGGGAGCTTTAAAAAGGGAAAAGGGTAACAAATTACAAGTATTTCTGAAGGTTCAAGGGACTATTTAGACTGTCGGTACAGATTTACATTATTGTTAATAATTATCTAACTGCCAAGGCACAAAAAAATGTTTTTTTACATTTTACTAGTAAATTGCCCATGGCATTGTTTATTGTCAGTTGATTAATATAAGTCTTTTTCATATACAAGATGGTGAAGGAGTTGGAAGAGGGACTTCAGAAACTCACTCAACAGTGCCATCTACTGACCAGAACCAATGGCTGATTTGATTTACCTAAAAGATCAAAGTAGTTTGCTTTTTTGATTTAGTTATTTATTTGATGTGAAAATCCATTATACGGATTTCTTTGCTGATTAACACATTTGTATGGAGTGGTCATATTATCTGGGACTTGTGGCACTGGGGTAGAATTTCCATGGGGGTTCTCCAGATCTTCTGCCATAATGTCGACGGAAACCTGGAGAAATGGAGTAAATCCATTGCGTTTATCGCAACAGTCTTCATATTGTTAATTGCACATTTGTTTGAAATATTGTTGCAGTTATCTGGGAACCTTTTTCCATGTTGGTATCTGTTTTAGCTTTACCTTATAATAAGACAATTCTGAAATGATAAACCCCAGGCGTGTACATGTCTTCTCATTCAATGTTGTAAAGTTCACTGTATTTTTAATGAGAAAGCAGTAGGGATTTCTTAGTGTCAATGGTGGGCCAGTTTTGTTTCATAGGAATGTTATTAATAGCTTTGTCATGAACTGGTTAATTTTAAAGATTTACCCTGCTGGGAGCTTTGTAACTACTGCCAATCATTGGAAATTTCTGCCACCTGTTACACCATTTCCTCTTAGCTACAGCCTGCTTCCTGTTACTAACTGTACTTGGACACTTGTCACTTTAGTTGGGTATGTTCAGTACAGATATGACTAACACCAATCTTGCACAACACATGCTGATGAAACCCTCTTGTACTCTCTGAGGCCTTCCTGGTATCTTAAATCAAGCCACATCCTAGAAACAATGCTATGCCGAATTCAAGAGGTCAGGGAAGGTTCATAGTGATTATGGCAATCCAACTTGAGAATATTAACGAGTGCTGGGAATGCATTTAAAAAAATAATTAATTAGCAAAAAATGTTATTTAAGTTTTAACCAGAGGAAATTAGTGTCAAAAAGGATACAGATCGTACTCGGGGTTAAACAAGGAGCTGGTGAGTGAAGACGAGCTGCAACAGGTCACAAGAGAGCAGGTACAGGAAGAACGTGGAGGGAGCAACTGATTGATTCTACTTGTGAATTACTTTGTTTTTCATATCCTGTTTAACGTACAGGATTGGCTCTGGTGGTAAGAATGCCCCTGGGGGCTACCCTGTAAAGTATATAAAGTAACACCACTGCTGTCAGAGGCACTGAAACCCTTTCCTCTTGGTGCATCTAACCACTTTCAACCGCCAGTGCCAAACGTACAGTTTTTGCTAGCCTCACGTGGGTCACATTGCCATCTTGCCTCTGGCTACTGCGAGGCTGACCCTTCAAGCTGTCTGTATTGTCCAGCAATGTGGGCCTGCACAGATCTTTCCCCAACATTAGGGAAGGTCCCAACCAGACTGGCGATGTCGCGATCTGATGTGAAACGTTGTCCGTTGCTGTGGCTGAACGTGGCCCGCAGCATAATTGTGGCACATCTCACAGGAAAAGAACTTGGTTCTATTACACAACTACTTCAATTGGATTTAACGGTGCATCAGGCTGACGAAAGTGGAAAGTAATGTCCAATTGGATAGTCAGCAAGTGAAATTTACAAGGCCTGTCATTAGTACTTAACTAATGAATTTACTTTAGTTGACCAGGACACCGGGGAGCACACCCCCGCTCTTCTTCTAATAGTGCCATGGGATCTTTTACATCCACCTGAGAGGTTAGACTGGACCTCAGTTTAGTGTTTCATCCGAATGATGGCACCTCCGACAGTGCAGCACTCCCTCAGTACTGCACTGGAGTGACAGCTTAGATTTTGTGCTCAAGTGTCTGGAGTGGGACTTGAACCCACAACCTTCTGAGGCGAGAGTGCCACCACTGAGCCACAGCTGACACCCAAAGAATAGGCCAAATAGTGTTATTGAAAACCAAGTGGTAATGATACTGTTCTCCCAAAACGTCTTCCTGTAAGCTCATTGGTTTTGAATGAACATTGAGTCTTGTCTCGAGCGTAAGCTCGAGGAACAGCACCTCATCTTTCGTTTAGGCACTTTACAGCCTTCCGGACTCAATATCGAGTTCAACAATTTCAGATCATAACCCTGGCCCCTACCACATATGTATACATTTTATCCACCCTTTTGGTTCGTGCCTTTTTCCTTTTTTTTTCTCTCTCTCCCCCCACGGCAGCTGTCTCTCACTCTGCCAGCATTTCACACTTCACCTTTTGTTTCTTAACCTGTCCCATTACCATCTCGTCTTGCCTTGAGCATCTCTTAATGTCTCTACTTACCATAGACCACCCCTTTTGTTCTTTTATTCCTCCCCCCAACCTCCCCCTTGCATTTTTATCTGTTTAATTTCCTGCTCTTTTCTCAGTTCTGACGAAGGGTTTCGACCTGAAACATTAACTCTGTTTCTCTCTCCACGGATGTTGCCTGGCCTGCTGAGTTTTTCCAGCGTTTTCTGTTGTTGTTTCAATTTTCCAGCATCCGCAGTATTTTGCTATCGTATTGAGTCTTGTCTATTAGCTGTGTACTGTGTTTACGATCTAAGGTCAATTTAAGTTGAACTGTACCCTTATTATACCCACCTTGCTGATGTGGAACTCCAGCCTTCTCACATATCGCTCTATTGATTTGATTTGCTGCAATGAGAAGCAAATGTATCATTAAGTTCCACAGCTTATAGCAATGGACTGACCAGCAGGTTAATAATCTAAGCAGCCTTGAAACCAAAACAAGAGCAGAAACCTAGAGAGAAAAGGAGTAATGGCCATCAGAATATTACTCCCACATCTTCATTGGTCAAGTTTGGCTAAAGTGGCTCATTAAATTTGTTTAATTGAGCTAGGGCTGCAATATTTAGAGTGAATCAGTTTTACTTCTTTCGCAAAACCCTGTAGCAAGTGTATACATAGAACTCAAATCACCAAACCCAAATACATATTGTGGGTTATAAGTACAAAACATTTGGCTAGTTGCATCACTGCAAAGTTCCTAAAATTATTACATTGTTACCTTTAGTTACAGTACTACAATAGCCCTCATTACCGGTCTCCTGAGTTCATTACATCATTATAGGGGCGATTATGCACTCCCAGCAGGAATGTCACGCTCATAGGGAGCGGGGGTTGGAAACGGACACTGGGAATTTCCTCAGAGGGTTCTACTGATTGGCTGCTGCAACTTCGGCAGAAACCCCGGATAGACGCAAAAATGGCCGATCTTTCACCAAAGTTAGGGAAAGTTCAATGCAGTGGGAACCGAGTCCTATTGCAGCACCGCTATCTAATGTGGCCTGGCTCTGCAATAGGACTCGGTTCCCGCTGAGCAAACTGGAATTAGTTCCACATAAAAATGGCCAGCAGGAAGTCGCGTGGATGTTCTCGCGATCGGCTGCTGTAACTCTGGCAGAAGCTCCATTCAAGCATTTCAAGGATTTCCACCAATCTTAAAGATCTGGGGGCCGATCAAGACAACCTCCTCCCCACCCCAGAAAATTCCTGGCGGGGGCATCATACAACAGGATTTATTATAGTACTGTGCTAATCTACGTAAATAAAGTCTCATCCCACAGAAGCAAGTTGCACACTGAATGGGTATAATAATTACTCACCTTATCCAGATCATACAAGACTCCCTGTGAATAAAACAAAAAGTATTATATGATGACATGTTATATTCATCTTCCATTTTGCATAGTGTTTATGTCCCTTCCAATGTTTAGAGCCAGAGCTCTCCTGCAGGTAAGTGAGTGAGGGTTCACCCCAGGCTAGATTTAGTTTACTGCTGCAATAGGTTTACTGCTAAAAGTTTTGCACATTTAAATGCACCATTTACAGTGGCATTCGACTATTTTAACAGCAATGGTAAGGAATGCTGCAATAGACAGAAGAAGGAAAATGCAGCAACTGGCAGCGTAGAAAAAAAAATCTAAAGATCTGGCCTCCTCGAGAAGAGCAGCCAAGTGGAGATCTTATCAGAATGGCATCACATGCAAGTGCTGTGATAACGTGGTTTGGCATGGTTTATATTTATTGTGTGTCTATAAACACACCAAAGGAAAGGTTTCCTAAAATACTTTTTTCAAGAAGACAGCACTCCTTTCAAAAATGACAAAGGATACCTCAGTGGCACTGTGGGTAAATGAAATGCATTGGGTCGTACTGAGTTTCAATCTCTGGTCTGTGCTGAGTTAGCTGATCTTAGCTGGGGTTACAGTAGGGCTACAGATGGCCTTGGAGGACAGATTAGGTAAGGTTTCCACTCCTGATCACTATCCAGTGGCCCCGGCTCCAAAGTGTCGGGCTTGGTTGTGATGCCCTCCTTGGTTGAATTGCCAGTTGACACTCTTTTTGTTGATTCATATCTGAGTAATGGTCATTTTGGCACAGCACTGGAGGCCTGCTAGAGCTTGTGAACTGTCCCCCAGTAAGAAGTCACTGCTTTCAGGCAACAAGGAGAGATATTTTTTAAACCTTTACTTAGATTTCTCCCTACAGTTTTGAAAAAAATGTAAAGATGGAGTTTGGTCAGTGCTTTGCCCAGGTCTCCTAGATTGCCCTATCCTATACCATGCATACTAGTGGTAAGCCAGTGCTGTTGATGTGAGCATAATCCAGAAAACAGTTTTACACAGAGGACACCACTGCCAATTAGCACCAAGTAAAAGCATTGCAAGCAGTAAACAGCCTGCGTTACATCAGTTACATTTACAACTGCTGGAATGGGGCCCAGTGACCTTCATTAGAATTTCCCTCTCCCTATCTGTTACAGTGTGTGGTTTTACACAACAGTTACTGCAGCTTATTCAATGACTAAGGAAAAACCACAGTATGGAAAATTAATTTCACAGCTCAGCAAATACAAACCCCACCCATTAGCTAGTTGCTGATATTTCCCAAGTTATTAATAGGGTAAATTCTGTGGTCCCGAGGTCCCAGCTCAAAGGAATGGGGATCGGAGATAAAGCTAGAACATTGTAGCCCCATTTCTCCAGCTCACTGTGATTACTCTCCTCACTGGGATCGCAGAATTTCCCCTAATATTTCTGTAACAATCCAGCTGCCTTTTATTGAAAAATGGGGGATTAATGTTGGCTACAGACAACTCAAATTAAAATAATGGAAGATATGGTGCTAGCAGAATGATTCATCTTTTATTTAATGGAAGGGAAAGACTCACCCATACAGTAAGCTCAAGTACGATACCCATGAGTTTCTCATGAGACAAATAAAAGGCTCTGCATTTTTCTTCTACTATGATTGGCTTAAAAGTATTTAACATTACCCACTTTATTTCAGTAATTTTCTCTATTAACAGACAATAAATATGAATTTCCAATGACGAGGTCAGCGATCTCTACACAGTGTGTAGAGTAGATATAAATTTTCAAAGGACCTTGAATCTTTCATCATACAGCTCCCTTGTGGTGTCCAAATACATTTTTGATAATGTCACAATGTATAAGGTTTTGTATGATATATGAATAAAAAGAGAAGCTGTTCAGCTCGCTTGAGAATTCAGAGGTTAAATGCCCCGTGTCCCAGGTTCAATCCCTGGCCTGTGCTGATCTCCGGAGTGGGATGGTGGTGGGCCACGACAAATGGATTCAACATGCTTTTGTCTGGGGAGGGGGGTAATCACCCGGGGTTCTGCTTCCAATTGCTGTCCAGAGACCAATATTAAAAAGTGTGCACGTGAATGTGACATGAGGACAAGATAGGATTTGGCTGTGAAGCCATGGATGCATAACCTGCTAAGCATTCATTGTTTAGATTCCAACATGCAGAATTACAAGCTTCTGTAAGAATCAACACTTTCAGGAGAGGAGGAGTAAGGGGAGGAAGTGGAAGGTTAACTTAACATTTGCAGCACCAGATTCCATATTACAGGAATCTCTTTCGTATCCGGCACCGACAGGACCGGGATGGTGCCGGTTGATTAAAAATTCCGGATAACGGAGAGGTATATCTACCGAGGCTATTTTTAACAAACAAAAATAAAAAAATCAAGAAATGTGCAGTATAATTGGGTACTCCCCTACAGAATGTTGTGTTAAATGGATGGTGGACGATGCTTGATTAAGTACAGTAATGCCAGTTGAGGGTAATCCATAACTCTTTAATTACTTAACAGTAAAACAAAACTTATAAACGACTGTATACTGTAGTTTTCGGAGTATGAATTCTGCCGGTTATTAGAGAATTCCGGATATTTAGGTGCCGTTTAAACGAGAGTTTCCTGTAAATGGTAAAATAAAGAGGAAAAACTGGAAATCTGAAATAAAACCAGAAAATGCTGGAAATACAGAGCAGGCCCATTAGCATTGGTAAAGGGAGTTACAGGTTTTGGCATTTGGTTCTGATGAAGGGTGCACAGCCAAAAGGTGCTAACCATTCTTTTCTCTCTACAGATGCTGACTGGCCTGCTGTGTCTTCCACCACTTTCTGTTTTTATTTTGGTTCCAGTTAGCTGGACTCCCACTTACCAGTCTGGAATTGCGCTTCATATCTTTCAGCTGGGTAGTCAGCTTGTCCAGCTCTGCTTGATGCACCTCCAGGTACTCACTGTTTAACAAAAAAAGAGAAAGGTTTGCAACAGGACATGACTTACGTGCAATGGCTGCATCACATTTCAGCCCTCTTCCTAGCGTCTGCTTTGAATCATGTAACGCGCAATATATTATTCTGCTGCTCAGGTGGAGCTGTGCGTAACCTGGCCCCAAGGTCTAATGGCTATGAATAGGCACATCTTAAGGTCAATTTACAGGCTAATTGCTGCTTGGTATACCCTCAGCCACTTTGAGGTTAATTGATCCTCTGTGGTGGACATGTATTTCTTAGTAACTGGCTCTCCTCCAAAGACAGGAAATCAAGCAGGAAATGTCTGTAATTGTTTTGTGTGTGTGAGACTCAGAAATGTTACTGCGAGACACCTGAAGTGTGACGGACCTAACAACAAACGGTATCTATAATTGGCAATGGTCAATCTTTAAATCATCAGTTTGGGGATTTTGAACATTCACAAGTTCTTACATTAATCCTTTCTTCAGAGCCTCGTATACTTCCTCCATTCGCTTTGGCTGAACGTCCTTGGATGTGCAGTTGTTCTTGTGGGACGCAGCATTCATTTTCTTTAGTTTTCCTTGTGGTTTTTTGAGCGCTCCGTTATTTCCAATGAAGGAGTGACACCTGTAGGGATATCACATTGATGAAATGGACTGAAAGGGAGCAGTTACAAATAGCACCTTCAGTGAAATCAAAATGATAGACTCTGTGCAACTTGGGTACCTGATTTGTCAGTGTAGTCCCACATGATATTCCCTATGTTGAATAAAGCTTTTTATTTAAAAAAAACACACAACATAGGAATTCATATTGTAGCATAACTAGGAATAATTTTATGATTTATTGCGCTCAGTGCAGCGCTTCACTCAATTGGAAAATATATTGGGAATTCAGCCATGGAAGTCAGCACACTCAACCTGCAGCCCATACAACTTTTCAGTTATTAATTTTAATGCATGGACAATTGTGAGGGTCACGCTACTGGGTATGGTGACCTCCACACCTGTACTCCCAGTATGTGGTCTCATCACATGAGGCTCTGCGCTGGGAATGTTAACTCATAAAATATGCCTCTGTTGTCCCATTGACTAACAACTGGAGCAGAAGATGCGTGTTGCCTCGCACATGGCAGTTGCTTTTCTAGGGAGAGAATTGCAACTTTTTAAAAAATCTTGCCCAGCTGACAGCTTGGCTCAGCTGGGAGCACTCTTGGCGCTGAATCAGAAGATTGCGGATTGAAGTCCAGCACACAATGTAGCCTGACACTTCAGTGCAGTACTGAGGGAGTGTGGCATTGTTTGGGGGTGCCCTTTCTTGAATGGAGGCCCCATTTCCTTGGTCAAATGGATGCAAAAGATCCCATGGCACTATTCGAAGAAGAACAGGGAGTTTTCCCAGTGTCCTGGCCAACATTCTTCGCTCACCACCACTAAAAGTAGATTAACTGGCCATTCATCTCTTGCTGTTTGTGGGACCTTGCTATGCACAAAAATTCTGCCACGTTTGCCTACATCACAACACTGATTACCTTTCAAAAGTAATTCATTGGCTGTGAAGTGTTTTATTACAACCAGAGGCTGTGATAAGGTAAGCTGCTATATAAGTCGAAGTTCTTTTTTCCTTCTCGTGTAAGGCTGGCGAATGGCACAGACTATCTTTTAGTAATATGTTTTATATTCAGTTTAAAGCAATGTTTTTCTTCAGTGACCTCCTTTCCTTTCCTGAAAGTGAAAACTCTTGATGGATTCTGCACTATGGGCACCAGCATCCTCCCAGTGCTTTATTTTAGGCTTTGATAGTGATTTCTGGCATGATATTCAGCTTCAAGGAGCATTGCATCTGAGCCTGAACCTGTCCTCCACATATGTGCATCCTTCCAGCTGGGGTCAGGGGTGGGAATCCAAATGATTTTTGCCCTCCCTGGCCCTGGGACACTTTGGCTGTACTAGTATCCAGACTGAGATCAGCTAACTCAGCACAGACCAATTACTGAACCTGGGACCTTTCTGGCCTGTATGGCTTAGTCCCATAATAAGATGTGAATCTACTCAATGAGCCATTGGGAAAGTTGATCAAGGTAGTGCAGTAGATGTTCTATATATGGACTTTTGGAAGGTATTCGACAAAGGCTTATTAAGAAGATGGAAGCCCATGGAATTAAGGGGGAAGTGGCGGTATAGAATTATAGAAACAGAATGGTTACAGCACAGAAGGAGGCCATTTGGCCCGTCGAGCCCATGCCGGCTCTCTGCAAGAGCACTTCAGCTAGTCCCACTCCCCCGACCTTTCCCCTTAGCCCCCTGCAAAATTTTTCTCTTTCAGGTACTTATCCAACTCCCTTTTGAAAGCCACAATGGAATCTGCCTCCACCACCCTTTCAGGCCGTGCATTCCCGATCCTAACCACACTCTGCGTAAAAAAGTTTTCTCTCATGTCGCCTTTGGTTCTTCTGCCAATCACCTTAAATCTGTGTCCTCTGGTTCTTGACCCTTCCGCCAATGGGAACAGTTATCTCTCTATCTACTTTGTCTAGACCCCTCATGATTTTGAACACCTCTATCAAATCTCCTCTCAAACTTCTCTGCTCTAAGGAGAACAACTCCAGCTTCTGCAGTCTATCCACATAGCTGAAGTCCCTCATCCCTGGAACCATTCTTGTAAATCTTTTCTGCACCCTCTCTAAGGCCTTCACATCCTTCCTAAAGTATGGATACAAAATTGGCTCGGTAACGGGAAGCAAAGAGTTGTGGCGGATGGATGTTTTTCAGACTAGGAGATGGTTTACAGTGGTGTTACCCAAGGGTCAGTTTTTGTCCATTACTCATTCAATTTTTATAAATGACTTAGACTCGGGTGTAGGGAGCAGCATTATAAAGTTTGCAGATGATACAAAACTTAGCAAAGTAGTAGATAGTGATGAGGATAGTTATAGGCTTCAGGATGACATAGACAGGATGGTGAAATGGGCAGAAGCATGGCAGATGGAGTTCAATGTGGAAAAGTGTGAAGTGACGCACTTTGGGAGGACTAATATGGAAAGACAACATACTATAAATGGCATGATTTTGAAAAGTGTAGATGATCAGATATGGTGTCCATATACATAAATCCTTAAAGGTGATAGGGCAAGTTGATCAGGTGGTTATAAAAGCATAAGGGTTACTTGAGTTTATAAATAGAGGAATAGAATATAAAAGCAAACAGATCATGCTAGAACTTTATAAATCACTGGTTAGGCCTCAGCTGGAGTATTGTGGACAATTCTGGGCACCACACTTCAGGAAAGATGTAACGGCCATAGAAAGCGTACAGGGAAGGTTTACCAGGATGTTACCAGGGATGAGGGACTTCAGTTATAAGGAGAGGTTGGAAAGTTACGATTGTTCTTCTTGGAACTAAGAAGGTTAAGAGGTGACCTAATAGAGGTTTTCAAGATGATGAGAGGTTTTGATAGAGTAAATAGAGAAAAACTATTCCCCCTGCCAAGTGGGTCAATAACCAGAGGTCATAGATTCAAAATCATTGGCAAATGATCTAGAGCGAAGATGAGGAACAAAAATTCACTCAGGGAGTTGTCAGAATCTGGAACGCTCTACCTGAAAAGGTGGTGGAAGCTGATTCCATAAATAATTTTAAAAGGGAGTTGGACAGGTACTGGAGGATGAGGAACTTACAGGGTTATGGACAAGATGCGGGGATGCGGGACTAAGCACTTCTGCTCTTTCAAACAGCCAGCACAGGCTGTAAGTTTCTATGATTCCATGAGCTCAGTAAACCTGCTTAGAGGCCTCTGTACATGAGGAGCACTAAAAAATGTAAACTGCTTCAAACCAGTTACGGTGAACCTGCTTGGCGCACATCATTTCTGTTTCACACTTGTTTCAGTGTAAGTGCAACTGGAGCAAAGCAAGCTTTTTAAGCTTGGACTGGACTGCCTTTTAGTCACTGACTTTCCTGTGAGCTCTGTTTTAACATCAGAAATTTAACCAGCTCACAAAGGCCAGTGAGCAGAGCTCTGTGTATATGTTTAAGTGTGAAGATACAGATCTTTGTGTATGTGTTTAAATGTGAAGACAGATTCCTCTTATTACAGAACAGCAATTAGACCATGGTCATGTACCTACCTAGACCGTCTTTCCTGCTGCGAACTGAAGCCAGCAAAGGATTGGCTTCTAATGATACCATTGGGCCCACCTGGGGAAGAGGGCAATCCTGCTGACATGACGTTCGGTAACCTGGAGGAGATTTCTGTTTAAATAAAAAAGAAACAGAACTGAGCAAATCTTAAAGCCACAGTACTTTCGAACAGACAATTTTTCTGGAGCTTTTGAAGAACATCGGGATGGCCCTTGTTCAATGAAGTCTGAACTGCGGAGACAGCGAATGCATGAGCGAGGAGCGAGCGAGTGAGTGAGAGTAAGGGAATGAGAGAATTGCATGAGCTACACTGGATAAGGGAAAGGACGAGCAAGAGAACAAGTGAGATGGAGCATGATGGAGTGAGTGAGAGCTAGAAAAATGAGAATGCACGTGTGAATGAGAAAGTTGAAGAGTTTGAGTGTGAGATATTGTATTATGAAATCATGCGGCAAGTGATAAGCTTCAACTCGGTGCTAGCCCGGCTTATTAGAAGTACAGTACAAGCACTTGGCACACTTTCAAATTAATGTTTAAAGTTTGAAATAAATAAAGAGAGGCCATGAGATAATACGTTGACAAGATGGAAAAGAAATGTGTGTCATGGGAGCTACCAATAAAAATGGATTAAAATTCACAAATGCCATAAAATGAATATAAAAGGAGTTAATTTGAGGTTAGGAAGCCCTAATTTGACAGGAGTCTCACTGATTTTACACATCACTGTGAACCTTTATAGCTGTCTTTTGATAAGGCTGGGCTAGGCAACTCTAGTTGCTGAAACCTTCATCCATGCCTTTGTCACCTCCAGACTCGACTATTCCAACTCTCTCCTGGTCGGTGTCCCATATTCCACCACCCACCCTGCCCCCCCCCACCCCGCCCCATAAACTTCAGCTCATAGAAATTCTGCTGTCTGTATCCTATCCAACACCATGTCCGGCTCACCCATCAACCTTGCCATCGCTGACCTATATCCCCTGACACCTCAAATTTCAAATTCTCATCTTTATGTTTAAATCCCTTCATGGCTTCGCCCCTCCCTATCTCTGTAACCTCCTCCAGCCCTACAATAACCCATCCAAATTCTCCATTGCTCTGACTCTGGCCTCTTGTGCAACTTCTCTCTCTTTGTCCTACCATTGGCACCCGTGGCTTCAGCCAACCTAGGCCCCACACTCTGAAGCTCCTTTCCTAAACCCCTCAAGCCTCCCCACCTCCCTCTCCTCCCTCAAGACCCTCCTAGAAATGCTACCTCTTTGACCAAGTCTCTCTTTGTCCACTTTTTGATTACATCTCTGTGAAGGGCTTTGCGATGTATTTTCTACAGTAAAGGCGCAACATAAATTCAAGCTGTTGTTGTTGCTGTTGTAGTTACAACAGCTGTAATTTCCCCCTCTCCTCCCACACTTCTGGAGGAAACTTACTAATAGTGTTTCCTACAGTGTCGATCTTAGAATGTGATGCTAAGAATAATGCCTGAGAATATGGCCCTGTTTACTGGTGCGTGCAAATCTAGTGCTTTCAAGCAAGAATGTAGCACAATGCAGCCTGTTATCTCTTACAATTGAAGCTTTGTTTCACTCTTGGAGTCACCGTACTTGATTCACAGTTCTTTTTATAGATTCCACATTTAATACTCAATAAAGCTCACACTGAGTACACTAAAAGGAACTCTGTTCTTTTGATGAAGCGAAATTAAAGAACTTAAAGCGTGACCCCCAGTGAGGCAGAAATTTCCCGTGGCCAGTATTTATTTGCCCCTCACCCTACTCAAACCCGACCTTGATGTCTGGAATTGGACTGATTTAATATTGGGTTGCTTGGCTGCCAATCACTGATGACATTAAACATTGGCAACATGCACAAATGTTTTGATAACTCGTCATATAATGTTCTTGCAAAGTACTGTGTGAATGAAACATTACAGGAGCTCGCCTTCCATACGCACCTTCTAACTTTCAGTTTAAAACTGGCTGACATGGAACTTTGCTTTATACCTCTTTTATATAGGACCGCCCACAGTGGTTTTATAATATAGCCTGGTTCCCTTTTGCCATCTGTGCCCCATTTATACTGTGAATCAATTCAGTAACAATGGGGATCTCCACATGTGCCAGATTCAGCAACAATGAACATGTGCCACATTCAACACAACACAGTACTGCACATGTGCCAGATTCCGCAATAATCCAGCACTGCACATGTGCCAGATTCCGCAATAACCCAACACTGCACATGTGCCAGATTCAGTAATAATGCAGTACTGCACATGTGCCAGATTCTGCAATAATCCAGCACTGCACATGTGCCAGATTCAGTAATGATGCAGCACTGCACATGTGCCAGATTCTGCAATAATCCAGCACTGCACATGTGCCAGATTCTGCAATAATCCAGCTCTGCACATGTACCAGATTCAGTAACAATGCAGTACTGCACATGTGCCAGATTCAGTAACAATGCAGCACTGCACATGTGCCAGATTCAGTAACAATGCAGCACTGTAGATGTGCCAGATTCAGCATCAACACAGTACTGTACATGTATCAATTGATACGTCTTACGAGCAGCAACCCCAACTGTCCCATCCTACTCTCTCGCCGACCTTCCCGCCCAGTGTGCCCACTGGGGGCAAATCTTGCCAATCTCCTCCCCATCCAACTCATCCCCCCCAGCATTGACCCTGTGGACGCTGGCAGTGGTGCAGCTATCACCGACCCTCCCCACGTCGCCCTCCAGAATGTCCATTCACTTGCGAACAAGGCCCTTGCCATCCATGAGCTTATCGTGGATGATTGCATCAATATCATGGCCCTGACAGAAACTTGGTTGAGGGGTGATGACACCTTACCCTTAAATGAAGACTCGCCCCCTGGCTATACCTTCCACCACTTGCCCTGCTCAGACCGCCGTGGTGGCGGTGTGGCTCTCATCACCAAATCACACCTTGATCTGTCCCCCTACTCCTCCGGTACCATCTCCTCCTTTGAGCATCTCACCTTATTCCAACCCTCTCACCTCTCATTTAAAATTCTCGTTCTCTATCGCCCACCCAAACACCATAAAAATTTTATTACCGAGATATCTTCATTGCTCTCCTCCCTCAGCCTCTGCACCGAGCGACTTCTCATCCTCGGTGATTTCAACCTCCATCTCAATTCATCATGCTCTCTCTCCTCTGAGTTCACTAGCCTCCTATCTTCCCTTAATATCTCCCTCTATGTAAACTCCCCAACCCATATTCACGGCCACCCCCTCGACCTTGCCATCTCTCGTGGCCTCACGATTCCCATCGTGCCAATCGCAGATAAGGCCATCTCTGACCGCTTCCTCATATCACTCTGCACCTACATCCCCCTGCTGCCACCCCTCCCCCACCCCCCACCAACCCTACTTCCTTCTGGAAAAAACTCTCTCCCAACTCTCTTACAACTGTACTTCTGAAATCCCAACTGTCCAGCCTTTGGCCCTCCATTCTCCATGACATTTCTGCAGCTACCGATCTGCTCAACCGCACCCTCACCACCACCTTTGATGCCTTAGACCCTGTTAAAACAATTACTCTCTCTCACCCTGGCCATTCCCCTGGTACAGCCCTCATCTTCGCTCCCTTAAGTCCAAGGGACGCAGACTCGAACGGATATGGCGGACAACTGGTTTAGCCATTCACCGCCAGATCTGGCTGGACCACATAAAGCATTATCGGGTCCTGCTCTTGTCTGCCAAAATTGCTCACTATTCCAGAAACATTCTGGAATGCAAAGATAAACCCCGGCTTCTATTCTCCACTGCTAACCATCGTCTTAAACCCCTCTCCCCTGTCTCCTGCACCCTCACCTCCGACAACAAGTGTGAGGAGCTCATGGACTTCTTTGTCTCTAAGATTGAGACCATCCGTTCAGCTGCCTCTGCCACTTCCCTTCCTTCTCCTAGCCCACTGGGCCAAATTTCCTCTAAGGTTTTCCCCTGCCTTAGCTTTGAACTCACATCTTTCTCCAGTTTCTCTATGATCTCCCCTCATGACCCCTCCGCGCTCATCTTGTCCATGAGACCCACTTCCTGCTCCCTCGACCCTATTCCCACTAAACTGCTGACCACCCAACAACCTTTTCTGGCTCCTATGTTAGCTGACATTGTTAACGGTTCTTTCTCCTCAGGTACTGTCCCCCTCTCCTTCAAATCTGCCATCGTCACCCCTCTCCTCAAAAAAACAACCTTTGACCCCTCTGTCCTTGCAAACTACCGCCCGATCTCCAACCTCCCTTTCCTCTCCAAAGTCCTTGAATGTGTTGTCACCTCCCAAATCCATGCCCATCTTTCCCACAATTCCATGTTTGAATCCCTCCAATCAGGTTTCCACCCTTGCCACAGTACTGAAACGGCTCTCATCAAAGTCACAAATTGCATCCTTTGTGACTGTGACAAAGATAAACTATCCCTCCTCGTCCTTCTTGACTTGTCTGCAGCCTTTGACAGGGTTGACCACTCCATCCTTCTCCAACGCCTCTCCACCGTCGTCCAGCTGGGTGGAACTGCACTCGCCTGGTTCCATTCTAATCGTAGCCAGAGAATCACTAGCAATGGCTTCTCTTCCCGCTCCTGCATTGTTCCCTCTGGTGTCCCCCAAGGATCTATCCTTGGCCCCCTCCTATTTCTCATCTACATGTTGCCCCTTGGTGACATTATCCGAAAACACAGTGTCAGTTTCCACATGTACGCTGACGACACCCAGCTCTACCTCACTACCTCTTCTCTCAAACCCTCCACGGTCTCTAAATTGTCAGACTGCTTCTCCGAGCAGAAATTTTCTCCAATTAAATATTGGGAAGACCGAAGCCATTGTTTTTGGTCCCCGCCACAAACTCTGTTCCCTAGTCACTGACTCCATCCCTCTCCCTAACATCTGTCTGAGGCTGAACCACACTGTTCGCAACCTTGGTGTCATATTTGACCCTGAAATGAGCTTCCGACCACATATCCGCAGCATAACTAAGACCGCCTATTTCCACTTCCGTAACATCACCCATCTCCGCCCTTGCCTTAGCTCATCCGCTGCTGAAATTCTCATCCATGCATTTGTTTCCTCTGGACTTGACTATTCCAATGCACTCCTGACTGCTCTCCCACATTCTACCCTACGTAAACTTGAGGTGATCCAAAACTCGGCTGCCTGTGTCCTAACTTGCACCAAGTCCCGTTCACCCATCACCCCTGTGCTCGCTGACCTACATTGGCTCCCGGTTAAGCAACGCCTCGATTTCAAAATTCTCATCCTTGTTTTCAAATCCCTCCATGGCCTCGCCCCTTCCTATCTCTGTAATCTCCTTCAGCCCCACAACCCCCCGAAATATCTGCGCTCCTCTAATTCTGTCCTCTTGAGCATCCCTGATTATAATCGTTCAACCATTGGTGGCCGTGCCTTCTGTTGCCTAGGCCCTAAGCTCTGGAATTCCCTGCCTAAACCTTTCCGGCTCGCTACCTCTCTTTCCTCCTTTAAGACTCCTTAAAACCTACCTCTTTGACCAAGCTTTTTGTCACCTGCCCTAATTTCTCCTTATGTGGCTTGATGTCAAATTCTTTTGTCTTTTTATACTCCTGTGAAGCACCTTGGGACGTTTTACTACGTTAAAGGCGCTATATAAATACAAGTTGTTGTTGTTGTATCAGTTCAGTCAACACTGCAGCATTGCACATCTGCCAGATTCAACACTATGCAGCACTGCACCTGTGCTCGATTCAGCAACAATGCAGCACTGCACATGTACCAGGTTCAGTAACAATGCAGCACTGAACAGGTGACAGATTTAGCAAAAATGCAGCACTACACATGTGCCAGATTCAGCAGCACTGCACGTGTATGAGATTTGGCAACAAAGGGGAACTGCATATATGCAAAACTCACACATTATTGTTGCCCCAAAGCCACAAAAACAAAGTGCGCGCACAGACATTGTAGAGTTACACGTGATCATCCTTGTCTACACTTAAGGACAATTTTACAAACGTGTGCTATTGACGGGGAGCCCTGTCTGGCAGCCACGCATACTGAGTGAACATGGGCACATGCACACAATTTCCGTTCATTAAAATGAAACGGACTGCAAATCATGAGCAGTACAAAAGTGATCTTCCAATATGCGCAGCCAACGGCTGAGACTCCCCGTGAGCAGCAGACATTCGTAAAATAGGCTCTTTACAATCTTCAGTCCCATTCATAAACAAGTATTTATTTTGTTCTTCATTAACACAGCTTGTTTTTGCTACTCTGAGGAGAAAAGTACCTCAGAGATTTTTAAAGGAAGGCACCGAAAATGTACAAAATCTCAATCTTAAATTTATAATTGGTGTATTTTTTTCCTTGAAGTTCTGCCATGTAACTGTATTAAAAAAGAGATTGAAATTCAGCAATGGAAAACTGCACATTTTAACACTTAATGCTTCCTGAAATGTATTTTTGAGGTCAGGAAGAGGTCAAGGTTGGCCCAGTAATCTCAATAAAGTTTATTTGTGAAACTCAGTAATTCTTTCCTGTTACAGTATCAGCTTCCTGTTGTCAGCTGCACTCATACTAAATACCCAAGATAACATCCATCACCATCTATCACTTCACAAAGTGTGCTTTGCATCAGCAATATTTTAAATCACAACTGTACCCTAATGCAGAGCGTGCCCATACATAAACCAACACTATGGAATGTGAACCCCTTCAGGCTTTGTCTGGGTGCTGACACTAAGGGGTAGAAATTGCTATGTGTTGCGCCCGTTTTTCAGGTAAAACAGGCGCAACTAATGTCAATTTAGCAGTGGTACGGCCTGTGCCAAATCTGCACAATCGTTGGTCCCATTGCTACAGTCATGGGGACCACTTTCTAGGCATCCAGAGCGGATGCCTAAACAGGTGTTAGACCCCTTAAATATATTAATGAGGGGCCTAATGCCTGTTGAGGGACCCCTCTCCAATATTTGTTCCCAATGAGTGGGGCAGGCGCGGGCCTACCCCACTCAAGGTTCTTCAGCGGCCGCCAACTTCAGATAAGACTTGAATTAAAAAAAATCTATGGAGCCAGGAGGAGCAGGATCGCTCCCCCCAACTCCACAGTGCTGACGATGAGCCCCCCACCCCCCCCCCCCCTGGGAACTTACCTGAGGACCGCTGCTGGTGGTCGGACATTAATTTGTCTCGTGGGGCGAGTTGCCTCTGGAGTTGCGACCAGCGCTGGCAGCACACCCCAAAGATCTAGATGAGCCCCAAGGCCCAATTTCAGGATGGCCTCCACCCTCTATGATTGAGTCTAACCCTAAGTCCCTTGCAGTGATCCCAGTGTAAGTGTTGGGATGACCCACTGGGAACGTCCATTGCTGAGTATTCGAGATCATGAGGAGTTTTCTTAATTCCAGTATTACCGGTGGGCACCTGCATCACTATGTGTGCATCTCAGGTGTCCGTCAGTGTGGGGGGGGGGGGGGGGGGGGGGCGGCGGGGATAGGCAGGAGAAGTGGCAGAGGGCATCATTCGAGTTGACCATGGCAACAGCAGCCAAACTAATATATTTCAAAGGGCCTATTGGCCCCACTTTGAAGGGGACCAATCAGGCCTGAAGCCACAAATAATAAGACAAGGTTATGTCTTCAGGTCAAGATCCAGGCCTGGACCCCCCACCCCCAGGTGGACCCCACATCCACCGGCCATCTAAAACACTTTACAATTTTGCTATAAATGCCAATCCAGAAAGTCTAACACAAACACTTTTACAATGTCGCAACACAGTGACTGGAGCAGGTCTTCCCCCGAATGTGAGCTAATGTTCTGCCACCTGCCCCCACCCCCACCTTCCTCTCTTTCTGGCCGAGCTGACACAACCGTTTTTCTTTCATTTTTGTCATGGAACTAGTTTACAATTTGGTTGTTTTTATCAATTATGTAAGAAAGGTCTCTTTGACTCACACCACAAATAATTCACAAGAGTCAATATCAGTCACAAGGTCAGGCTCACAACATCAAATGCAGCTATTGTTTTATAACTCGCACCATGTGACAATGTCAAGCAAACAGCAGGGAATGCCAGATTAGTGCTACAAGGAGGAGCGAGTTGGGACAGTGTGATAGAACAATTTCAATCAATCTTTTTGTCCTGTCCTCCCCTGACATGACTGACAACAACAACAACAACAATAACTTGCATTTATATAGCACCTTTATTGTAGTAAAATATCCCAAGACGCTTCACAGGAGAGTTATCAGACAAAATTTGACACTGAGCTACATAAGACGATATTAGGACAGCTGACCAAAAGCTTGGTCAAAGAGGTAGTTTTTAAGGAGCGTCTTAAAGGAGGAGAAAGAGAGGTAGAGAGGCGGAGAGGTTTAGGGAGGGAATTCCAGAGATTAGGACCTAGGCAGCTAAAGGCATGGCCGCCAATGATGGAGCAATTAAAATCAGGGATGCTCAAGAGGCCAGAATCGGAGGAGCACAGAGATCGTGAAGGATTGCAGGGCTGGAGCTGGTGTCTGGTTCCACGGGCACCGGTCACCTTCCGGCACCTCGTTCGAGTCGCCATTCTCCGCAGGCCAGATCTTACGAGTCCAATCTGCTGCAGGGAGCCTCACCCAGTAGGCCTTCCACATTAGCAAATTCCCGGCACGTGGCCTGTGATTTTCCCTCCTTTCCTTTTAATGAGTGGAAAGGTTGAGTGATGCATGCTGGAGATATCCTGATATTCCCAGTCAGTGGTTGAGGCTCCCAGTCGACAGCCACAGACTCAGAAAATCAGCCCTCATGTGTAAGTCCAGTTTGTCAGGTGATGGCAGGCTATTCCACCACATGGGGCACCCCAAGCAAATCCATCCACAAGCGCTTTCAAGCAGGCATCACCACAAAACAATCATGAGTGGGACCCTTAAAGGCTTTTTTCCCCTCCATAAGTCGAAGGGATGGATTTCCTCGGGGATTCTCCTGCTCCGCTGCGGTAACTTTGGCAGAAATTCAGCAGAAACTCCATCCGCACGCATAAAAAGAAAGACTTGAATTTATATAATGGCTTTCTTATGTTCTTATGGGAGTCAAGGGTTATGGGGAGTGGGCAGGAAAGTGGAGTTGAGGCCAAGACCAGATCAGCCATGATCTTATTGAGAAGTCGCACAACACCAGGTTATAGTCCAACAGTTTTATTTGAAATCACAAGCTTTCGGAGCTGCTGCCCCTTCGTCAGGTGAAGGGGCAGCAGCTCCGAAAGCTTGTGATTTCAAATAAAACTGTTGGACTATAACCTGGTGTTGTGCGACTTCTCACTTTTGTCCACCCCAGTCCAACACCGGCATCTCCGCATCATGATCTTATTGAATGGTGGAGCAGGCTCGAAAGGCCAAATGGCCTACTCCTGCTCCTATTTCTTATTTTTACGATGTCAGAACATTCCAAAGTGCTTTATATCCAATGAAGTACTTTTGAAGTGTCACTGTTGTAATGTAGGAAACGCGGCAGCCAATTTGCACACAGCAAACTCCCACAAACAGCAATGTGATGATGTCCAGATAATTTGTTTTACTGATGTTGGTTGAGGGATAAATATCAGCTAGGACACCGGGGAGAACTCCCCTGCTCTTCTTCGAAATAGTGCCACGGAATCTTTTACGTCTACCTGAGAGAGCAGACGGGTTCTTGGTTTAACGTCTCATCCAAAAGATGGCACCTCCGACAGTGCAGCACTCCCTCAGTCCTGCAGTGAGGTGTCAGCCTGGATTATGTATCCAAGTCTCTGGAGTGGGTCTTGAACCCATGACCTTCTGACTCAGAGGCAAGAGTGCTACTAACCGAGAAGCAAGAAGGGTTTCCACTGAATCTCTACCAAAGTTACAGTAGTGGAACGAGAGAAGCCCAGAAGAAATTCCTGAAGCAGGAGTGCTGGGTCAATTGTAATGTCCCAAACTGCTGTCCCCAGTCGATAGCAGCTCGTTCAGCACAGGCCACAGATTGAACCTGGGACCAATCTTAACGCTTTTCCTAATCATGACAAGTAGTAATTTACCTGAAATTAATTATTAAATATAATTTTGCATACAAAGTGAAGTGGAACACTCCACATTAGCCTATCTATATGAGGAACTGAATTAACCTCTCACTCTAGCATTCCCACTTCTATCACAAGATACCTTAGTTTAATAGGAATCTTAATAGAATTCAATAGGATTGATTTGAGCTCATTAATCGCAATATGACAGCATATATTCATTTCTTTGTCACCTTGAAGCCTCAAATGATGAAAGAGCTGAAAATGATACAAGGAGAAAATCAGACTATTGTGTATCTTTTTTCAGTGAGAAGGGCACAAAACTATTTGCATGAGAAAGGAAATCAGCTCAAACACAGGAAGAAAAACACACTTAAAGAAAAGTACCTGCTGCTTCCTAATAGATTTGCATTCACCAAGGGACCTGTAAATCGACACTAGGTGCACAAGTCACATTTTAAATGCTTACAGGCTACATGGTGTGTTGACAATATTATGACAGTAAAGAGATGGGCCGATGGATCAGGTTGGATTGAAATTCAAATAAGATACGGAATTGTCCATGGGCAGTTGATGCATATGCTTTTATATATATATTATATATATATAGGTGGCAATGAAGTTGGGAGAGAGACTTCACAAAACATCAACCCCAAAGAACCACCTAGTGATCAGAGCCTGCAATTACACTGTGACAGTTGACATTGCAAATTTCAATGGAAAATGTAGATTTTTCATTCAATTTTGCAGTGGTAAATGCTGACATGAAAGTATGACCAAAAATCACAACAGAAGGTAAGGGTTATAGGCAGGAAATGCACACTCTACACAAGATTTTGTAATGGTGTATAGATGCATGGGCCGAAACTACGCAACTGGGTCACAGCCTTGGGCAGGAGGAGAAAGAAAGAAAGAAAGACTTGCATTTATAAAGCGCCTTCAAAACCTCAGGATGTCCCAAAGTGCTTTACAGACAATGAAGTACTTTCGACGTGCAGTCACTGTTGTAATGTAGGAAACGTGGCAGCCAATTCGCACACAAACAGCAAAGAGATAAATGACCAGATAATCTGTTTTAGCGATGTTGGTTGAGGGATAAATATTGACCAGGACTCCCGGGAGAACTCCCCTGCTCTGCTTCAAAATACTGCCATTGGATCTTTTACGTCCATCTGAGAGGTTTAGCCTTAGTTTAACGCCTCAACTGAAAGACAGCACCTCTGACAGTGCAGCACCCCCTCAGTATTATACTGGAGTGTCAGCCTAGGTTATGTGCTCAAGTCTCTGGAGCACAACTTGAACCCACAACCTTCTGACTCAGAGGCGAGAGTGCTACCACTGAGCCACAGTTGACAAAGGGCTAGTAAGGGGCTGTGCCTCCTTCCGCCCCTTACTTGGGTACTCATGACAGAGGGGGTGGAGGCTTGTGTCCCCAGCCTCCAGTGAAACATTGAAGGCTGCTACACCAGGAGAAAGGAAGTAAACGGGCCTCCATTCCGGACAGTGCCGTCAGGTCAAGAGGGAGAAAACTAAAGTAAGAGCCGACTCTTTCCTTTACCACAGCATTTGTTAATAAAAATGTCACATAGGAACAGGAGTAGGCCATTCAGCCCCTCAAGCCTGTTCCGCCATTCAATTAGATCACGGCTGATCTGTATCTTAACTCCATCTACCTGCCTTGGTTTTGTAACCCTTAATACCCTTAACCAACAAAAAACTATCAATCTCAGTTTTGAAATTTTCTATTGACCTAGCCTCCGCATCTTTTTAGGGGTGCGAGTTCCAGGTTTCCTCCACCCTTTGTGTGAAGAAGTGCTTCTTGACATCACCCCTGAATGGCCTAGCTCTAATTATAAGGTTATGCCTCCTTATTTTGGATTCCCCCACCAGAGGAAATAAGTCACTATCTTTGTTAGAATAGAAAGAACTGGTGCCCCCCTATGGGAAATCAGTTCCATTAATCGCATATTCCACCGAGTATCAGAGGATCTATTCTGAGTCGCATAACAGTCTTCGCTTAATGACTGACTGACAACAAATATAGATTCCAGAGAAAGCAGCCTGTAACAGAGCAGGCACGTAGTAGATAACAGAGACAACTGCTGGTTGACAGTGCCAAGGAAGACATGTAGTGCTGCTGTGTTGTTTCATTGTTAATCCAACACTTCATCCTTTCATTCACAAACCTATCTTTTTTTTTCACAACCAAGTCCTGCAGAGGTTCAGACATAAAATTTGGTCAGCTTCTGTTATTTTACTTAAAGGGGCACCATCTTTACAAAAGAAAAAGTATCTGGCAAACCTTTCCTTTTTTAATTCTTTACAAGAACAAGGAATTGGAAGCTGTGTCAAATGTGGGTGGGCCATCAGCATGACAGAAACAATGCACAGCTCTTTCGTATCAAACAAAATATGGTTTACCATACCTTGTTCCACAAGGACGGTGCCTCTTTAAATGACCTATTTAATGGTATGGAATCCTTGATTACCACGAGGGGCTGAATTTTCTCAGGGATTCCCCCATTTTGCCACTGTAACTTAAGTAGAAGTTTGATTGGAAACCCCACTTGAGTAAACTTGGTTCCTGCCTAACTTCCGTCGAAGTATCGGCGACAGAGCGGGAGAAGCCCTGAGGAAATCCAACACCCATGTTTCTAATGTCCAGACTGGTTGGCTGAACAGGCACTGGAGCCAGTTTTAACTGGTATCAGGAGAACAAAACTTCACTCTCCTACAGTCAGAGACCTGGCCAGAGTATAATTATTACACTCTAGCTCTCTCTCTCCTCCTTTAAGACTCTCCTTAAATCATTCCTCTTTGTGTCCTAATATCTTCTTATGTGGCCCGGTGTCAAATCTTTCTGATAATCTCTCCTGTGAAGCACCTTGGGACTGTTTGCTGCGTTAAAGGTGCTATATAAATGCAAGTTGTTGTTGTTGTTTTTGTTATTACTGAGGGAGTCCAGCCCTGCCATACCTGACCGTCTGACCAAATATACTGTAATACTGGCCCAGCTCTGACTGCTCTTCCCCTCTCTCAACATCCCCTAGTTAGACCACTAACCCTACTCTGACTGATCTGCCACTGCATCGGTGGAGACCTTGCCTATTCTTTACTGTTCTGAGGGAGGCAATGAACCGAAAGCAAACCTTCTTGCAGATACCATTTGTGCAATCTCTCCCTGATCCTCAAGGGTAATCGAGAATACTCGAGAACAGGGGTGTCTAAGTTTTTGGCTTTGCGGGATACACAGTGAAAACCATGCAGTTTTAGGAGCTGCATACACACCTCAGCTACCGCTCACCAAAGAGTTTGCTCTGCCTGACCTGAACCCCATCATATATGCGGTTTCAGTTATTAGCCTGGGTCCAACGCACCCCAAGTGCAAGCCTGCCTCTTGGTCAAGCCTTGCCTGAAAATGAGGATGGAAATCCAACCTCAGAGGCCTTACAGCAATGTTAACGGCTTCTGGCTTTGGGGCCTTCTGGTTGTTGCCTACAAAAAAATGCTAACTTACTTTTTCGGGTCCTCCCTTGCCTTGCTGCCTGTCCCTTCTCAGATCTGTCGATCTGGAATGGGGCTGAGCACAAAATGCAATGCCAACTTCTTCAGGCCACCTGTGTTCAGGTACCCATAGAATCATTAAATCATCCAGCACAGAAGGAGGCCATTCGGCCCATCGTGAATGGGCCGGCTCTTTGAAAGAGCTGTCTAATTACACCACCCAGCCCCCCCCACCCCACCCCCGCTCTTTCCCCTTGGCCTGCAAATTTCTCCTTTTCAAGTATATCTCCAATTCTCTTTTGAAAGTTACTATTGAATCTGCTTCCACCACCCTTTCAGGTAATGCATTCCAGATCATAACAAGTTGCTGTGTAAAAAAAATTCTCCTCATTTCCCCCTGGATATTTTGCCAATTATATTATATCTGTGTCCATCTGGTATACCTGGAACAAAATGGAGGTGAGAGATGTCATTACGTCCCACCTGCCTCATTTGCAGGCTGGGCTAGTGGGTAGCACTCCTGCCTCTGAGTCAGTAGGTTGTGGGTACAAGCCCCATTACAGAGTCTTCAACACATAATCCAGGCTGGCACCTCAGTGCAGTACTGAAAGAGTACTGTACCATTGAAGATACAGTTGCTCAAAACAAGAAAAACAGTTGCAAAATAAGTTGCAGGGTTAGATGTCTCTTTGGGTTGACATTGCAAGGGTGCTGAATGCAGAACATCCCTCCCCTCCCCCCACCCCCTCTCTTTGCACATGCTCATGCTGTGTAATGGCAAGAATTACTGGCATTGTGAATCAGTGTCACATCCTAGAATGAGGCAGTAGGGTCAACCCTTGACTTTTGTCAAAGTCACCAATACTGCCATCTTGCCACAACCCAGCGTGCCCACTGACGTAGAGGGACTGTAGAAGTGTTCCAAATCTATGAAATAAAGGTATCACCTGGAATACTCGGTTGTTGTTGTTTTCAATTTGGGTTCTGTAAAATTGGAAGTCTATGTGAAACAGTGACAACAGTTCCCAAAAGTTGCAGCAAGAAAACAGCAACAAAAAAAATCTTGGCGGTTATCTGAATCAAACTGTAGGAGGGTGTCGTTTTATTGGGGTGCAGCTAGTACAAGATGGACCATGTCCAAATGTCAGTGCAAACTGCCCTTAGCATTGCGGAAAGAATATAACAAGGGATCTGAAAATAAAAACATGACTGAAAGAGCCTGAGTAACAGCCTGGAGTCTCTCTAAACATCATACAGGAAGCAAGCTATAGTGAGGGGGGTCTGTTCCATTTTATTTTGTTGTTAACCAGGTTGTGGCATCTCACTGAACAGTACTGTGAGAGCTACCCTGTTTACTGAAACTTGTTATCAACTCTGATACAGAATCACCACAGCAAACTCTCAGCTTTACTGTAAATTAATGTGAGCTGTTGGCACAGACTGTGCCCATTAGCTGCAGATCAGAGTCACGCTTACCTTCGGTATTCTCATACAGCAGGAATTCTGGGTCCCATCATCAGAATGGTGAGTGCAGCTTAATAGACATCTTCAAAGTGTGGACATTTCACTGGCTAGGAGACACCCCCTTTATTCAACTCTCGTTAAGGTTTGGCTGGTTAGCGTTCGGTGAGTTCCCTTTCAAAGAAGCCTTTTCTCATCCAGCCGGTGAGACCCTGCTACCCACAGACAGGCACCAGTGAGTCTCACTGTCTCACTCCAGACAAAAAGGCCAGTGGAGACTTTTTTCTGTCTTCTTCATCCAGTTGCTTACTGTGAAATGACTGATGCTAAAAGTAGCTCTGTCTCAAGGGATAATTTAGAGAGATAGAGAGAGAGAAAAAAAAGCCTGGGTGCAGCCTGAGATTCTGCGTCATCTGTTACACAAAGCGAGCAACTGGCAGCTGCTTCACAGTATAGCGAGCTTCAGCTTTCCACAGCTGTTTATTTAGACATTCCCGACTACTTAAATAGTTTCATAAATCACATATAGCCCATCCTGCACACATTGTTGTACAAGACCTATGATCAGCATTGATCAGGAAAACAAAAATACTTGCGCACTTATCTCCCTCTCTGTGCAACATCCATGGAAACTGCCAGTGACCATCTATTATTGACCAGATCTCAGAGCTCCAATTGTATTGTTATTACAATGTCCAGTTGTAAATTATTCACTTATCTTGGATGTTAATCTCTCGTTATTTTGTACAGTAGGGTTATAAAAGGAAGATTCATGGTCTCCTTGTTGCTGAAGTAAAATAAACACTTGGGTAGAAATGACCTCAGACTGCTGTGCAACGTGAACAGATTATCTACTATCTGTACAGGCTGATATTATTTCACCAAAGATGCTGACTAAAGTTGCTATGGAGGCTGCACAGAAGATTCTTACAGACTTCATCAGCCACATTGGAGGAGTTTGTGAATGCATGCGATGCCTATTATCTATTTTCCTATTTAATCATTTTATCTTTGATATGATTTATTTTGATATGGGGATAATGAAACCAATCATTCTGAAACGATTATTATAAGCTAAAACACCAATATTTGAAATGAATAGCTGTGAACTTCTGAAATTGTGAACTATATTCCTTAAAGGTACAGGAGCCCCTCTCTATCTTTATGGAACAGTTACATAGCATGACTTTAGTACAGACTGCTGTTTAAGCTCTGTCATTTATACCTCCCTGCAACAGCCACTAAAACATTTGTCAAGGCAAGAGTCAGATACACACTAACTCTGTGCTTTTTCGTTCAAAGCCTTTGCGTGAAAACAAGGGAGTTTAAATAAATGTTTTACATTTGAAATTCGTGGAAAATATCTATCAATTATGGATATAAATCAATTTAGTTTTCTTTGCAAATAATCTATCTGTAAATAGAATGGCCCGAAAATTAAACCTAATACGCTAGAGTACGCACTGTGTACTCTTGCGTATTAGGTCTCCAATTGCCGGTTTCCTGCATGCACTGCGCATGCGCGGGAAACCGGCACTTCGTGAATTCAAAAGGGGGCGGTTCCTAAGTGAACCGCGTGCGCGCTACAGGCTGTGCGCACGCAGTGCACTTAGTTATTTTTTCAGCTTTGAACACGCAGGTAAGTGGTGAACATTTTACACATAAAGAAAGCAGGCGTAGGACCCCCTTTTTACAAGGTAAGTAGTTAATTAAGTGTTATTTTAAAAAATTTTCAACAGGTTTATCTTTTTTAGAGACTTTAAAGAAAGATAAGTTTATTTTTATAACTTTTAAAAAGATTTTAAATTTTTTCAAAAATTTAATTTTTTGTTTAAAGCGGTTAATTTATTTAACTATACTTATTTTATTAATGTGATGGCTTTTTTTTTAAATTTAATTGAGGTTTAGCTGTTCTTTTGGGGGGGTATAGTATTCATAGCTTTGACAGGTCTTCCTGTCAAAACTATGAATGAAAGATGGTGTGCTGCCATTGGCTCTAACTGAATCACGTGATCCCAGAGCTCGCACGAACTAATTGCGTCTCTGGGTCACGCAAACACTGCACGGTTCCAAGAGAGAGAGCCTTTCAGACTAAAGTTCGTGTGGGCCCGGAGCAAAAAGGTAGGCGCGGAGTGCGATATCGCGGGGATTCCTTACCCCCGCGGGAACCCTCACTGTTTAATTTCTGGGCCAATATGTCAGGACCAATGGTCGACGGACAATCCTACCAAGCTGTTGTGCACAGGGGTGAGAGGTTTATTTTCCATAAACCACGGGTCCCTGATGTGTATTTAAACATTTAAAACATATAAGAGGTTGTCACACCTGGGATGGTGAGCTATAATCCAAACAAGCTAAGCAGAACGCCAGTGAGGTACAAAGATCTTTGGCACAAGTGGAAGAATATCCTTACCATCAGCAAAGCGATTTATTTCCAGGCTCCCAGTTCCTGACATAAAGTTAAGGACATTATTCCTTTTTGCTGATGCTGGCACTCAGTTCAACTGGCACTTGCAGCCTGCTGATATCTCACTTGGTGTTAAACTATTGGCAACAACAACAACTTGCATTTATATAGCTCCTTTAATGTAATAAAACGTCCCAAGGCGCTTCACAGGAGCGATATCACATAAAATTTGACACAGAGACACATAAGGAGATATTAGGACAGCTGACCAAAACCTTGTTAAAAGAGGTAAGTTTTAAGGAGCGTCTTAAAGGAGGAAAGAGAGAAGATAGACAGGTGGAGTGGCTCAAGGAGGGAATTCCAGTGTTTAGGACCCAGGCAACTGAAGGCACAGTCCTCAATGGTGGAGCGATGAAAATTGAGGATGTTCAAGAGGCCAGAATTGGAGGAGTGCAGAGATCTCAGAGTGTTGTAGGGCTGGAGGAGGTTACAGAGATAGGGAGGGGCAAAGCCATGGTGGGATTTGAAAACAAGCATGAGAATTTTAAAACTAAGGCATTGCCGGACAGGGAGCCAATGTAGGTCAGCGAGCTCAGGGTGATGGGTGAACAGGACTTAGTGCAAGCTAGGATATGGACAGCAGAGTTTTGGATGAGCTCAAGTTTACAGAGGGTTCACAATGGCTGAGAGATGCTCCATCTGAGACCTGGAGCATTCTACTCAGCACTTAGATGTTCTAGGGTGGATTTGAAATCTTGGGCGGGAGACTGGGTTGGGGGGGGGTGGTGTTCCAAGGGCCTTCCTGCTTGGGAGTGTCCGTGGGAAGCCTCGACCAACTTTAATTTCCAGGCCGCATTTACTTCCTGCCGGCCAGCTGCCCCCACTCAAAACAGGTAGGTGGCCAGCTTCAGGCAGGTCAGAATTGAAGGGCCTGGAGCCTGCCCACTGGCACCAAGATAAGTCATGGGAGGGGGGTGATTGGGGCTGTTTCTTAAATGGGACGGGGGCAGGGGAGGGGTGTGAAGGAGCCCAGAGAAGCAGTGGCCCAGTCTTCCCTTGTGAGGCCTGGAGGAGAACACTTGGCTCCACTAAGGGAAGTTTTTGACTTACCTTAGAAAGTCTCCTCTTCCTCCCTGCCAGTAGCCCATTAAAATGCTATCAGGGTCCTAATGATTTACATGTATGCATGAGGCCCCGGCAAGCGCCTCAGCCGCCTAAAAAAAGTGCACGTTTAAAAAGGCGGCCGGCGGGAATCCCGCCAGAACGGGGTGACAACTACTCCCAAGCCATTTTAACGGAACTTCCACTCCATTCCCATCGGGTGGAGTTTGTTAAAATTCCCCCTTTCTGTCTCATCCAAGTTCTGTTGCGCATCAAAATTAATCATTGTATCCAGCAATCTCGGGTGAACTACCCTCTGCAGAGCAAATGTTTATCAAGCTGGGCAGGGAGGCCTACTCCTATACTGACAGTGTAAGGTAACATCAGGCCATTTCTCATCATTTATCTAGTAATGAAATAAAGGTTCCTTCTTTGAACTAGATGGACTTTTTCCTAAAGTTACAGATCCTCATCAGGACCCCAAGATTGGATGACAGGTTTATAACAGCATTGCCAGGATCCATTATACTGTAATTCTCCTGTTATCAGTCTTAGCTATATATGTGCACAAACCCACACATATATTTGAAAAGCATCACTTAGTTTGTTACTTAATGCTTCGTTAAAAGACAGAAAGCAGATACATCTGCAACAAGCTGTGACATCATTTGGTGCTCAGATGATTAAGAGTGGCGTTTTGCTCAAACTTTATTTTCCTTTATACCTCACTAATATATTTTAGCAACCAGCTGACGGCAAAACTATTTTCCTCTAACTGTCTAAACATTCTAAGTTCAAATAAACTTTAATAGATCAACTCTTCAAAACAAAGGGACGTGCTGTGAACAAAGAAAAGTAAGGAGCCCGCTTCAGTTTAGTTACATTAAACAGATTTGGTGCTAATCTGAGTGAAGTTGCAGACAGACAGCTGAGTTATTCCTAGCAGTGACCCTGGTAACCAGCCTCTGCTCCAATAGATAACACATAACAGATGATTTAACTCTTCAATGTAGTTCTCAATGTGCTGCCAAAATCATGAAATCAAACAGGGAATTCAGAAGAAACGTCTTTACCCAGAGAGTGGTGAGAATGTGGAACTCACTACCACAGGGAGTGGTTGAAGCGAATAGTATAGATGCATTTAAGGGGAGGCTAGATAAGCATGTGAGGGAGAAGGGAATAGAGGGTTATGCTGATAGAGTTAGATGAGGAAAGACTAGAGGAGGCTCGATTGGAGCATAAACGCCGGCATGGACTGGTTGGGCCGAATGGCCCGTTTCTGTGCCGTATATCCTATGTAATCCCATGTAATACCTGTCTGACAAACAACATCCCACGGAGAGTGGAATACCTGTGCCAAGCTTAACTTCAAAAAAGATATTTTGTCAATTTTGAAAAAGGAAAGGGGAAGAAAGACTTGCATTTATATTGCGCCTTTCAGTCACTGTTGTAATGTAGGAAATGCAGCAGCCAATTTGCACACAGCAAGGTCCCCCAATCAGGTTGAGGGATAAATGTTGGCCAGGAGACCAGGAGAACATCCCTGCTCTTCTTCGAATATTGTGATGGGATCTTTTATGTCCACCTGAGAGGGAAAATGGGGCCTTGGTTTAATGTCTCATCTGAGAGACAGCACCTCCGACAGTGCAGCACTCCCTCAGTACTGCACGGAAGTGCCAGCCTAGATTATGTGCTCAAGTATCTGGAGTGGGACTTGAACCCACGGCCTTCTGACTCAGAGGCGAGAATGCTACCACCGAGTCAAGGCTAGTACTGTACGTAAGGATGCATTAGCTGCCCGAAAATGGCTTTGGTAACTATTTTTTAAAACTCCTTCCACCGTTTTGTGATGAGGAGGAAATATATTCTGCATTGCTGCCGTGCTGTGCTGTGCTGTCTCAGACTACACAGAACGTTCCAGCACCAACTAAAGTTAGCGAAACAGTGCCTTGAGATGCTGAGATCGGCGGTGTGAGGCTGTGAGTGTTCATGCATACTTCAAAACTAAAACTTAGTCCATGCTTCGTACAGGGTTGCCAACTCTGGTTGGACATATTCCTGGAGGTTTCACCATATAACCTTTCATCTCCAAATGCCCCACCCCACTCAAACAGCCTTTCTTTCCCATCTCCAATATTTTTATGACTAATAAACGAAAGCGTTCAAATAAAACGAGATAAAAAAACACACATTTTCTTTTTTTAAATTCCCATATGGTTTTTCTCCTGGGTTGCTCGCAGCAGTGTCCTGGAGATTGATTTTTGATTCTTGGAGACTCCAGGACAATCCTGGAGGGTTGGCAACCTGAGCTTCGTATAAATATAACTGGACACCCTGGGACTGCCTACAGAACTTAGCTCACAGTCTTTACACTGCAGGGGACAATTCACAGTTGCTTCAGTGAGAACAGAGTGTGGAGTAGAAATTTAATAAAGCAAGGCGCCACTGAAATTGAAATGGAACAGGTTGTCTTTGTAAAAATGATGCACTCACCAGGAGCTTATATTCAACAGGTGGTATTCAGACGATTTATTATTTTGCACCACTTTCCCATGTTTACCATTCTTGCCTGCCGGTTGGCAACTTGGGTTTTTAGTTGTTTGGTGATGAATGTGAAGACATGAATTGACTGAGACCATTGGTGCATGTGCAATGGGTGGATGGTTGCTTGCAGGACTGCTTAGTGTCAGTGGGGGTGGATGGCTGTGGTGATGAAGGGGCGGGGGATGTGTTAGTTACTTTGGTTCAGTCTGAGTGCCTAACTGAGCTATTGGGCATCCCTGGCACCCCGAGTAGCAATATGAGTGGCTGGTCTGGTGTAGGGCGCTCCATCTTCATCTTCCTCCTCTTCGTCCTCTTTGTCCTCTCCATTTGAATCTTCATTAGATGAGGAGTGTTAAGCAGGTTGTTCCTCCTGCACCTCTAGTCCTCACTGCTGCGCTCAGTTGTGCAGAACGCAACACACCACGATTATCCTGGAGACCCTCGCTGGCAAGTACTGAAGGGCAGCTCCAGATCTGTCCAGGCACCTTAAGCGCATCTTCAGCATGCCGATGGTTTGCTCGATGACATATCTGGTGGTCATATGGCTGTTGTTGTAGCGCTCCTGGTGTTCATTGATCGGGTTCCTCAGAGGTGTCATCAGCCAGGTTTGAAGGGGGGTATCCTTTGTTGCCTAGCAGCCACCCCTTAAGGTGGATCCAGGTATGAACAAGTCGGGGATATTGGATTGCTGCAGTATGAAAGCATCATGGCAGCTCCCAGGGAATCTGTCACAGACCAGCATAAACCTTTCCTTGTGAATGAACATCAGCTGAACATTGATGGAATTAAATTCCTTGCAAGTGATGAATGCTCCTCGTTGATCTGGGAGTGCTCAGATTGCCACACGTGTCCGCTCATTCTGCCTATTGTCATTACAGAGAAAGTTTATATACTTCCTAGCTCTGGCAAACAGTCCATCAGTCACCTGCCGTATGCATTTATATGCAGTGGACTGCGAGATTCTCAATACGTCTCTGGCAGCACCCTGGAAGGAACCAGAGGCAAAAATATCGAGGGCAGTGGTAACTTCCAGTAGGTAGCAGGTCTTCTTCTAGGAGGCTGCAAATGTCTGCAACCACCTGACGTGAAATTCTCAGCCTTCAGAAGTCTCATTTAAATATTATAATTAGCAAACCACATCTCTAGAGCGGGTTACTTGACCAACCCCAAACCCACAGTAGTTAAACAGGAAGTAGGCGCGTTCGTGGCAAGTTGGGGTCAGGTTTCCCTTTTTCAACAATTTAACACCCCCCCCACCCCCCCCCCCCCGACACTGTCCCGCCAGTCCTGGGTTTAAAACTCCCCCCTAAGTTTGGGTTTTAAAAGGAGGCCGAATGGCCTTCTTCTGTGCTGTAAATTTCTATGATCCTATGACTGAAGGAGGTGTGGAGTTTTGTGGTCTAGGGAAGAATCAGTTGGTGTGATGAGTCTTGATTTCAACACAGTGAGGGCGTAGGAAGGAGGAAATGTGCGTAGAACAGCTTATTTGCAGCTTCAAAGAAACAAGAGAGATACGATCGGCCACAGTAGTATCGATAAGATAGCAAGAGACAACAGAGGCTGTGATGGAGGGAGAGAGGCTGGAGGAGAGGTGGTCATCGATCAGATGACAAGTATATGTTTATATGAATGTGTATACGATGAGGATGCTGAGAAGAAAATGAGCAACTCAACATTTGGAACACAAAAGTGGCACTTGTTAGGGGGAAGGGAGCGACAGCACACATAACGGGAACAGGCTGAAGTGCTTTTCCAACACTGTGAGGTCTTTAGGGTGACAGTCATTACATCACTTAGTATTAATGGAAAGCCAAAGTCCTGATGAGACAAACTTTTTATATAAGAAAATTCTTTCATGAATTTTCACACTCTCCTGTTGTGAATCAGCTGATCTAATCATTGACATCTGAACTCAATTACCAACCACAGATATATCCATTCCTCACTGTGGGACAGCTCTGCCAACTTTGGCACAAGTCCCCAGATGTGAGTGAGGAGGACTTTGCAGGGTCAACTGGGCTGGTCCAATGCCTAGGTCGATGGCAGGTGGTTTGTCCGGTTTTATTCTTATACTTTTTTGTAGCGGTTTGATATAGCTGAGTGGCAGTTAAGAGTCAACCACATTGCTGTGGGTCTGAAGTCCCAGACTGGGTAAGGATGGCAGACTTCCTTCCCTAAAGGACATTAGTGAAGCAGTTGGGTTTTTACGACAATCCTATAGCTTCAGAGTCACCATTACTGATGCTAGCTTTTTATTCCAGATTTATTTAATTAACTGAATTCAAATTTGAACTCACATCTCCAGATTATTAGTCCAGGCCTCTGGATTAACAGTAACATAACCACTGTGCTCCGGTAGCCGGCACTATGTTAAAGGTGCTATATAAATGCAAGCTATAGTTGTTGCTAATTCTACTCTTTCAGGGGATAGGACTGCTGCAGGCTGTGGGTGGGAATTCTCTCAATTTTTTGGGGAGATCAGGAATTCCTGCCCACAGCCTGTGGAAGAGCTCAAATGTCCAGTGCGATAGCAAAGTCATGTAGGAGCCAGGAGTGACAGTGACGGGGAGAGAAGAAGAATACCAGTGTCAACTGGGGGAGGTGGGGGGTCAAGAGGGAGAAATGTGACAGCACAAACTGAGAGGGAGGGGAAGAAGAGGGCATGCATGAATTGAGGAATGTAGCAACAGAAGCTGGCCAGTCAGCCCCTCGAGCCCGTTCCGCCATTCAATTCGATCATGGCTGATCTGTATCAAAACTACATCTACCCGCCTTGGTTCCATAACCCTTAATACTCTTGCCTATCAATCTCAGTTTTGAAATTTTCAATTGACCTAGCCTCAACAGCTTTTTGGGAATAGAGTGCCAGATTTCCACTTTGTGTGGAGAAGTGCTTCCTGACATCACCCCTGAACAGTCAAGCTCTCATTTTAAGGTTATGCCCCCTTTGTTCTGGATTCTCCCACCAGAGGAAATAGTTTCTCTCTATCTACCCTATCAAATCCTTTAATCATCTTAAATAAGAATGATGTCAGTGTAAACTCAATAGGGAGGGGCAGAGGTAGATGAGTGCCAGTATGAACTGGGGGTGAGAGGGAGAAAGGCGTGCCTGTGTTACTATGACAATGGTACAAACAATTTTAAAACATTCTAACAATCAGATTTAGCAATAGCGAGTACCGATGCACATCCACAATAACTTGCAATCTTTCCACAAAAACTAGGTTTATGCCATTGTCTTTCCCCTGGACAACTGATAGTGTTGGGTATAACTGCAGCTCAAGTTATGACAAACCTGAGCTTCAGTACACTTCTGGTGTACCTACTTGTCATGGACCTATATTCAGGGCTGTTTTTCAGGCCTATCTCTGTAACCTCCTCCAGCCCTACAACCCTCCGAGATCTCTGCGCTCCTCCAATTCTGTCCTCTTGCACATCCCCGATTTTAATTGCTCCACCATTGGCAGCCACGCTTTCAGCTGCCTAGGCCCTAAGCTCTGGAATTCCTCCCTAAACTTCTCTGTCGTTCTACCACTCTCTCCTCCATTAAGATGTTCCTTAAGACCTACCTCTTTGACCAAGCTTTTGGTCACCTGTCCTAATATCTCCTATGTGGCTTGGTGTCAAATTTGTTTGATAACGCTCCTGTGAAGCGCCTTGGGCCTTTTTACTAAGTTAAAGGCGCTATATAAATGCAAGTTGTTGTTGTTTTTGAGTTGTTGGCTTTTTGTGGGGGTGGGGGGTGTCAGGTTTTGCTAGTTTTCCAAGTTGCTGTGTAATCCCTGACACATCGGGGGTAATTTTAACCGAACTGGCCAGGCAGGAAACCCATTGGATTGGGTGGAACGCCGGATTTACACCCTTGAATTCAATCGAGAATTCATTAAAAATCGAGCAGGATAGAACACCAGCACTACACCCAATCCAATCAGTTTCCCAACCGGGAGGTTAGGTTAAAATTGCCCCTGAGTGAGTTTACGATCTCAGCTGTGCCATTGCGGGCAGTAACTGACAGAAGCTATGCACATCTCCAAAGGGAGGGATGGAGGGAAGGGAAAAATCAGAGATGGAGTCAACCTGGACCATCCCCTCAGAAACCTTTCAAAGAGGGCTACTGTGGGATGAGGAGACCAAAACGGAAGAAGGAAGGGGAGAAATAATAAATACTTTACCAAAAAAAACCAGTTTTGATCTGCATACTAACCGGCTTTTAAAATGTCAGTGGAGAACATACACAGACATGCTCCAGAGCAGTGCACAGTGAACACACATAACTAAGAAGCTTGTTAATTTGCTAAGTGTTCTCTGTTTGTCTTTTCAGTGAGCCCAGGAGTGTCATTTATGGCATCAGATAACACCAGCCACAGCTGAAGCTGTATCCTCCTCCATCAATTTGCAGGACCTCTTTTTCTAGAAAGTGTTAGCTATTCCTTAGCAATCGTGAAGAAAATCGATAGCTTTGCTAGGGTTGCTCCACCTCACTGGCACAGTTATTAACTAGTACAGTGCCCAATCTCCCAACTACTCTGATGCTCATTACTAACCAAGAGTCTTAAAAATAACACCATCCACTGCACAGAGTGGAGGAGGCATAAGCAACACACGGCATATAATAAATCCATCATTATTTGACAAGCACACACATTAAACACTTTTATAATTTAATTATGTTTTATTTTATAATATTCTTCACAGAATTTTGTGCTGTTTCTTTTTTCACTCTAAAATTCTCCCCTCATCCCTCCTCACATGGAGGTAGCCACTGGTGTCGGGTTACAATTCCATTGATGGCAGCAGTCTACTCTGTACCTCACTGAACTAGCAACTCTTCATGTACGAGTTCAGAACAGTACATATCAATGAGTAATTCAACCATTGGAGCCATCATGTGCCAAGCCCAGCTCTGTCCTGCTCTGACATCCCACAGATGCCAGCGTGAGTCAGGAATGGGAACCTGGTCGGTTTTCCATTCCCTAGCCCAGGCACACTGAGTGCAATTGTGATGCCCACACTGCCACCTTGATTAAACCTGCTTGGGCACGCACTGGAACCTGGAGCCTTCTGCTCTGAATGGCTCAGTGTTACATCCTGCAGGGTGTTTACCCACTGAGCCATTGGCATCCATCACGTTCTATGGTCTCCATCTGTGCTTCAGTTTAGTATTGCAGCACCATTGGGGCACTATGAGGGTGTTATGAAGGTACATGGAGATACTTAACTGCATGGCAAAGATGCCTCCTTGAGACTTCCTTCTATGCCATGATGACTTATAATCTACAAAATGTCCCCGAGTTCCTTGTAACTTCTCTTAATCTCCTGCTGTAACTGTGGTGGAAGATCGGCAAAACCGCAGAGAAATGGCTGAATTTGGCCATTTTACCTGTTTCTTCAGGGGTTCCACCAATCTCTCACCAATGTTACAGCTGGAAATTGAGTGAATCCCCTCCCTCCCCAAGAAGTTTCTAATGCAAAACAGTGCTGTTTGTATGTACACACACACACACACGCGTGTACGCACATGTACACGCACACATACACTGAGTCAATACCCTGGAATTCCCTACTGGACCCCATTGTGAGACCACCATTGCCACAAGTGCTGCAAGCAGAATGCCCACCAACCAAATTCTCAGGGCCACTAGGGATTGGTAATAAATGTGACCTTGCCAGTATCACCCATATCCATTGCCAGTATCACCCATATCCCAGAGCAAATCATGGTTAAAAAAACACACATATTTGTGCATGCACACATATGCAGGCGTGCGCGCACACACATATGATACAGATAGACGCACGCACACACAGACGCACATGCACACACATAAACTCCTTCGCAATGCCCACCATAATATAGGTGAAGGCTCGCAACATCCCTAATAAAATTGAAATTAGAATGCTGGGATCAATACATACTGCCTAGTCACATTGCAATAAACAAATAAACAGCTCAAATAATTGTTAGTAAAATACTGATAAGTGTATCAAACAGGCCTGAGAAGAACGCGGGGTGCAGCATAATGGGTTATATTCTTGTACAATGCTTCTTTTCAAATATGAGCATCTAATCTCCCAGCCCATGTTACAGAAGCAATCTTTATATTTCTCATATGAAGGCAGGATTAAGGAAACATATCAAACCTCAGAACAATCTTCTAGTCATCAAATGAAGTCAAAACTCCTACCCTGTTGTCACGCTGTTTATTTTTTGTTGCCAAGCCACTATCGTAATCTCAACGGGTTAAACACAGGTCCTAGAGGGTGCACTCTTATATTGAAGAAATAACAGTTGATGCAAGATAGTTTAGAAGCCAAAGTTGCTTTCTCCCCCTCTGTTTTATCATCAATACTTCTGCTAACATAGCAAAGGCTCTTAAACATGAATAAAAAGCAAATGAACTGAGATATATCACTGGACAGCTGACCAATACAAGATGTCTGTACTACATTACCCAAAGTGTCATCCATGTATTCACGAACACGTCTGCACTTGAGCTTGGTGCAACCGTCTGCAGCTGCCCTGGTAGCTGAGACTCTTGAGTTATTTATAGTGCTAAAATTATCCATTCATCGTCATTTCCTCCTCACAATTTCAGCAGATCAAAGATAACTGGGACTTCTGCTTTTGAGTTGCTTTAGAACGTGAAGACTGTGAAAATGAAACGAAACGCTGATTCTCTCAGCAGGTGGCCACCAAACTGCTTCAGTAAAAGTGACTGGAATTAAAGAGGCAATTTTCCACACTTTTTTGCTCCTGCAGAGCAGAGCACCACACACCAGGGAGTAAACCTGACCTTGTGTGATAGTGTAAAACGGGTGACAGCTAATGTTCCCTCTTATTTTGTTTCGGAGTGCACGGCCCCTTTAACGGGCTGTGGGCCCATTCAAATTTCCATGCATGCGTGGTTTTTCCATTCAAAAGCCGGTGACCGGCCTGTGCGGGACCTCCAGACCGCTGCGAGGCTGCACGGCCACACAGCTTAACGGGAACATTGGCGACAGCGAGTCGGCAGCCCGTTTTACACCTCTCCCCGATTTTCATCGAAATCAACGGAAAGAAAAATCAGGGAGAGATGTAAAACCGGCTGCCGACTCGCTATCACCCCTTTTACACTATCGCACAAAGTCAAGATCCACCCCAGGAGCCCACATCGAAGTACTGGGCATGGAGGACAGCTTGCCTGTTACTGAACCCGTCTAATTTTGTGACCATTTACAGCGGAACATTGAGCATGCCGCGTAACAGGCTCGCCAGCCCTTGCACCCCTTATTCCCAATATGCGCTTCCAGTGCACGATGCTCTGTGCTGGGAGCGCAAAAGTAGAAAATTAACCTCTTTGCTTCATCTTCCATGCATTTCTTCACTAGAAATGACTGCCGATATTAATTGACAAATACTTAACGCATTAAAAAAAAGAAAGAATTTGCGTTTCTACAGCGCCTTTCACGACTTCACGACATTCATAACCAATGAAGTACTTTTGAAGTGTAGTCATTGTTGTAATGTAGGAAACACAGCAGCCAATTTACGCACAGCAAGCTCCCACAAACAGCAATAAAATTACATAAGAACATAAGAAATAGGAGCAGGATTAGGCCATTTGGCCCTTCGAGCCTGCTCCGCCATTCAATAAGATCATGGCTGATCTTCTACCTCATCTCCACTTTCCTGAACTATCTCGATATCCCTTGATTCCCTTAATATTCAAAAATCTATCGATCTCTGTCTTGAATTACCACATTATCCATTTTAGGTGTTGGTTGAGGGATAAATATTGGCCAAGACACCGGGAAGGACTCCCCTGCTCTTCTTCAGATAGTGCCATGGGATCTTTTACATCCACCTGAGAGGGCAGAGTCTACTATAGTGTAACACCACACCATAAATCCCAAAGATAACAGCAAATTACCATCCGGGTACTATATATTTACATAAAAGGTCCTGGAAGGTTTCTGAGTGAAATGAATAGGATGTTTTTCTGCTAGTGACACAAATATCATCTCTTTATATTAAATGGGCCAATGCAACCAGTTTAAATAGCACACAGAGTAACATAGACGTGCAAAGCGTTTGCCACTAATGTCACCAACAAGCCTCTTATTTTTCTCACATGCTGTCAGGTTTGCCAACTGCTACCATTCTAATTAAGAGTCCATGGATCAATATTACCTTTTCAAACACAAAATGGAAAAAAATCCTGCTGTATGAAATTTTTTATGTGGTGGTGCCGAAATCTATGGGCATTTGATCGTGCGGATCGTGAAAATACGATTTTGGTATTAACAGCGGAAAAGAGTCTGCCCATCACAATGTTCCTGCAATAATGATCACTTCAAGCTTCTGCAGCAACTGACGATCCGCTTGGTCTCTGTTAATATTTGAAATGTTTGAGAAGCCAGCACAGCGCACAGGTCTGAATGTAAACAACAGGAAGAAGCTGGCCATAAGATTCACCTCAATGACTAGGACCTGTGAGGGGCAATTTTAACTATTGGCCAGTCAGCCAGCCTAACCTGTAGGCCGCCCGCTCGATGCTTTCCGACGAGAGGGTCGCGTCTCATTAACATACCGCCAACGAGCTGCGCGCCCTGAATGGGCGTCCCTGTTGCAACACCGCCAAGCAGCAGCCGAGGAGGAGCGGACCTAGCCGGGAACCGGAGCGGAGAGGAAAAATTCCAGGAGTCCAAAAAATAAGGAATGACGTCACAGGAAAGCAGGGAAGTGATTGGTTGGTCAGTATTTCTCTCTTTATCTTGGGCATTGGTTGTTTAAATTAAGAGCCGGGATTAAAAACTAAGGGGGAGAAATTCAGTATCGCCCCATTTGGGGCGCAATTATCGGCCGGGCGCAAAGATTAGCGCCTGGCGCTAATTATCGCCACCGACTGCAAACTTGACTTTTATCGCCCCTGGAGGTGATTGCAGCGCTAAATCAGGCGCTACACATCTGTCTTAAGGCACAAAGGCCGAGGAGCGAGGCGCTACCTCAGAGCGCTGGCGAAGCTCATGTGATGTCAGTCAGCAATGGAACACACACACAATGGCACGGGCCAGTTCTTAAAGGGGATGGTTAATCTTGCTTTCCATCCACATCCTGCTCATTGCAGCCTTGAATCTTGGCCTGGAGAGACCTGCACATCAAATGTGCTGGAAAGAACAATGGAGAGTACCAGGCAAAGAGCTCAGAGTGATGCCCCCACAGTCTCTGCTAAATCGATACAAGGAATGGCAAATCAAAATTAACCTGCAAAGTGCTGCTCAGTACCCAAAACTCCTTCACACAACGTTGAAACTCTCCAGAAGTCTCTCCCTCTCTCTCTCTCAGAATGCGTCGTTCAAAAATGGCACCAACAATAAAAGGCAGGAAGCGGTCACTTTTAAATAGCGCTCCCCCTTTCCCTACATGACTGCAGAACGCTCCCCTCAACCTGTTGTTGCTAGCGTCAGGCGGTAAGGCAGGGGGCGCCACTCAATATCCGCTCCGGGGCGATACCGGGGCGTTCCGCACTCGACTGACGTCATGATCTGCCGGCGCAGGAGATCGTGGCAGTAGTGTTTAGCGCCGCCGCAAAATGTCTAGTTAATTTCGCGAGCGGCGCAAACTTCGCCGCGCCTGGGCGCTAGATGCTTTGCGCCCCATTAGCGCCCTCTTAAGGCGCTAACGGGAGGCGCAACCAACTGAATTTTTCCCCCTAAATGTTCAAAAAGAGGGAGCTGATTGGTGAGTATCTGGTAAGTGTTTTTACTTGGCTTTCTTAAAGTTTTTAAGTTTATTCCAGCTAGGTTAGTAAATAGTCTGTTAATAAGAGGTTTGGCAGGGCAGCTCACACCCGTGGAATGCACATCCTGTGCCATGTGGGAAGTCCTGGACACCTCCCGTGGTCTGGACGACCGCATGTGCGGGAAGTGTCGCCAGCTACAGCAGCTCGAGAACTGGGTTACAGAGCTTGAGCGACGGCTGCAGTCACTGCTGTGCATCCGCGAGACCGAGAGCTATGTGGATAGCACGTTTCGGGAGGTGGTCACCCCGCAGCTTAAGAGTGTGCAGGCAGAGAGGGAATGGGTAACCGTCAGGCAGAAGAGGAGGACCAGGCAGGTAGTGCAGGAGTCCCCTGAGCCCATCTTGCTCACCAACCAGTATTCGGTGCTGAGTACTGGTGAGGGCTATGGTTCCTCTGGGGAGTGCAGCCAGAGCCAAGTACTGAGCACCATGGAAGGCTCAGCTGTACAGGTGGGGGGGAAGAGGAAAGGGAGAGCAATAGTGATAGGGGATTCAATAGTTAGGGGAGCAGACAGGCGTTTCTGCGGCCGCAGACGTGACTCCAGGATGGTATGTTGCCTCCCTGGTTCCAGGGTCAAGGATGTCACTGAACAGCTGCAGGTCATTCTGAGGGGGGAGGGTGAACAGCCAGAGGTCGTGGTCCATATCAGTACCAACGACATAGGTAGGAAGAGGGATGAGGTCCTGCAGGCAGAGTTTAGGGAGCTAGGGAAGAGGTTAAAAAGCAGGACCTCAAAGATAGTGATCTCCAGATTACTACCAGTGCCATGTGCTAGTGAGTACAGAAATAGGAAGATAGAGCAGATGAATGCGTGGCTGGAGAGATGGTGTAGGAGGGAAGGCTTTAGATTCCTGAAGAATTGGAACCGTTTTTGGGGGAGGTGGGACCTCTACAAGCCAGACGGGTTGCACCTCAACGGGAACGGGACCAATATCCTCGCGGGAGGGTTTGCTAGTGCTGTTGGGAGGGTTTAAGCTAGCTTGGCAGGGGGATGGGAACCTAAGTATAGAGTCAATAGGGAGGGAAGAAAAACTGGAATTGGAAAACAAAAACGTAGAAAGTAAATTGGAAGGACAGAGGAATCAAGGGCTAGATAGTAGTCAACAAGGAGGTTTGCCTGTACTAAATGGTATATACTTCAATGCAAGGAGTATAGCGAACAAGGCAGATGAGCTGAGGGCACAGGTAGATACTTGGGACTATGATATTATAGCTATTACAGAGAAGTGGCTGAAAGAGGGGCAGGTATGGCAGCTCAACATTCCCGGTTACAGGATTTTCAGACGGGATAGAGAGGGAGGTAAAAAGGGAGGGGAGGTTGCGGTATTGATTAAAGAAACTATTCCAGCTGTGAGGAGGGATGATATGTTGGAGGGATCATCAAACGAGGCCATATGGGTCAAATTGAAAAACAAAAAAGGACCGATCACACTGCTGGGAGTGTACTACAGACCCCCAAACAGTGAGAGGGAGATAGAAGAACAAATATGTAGACAAATTTCTGAGAAGTGCAAAAACTATAGGGCAGTAATAGTAGGGGATTTCAACTACCCCAATATTAACTGGGATAAAATTAGTGTGAAGGGTATAGAGGGTGCGGAATTCCTAAAATGCATCCAGGAGAACTTTTTTAGCCAGTATGCAGCAAGCCCAACAAGGGAGGGGGCGTTTCTGGACTTAGTTTTAGGGAATGAAGCTGGGCAGGTAGAAGGTGTATCAGTGGTGGAGCATTTTGGTACTAGTGACCATAATTCTGTTAGATTTAAGGTAGTTATGGAAAAGGACAAGGATAGACCAGGAATAAAAATTCTAAATTGGGGAAAAGCAAATTTTGCTAAGCTCAGAGGGGATTTAGCCATAGTGGACTGGAAACAGCTACTTGAAGGTAAATCAGTGTCAGAGCAGTGGGAGGCATTCAAGGAGGAGATCCGGAGGGTTCAGACCAAATATGTGCCCTTAAAGAAAAAAGGTGGGACTAACAAATCTAGAGCCCCCTGGATGTCTAGAGACATACAAGGTAGGATAAAGAAAAAAAGGGAGGCGTATGACAGATACCGAGGGCTAAATACTCCAGAATCTTTAGAGGAGTACAGTAAGTGCAGGGGTGCAATGAAAAAGGATACTGTATTAGGAAAGCAAAGAGAGAGCATGAAAAATTCTTGGCAAGTAAAATGAAGGAAAACCCAAAGATGTTTTATAAATATATTAAGAGTAAGAGGATAACTAAAGAAAGGGTAGGGCCTATTGGAGATCATGAGGGTAATCTGTGTGTGGAGGTGGGAGATGTCGGTAGGGTTCTTAATGAATACTTTGGGCTCGATTTTGCCAGGCCCGAGGAGGCGGGAATGGAGGCGTGTGGGGTGTTAAAATTGCAAAAAATGGCGGGCGGGCCCGACCCCACCTCCAAGCAATTTTCCCAAATGCGTGGTTTGTGATCGTGTCTCCAAGAGGCGGGATAGGCCCGTAACAACCACTTAATTGCCTCTATAATCCCATTTTGAGAGGCCTTTCTGATTTTAACACTTTTCCGACGTGATGCACGCCTCCTCTGAAAGACGACGGTGAAACCTGGCGGTAGCACACTTGGATTGCTGACTATCAGCTACAGGTCCACCATTAAGAAGGAGATTTGGGGTGGTGGTGGTGGTAATAAAATCTAGGAGCAGACTTAGGTCTCCTGCTGCTCATTTTGCCTCCAGGTCCCTCTCACAGCAAAGGCCAAAAGCTTCCCAGTCTTTGCAGACCTTAAATGCAGCAGCAATGATGACATCATCAGAGGTGACTTTCAGACTGAAATAACTAATTGGATCATGGGTTCCCACATGCTGGAACTCAATTGCCCAATTAGGGGAAAATCGAATAATTCTCCCACATCCAATTGGAGTCGGGCGGCTAACACGAAAAGCGGATGACACGACCCCAGCCCACCCCAATGACAAAATCGAGCCCAAATTTGTGTCTGTTTTCACAAAGGAGAGGGGCGAAGCATACATTGCTATCAGGGGGGAGGAGTGTGAAATATTAGATGAAATAAACATAGTGAGAGAAGAAATATTAAGGGGTTTCGCAGCTTTAAAAGTGGATAAATCCCCAGGCCCGGATGAAATGTATCCCAGGCTGTTAAGCGAAGCAAAAGAGGAAATAGCAGAGGCCCTGACCATCATTTTCCAATCCTCTCTGGCTTCAGGTATGGTGCCGGAGGACTGCTAATGTGGTACCCTTGTTTAAAAAGGGAGAAAAGGATAGACCGAGTAATTACAGGCCAGTCAGCCTAACCTCAGTGGTGGGAAAATTATTGGAAAGAATTCTGAAGGACAGGATAAATCTTCATTTAGAAAGATACGGATTAATCAAGGATAGTCAGCACAGATTTGTTAAGGGAAGGTCGTGTCTGACAAACTTGATTACATTTTTTGAGGAAGTAACAAGGAGGGTAGATGAGGGTAGTGCGTTTGATGTAGTGTATATGGACTTTAGCAAGGCTTTTGATAAGGTTCCACATGGCAGACTGGTCACGAAGTTAAAAGCCCATGGGATCCAGGGCAAAGTGTCAAGTTGGATTCAAAGCTGGCTCGGAGACAGGAAGCAGAGGGTAATGGTTGATGGGTGTTTTTGTGACTGGAAGGCTGTTTCCAGTGGGGTTCCACAGGGCTCAGTACTAGGTCCCTTGCTTTTTGTGGTATATATCAATGATCTAGACTTGAATATAGGGGGTATGATTAAGAAGTTTGCAGATGATACTAAAATCGGCTGTGTGGTTGATACTGAAGAAGGAAGCTGTAGACTGCAGGAAGATATCAATAAATTGGTCAGGTGGGCAGAACAGTGGCAAATGGAATTCAATCCGGAGAAGTGTGAGGTAATGCATTTGGGGAGGGCTAACAAGGAAAGGGAATACACATTAAATGGTAGGACACTGAGTAGTGTAGAGGAACAAAGGGACCTTGGAGTGCATGTCAACAGATCCCCGAAGGTAGCAGGCCAGGTAGATAAGGTGGTTAAGAAGGCATACGGAATGCTTGCCTTTATTAGCCGTGGCATAGAATACAAGAGCAGGGGGGTTATGCTTCAACTGTATAAAACACTAGTTAGGCCTCAGCTAGAGTACTGCGTGCAGTTCTGGTCACTACATTACAGGAGAGATGTGATTGCACAAGAGAGGGTACAGAGGAGATTTACAAGGATGTTGCCGGGATTAAAGAATCTTAGCTATGAGGAAAGGCTTGATAGGCTGGGTCTGTTTTCCTTGGAACAGAGGAGGCTGAGGGGAGACCTTATTGAGGTGTATAAAATTATGAGGGGCATAGATAAAGTAGATAGAAAGGACCTATTTCCCTTAGCAGATGGGTCAAAAACCAGGGGGCACAGATTTAAAGTAATTGGTGGAAGGTTTAGAGGGGATTTGAGGGGAAATTTCTTCACCCAGAGGGTTGTGGGGGTCTGGAACTCACTGCCTGAAAGGGTGGTAGAGGCAGGAACCCTAACCACATTTAAAAAGTACTTGGATGTGCACTTGGGATGCTCTAACCTGCAGGGTTACAGACCAAGAGCTGGGAAGTGGGATTAGGCTGGATGGCTCTTTGTTGACCGGCACGGACACGATGGGCCGAAATGGCCTCCTTCCGTGCTGTAACTTTCTATGATTCTATGATGAAAAGGATTTGCTCTATGTTAAGATAAAAGGATATGCAAGAACAGAAAAGGTATTTTATTGGGAGATTTCAATCAACCAAATATAAAGCGGGAAAACGCAAGTGGTTTAGAGTCAGAGGTGGTATATGGAATGCATGAGTGCTTCATGACCAAGTGCTTCAAGGAAGCCACGACAAGCAGTGCTCATCTTGACCTGGTCTTTGCTAAAGAACCCGACAATACACAAAAAAGTGGAAGTCCAGCATCCCTGGGACAATGGCGAGAGAATGATTATGTTTATCATGATCTGAGATTCAGATATACCAAATACCAGGAAACAGGTAAATATTTTTCTGACACTCCCAGTGTATAGCTTGTGATATGCTGGAATTGTGCCACATTTGCATGATTTTGGGCACCAGCAGCATGTTAAACAGGACAGGTCCTTTGGAGGACGGGGATAATCAGCTCACATCAGGGAAAAATCGGCCTTTTGAGGCCCATCTCTGACTGAGATGGTAGGTTGCATGGCCCTAGTGCAAGGCTAGGGTACCCAAAAAATGTTTTTTTAATTACAACGAGGTAATGGGTACTGAGCAGCTGCAACAGTGCTTGGGCATCCCAGTTGCATTATGAGACAGTCCCTTCATTTGAATATCCCTAGAGATTTAATGAGTTTTGTGCATAGTTCGTATATGAGCTCCAAACGATCTATGCACTGATCGCCACTTTTTGGGCTGCTGAGCATCTCAAGCATTGCTTCCACTTTTAATATACCATTGGTTCTCTTCACACAGCAAAGAGAACCCAGTGGATTGTTATCTGCAGCAGCAGAAGAGCATCTCACACCTAAGCACAAACATCACCACCCACAATTGAAGCAAGCACCTTCGGGCGTTGTTGGTGACAAGGACGAGGCAGTACCGAGTGAGTACACTGAGCACTGCTGAGGTAATGGGAGCAATGGCAGCGGGTGATAAAGAGACCAGCTTTGAGGTGTGCTGGCTGCCCCTTCTAAACCGGATGTGGATATAGAATTGAGTGGGCATGCCAACTGCACAGAGAAATAAAGAACTTGCATTTATATAGCACCATTCACAACCTCAGGACGTCCCAAAGCGCTTTACAGCCAATGAAGCACTTTTGAAGTGTAGTCACTGTTGGAATGTAGGAAACGCGCAGCCAATTTGCACACAAGATCCCACAAACAGCAATGTGATAATGACCAGATAATCTGTTTTTTAGGTGTTGATTGAGGGATAAATATTGGTCAGGTCACCGGGGAGATCTCCCCTGCTCTTCTACGATATAGTGACATGGGATCTTTTACATCACCAGAGAGGGCAGGGCTTATTATAGTGCACATAAAACAGCCCATGGCATTATTTTATAAGGCTGCACTTGTGGTGCGGAGCCTGACTGGCAGCAAGTGCAGCTCAGTAAATCAGGGTTACAATGTTGTGGCCCTCTCTTGGCTGTCATACTCACCCCCGCTAGCAGAGCTTTGCACTGCAACGTTTTCTTTGATGATAAAAATCTACTGAAATCCTTAATAACCTCAATAATGAAAGTCACCACATCTTAAGAAATTGAAGTAAGTGGAAAAATTGATTTCTATTTTTAAAATCATTTTTAATCATTTGGAAATTCCTAAACAGCTCAGTCAAAAACACCCAGCAATCTCTTTAGTCCCAAAACCAAGCAGGTGACAGCCATAGATTGGTTCTAAGCTCCAGTAAAGGTTTCCTGCAGGAACTATTTTACTTCCTATACTGAGAGAAGGAATCACATGTTATAGTTAAGCTGCACTCTCAGGTATCTATTGACAAAGAACAGCATATCTGGCTAACCTGAACTATCTGGTGTCAGCTGCAGCCTAGTGGGTAGCACTCTTGTCTTTGAGTCAGGAAGGTTTGTGGGTTCAAGTCTCACTCTAGGGACTTGAGCACATAATCTAGGCTGACACTCCAGGGCAGTGCTGAGGGAGTGCTGCACTGTCAGAGGAGTCTTTCAGATGAGACGTTAAACCAAGGCTCTGTCAGCTCTCTCAGGTGGATGTAAAAGATCCCATAGCACTATTTCGAAGAAGAGCAGGGGAGTTCTCCCCTGTGTCCTGGCTGATATTTATCCCTCAACCAACACTAAAACAGATTATCTGGTCATTATCACGTTGCTGTTTGTGGGACTTTGCTGAGTGCAAATTGACTGCTGCGTTTCTTACATTACAACAGTGACTACACTTCAAACGCACTTCATTGGCGGTAAAGTACTTTGGGACATCCTAAGGTCATGAAAGGTGCTAGATAAATACAAATGTGCAGATTAACCCAGCTTTCACTCCAGCCGGCAATAATGTGTATCACCTGCCAATCAGGACAAGGGATATGCCAACTGTATTTGGAGCTAGGGAAATGCCAGGAGATATGGGCCCACTTCTTGCTGGCCTGTCCCCGCCCACCACAAACCCCTGGAACCAAAGGAACCACTGGGCTGACCTCTGAATGGACAGATCTCCATTCTCATCAAACTCTTAGTCACTACAGGTACTAAGCACTGCAGAAACTAGGTGACCTGACCCGAACAATATTGATCCCTCAACCAACACCTAAAAACAAATTATCTGGCCATTATTGCTGCAGTGACACTGTCTACCATGTTACCTGAGCCTCCTGACAGGGAAAGGCCTTGACCTGCTAATCAGTAACCCCGCCAAAAGGTGAAGAGCTGTACAGTTATATAGGACCCTCAGTGTATGTATCTGAAAGTACTGTCTAACATACAAACCAGCATGTAGTCTGTGATACTGCAGGGCCAATTCTTCAATCCTAGAGAAAATGGCCTCACCATCACTATATGAAGTGCACTTAGAGTGGGGAGCTGACCTCATCGAATCCACAAGGGCAGCTAATTTTAATAATTTATAGGTGCTCAGCTTGAGCATTGCACAAAGAATTTCATGTGGGAGGCACTGAATCTGGCATATGCTGCCCTTAAAGGACTGCTGCTCAAAATTAAACTTGAAGGAAAATAGCTGCCAAGAGGGGAACAACATTAAAGCTTTAAAATGGTCACAGCAGTTTTCAGCCTTTGCATAGACTGTATGGGGTGAGAGGAACTGACACAAACTGAAAGGACAGATAACCCAATGCAGAGGCACAAAACGAGGTCCATGTGCAAGTGGCAGAGTGGTGCTGCCCCTAAACCCCTGTTTGATGACTGACAAGGTGGATATTCTGCTGCACGAGATGAGTGCAAGAAGGCTTGCTCTGTTTGGCTTTCCTGAGTACCTTCACCAGTACACTGTGCCTTAGAGGAAGTGCTGGGTAAACTGAACACTGTCTATAGGATCTGAAAACAGATACAGGAAAAGAAGGCATACTTTGAGTAACCTGGCAAGGGTAAAACGAACCAACAGTACCATGTACCAGATAGATGGTACGTGTCACAAAGTGTTGCCTGACAACCTGTCCAAACTTACTGCTTCCTCCATGCCAAGCCCTCACGCACAATCTTACAGCTCTTCCACTGCACCTCATGCCTACCCATACCTCAACAAGGCACACTGTCAAAATGCAACATAAAGTTGAAAGCCTAGCCACACTCACTCTTCCAAGGGCTTCAGGTTGAACACGTGGCAGCCATCACTGACCCCCCTGTAGTTTAGGAAATGCACCAATGTGGTGACATTGGGCAAATGTGTCATGATGTTCAGCGGGAAGGAGCTAAATGTGCTGGCCATGCTGATCAACATATCTTTTTGATATTGCAGCACTAGTCAGTGATAATCCATGTCTTTGTTACCTCCAGACTCATCTATTCCAATGCTCTCCTGGCTGGCCTACTACCCTCCGTAAACTTGAGCTTATCCAAAACTCTGCTGCCCGTATCTTAATTCGTACCAAGTCCCACTCACCCAACACCCCTGTGCTGGCAGACGTACATTGGCTCTTGGTCTGGCAACACCTCGATTTCAAAAATCATCCTTGTGTTCAAATCCCTCCATGGCCTCGCCGCTCCCTATCTCTGTAACCTTCTCCAGCCCTACAACTCTCCGAGATCTCTGCACTCCTCCAATTCTGGCCTCTTGCACATCCTCGATTTCCTTCGCTCCACCATTGGTGGCCGTGCCTTCAGCTGCCTAAGCCCTAAGCTCTGGAATTTCCTCCCAGAACCTCTCTGCCTCTCTCTTTCTCGTCCTTTAAGTCGCTTGTTAAAACCTATCTCTTTGACCAAGCTTTTGGTTACTTGTCCTAATATCTCTTTATGTGGTGCGGTGTCAAACTTTATCTGATAACACTCCTGTGAAGTACCTTGGGAGATTTTATTATGTTAAAGACACTATATAAATGCAAGTCATAGTTGTTGATATGTCAAAGGCATAATAATTGAGAGTAAGGATGATCTTGCCAGATGCTGGTACTCCCATTCTTATGTTGCAGGTTTGCTACAGGTGTCCTTGATCCAAATGACAAAATTTGGTTCTCTTGACCTGTAGAAACTTGAGACAGTAATCCTAGGCCACAGACACATAGGTGTGGCATGCTCTTCAGAATGGTTTCGGGTCAGCTGATCCCCTTGGCATGCCTTCTTTCATTATCTTAACCATGAAATACTGTATTGAGGCATTTTAAAAATAAATTTACCCTAAGGATTGAAACCAAATGTTCATTATTGGCCAAAGGCGGGTATGTGGAGTTACATCGCAGATCTGCCATGATCTCATTGAATGGCGGTGCAGGCTCGAGGGGCTGAATGGCCTACTCCTGGTCCTATGTTCCTATATACTAATACATTTTAGAAATACGTACCCATGGGGAGTCCCTTGCTCTCATTCCAAATGGCCAAACAAAGGAAAAAGAGCAAATCTCAGCACTGAATTGAGCTAAGTATACATTGAGGCCTAGATATTCGATAGCCCCCAAAAACGGGCAGAGAGATCGCGATGCAATAGCAACCCGTGTCCATTCGCAGGACTGCAGCAGCACATAAGATTCGTGCTGCCGGTTAATTTACATTATTGTAGCATTCAGCCACTGAACACACTGCTGATTGGCTGAATGCTCAGCAGGAGGCCCAAGTTCATACGAGGCTAGCTGCAATTACAGCTAGCCTCCACTTCTTAAAGGCAGTCTACACCTCTTAAAGGGGAGGTGCCTTCTGCCTGCAACAGGTGCTGGAACTGGTTGTGAAGGCAAATGTTGGAAAGAAGAAGACTGAATAATGGCTCAACAGGCCAGAGAAAGGACTCAAAGGTTCTTGGATGCAGCACTGGAGGCCTTGGTCCAGGAGGTCAACTCCACGAGAGAGGTCCTCTTTCCACAGGGAGCCAGGATGCCCTCCAGGCAACAGACCAGAGTGCAGCGGGAGCAGAGAGCCACTGTGGTAAATACCAACAGTGCAGCCCTGAGGGCCTGAACTAAGTGCAGGAAGAAGTTTAATGACCTCACATGAGTGGTCAAGGTGAGTGAATTCATCTTCAAATACCATATCCCACCATCTGCACCATTAGCCTCACACAATGCTCAATGTACCATGCGCCCATCACTCACCTACCAACAATCTCTAAAACATGACTCACACCTCACATTCATAGCTTCACCTCACCTGCACACACTTACCACTGCTGCAAGCCTCACACCCACATCTCACAGCTTGGACACACTGTCAGCTATTCAACCATGAGAGCCACATCACCCAAACATCATTCACCACACTTACTGACACTTCCCTTTCTCTTGCAGGAACAGGTGGTGCATAACCGGCGCCAGCAGACCTTAACCAGCAGGGGACAGGCTCACCTTCATGACATCACCCCCTTGGAGGAGACAGTGCTGGCCATTCTTAGCGGGGCATGGTTGAGCCTGTGGTCAGTGGTGGGGCTGAAAGAATAGAAGATACCAGTATCCTCATACGTTATCTTCCTTCTCACATCTCACTTCCCCCTCATCCCACAATATCTTCTGATTTACAAGCTGCACATGGTGTAAGCATGTACCTCTTGCTTTCCCCCCACTCCCCTCACCACAACCCTACCCTTATGCCTTTCTCATTTCAGACACCCAAGAAATACAGCTTGCCCACCCAGTGGTTGACCAAGAAGAGGGAGAGGAGAATGAAGAAGAAGAAGAATCACTCAATTTCACACTCCCAGCCACCAGCTCTGATACAGACACTCCGCATACTTTAGAGGATAGGTTAGACACAGGATCTGCACGTGGTGAGATACGGGGCATGAGTGGCCTGCAGCCAGGACAGGGGGAAAGGGTAGCGCAGGTGCCAGCTCCCCGGAGGGCAAGATCGCACACGAGTTCTGCTGCACAGGACTCAGATGAAGACGTCGATGGGGTGGCCTACAGAAGAACGCTGATTGTTATGTACAATGAAATGCTTGGTGCATTGGCAGGCTTGCCAGAAAGCCTAAATGCAATGTCGAGGAGCATGGAGGAGTCCAGCGCCAGCCTTGCACAGGGCTTTGCGCAGAGCGTGGAGCCCATCCTTTCCAGCGTGAAAGGGGTGGGCAGATCCATTACCGCACTCGTGGACCCAACTATCATGTCGCGTCTGATAGCCGAAGTCTGAGGTTCCATTGCAGCACAAGCACAAGCCACTCAGTGTCTGAGTGCTGCAATGGAAGTTCAGCTTGCTGCCACGCAAACACAAACTACTGCCATCATGGCTGGGTTTACCAGTGTTGAAAGGGGCTTGCAGGGTGTCACAGCAGTCCAGCAGTCTGTACTCCAGCAGATTACTAGGATTGCTGAGGCATTGCCCCGGAGGAGAGGCAATGGATCCATGGAGGATGACCCCGCTGTCCTCTCTCAGGATGAAAGCATTCGTCCTCCCACCACTGCCACTCCGCCAGTACCCTTGCTGTTGCCTGTCAGCCAGCCAGCCAAGACTGCTGCCGTGCATGCCAAGGTGGTGTAGTCTGAAGCCGGGCCTACTAGGCCCAGAGCTCCTCAAGGTCATCCTTGCAAGGCCATCTGCAGTCTCCCCACTGAAAGTCAGCAGTCTTCCATCAGCCATGGGGTAGCACTGCGTAGGAGCACTAGGTTAGGCAAAGGCACATGCAAGACAGTCAAAAAGGGAATGCACAAGGGTGATTAGTTGATTTTTTGATGTAATATTGGATGGATAGATGGATAAATTTTGATTGGAATGTTTGCTTTGTGGTGGCTTTTATTTCAGCATTGTGGCCAAGATGATGTTGTGATGGTCAGTAACAGAGGGAAGGTAAGGTGTGAGACAAATGTTGAAAGGGGAATTGGGGTTCTCGTCACTGGTACTGCAGGCGGATGATTCGAGATGTTACAGATGTCGCCTGCTTCAGCCTGGAAGGATCCCGGCGCGAAGGGATTCGGGGCCACGGTCACCTTCACAGCCACTGGCAGCGCTGTCCTAGCCCTGGAGTAAGGCTGTAGGTCTGGTTGCAAGACGTGGGAGAGTTCTGTGAACACCTCCTTCGTAAAGCACAAATGCCTCACACACTGCTCCTGGCTCAGGCCGAGGTAAGAGAATTCCTCTCGGGAGACCCTAGGTTTGTAAGACCTCTTACTGAGAGTCCTTCTCCCCCTCCTCTGCCTCTCTCTGCGAGCAGCTTGTCCTCTTCGCTGCCTCTGCACCATCTCCCTGTCATGCTGCAGGCCAAGGGGGATGACAACTAGAGCACCCATGACTGGGAGCAAGTGGTCTGACCAGAACCCTTGAAGTCAGAAGCAAGGCCTTCTCCAGTAGCAGCACCACTCCCTGTCACTTCACCAACTTTAAACAACTCTGGAAAGCTCCAAACACTTCCACAAACTTACACAGAGCCAGTAGAAATCAAAAAGCAAGCTACCTGAAAGTTGGTGATGACCCCTTTAAATATCACTGGTGGGGGTTCCTTCCTGCTACTGAACACATGTTCAGTTTTGCGAGGTTAAGAGAAGGCGTTAGCTCCAGCGATGACGACGAAAATGGCAGCGCTGGTGTGAAATTAGCGTTGCATGCCGATTGACGTCACAATCTGCCTACTTACCATACTTCCAGCACACGTTTCTAATTGCTGCCCTACCTTCCTCACCAAGATGGCGTCCGGCGCGGCCTGCACCAGCAGTGTGCGCGTGCTGCTTGGACGCCATTTTGGTCCCAATTCAGCACCGGTAGCACCCAAACAACAGGCGCTACGCAACAGAATTTCTAGGCCTAAATCTGTGACCTCAGTGAGGCTTGTGCTGAAATTGGGCGCAAACACCTCAGCTTATTAAAAATAGAAGAGTGCAAGAAAAGCAGACCAGAAAGAAACTGGTTCAGAGCCTACTCTCTCAATTCAACGCTCCTTTTGTGCAAGTTGTGCACCATAGGACCATAGAATTGGACTTTCCATTCTATCATAACCTGAGAAAACGTTGATTATTGAGTCTTGCACAAATCATTGGTAACAAAATAAAATTACTTTAAAAACATTTGAATATTCTTTCTGTAAAGAAATTCACCATCACAGATCCTTCAGTATTGCAAATGTCAATAATTTTATGATGTTCCTTTGTGGATTGCTTTCATGGTTGCCTATTTTTGTTTCAAATTGCAGTATTTTTCCATCTCTATATCTCAGTCCTCCCAGTTCGATATCTATCCACTTTCCTTTTTTAGCTTAACCACTATGATAGCACTGTCTGTAATGCTGTCATATTCTGATTCAATTGCACTTAAAAAAATCTTCTTTCATGAAACACAATTCCACACCAGGTGGTTGCACTCAAGTAAAGTCAAAGACTCAATTTCAGGGCATTAAACTGCTCCTGACATCCTACTCAAGCCTACAGAGTCTACCAATTCATTTTCAGAATAGAGTTTCTATCGAGCTCCAACTGTTTAACCTTCACCCTCCATTCACCACGATTCTTCTGCAGCTGTTGGTTTGCTTAACCATTCCCTTACCTCCACCTCTAATACCAGAAAAATCTTTACTCCCTCCCATCCTGGTCATTCCCCCGGTATGGCTCCCATCTTTGCTCCCTCAAATGCAAGGGGCACAGACTTAAGCGTATCTAATGCACAACTAAGCCATCCATCACTAGATCTATCTGGACCACATCAAGCGCCATCAAGCCTCACTCTCCTCTGCCAAAACCGTCCACTACACAATGATAATTCTAGAGAACAAAGATAATCCTCGGCTTCTTTTTTCTACTGTCAAACATCTTATTAAACCCTTCTCCCCTATATCTTCCACCCTCACCTCCAACAACAAATGCCAGGAGCTCATGGATCTCTTTGTAACTAAGGTTGAGAACATCCGTTTAGTTGCCTCTTCTGCTTTCCCCACCATCCCTTCCTCGTTTACACCAAGCCAAACCTCCCCACAGGCTCCCCCCTGCCCTAGACTAGACTTGTTTCTCTCTCTATTTTCTCTCCCATCTCCCCTTAAGCATTGCTATTAAATATATGAGTTAAACTGTCTGTACAGCAATGCACACAGTGTCCATAATAAAACAGGGGAACTGGAGGCAATAATATGTTGTGAGGAAGCAGACATAGTAGGGATTACTGAGACATGGCTACAGAAAAATCAGGACTGGGAATTAAACATTGCAGGGTATAACATATTTAGAAAAGCCGGAGAGGGAAAAAGGGGAGGTAGAGTAGCTGCACTTAGTGGCGATAACATAATGGCAGTAGAAAAAAGTGACACAGCTATCAGCAAGACAAAAATAGAATCCATGTGGATAGAGATAAAAGATATATCACACTAATAGTCTACAGATCACCTAATAGTGGATAGGAGGTGGAGGAAGAAATATGCAAACAAATTAGGGTAATGAGTAAAAAATATAGGATAATAATCATGGAAGATTTCAACTACCCCGATATTAATTGGCCAGAAGGGTAGGTAAAAGGGATAAGGGAAAGGAGTTCCTATAATGGCCCAGAAATTCCGTTCACAGGCCTCCCGCGGGCGGAGGGCTGCGATCTGGAAAAATCTGCACCTGGACCGGAGGGCTCCCAGGAGGCGCAGAGTTCCGCTGCTGGGCCTCTCCAAACTGCCGGTGCGCAGGACCCACGTATCCCAGAGGCGCAGGCGGTTCGCAGCGTCCCTGGGATCACGTGGGCCATGGGGAGCCAATCAGAGAAGGGAATCTCCCTTCATACATTTGACAGGAAGACCTGTCAAATATATAAATAGAGATCACCCCCAAAACATAGTAAAACTTAAATAATTTTTTTTTTAAATCACATTTTTAAAATGACTTTAAATTAAAATAAATTAAGTATTTTAAACAAAAATTTTATTTTTTGAAAAAATAATTAAAATTTTTAACGGGGCTAAAAATAAACTTACCTTTCTTTAAAGTATTTTTAAATGATAAATCAGTGGAAATTTTTTAAAAACTTTTTTCAACTCTTATCCTGGTAAAAGCAGGCCTTACGCCTGCTTTTACCAGGCGCAAGAATTGTAAGTGTTTTCTGCGGGCGGAGGGGCTCCAAAAAACGGGACTCTCCACCCGTAGAGGGCCTGCTCCAGGGCAGGCGGAGGATCTGTCAAGAGCTTTCTTGACAGATCGGAAATGCCGGTTTCCAGCGCATGCGCAGTGCATGCCTGAAACCGGCATTTCCAATGTCCCTACGGGTGGGTACACAGCGCGTACTCACCCGTAGGGATCGGAACATCCGGGCCAATGTGTATAGGACTTCTTTCTAACCCAATATGTAAGAAGCCCAACAAGGGAGGAATCACTATTGGATCTAGTAATGGGGAATGAACCAAAGCAGATAAAAGAATTAAAGTAGGGGAACATCTAGGCAATAATGGCCATCATATAATACGCTTTAAGATAATATTTGAGAAGGACATAAGTATGACAAAGACCAGGGTAATAGATTGGAGAAAAGCCGATTTTGCAATGCTGAGACTAGAACTTGGGAAAATAAAATGGACAACAATATTGGCAAACAATGATGTAGAACAGCAGTGGGAAATATTTAAAACGGTGTTCAACAGAGTCCAGAAAAAATATATTCCACTAAAAAACAAGAACAAGCTAAACACTAATGAGACACAATGGATGAATAAAGACATAAGGGAAAAATTGAGGGTAAAGAAAGAGGCATACACTAAGTACAGGGACAGCAGGGGAGAGCATGACAAGAGAGAATATGAAGAGATTAGAAGAGAAGTCAAAAAAAATTAGGAAGGCAAAAAGGAACGATGAAATTAAATTATCAAGGAACATAAAACAAAATAGTAAAATATTTTACAGGCACATAAATAAAAAAAGGAGTCAGGATGGGAATAGAGCCACTAAGGGATGGACAGGATTATATTACAGTCAGCGATAGAGAAATAGCAGAAATAGTAAATAATTACTTCGCTTCAGTATTTACCAGGGCGACAGAACAGGTGGACTTGGCATCAGATGATGAGATTAGAAATGAGATAACTGCATTTAAAATAAAAAGAGGAGAAATATTAAATCAACTAATCAAACTCAAAGAGGATAAAACCCTTGGTCCAGACGGATTACATCCATGCATTTTAAAAGAATCTAGGGAAGAGATAGCAGAGGCATTACTAAACATATTTAATAATTCATTAGAACAAGGTGTAGTGCCAGAGGACTGGCAGATAGCTAGCATAATACCTATATTTAAGAAGGGAGACAGAACATGTCCAGGGAACTATAGACCAGTCAGCTTAACATCGGTGGTAGGAAAAATAATGGAATCCCTACTAAAGAAGAAAATAGAAGAACATCTAGAAACCAAAAATATAATAATGAATAGTCAGCATGGATTTCAAAAGGGAAAGTCTTGCTTGACCAACCTCATTGAATTTTTTGAAGAGGTAACAGAGAGAGTAGATAAGGGTAATGTAGTAGATGTAATTTATCTAGATTTTCAAAAGGCCTTTGATAAGGTACCACATAATAGACTAATGAATAAGGTCCAAGCATGCAGAGTCAAGGGACAAGTAGCAGAATGGATAATTAGCTGGCTTCAAGACAGAAAGCAGAGAGTAGGGGTAAAGGGTAGCTATTCAGAGTGGCAGAAGGTGGAAGTGGTGTTCCACAATGATCAGTGCTGAGACCATTGTTGTTCACAATTTATATTAATGATTTAGACTTTGGAATCAAAAACACAATTTCTAAATTTGCAGATGACACCAAAGTGGGGGGGGGGGCTAGTCAATACTGAGGAGGACTGTAACAAATTACAAGAAGACATTAATAAACTTGAAGAATGGGCATATAATTGTCAAATGAAATTCAACACAGATAAATGTGAGCTATTACATTTTGGTAAGAAAAATAGGGAGGTCACATATTAGTTGGAAAATACGAATCTAAATGGGGTAGAAGAGCAAAGGGACCTCAGAATACAAATAAACAAATCACTGAAAGTAGCCACACAGGTTAGCAAAGCCATAAAAAAGGCAAACCAAGCACTAGGGTTTATGTCTAGAGGGATTGAATTGAAAAGTGGAGAATTTATGCTAAACTTGCATCGAACCTTGGTTAGACCACACTTGGAGTACTGCATAGAATTCTGGTCACCATATTATGAAAAGGATATAGAGGCACTAGAGAGGGTGCAAAAAAGATTTACAAGGATGATACCAGAAATGCAAGAGTATACCTATCAGGAAAGGATGAACAGACGGGGTCACTTTTCTCTTGAAAAGAGAAGGCTGAGGGGTGACCTAATAGAGGTCTTTAAAATTATGAACGGTTTTGATAGAGTAGATACAGGGAGAATGTTTCCACTTACGGGGAAGAGCAAAATTAGAGGCCATCAATATAAGATAGTCACCAAGAAATCAAATAGGAAATTCAGAAGGAACTTCTTTACACAGAGAGTGGTGAGAATGTGGAACTCGCTACCACAGGGAGTGGTTGAAGTGAATAGTATAGATGCATTTAAGGGGAGGCTAGACAAGCACATGAGGGAGAAGGGAATAGAGGATTATGCTGTTATATTTAGATGAGGAAAGACGGGAGGAGGCTCGAGTGGAGCATAAACGCCGGCATGGACTGGTTGGGCCGAATGGCCTGTTTCTGTGCTGTATATCCTATACATTCTCCAAGGTCACCTTGTCCATGTGACTCACATCCTGCTCCCTTGACTACTAAATTGCTGCTCTTCCTGGCCCTCACACTAGCTGACATTGCAAAGGGTTCCTTCTCCTAAGGTGTAGTCCCTCTCCCTTTCAAAATTGCAACCCTATCCTGTCCCTCAAAATACACACCTTTAACTCATCTGTCCTTGCAAACTACTGCCTGATCTCCAATCTTCCTTTCCTCTCCAAAATCCTTCTCACCCCCCAAAACCCATTGTTCCCACAACTCCCTCTTTGAATCTCTCCAAATAGGTTTCTGCCCTGTGCAGCACCGAAACAGCCCTAACCAAAGTCACAAATTCACCTCTGTGACTGTCACCATAGTGCATATCCTTCCTTATCCTCTTCGACCTCTCTGTAGCCCTTGACACATTCAATCACACCATTTTCCTCCAATGACTCCTCCATTGTCCAGCTCAGTGGGACTCCCTTGCTTGATTCCACTCATACCTATCTGGTCATAACCAGGGCTTTGCCAGCAAAGGCTTCTCTTCCCACCACTAGAGGCCCCCCAAAGATCTGTCTGACATCCAATCTTGGATGAGCCGCAATTTTCTCCAGCTAAACACTGACGGGACCGAAGCCATCGTCTTTGGACCATACCACAAACTCTGTACCCTCGCCACTAATTCTATCACCCTCCCCAGCCTCTGTCTCAGGCTGAACCAGACTGTTTTTAAAGGGCAACTAGGGATGAACAATAAATGCCGGTCTTGTCAGCAATGCGCATGTTACAAGAATTAATTTTAAAAATTGATTTTATTGGCTAATTATTTCTTAACTTAAATCATGTGTTAACTGCAACAGAAAAGCTGAAGATCTGAGTTCGCACTCTGAATCTGAAACCATCTTAAAATGAGAACGAGGCCATTCAGGGGCAAAATCAAGAAGCACTTTTTCACACAAAGGGTCGTAGAAATTTGGAACTCTCTCCCCAAAAGGCTGTAGAAGCTAGGTCAATTGGAGCTTTCAAGATTGAGATAGATAGATTTTTGTTAGATAAGGGTATCAAGTGATATGGATAAAGGCGGAGAAAGCGGGGTTGAGGTGCAGATCAGCCATGATTTAATTGAATCGCTGAGCAGGCCCAAGGGGCTAAACGACCTACTCCTGTTTCTAATGTTCCTATGCATCATACTTTATTTAAACAATTTAGTGTTTAACTGTTTCTAGCAGGAGTAACTTTCAACTTTGTGAGGGCTTAAAACTGGTGGTATCAGATCGGCCGCCTGTTATACACCCCGCCTGATTGTCCTATCCATTGTCTTGAGGTTTGAGCTCAATGGATTTTCAACCAAACACCTCCACAAAGTGGATCTGCTGGCAAATGGCAGAGCAGCCTAGCACCCATTCCCCTGTCTGGTAGCTGCTCAAATAAAGGTGGTACTGCATATGATGATTGCAGGGGGGTGGTGGCCCCATTTGCTACCCCGTAGTAGTATCCCCACAGATCAGCATTACAACAAAGAGGTAGAGGTAAGCTTGAGGCTATAGCTGACCATTGCTCTCACTGGGCCTGTCAGCCCTGTGGTACGTTAGTTTACAGTTCCCCGTAGTTTTACCAGGAAGGCATAACAGGGCCTATAGATATGGCTGGTCACACCCTGCAGGTGCACCAATCAGGTTATTTTAGCTGTTGATCACTCAGGCATACCTTCTTTCAAAGTAAAGTGCCCCTGAAAGCATGACACATTGTGATTGGGGTGCTTCCAAAAAATCATTCAGCGTTAAGGTGAGCCAAGCCGTCACATGTCGTATTTGTACCATCAGATTTGCTGTCAGGGTTTCCTTTGTGAATTGGAGCCTCTGAATGTACTAATCCTCTGACAAAGTGAGGTAAGTTCACCTTTACCTGTAGTCGTGAGAGTGAGGGTAAAAGTAAGTGGGTACACTGGTGCAGCATAACCTGCCCGTTGGTCTGCCCTTCCTCCTTTCAAAAAGCTCATCAGATATAGGGGGGTTTCCACGGAGAAAGTCACTGTGGCACCCTTGTAGGAAAAAAGGTAACAGCAGACAACTGCAACACAGTGTGAGTAGAACAAAAAACACAACAAATGATGTGGAAATGGCCTGATGATCGTTCATTGAATTGCCTTTTAAACTTAATTCCATGTACAGCCCATTCCCCAGCAACCATGGGCATGAAGAGCACAAAGAATAAAAGTGGACGGGTCACTCGGCTCCGACATAGCCATCAACTTAGGACACAACGAAGGCACACCCAGGCCATGAAGTCTCATTGCTTCAGGTCAAACATGGGCAAAGAAACAGCTGATTATCATCTACTAGCCTCCCTGAGCTGGTGAATCAATACTCCTCCATGTTGAACACAACTCGGAGGAAGCACTGAGGGCAGCAAGGACACAGAATATACTCTGGGTGGGGGATGGTAGTACCAGTTCGCTTGATCAACACCCCCATCTACCAGCTTAAACATCCACTCATTCCTCCACCAGCGTACCGTGGCTGCAGTGTGTACTATCTAAAGGATACACTGCAGCAACTTACCAAGGCCTCTTCAGCAGTACCTCCCAAACCCATGACCCCCCCATCTGGAAGGACAAGGGCAGCAGATGCATTAGAACACCATCACCTCCAACTTCCCCTCCAAGTCACACACCATTTTGACTTGGATACATAAATCGTTGCTGGGCCAAAGTCCAGGAACTCCCTGCCTAACAACACTGTGGGAGTACCTTCACCACATGGACTGCAGCAGCTCAACAAGAAGGCTCACCAGCACCTTCTCAAGGACAACTAGGGATGGGCAATAAATGCCGGCCTTGCCAGTGGCGCCCACATCCCGAGAATACATTTCTTAAAGTTGGCCAGAAGAACTGTTAATCAAACCTACTACTGCATCCCCCTCCCTTTGAAACTCACTTCATGGAAAGCTCAACAGGAAGGTACATTCCAAACCTCTTTGGTGTGAACGTTTGTTGGGAGCCCCTGGGATGAGCTAACGGCTCCCCTATTGTTCCCGATTTTCCTGGGTAAAAGCATCAATGCCTGGCTTTAATACACATTCTCCAAATGCTTGCAGGCTATGGCCTTCATTTTTAAACTTGCCAATTCCACTTTGTTTTAAAACCTAACACTTAAAAGTAACTCTTATTTACAAGTCTTTTCTGTAGCAAAATGGTGACCCCAGGAGCCTACCAGCTGGGTGGAACTATGCCTGAGAGATATGCGACCCCTTGCGCCAACTACAGTTCCACGTATTGTGCAGTGAGGTAAACCTGTGCCAGCTGGCTGGCCCAAAATTGTGTGTGTGGCCCCTGCAGCTGGACCACCATGTATCGCCAACTTTGTTTTAAGAACATAAGAACATAAGAAATAGGAGCAGGAATAGGCCATTTGGCCCCTCGAGCCTGCTCCACCATGGCTGATCTGATCTTGGCCTCAACTCCACTTTCCTGCCCATTCCCCATAACCCATGATTCCCCTGTTTTTCAAAAATCTGTCTATCTCCACCTTGAATATATTCAATGACTCCGCCTCCACATCTCTCTGGAGTACAGAATTGCAAAGATTCATGACTCTCTGAGAGAAGAAATTCCTCGTCATCTCCGTTTTAAATGGGCGACCCCTTATTCTGAAACTATGCCCCCTAGTTCTAGATTCCCCAACGAGGGGAAACATCCTCTCAGCATCTACCCTGTCAAGCCCCCTCAGAATCTTATATGTTTCAATAAGATCCCCTCTCATTCTTCTAAACTCCAATGAGTATAGGCCCAACCTGCTCAACCTTTCAGCATTTGATGGTAGCTGGGTGCAGCTCCCAGGTGGACTGTGGACTGCTTCTTCCTGATCATCTGCTACCTAGACATAGGGTTGCCAACTCTTAAATAAAAACAGAAAATGCTGGAAATACTCAGCAGGTCAGGCAGCATCTGTGGAGAGAGAAATGGAGTTAACGTTTCAGGTCAATGACCTTTCGTCAGAACTTGCCAACTCATGTTGGACATATTCCTGGAGGTGTCATCACATGACGTTATGCCTCCAATTGCTCCACCCCCACAGTCCTGCCATTGCTCACCCAACATGTCCATACTCGCAGTGCACTACTGTAAGATTCCCAAAATTCACAGATCCCCCAAAACTCGAAGACAAACCCTAAGGAAAAAGACTTTGGACTCTTTTTCTAATTATTTCAGGGTCGTGAAATGCATTGGGCCTAACCAAAGGACATTTTAGAGCAAAAACCAAGATTTGGTATTCTAAAAGACATGTCTGGACTTGTAAGGGAGAAAAGGCTATAAAGGAAGGTGGGATCAACCTCTGTAAAGACAGTTTGGATATTGGAGTTAATGAAAACTGTCTGGGGAACCACATGACCTCGCTTGGAGTTAAATCGGCCCCTATCAGACATTAACATCCTAACAATAAACCCGAGGAAAAACAGTCTCCACCCAAATTTACAGAACCCATCCAAACATGCATAAAACAGATCACTTCAGCCCACTCTATAGAAATCCCAGGCCCAGTCAAGAAACTCAAAACCTGGGAACAATCAACTACACTTAAGCAGCAGATCGACAGGATGGAGCCATCCTGAAACCACTTCACACGTTAACAAACAAGTTACCGTTAACGAGCCCACCAAAATCTAACAATGACCGGGATCTGATTTGGCGCGCAGATAAGGAAGCTTCAATTACTATAATTGAAGGCCCGTTCTCAACCTGGAAGAGAAGAAGAAAGAAGACACATTTCCCGGACGCATTCACCGCAACACAGTTCTCCAGTACAACCATTCAACGTGTCCAACGAGGAGGCCAACAGCTCCAGAAGTAGGCTGACACGTGGAAGAAACCAGAGCGACCGCCTCAGTGACCATCGGACACTTTGCGACAACACGGGCCTCACAAAACCAACCAACCGAACATCACTACCAATATTGGGCCACCGCGACCAAAGAAAACCAACTCGGGAGAAAACCGAAGATCCTCAAAGTTTCCACTCTACAATCTACTCCTGACTTACCCCTGGGTAAGATTTTACCCAAAAGACTCTAAACCCTACTCCTAACCAAAGAAAAGTGGGTACTCACCTGATAGATCCAATACGCACCCTACCGCATCAGCGGACTCGCGAAGACTGACCAGATACGCAGTTGAAGTCCTCTACCGCGTACGGGGTACGGCAGACACCAACCAACATATAGAACGAACCCCAAAACCGCGAACCAGCTCAACTGTCAAGGATTCGTTTGGTGAGCATTATCCCTGGTTCTCTAGGGTCCAACCTAGCTAGTGAAGTGGGATTGGGAGGGGTGAGGTATTCTTCTAATGTAATTTCCCTCGTATGTACCGAAGTGTTCCCCATTTTATTAGAGTGTTAAGATTGTTGTGTTGTATTTTACTTTCTTGAATAAAGATCAAAGTTCTTGCACCAAGACCAGTTGTCTGCTGCACTTTTGTCACAACCCCCAAATAAGTCCAAGGTCTAGAACCAAGGGGGTGGGAGCGATTCGAACCGCTCAGAAGTCACAGGTGAAGCTGACACACACCACCACCACCCCCTACACTACCTTCCTATGTCAATTGGCAAGCAAATAGATTCTTCATTACACCATTGAATGATTCTTGACTATCAGTCAAACAGCCTTTTTTCCCATGTCCAATATTTTTACAACTAATAAACAAAAGTCTTCAAAGAAATTTTTTTTAAACATACATTTTTATGGCCCGTATGATTTTTCGCAGCAATGTCCTGGAGATTAGTCTTCAATTCCTGGAGACTCCAGGGCAATCCTTGAGGCTTGGTAACCCTACCTAGACAAAGAAGCTCGTCCTAACAAACGGCTCGCCCTGCCCCAGTCAGGCAGTGTACCATGTAGTCTCCAGGATGGTACCAAGAGTGGGAAACTATAGTTAGATTCAAGACAGACTTGAGATATTGCGAGCATTTCCACTGGAGCAGAGAAGGCTAAGAGGAGATTTAGTAGAGGTTTTTTTAAATTATGGAGTGCGTTGATGGAGTGACTAGGGAAGGATTATTTCCTCTGGTTGGGGGTAAGTCAAGCAGTCCTCAATTCAAAATTATTACTAAGATAGTGAGGATAGAGATTAGGAGAAATTTATTCACACAGAGGGTTGTTGGAAGCTTTGCCACTAGGAATGTTTGAGGCAAAGACCATTGCTTCTTTTAAGGGAAAATTCGATAAATATTTGAAGCAGAATGATATGCAAGGCTATGGGGAGAGCACAGGGCAGTGGGATTAGTGTTGGATTGCGCTAACAATGAGTTGGCACAGACACCTTGGGCCCAATGGCCTCATTCTATAGTATCAAATTCTATCATTCTAATTTTCAGTCACCAGTCAAAAACAAGTTCTTGCTCCTGTTTATTCCAGCCCCTATTTATTCATGTCATATATGATTGCAGAACAGCTGTACTAAATTGATTTGCTTTCCTTTAGCATTACAGCAATATGCTTGTTCCTCTTTACTACTTGCAAAGATTTACACAGAGCATGGGAACGGAATCAGTGGTTGACTTTACTTCACCACAAGTCACCCCCGCCCTTGTGCCATGGCCTTGCACTTCAGTGGAAGATGTCCTGTTTACAATATTAAACCATTCAGAGGATTGCTTCACTGTCACTCGATTTTTTTTGGTCTTGTGTAATGTGCTGCTTTATTTCTTTAAGCTGACATACTTCAGCTGTTTTCGCAGTGAGGCAATACACAACAACAACTTGCATTTATGCAGCACAATTTGACACCGAGCCACATAAAAGATATTAGGACAGGTGACCAAAAGCTTGGTCAAAGAGATAGATTTCAAGGAGTGTCTTAAAGGAGGAGAGAGAGGTAAAAAAGCAGAGATAATTAAGGAGGGAATTCCACAGTTGAGTAATCGACCCGATCTCCCCCCGAGCCACGATGTTCCCCCGAGTCATGGTCTCCCCCGACCCGGCCTTTCTGATATGCCGCCCCCCGCCACCCCACCCATCTCCCTGATCTTTCCGATCCTTCCATCGCTCCTCTGCGTTCCCCGGCTGCGACCTCCGATCTCCCTCCAACCCCTCCGATCTCCCCCTCCCCCAGCCTTTCCGATCACTCCCTCCCTCTTCTCCGCTCCTAGGTTGCAGCCTGGTGCCAAAGGCCTACCATCCGACAGCCAGACAGCCTCTCAATCTGGCTGGCTGCGGCCAAGAAACGGAGATAAAAAATGTTAATCAGGTCCTGCCATTAAATTGGTCAGGAACTGAGGGAAACCTGTTCTTCCAGGTTTCCTGAACACAAAACTGCTCCCCACGCTCCCCGTTAATATCGGGGCCCCAGTTTCCAATCCATTGGAAAAGGCCAATTTTCATCTTTGATTTGACTTTGACAAAACCGAGAGGCTAAATAAGAGCTGGCAGGTTACTGTTAGGACCAAAGAATTAACCCCAGTTATTTCTTTCATTGAACAAAGGTGTTTGTGGCTGGAGGATTTATTGAAAAGATGTCAGAAAATGAGAGTAAAAATTGTATTTTAACAGGCAGCCTAAGCAGGTTTCTATAATTTGATAGAATGCTCAGCCAACATATAAGCCTGCCTGTCATTTCTCTCCAATCACTGTATATGACAAGAGAATTATTAATTATCAGTGGATGTATGAGTGAATTATTCCCTCGTGCTGCCTCATAAATCATGTAATTTGCATGCAATACACGTCAAAGTCATCACCTATCTAGTGAACCTTAGTGCAGGACTGAAGTAAAAAGACATGATTTTTAAGTAGTCAGAAATAAATGATTGAATATAGACAACAATCTCTTACTGTTTCTTTATCATTCGTTTCAAAGCCTGCCCCCATCAGCAACCTAAGGTTAATCTTGTGAATCTTCAGGCAGCGCTATCTTTATTCATTGGTCTCTCAAAGGCCTATTTTATATTCTTGTAATAAAATTATACTGCCTCATGCATGAACTTTTGCAGTTACTTCATTCCAACCATGCAGTCTGGTCCATGAGCGATCTCAGTGGCAATAATATTGCTTAATTGGTCATCTTGAAAGCACTGCAACTGCGCTCCAAATAATAATAAATTATATGAAGCTCTCTGAGAGGTATCTGTTCCAAAGTGGGCTTTCTCCCAATGCTCTTTATCGATTCACAGCAAAGTGTGCTTTCCATTGGCAGATCCGTATTGCACGCTCTGAAATATGCAGCTTACATACACCGTGAATGGGAGTAGAATGCCACAGGATTAACAGTTACCCTATTGCCGAGTTCTTTTGCATTAGAATTTACACACCCTGCCTGCCATGTTCTGCTGTCCTTTCCAAAATTCAGAAAAAACCTTTGCTGCCATATTGTGTTGTTCAGGCTAAAACTAATAACTAAGTTTATTTACATGATATTTAATTACACAGAAGTAATTTTTATGAGTACACACAGAGTAGCCCCGCACAAAACAGGAAATTGCACACATGCCACCCACAATTTTCTATTCAATTTTCTATAAGCGCTCCCAGCAGGTAAGGGTGCACTCTCATAAAAATTACCCTATACAGCAGATAATTTGCAATACAATGCTTGACTTGCACAATAGTTTAAACTCTTCCCACAACTAAAGCAATAAGCCCTGAAATTCCTTGGCACTTTTGGCATTTCTGTGGAGTCGAATTGGTACAACCCAATTTTCAGGCCTGCAAATCGGGCGGGAGTCATTTCCAACAGTTATCTGCCCCAAAAATGGATGTGCCTGAGTTTCCGATCCTTGTTGAGGCCTCCCCATGATCTCCCCACCAGGTTCCCAAACAGCCCATTTACATGTATTAAAATGAGGGCCGCAATCCCAGAGGTTACACCTAAAATGCACAGGGATAACTTAGAGTTAGGTAAATTAGATGTAACTGTTGATAGTAACAGCTGAGATTAGTGGAAGTGAGGAATCTATAAGCCTGAGGAGTGCATAAACTTTGGCAACTATTTGCTGGAGCTGGGAAAGAGATTTTTGAGCTGTTTTTGTTTGGAATTTCCCCTGGACATCAATGGTAACTGTGAGACCACTGGGATATTTTTGCCCCCATGCACAGTGAGAGGTGCTGAGGACCAGGTATGGGATTCTTAATGGGCATTACACTGTTTGCCATTATAATGGAGCAGGAGGAACAGCAGCAGCAGGAAAGGATGGAAGAAAGGAAAGTGAGGCAGCATTGAAGAGGATGAACGCTTCGAGATATTACCTGTTTCAAAGAATTTGCAGGTCACGCAGGTCAGATGAAGACCTTAGGGAGGAGCTCTGTGTTGGAAGAGCTGCTTCACCAAAGAGGCAATAGCAGACCTATCCATCCTACTGCACAGAGACCTGCAACAAAGGCCATATGCCCGGACAGCTCTGCCTGTGGCTATGAAGGTTATTTTAGGCAACCATAGAGGGATCTGTGTAATATCAGCCAAGGTGCTGTCTGGACATGTATTCGCAGGTAACTGACACACTTTTCAGGAGATCTTGGGAATTTATCCAGTTTGGCAACACAGCCATACAGCAATGTACTAGAGCTGTCCAGTTCGATGGTGTTACTGGGTTTCCCAAAGTGCAGAGGTGAAATAGATAGCACCAATGTTTCTTTGTGAGCTCCTATCATTAACTGTTTCAACTTTTTGAACAGAAAGGACTACCACATTCTCTGAAGTCTAGAGTGCGCCATGTCAATACAAGATTTGCAGGAAGTTGCCTTGATGCATTAAGCCTTAGGAATTCTATCCTGTCTGAGTTCTTCAAGAAAGATAATCATGTGAACGATGGCTCGTGGGAGACAAGGTGTACCCCTTGCTGCCATGCAAGAATTGCAAGAACAACTGCTGAGAAGTGCTACAATTAGGCATATGCCTCTACAAGAGTGTTTACTGAGAGGGTCTCGCAATGCGAGCAATGCCTTGATAGGTTAGGGGCTCAGCAATATGCTCCAGATTAAGCGCCCCACATAGTTGTAGCATGCTGTGCTCTGCATAACCTTGCCATTCAAAAAGCCCTGGGGTTGGACATTCCTGAGGAGATGGCCCTATCTACTTTGGAGGCAGAACAACATGGAGGAGAGCATCAGGATGACCAACACTCTGAGGAATCCTCAGCGACTATTATAAAGGGCGTCAGGACACAACTCAGTTGTATTCTTATTTGTCACAACTCTCGTAGCTCATTATCCCCCTATCTTCAAATAAATGACAAATCCTTCAATCAAGTACTCGTCCACTAACATCACATCACATCTGACTTCTTTGACCCTACATGATATTGCAAGTCTTAAACATTTGATTGCATAAACCAGCATGAAATAAATGCACCCTTTTCTGTATGACTATAATCGCCACGAATAATAAACACAACATAAGTGCACATTCTATTTAAATTCAATAAAGTTCAAAGACAAGACAATTTTCCTCACACTTTGATTCCCTTGGATGTCTAAACTTGCCCTTCTTTCTCCTGTGCTTCTCCTAGGTGCAACCTGAGAGCTATTATCATGAAAGGTGGTTGGCTGTTCTTCTGGTACAAAAGGATCCTGGGACTGAGGTGCCTCTCCTCTCGCAGCAGCTTGCTCCTGGGAGGCAGCCACAGCTGGCGCCTTCTCTGGAGCTTCTGCCTGGACAGCCTGGTGTTGCTTCCTATGTGCCACTTGCGTGATGCTCGGAGGGTAAATGCCTGGCATGCTGTCCTGAGAAATTGCAGCCTCATGCAAGTCATCTTCAGCTGTTTCCATTCCACTTAGCCCTGGATGTGTCTCCCCATTGATCAGCGGGATGGCTTGTCGAATAGCAGCTATCTGATCCTGAAATCCAGCTCTGAGAGACAGCAGCCTGCATCCCATCCCCCAGGATCTGAAAGCCATTATGAGGGTACTATCTATTCTGTTTCCTACTACCACCAGGGCAGCAGTCTGTGATTCCAATGAAGCTGCCGGATGTTCCATTGATACCTCAATAGCTCTTCTGATGTTCCCACAAATGAGGGCTGAGTCACAGCTGTCAGTTGCTGCATATCCCTACAGACTGACCTCAAAGCCTGCACGTAGGTGTGATGTATCTCCAACATTCAAGTGGGGGGAGTAAAAAGAAATGTTGTAGTGGTAGGGGATAGTATCATTAAGGGGATAGATAGGGTTCTTTGCAGCCGAGAGCGAGAGTCCCGAAGGCTATGTTGCCTGCCCGGTGCCAGGGTTAAGGACATCTCCTCTGGGCTGGAGAGAAACTTGGAGTGGGAGGGGGAAGATCCAGTTGTCGTGGTCCATGTTGGTACCAATGACATAGATAGGACAAGGAATGAGGTTCTGCTGAGGGAGTATGAGCAGCTAGGGGCCAAATTAAAAAACAGAACCTCTAGGGTAGTAATCTCTGGATTACTACCTGAGCCACGAGCAAATTTGGCTAGGGTAAATAAAATCAGAGGGTTAAATGCGTGGCTCAAAGACTGGTGTGGGAGAAATGGGTTTTGCTACCTGGGACACTGGCACCAGTACTGGGACAGGAGAGAGCTGTTCAGTTGGGACGGACTTCACTTGGCCAGTGCTGGGACTAGAGTCCTGGCGAATCGAATAACTAGGGCTGTAGAGAGGGCTTTAAACTAATTAGTGGGGGGGAGGTTTCAAGAGAGCAAAAAATAAAAATGTCAGCGGAGAAGGCAATAGAGCAAAGTAGCAGTGGGGTAATTAAAAACCAGAGCGTGTCAGGAAGGGACAGAATATATAAAGATAAAGGTAAAGTAGTAAAGGGGGTAAAAGCAGGAATAAATTGTCACAAAATATATTTAAAAGTTCTTTATCTGAATGCACGCAGCATTCGTAACAAAATAGACGAATTGACGGTACAAATAACTACGTATGGGTATGATCTTGTGGCCATTACAGAAACATGGCTGCAGGTGACAACGACTGGGAATTAAATATGCCAGGGTATTTAACAATCAGGAAGGACAGACAGGAAGGAAGAGGGGGTGGGGTAGCTATGTTAATAAAGGAAGGAATCACTGTATTACAGAGAAATGATATTGGGTCAAAGGATCAGGATAATGAAACAGTTTGGGTGGAGATAAGGAATAATAAAGGGGAAAAAAACACTAGTGGGAGTAGTATATAGGCCTCCTAATAGTTGCAACTCTGCTGGAAGAAGTATTAATCAGGAAATAGTTGGGGCATGTAATAAGGGAACAGCTATAATTATGGGGGATTTTAACTATCATATTAACTGGACAAATCAAATTGGGCAGGGCAGCCTTGAGGAAGAGTTTATTGAGTGTATTAGGGATGGATTTCTTGAGCAGTATGTAACTGATCCTACAAGGGGGCAAGCAACCTTGGACCTGGTCCTGTGTAATGAGTCAGGATTAATTAATAATGTCCTAGTTAAGGATCCCCTTGGAATGAGTGACCATAACATGGTTGAATTCCATATCCAATTAGAGGGTGAGAAGGTTGGTTCTCAGACAAGCGTACTGAGCTTGAATAAAGGAGACTATGATGGTATGAGAGCGGAATTGATTAAAGTGGACTGGGAAAATAGATTAAAGGGTAAGACGGTACATGAGCAGTGGTGTTCATTTAAGGAGTTATTTTACAACTTTCAAAAAATATATATTCCACTGAGGAAAAAAGGGTGTAAAAGAAATGACAGCCATCCGTGGCTAAGTAAAGAAATTAAGGATAGTATCCAACTAAAAACAAGAACATATAAGGTAGCCAAACTTAGTGGGAGGATAGAAGATTGGGAAGTCTTCAAAAGACAGCAAAAAGTAACTAAAGGATTGATTAAGAAAGGGAAGATAGATTATGAAAATAAATTAGCAAAAAATATAAAAACAGATAGCAAGAGTTTCTATAGTTATATAAAAAGAAAAAGGGTGGCTAAGGCAAACGTAGGTCCCTTAGAGGATGAGACCGGGAAATTAATGGTGGGAAACATGGAGATGGCAAAAATGCTGAACAAATATTTTGTTTCAGTCTTTACGGTAGAGGACACTAAGAATATCCCAACACTGGACAAACAGGGGGCTCTAGGGGGGGAGGAGCTAAATACGATTAAAATCACTAAGGAATTGGTACTCAGTAAAATAATGGGACTCAAGGCGGATAAATCCCCTGGACCTGATGGCTTACATCCTAGGGTCTTGAGGGAAGTGGCAATAGGGATTGTGGATGCTTTGGTAATAATTTTCCAAAATTCCCTGGAATCAGCAAAGGTCCCGGCAGATTGGAAAACTGCTAATGTAACACCCTTATTTAAAAAGGGTAGTAGGCAGAAAGCTGGAAATTATAGACCAGTTAGTCTAACATCTGTGATGGGTTAAATTTTGGAGTCTATTATTAAGGAGACAGTAACGGAACATTTAGATAAACATAATTTGATAGGACAAAGTCAGCATGGCTTTATGAAGGGGAAATCATGTCTGACAAATTTGCTTGAGTTCTTTGAGGACATAACGTACAGGGTGGATAAAGGGGAACCAATGGACGTAGTGTATTTAGACTTCCAGAAGGCATTCGACAAGGTGCCACATAAAAGATTATTGCTCAAGATAAAAAATCACTGGATTGGGGGGAATATTCTGGCATGGGTGGAGGATTGGTTATCTAACAGGAAGCAGAGAGTTGGGATAAATGGTTCATTCTCGGACTGGCAACCAGTAGCCAGTGGTGTTCCGCAGGGGTCGGTGCTGGGTCCCCAACTCTTTACAATCTATATTAACGATTTGGAGGAGGGGACCGAGTGTAACATATCAAAGCTTGCAGATGAAACAAAGATGGGAGGGAAAGTAGAAAGTGAGGAGGACATAAAAAACCTACAAGGGGATATAGACAAGCTGGGTGAGTGGGCAGAGATTTGGCAGATGCAATACAATATTGGAAAATGTGAGGTTATGCACTTTGGCAGGAAAAATCAGAGAGCAAGTTATTATCTTAATGGCGAGAAACTGGAAAGTACTGCAGTACAAAGGGATCTAGGGGTCCTAGTGCAAGAAAATCAAAAAGTTAGTATGCAGGTGCAGCAGGTGATCAAGAAGGCCAACGGAATGTTGGCTTTTATTGCTAGGGGGATAGATTATAAAAACAGGGAGGTATTGCTGCAGTTATATAAGGTATTGGTGAGACCGCATCTGGAATACTGCATACAGTTTTGGTGTCCATACTTAAGAAAAGACATACTTGCTCTCGAGGCAGTACAAAGAAGGTTCACTCGGTTAATCCCCGGGATGAGGGGGTGGACATACGAGGAGAGGTTGAGTAGATTGGGACTCTACTCATTGGAGTTCAGAAGAATGAGAGGCGATCTTATTGAAACATATAAGATTGTGAAGGGGCTTGATCGGGTGGATGCGGTAAGGATGTTCCCAAGGATGGGTGAAACTAGAACTAGGGGGCATAATCTTAGAATAAGGGGCTGCTCTTTCAAAACTGAGATGAGGAGAAACTTCTTCACTCAGAGGGTAGTAGGTCTGTGGAATTTGCTGCCCCAGGAAGCTGTGGAAGCTACATCATTAAATAAATTTAAAACAGAAATAGACAGTTTCCTAGAAGTAAAGGGAATTAGGGGTTATGGGGAGCGGGCAGGAAATTGGACATGAGGCTGAGTTCGGATCGGTCGAGGCCCTGTGGGTGGCGTAGCGGGCCCAGGGGCTGAGTGGCCGGGTCCTGCTCCTACTTCTTGTGTTCTTTAGATTTGAGGTTAGGATCACATCAGCCATGATCTTATTGAATGGCGGAGCAGGCTCGAAGGGCCGATTGGCCTACTCCTGCTCCTATTTCTTATGTTCTTATGTTCTTATGCTCTTTTTCAGGTGACTACCCACGGGGTCTGGATCCCATAACTCCAAAGCCATGGGCAGATTTCTCATCAGCCTCTGTTGGAAAGGTGGCAAATCCTCACCCTTTCTCCACTCCTCCAGTGCCCTCGGGCTTTGTGAATCATCCTGGCACCACATCCTCACTAACATTATCTAAGTCATCCAAGGTGACAGCATATGAGCTGGTGCGTGGCAGTAAAAAAGTAAGTGGCACGTGGGGTGAGCTCAAGGGGATTGTGCTAGAGGAACATAGGACAGGATCTTTATCGGGACTCCAGTGGGTACTTGTCCTCAACATTCTCCTTCTCTACATCAACATCATCGCAATGGTCGATGAGGAAGAATTTCCTTTTCTCCCACTCCTACTCCATTTTGCTTGTCTTCATCATCCTCTGCTCCCCCCACCCCTCACCACCTCAGTTCTTCTGAGTAATCTGCAGAAAAGGAGGGCAATATGTGAGTATAACCCCCTTGGCATTAAGGAGACAGAGAAGGGAGTGGAGCTTCTGACTGTCTGCTGCTTCACAGGGATGCCATGGTGACTGTATAGATGGGTGCCCATGAATCTGGCACCTGCACTGTCCCAACAATCTCACCATCTCCCACTGTTAGAGCAGAGAACCTTCCCGGCAGCTCCATGGCTTACTCCTCATAGGGGTGAGCTCTCTGATATCCAGAATCCCCCCTCCGGTCTCCTGCCTATAATGGGGCATTGTGTGTAAGTTTCTCCTGCAGCAAGATTGAGTGAATTAGATGAAGGCTGGCTAGTGAGAGATGTCTCCCAGGTGGCCTCGAATAGCTGATATAATACATCGGCTGGTAACAGCCTGCTTAAAAGGAAGGAACTGCAAAGTTCTGCACGCAAATAATTGTTGTTAGAGGAAGTGGCAACACATATGGTTAAGATCCTAAGTAAGTGACCACACCTTAAACACAGTGCAGTATGAAGGGTTACTTCTGCAATTATTAATTTTTCAGGGTGAAGTGTCTATCAAGGGAAGAAAATGGAGAGTGGTTGGTGTGTTACCTTGCCTGCCCTCATCAGGTCTGTGAACTTTTTCCACCACTGGTCTGCAGTTCTGGGAGCAAGAGAGATAGTACTCAGTACTACTGCCCCTCCCTCCAAAAAAGACACTTCTTTGCAACTTTCTCCGATGATTGCCAGCGGCACTCATAACAACCTGGATTCACAAACTCAATGCAAAGTGGTCAAATTGATCGATGTTACCAAACTAGGGGGGCAGTGGAATTGATGAAAGCAGCTCTAGAATTACAGCTTGAGCTGTGCGAAACATGTGGGCAGAACAATGCCAGATGAAATTTAATGCAGACAAGTGAAGCAGGAAAAGTAAGTGACACACGTACTCCATGAATGGTATTGGAGAATGAAGCTGAAAGACACCTAGGAGAATTAGTAGACTTGACACTAAACATGTCCAACCAATTCCAAGCAGAAAGCAACAAAGCCAATAGAATATTGGACTACATAGCCTAAACAGTAGAATGTAAGTCAGAGGAAGTCAGAATCAAACTGTACAGTGCTCTGGTCACAACCACACCTTGAGCACTGTGTCCAGTTCTGGTCTCCAAGACACAAACGAGGCAGTCAAACGCTGGAGGCAGTGCAGAGAAAACCATGAGGCTGATCCTTAGTGTTAGAGGTCTCAGTTATAAGGAAATATTAGAGAAACTTGGGTTCTTCAGCCTGGAAAGGAGATGTTTGAGAGATGATCTTATAGAGGTATATAACATAATAAATGGTATGGAAAACATAAAACCGGAATATTATTTTAAATTACATTTCAAGTGTAGGATAAGGGAACACAAGTTCAAACTAGCAATAGGCAAATTTTGGACTGATATTAGGAATTTTTTCTTCACAAAAAGAGTAATCAACACATGGAACAAAGACCCGGATAGACTAATGGAGGCAAAATCCCAGGAATCAATTAAGAAACAAAGGGATGCTGCAGTGGGAGGACAGTAGACTGATTATGGATGAATGAATTAAAATGGGCCGAATGGCCTTCCTCATTTGTAAGTATCTTGTAATGTGTCAAATTCAAACATAATTCCCAGTATCACACACTGCATTCTGACCACAGCAGGCTCTCTCATGATCGTAAAGTCAGCAATAGAGCAATGGAAACAGCCAAAGCCCTAGATTGTAGTGCAAGTCCCCACAGCTATTGCAGCTTCGATGCAGCACCAACACCCAGTTCTAATAAAGAGTTCCACTGTTAAGTGTTAATCTGCTTTTTCTTCTCAACCACTGACTAATCCATTGTACAGTTCCAATATTTTCTGTTTTTGTTTCAGATTACCAGCAATTGCAGCCTTTTGTTTTATCTCTTACCGTACGAGTGTGGAACTTCGATAGTCCTTCAAAACTTGATTCATGCATAGTATTTTTTTATGAAAACAGTTTCCACAAGTTATGTAATAGTTATGCAACCAAAGAACCCAGCCAAACATGGTGTGACTTTGTCGTAGCTAAGAAAACAATATTTCAACAGATGGTTCTGATTGATCCCTTGGGTGCATCACAGAAAAGCTTCCTTTCAGCAAGGTTTAAACAAGTCAATCAGTGGTATTCTTTTTCATTACTCAATCAGCAAACGTTAAAATGGAGCTGTGCAGTCCTACAAATTTACACAAAGAAATTCAAGACAAGACCATCAGGCCCTTCAGAATCAGGCCCTTATACATTGTCCTCCTGCCCCAGAGCAATGCAATCTCCTGAGAGAGACAAAAAAAAAAGAGGAAAAAAAAACCCGTGATTGGTTCAGGAAAAGGGGTAATGCTAAATCTAATGTCCCAATTTTAACTCAGGTCGAGAATGTGGCTTGGGAGCACTGGTGAGAATGGGAAGCTCGGATGGCTGCACCCGCCTGAAGCATAGACCATTTTAACTCCCGGGCCTCATGTCAATTTTTCAAGTCGGATTCCCGTCCCAAGCTGGTGGGAATGACGTGATGTCGATGGGCGGGAGCAGGAAATCACCAGCAACAGGCTGCCACCGGGGACACGTAGAAACGGTCTCCGTCAAGGTGAGTGACAACCTGTGGAGAGGGCTGGGGGTGGGGAGGAACAGGTCTGAAGTGATCACGCTCCTGCTTCTCCTGGCCCACAAGGAAAGCATTGAAAAAATTATGCATCACTTACCTGGGCCTCTCCTGGCCCTGGATCCAAATGGCAGCAGCTTTTATCACTGTTTACATCTCATGCAGCCTGGGGTTAAAATCGCAACAGGGTCTGAATGATGTCATTAGAAGCTGACTTTGAATATTTATAAGGCCCTTGCCTGCCTGTTGTGAGGGCTGCACACACTTCCTACATTACAACAGTGACTTCACTTCAAAGTACTTCATTGGCTGTAAAGCGTTTTGGGATGTCCTGACGTTGTGAAAGGCGCTATATAAATGCAAGTCTTCTTTTCTTCTTCTTTCTTTTCACCCGAAACCCAGAAGTGAAAATCACAGCCAGCAAGAGTGCATTGCAAATGTGGAGGTAAAGACGCTGCTACGGTTTGAACCCTCTCGCACGCCCTGTTCTTGCCAGGAGTGAGGGGTTAAAATCGGGGCTTATATCATATTAAACCTATACAAATAATTGGTTAGGCCAAAATTAGAATAATGACCAGAATTTTGCCAGCGCTCAGTGGACGGGATAGGTGGTGGGTCAGCTGTTAAATTAAAAATGATTGACAGCAGATCGGGAACCCACTGTCAAAATGCGCACACAGGACTTTCCTGATGTCGGGTCTGTCAGCGCTGAGCAGACCCGACAGGCAGCGGCAGGGGAGGCAATTAAAATCATTAGTGGCTTGTTTACAGCCACTTATCCAGGGTGTTTTCGCCGTTTTTTTGGATTTGACAGGTCACCCACCAGTTTCCCGCTGTGTCTAGACCTCATCTGTGAAGCAAAGGTGGCAGGTTACTGGCCATTGAATCAGCTGTTGAGTTGACAGCTTCAAATGTACAGTAAAAGCTCCCACCTTACAGAGATATCTTCCCTCAGCCACAAACTCTTCCTCACTGCATTTCGACAACAGATTCAGGATGCTACAAGTCTTTACACAAGTCTTCATCCAGTCTGACCTCATTACCTCTCCCACCATTGACATCGCTTCTGTCATCTCCACTTCACCTGCCATCTATTCCATCAGCATGGGTGCCCTTTATACGGTCTCACCTCGGTCCTCAGAATCCCACCACGATCAGCCCCAACACCAGCAGCACCAACAACAACACCAACCTTCTCCACAATCAACTGAAGCTGCACAGGACACAGGGCATCAGCACCCGACCATATTACTGCACGGGAGGCCAGGGATGGCCTCACCATGGCCAGATTTACTTCACTTGACGCTATACACACTGGCTGCCACATAATGCGCCAGGTTGGCACCACCCCACACCAACACCATAAAGCTTCCCTAAATTCCCAAGCCATTCCTTTCACACTCATCGCCATTGCGGGGGGTACCGTTATGTCTCACCATTCACTGCAACTCACTCAGCCACTTTCAAAGGTGCAGACAAATCTGACCAAGAACGCAAAGTGTTGAAAATAAAGGTTTCAATGTTTGACACCACATTAACAGAAACTTTACATAAACATTGCATAAAACACCCAAGTGCCGACCCTTATGTGTTGTTAGTTGGTATGATTGGACTAAGATGAGGGTGAGTGTGAGGGGTGACTAGTGAGATGGGGAAGTGATAATGTAGATAGAGAGGGATAGGTGGAGGTGCAAAGTAAGTTGGTGTGAGTAAGGATGTGCAGGAGTAGGGTAGGGAAGGCAGAGTGATGGGGATGTGATGAGAGGCACAGCAGGATGAGGTTGAGTGTGGCTTTGTAATAACATTTCGTGATCCACTGAGATCATTCAAACATTTGCGGCACTGCACCCAGGTCCTCCTGACCACATCCCTGCTTGTGCCCTCCTGTGGAATGTGCAACCAGGCTGTGTTGATCTCCTGGGGAGGTCTCTTCCGCCCATGGGAAGGGAAGAGGACCTCCCTGCGTGCTGTGACTCCCTTCATAAGCATATGGAGGGAGTCATGGGAGAGCCTGAGTGCAGCCCTGCACCTCTGTGCAGTCATTGTCAGTGTTTGCAGCACCTCAATGCTGCAGAACACTGACAGCACAAATGTCAAAGTAAATTTGACCATGGTCTCTTTAAGGAAACCGGCTGATGACACATCATCAAATGACATCATCAGACCCGCTTCCTCTAATTGGACGGGAAATGGCTGGGCGGGCTTAACAAGCCCCATCAAGGGAAATTCATTTTAGAGGCCGGGATGGAGCCAGCAGTGGGGTCGGGATCCGACACCGACCACCACAGACCTGCCGGGGTTAGTAAAATCACGGCCAATGTGTCCAGTTCTGAGCGCCTTACTTTAGAAAGGCTGTCAAGGCTATGGAGAGACTGCAGTAGAGATTCACTAGGATGATACAAGCATGAGAGGCTTTAATTATGAAGGAACAGTAAAGAAACGGAGGCTCTTTTCATCAGACCATGAAAGGTTAAAGGGAAATCTGATAGAAGTGTTCAAAATTATGAGGGTCTTTGAAAAGGTAAATCAGGATAGATTATTTCCACCAGTCCATGAGTCAGAAACTATGAGGCATAAATTTAAGATCACCACCAAAAGAACAAAGGGAGAGGTTAAGAGATTTATTTTTACACAGAAGGTTGTTAGAACATGGACTACACTATCGGAAACAGTAGGGGAAGCAGAATCTATAATAGCTTTTAAAAGGGAAGTGGATAAAAAATTTTAAATATTAAAAGGATGTAGGGAAAGGGCAGGGGAATGGGACTAAGTGGATAGCAGTTTCAGAGAACTGGCACAGCCACCATGGGCTGAATGGCCTCCTTCTGTGCTTAAAAATTATGATTCTATACAGAATGTATCTCTGACTCCTTAAGAGAATCAAGCACCTATCACAATCTCAAATAACTAGCAACCTACCTCTATATTGCTGCTCCCTGCAGCACCTGCAATCAGTCAGACTAGCTTTGAACCTCAGCTTAATTCTCTGAACAAGGAACATTTCACATTAGATGTTTGCAAGCAATTGGCATTTAGTGACTCAACAGCAAGAGTTTTCATTAGAACTTCCTGAAGACACAAAAGAAGCTGTAGATCGAATGCAGGCATTAAACTAAGAAATACTTGGATTGAATAACAGCTCGTACTGCTTCCAAATATTTTTGTTTGATTTACAAACTAATCATGTGAGGTATAAATACCACTGTTACTTCAGAGGGCACGAGTATAAAATAGATAAGCTTCAAACCACCTCCGAGATTAGAAAGACTGTTTTCCCCAACATAATTGTGGACAAGTGAAATAGACGGCATGCAAAAGCACTTAGGTGCTGTGTCAATTAAAATGTTTAAAAGAGAACTGGATGAATATCTGATTAGTAACAGGAATGTGGGTTATTAGGTTAAGTACAGATAGAGACAATCAAATGCTGAGTCTCTTGAACTCTTGAGACCTCGTCAATGTTATGTTAAGGAAGGCAATCAAATGATACATTGGAGCATAGGAATAGGAGTAGGCCATTCAGCCTTCGAGCATGTTCTGCCATTCAATGAGATCATGGCAGATCTGTATCTTAACTCCATTTACCAGCCTTGGTTCCTTATCCCTTCAATCGCTTACCCCTAACAAATATCTATCAATCTCAGTTTTGAATTTTCAATTGACCTAGCCTCAACAGCTTTATGGGAGAGAGAGTTCCATATTTCCACTACCCTTTGTGTGAAGAAGTGCCTCCTGACTCCACTCCTGAACAGCGTAGCTCTAATCTTAAGGTTATGCCCCCTTGTTTCTCCCTATCTACCCTATCAACTCCTTTACTCATCTTAAACACCTCAATTAGATCACCGCTTAATATTTTATACTCAAAGGATTACAAGTCTAGTCTATGCAACCTGTCCTCATAATTTAATCCTTCTAGCCCTGGTATTATTCTGGTGAATCTGCGCTGCACCTCCTCCAAGACCAATATATCCTTCCTGAGGTGTGGTGCTCAGAACTGAACGCAATACTCCAGATGCAGTCTAACCAGAGCTTTGTATAACTGTAGCATAACTTCCATCCCTTTGTATTCCAGGCCCCCTGAGGTAAAGGTTAAAATTCTATTAAATCCTTTTAAATTATTTTTTGTACCTGTCCACTAGCTTTTAGTGATTTCTGTACTTGGACCCATAAATCTCTCTGCTCTTCCACAGTTCCTAGCTTCTCACCATTTAGAAAATACTCTGATCTATCTTTCTTAGGTCCAATGCAGATGACCTTGGGCTTCCCCACACTAAACTCCATCTGCCACAGTTTTGCCCACTCACTTAGTCATTCAATGTCCCTTTGCAACTTTCTGCTCCATTCTACACTACTTACTGTGCCACCAAACTTAGTGCCATCAGCAAATTTGGGTGTACGTCTCTCTATTCCTTCATCTAAGTCATTGATAAAGATAATGAATTGCACTCATGAGGCTCGAAAGTCTTCTCAGGCGGTGGCGCAAAACAAGCGATATCGGACCGGCCGCCCGTTAGACGCAGCACCTGATATTCAGTTCCATTGATTCCATCAATCCAACACCGCCCATTTTGCTTCACCGCCCGAGACGAATTTCTAGGCCATTGTCTTTACACCACTGGCACCGAGCTCTCGATTAACAACCTTCTAACTTACCATCTCTCTAGCAAAGACCCATGGTCTGCTGTTATGCTGGGCTACCAGTCTGTGCTCTTTTCCCCTAGCTGAGAGGGTTACAAGCCACAGCTCCTTAGAACCTTAAGTGTTCCTGATGTACTGTAATCCACAGACTTACCTCCCCAGATTTCCAGACCTGTCAATTTATAGAAGATTCCCTATTCAGTGCTTAAAAAGAGAACCTTCTCTGATATTTCTAGCTCACTGGTGGTGAACATTTACTGCTACATTAAACCTGCATCAGGATATGCAGAATGGCATGTTTTTTTTTCTCGGGTTTCTTTTCAGCTTTTTTCTTTTCCAGGAGATTACATGGCTGCTGAGGGTAGGAAGTGCCTAGTTTTTTTTACTCGTTCCTGGGATGTGAGCATCGTTGGCAAAGCCAGCATTTATTGCCCATCCCTAATTGCCCTTGAGAAGGTGGTGGTGAGCCGCCTTCTTGTACCGCTGCAGTCCATGTGGAGAAGGTTCTCCCACAGTGCTGTTAGGTAGGGAGTCCCAGAATTTTGAGCCAGTGATAATGAAGGATCGGCGATATACTTCCAAGTCAGGATGGTGTGTAACTTGCAGGTGATGGTGTTCCCATGCGCCTGCTGCCCTTGTCCTTCTAGGTGGAAGAGGTCGTGGGTTTGGTAGGTGCTGCCGAAGAAGCCTTGGCGAGTTGCTACAGTGCATCTTGTAGATGGTACACACTGCAGCCATGGTACGCCAATGGTGGAGGGAGTGAATGTTTAAGGTGGTGGATGGGGTGCTAATCAAGCAGGCTGCTTTGTCCTGAATGGTGTCGAGCTTCTTGAGTGTTCTTGGAGCTGCACTCATCCAGGCAAGTGGAGAGTATTCCTTCACACTCCTGACTTGTGCCTTGTAGATGGCGTAAAGGCTTTGGGGAGTCAGGTGGTGAGACACTCGCCACAGAATACCTAGCCTCTGACCTGCTCTTGTTGCTCCAGGCATCATGCAATGGGCAGGCTTGATGGATGAGCTATTCTTTTCCTGCCTGTCATTTTCGTATCTTCATAGCTATTAAAACATTAAATTATCCTGAACACCTAGAATGCAAACTACCATTGGTGATTGGGCAGTAAATTACCAGAAAAGCAAACTATCCTCTGAAGATTCGGTGGCAAACAATAGCCAGATTAAAGATCAGGCTCATCTAACTCCTATACATCTGCTTGTAAAGCAGTACAAGTACTTACCAGTTTAACATGCAGAGATAAAATTGACCTAGAAGTGACCGATTGATCATTCTAAAATGAACACTCTAGCCGCCAATGTAAAATCCATGCATTCGTGTAACATTGGCAATCCATTAGGTGCTTTCAGCAGCAGTACTGATAGCTTGAGTGAAATATGACTGCTCGCAGCCAGAGAAAAATTCAAGCTCATCATGAATTTGAACATCATTTCCCAGTTCATTCAAAATAGGGGCTCTAAATTTGGAATGTCAATACTTTTACCACCTGATTACTGCCAAGTGTAACATCACACTGGAGACTGTAGGAACACTATTAGCAATATTTCAGTAATCCTGAATTTCTGATGTGAGTTTAATAGAGTGGTTTAACACTTTGAGTTACAGAGTTCAACACTTAAGTTAACAGATACACTTAACCTAATCCCAGTTTATCTAAATTATTAGGAGGAACACACGTCAACTTTGATTAGCTTGCCATTTTTCAGTATTTTAGGCCTCTTTATTACAGATCAAAATTGAACCAGTTTTTATCACCATTTTCTTGCCAAACACAGTCAGGTAAATGTTCTGAGACTCCACTCCCAGCATGGAGTCTCACTCATGGGAGCATGGATTTAAGAACTAGACATGGAGGTCAGCATACCCGATTCGCGGCACTCCCAACTTTCTCGTCATTCATTTCAATTCACCATAAAATCAGGTATGCCACAAATCGGGCATGCTGAATTTCCCGCTGAATTCTCTGATCTGTCAACAGTCTGCACCAGAATGCGGAGTTATGGAAAATAATTTCTATTGTTTCTTGTCATTTCAAAGTCTTTTTTTTAAATGTAACTGCAGCCCTTGTTCTGCATGTGAAGCAGCAGGGGGAACAGAAGCAGCAAGCACAGAGGATGAAGAAATCTAGAAGGAGGTGATATCCCTGTGAATGGGCAAGGATGGATTATCTGGCATTATCTGAGGGGCACACTGTCAGGACATTTAAGCAAAACAGGCAAGTGATGACAGAGATATGCCATATGCAAGTTCCAGATTTATTAGTTTCTCAGTGACTCCTACTACTCTGCAAAAGTGAGAGTGGCCTTTTGGTTTCGATACGGGTAACTTATAAGCACTTGAAGGATGTGATATTAATCAGGCTGTTTCGACCTGAATCCCAGCAGTGGCAGCTATTCTTTCTGGAAGATTGGCAGATTCATTCATTTCTGCATAGGTGCAGAGAAATAGTTGGGTATGCAGCAAAAATGTTATGTCATTGCAGGTTTACTTTGGGTTCGATGAATCATACTAACATAGAGACCTTGGGCCAAAACTTCGGCACTTGCCGGGTGAGTACGCACTGTGTACTCACCTGCAAGGCCTCCTGAAGTGCCGGTTTCCTGCATGCACTGCGCATGCGCGGGAAACCGGCACTTCCGGTATGGCGAAGGGGGCGGTTCCTAGGTGAACCGCGTGCGCACTACAGGCTGTGCGCACGCAGCGCACTTAGGTTTTTTTTCAGGTTTCAACGCGAGGGTAAGTATGGAAGAATTTACTCATGAAAAAAGGAGGCGTAAGACCCCCTTTTAACAAGGTAAGTAGTTAATTAAGTATAATTTTAAAATATTTTCAACAGGTTTATCTTTTTTAGAGACTTTAAAGAAAGGTAAGTTTATTTTTATAACTTTTAAAAAGAATTTAAATTTTTTCAAAAATGTAAATTTTTGTTTAAAGTGGTTAATTTATTTAACTATAGTTATTTTATTAATGTGATGGTTTTTTAAAAAAATTATTTGAGGTTTAGCTGTTCTTTTGGGGGCAATTTGTATTCATAGATTTGACAGGTCTCCTGTCAAATCTATGCATGAAAGATAGTCTGCTGCCATTGGCTCTCCATGGCCCACGTGATCCCAGAGGTCGCATCGCACTAACTGCGCCTCTGGGACAGGCACACACTGCGCGCCGGCACCAGGGAGAGGCCCAGGACCCGAAGTTCCTGTGGGCCCGAAACACAACGGCAGGCGCGGTAGGTAAGATCGCGCGCGATCCTTACCCCCGCGGCAAGCCTCCGAGTCAAATTTCTGGGGCCATGTTGCCATCAGTGGTGCATATTAACAATATGTAAGTGGTTGTGATGCCAGGAGAATGGCCATTCCAATTTGTAACAATTCTGAAGGGGTGGGCTTTGGAAAGGTGGAGTTATGGCTTCTCTCACCTACGGGGAAGGGGAGGGGGAAGTAGAGAATATAAGGCAAGTTTAGAAGATTCTAGGAAGAGAGAGAGCAAAACAGAAAGCCTATTGTGCTCTCCATCACCAAGCCTATTTCCATCACCGTAACATTGCCAATCTCCGCCCCTGCCTCAGCTCATCTGCTGCTGAAACTTTCATTCATGCCTTTGTTACCTCTAGACTTGACTATTCCAATGCTCTCCTGGCTGGCCTCCCATCTTCCACCCTCCATAAACTGGAGATCATCCAAGACTCTGCTGTCCGTATCTGAATTCAGACAAAGTCAGTTCACCCATCACTCCTGTGCTCACTGACCTATATTAACTAATGGTCCAGTAATGCCTTGATTTTAAAATTCTCATCCGTGTTTTCAAATCCTTCCATGGTCCTGCCCCTCCCTATCTCTGTAACCTCCTCCAGCCCTACAACCCTCCGAGATCCCTGTGTTCCTCCAATTCTAGCATCTTGCGTATCCCCGATTTTAATCGCTTCACCATTGGCAGCTGTGTTTTCAGCTGCCTAGGCCCTAAGCTCTGTAATTTCCTCCCTAAACCTCTCCACCTCTCTACCTCTCACCTTACACTCTGTAAAACTGCCTCTCTACCTCTCTCCTTACACTCCTTAAAACCTAACGCTTTGACCAAGCATTTGGTCAGCTAATGATCTGCCTAATCTGCATACTTCCGGTGGACGCTTACTGTGCGTGCGCGCTAACACCCTCACCAATATAGCGTCCGGCACGATTCACTCCACAAGTGTGCGCACAACCATCGGCGCCATTTTGGCACCCAATGGGCACCTGTAGCACCCAAAAACAACTACTAGCAATTTGAATTTTGCGCCCGGCAGATTTTTGTTTGCTGATGAAGAAGAAAGGTCAGTGTGAAAATAATCAGATTTCTCCGTTTTATGAAGTAGACTTTGCAAATTGTCATTCCTGATACAGAGGCCGGAATTTGCTTTAGCTGGGTGGGTCCGGTGCAGGCGGTGTCCGTGTCGGGTCACGATCCCGCTGCAGGCTCCATCCCGCTGTTGAAAATAAACTTACCCTAATGGGGCCTATTAAACCCGCCCAGAGCATTACCCGGCCCAATGAGATGGAACGGATCTGGTGATGTCATTCATGACGCATTTTCAGCCGGGATCTTTAAAGGGACCATGGCCACATTAGATTTAAAATTTAATCTAACACAGTGCTGTCAGTGCACTACAGCGTTAGAGTGCTGCAAACACTGACAATGACTGCACAGAGGCAGAGGGCTGCACCCAGGTTCTCCGATGACTCCCTCCATATGCTTATGGAAGGAGTCACAGCACGCAGGGAGGTTCACTTCCCTTCTGATGGGCGGAAGAGACCTCCCCAGGAGACCAAGACAGCCTGGCTGCAGATTGCAGCGGAGGTCACAAGCAGGGATGTGTTCAGGAGGACCTGGGTGCAGTGCCGCAAACGTTTCAATTATCTCATTAGATCACGATACATTAGTACAAAGAAACACTCAACTGCATCCTACTGTGCCTCTCATCACATCCCCATCACTTTGCCTTCCCTACCCTACTCCTGCACATCCTTACTCACACCAACTTACCTTGCACCTCCACCCATCCCTCTCTATCTCCATTATCACTTCCCCATCTCACTAGCCACCCCTCACACTCACCCTCATCCTACTGCAATCATACCAACTAACAACACACAAGGGTAGCCACTTGGATGTTTTATCCAATCTTTATGTAAAGTTTCTGTTAATGTGGTGTCAAACTTAAAGGGGTAAAAATTGGGTGGGGGCGCTACCTTCGCATTAGCGCCCCGGTGGCCGATTTTCCCAGGTAGCGCGCCGAAAGGGAGGAAGGGTGCTACTGGAAGCGCCCCGCGTCCCTCTTGGGGCGCTGCGAGGCAAAATATCGCGGTTCTACGTGCCACAGCGCCATGCGCTGCGGCACGTCGCGCCACGATACTGCAGGCCTTCCTCCCCTTATTAAAGGGGAGGAGCCTGGTGCAGCATGTCCCGGCACCCAGCTGGGCTACCAGGGATCGGGAGTGCCGGCAAACGAGCCCGGCATTCAAGAGGAGTGCCGGGCTCACGGAGAGCAGCCGGCACCCTGCGGGGGGTCTTCACGGGGGCTGGGGACAGCAACGGGGACAGGTGCTGGCAGACGGCCAGCAACAAAAATGGCCACCCGCCACCTCCCCTTTAACTAGCGCTACCCCGGCCGCAGGTATGCCCCCGTGACCCCGGCGGACATAGTGTCCGGTGGTAAGTCGGGGGGGGGCGCCACCCAATATTACAGCCAGGGCGCGAGTGGGGCGCTGCGCACGGCGATGACGTCATCGCCGGCGGCGCCGCCACTAACCTCCCGCTGAATTTCGCAGGAGGCATTAGCGGTGCCGCGCCAGGCGCTAGTTGATTTGCGCCCCGTTGCCGCCCTCTTGGGGCGCTAACGGGAGGCGCAAATGAACCGAATTTAGCCCCCTAAAAAAATTATTTTCAACACTTTCCAGTCTTGGACAGATTTGTGTACCTTTGGAAGTGGCTTAGTGAGTTGCAGTGAATGGTGAGACATAACGGTACCCCCCGCAATGGCGATGAATGTGAAAGGAATAGCTTGGTCATTGTAGGGATGCTTTATGGTGTTGGTGTGAGGTGGTGCCAACCTGGTGCATCACGTGGCAGCCATATGGGTGTAAAGCATAAAGTTAACTAAATCGGGCCATGATGAGGCAGCAATGTGGTCGGGTGCTGATGCCCTGTGTCCTGTGCAGCATCAGGTGAAGGTTGGTGTTGTTGTTGGTGCTGCTGGTGTGCCTGGTGCTGCTGATGTTGGGGCTCATCGTGGTCCAATTCTGAGGACCAAGGTGAGACAGTATAAACGGCACCCATGTTGATGGAATAGATGGCAGGTGAAGTACAGATGACAGAAGCATTCTGTCAATGGTGAAAGAGTTCTTCCAATGAGGTGACACTGGATGGAGACTTTGCTGGAAAGACTTGCAGCCTGCAGAATCTGTGCTGGAAATGGACTGAGCAACAGCTTCTGCCTGAGGAAAGTGATCCTCTGTCAGGTGGGAGCTTGTACTGTACATTTGATGCTGTCAAATAATCAGTTGGAGCAATGGCGATGGAACTCCCACCTCAGGTTGACAGACGTGGTTCCCGAGCTGCGTGAATCCCGTGGCCATGCAGGGAAATTTAAAAAGTAAGTGAAAAAAGGCTCTTAAGTGCCTGTAAACTACCTGATCATCATCTCAATTGGGTCCCCCGCCGCTGCCGGTCGGGTCGGCTCCGCGATGACAGGCGTCTGGGGGAAAGGCGCGTGGGAGCGAGATGACAGCAGGTTCCTGACCCGTTGTCAAAAATAACTTTCCCACCCGACCTGCCACCAATCGCACCCGCTACCACCCTGGAAAATTCCAGCCAGACGTTCACATCCTGCAAGGTCAGGGTGCGCGGTAGGATTTCCCCCGTTAATTTTAATGGACGGAAAATCATGTGCACTGTGTTTGACCTCTCCTGGGATTTGAAGCTCTGAGATGTGAATGTGAATTTGTAAATCTATTCCTACATTCGCATTGACATTTTCATTCACATTACCGAACAAAGGAAAATATGTACCTGTTTATTCTTCATTATTTGATTCAGTAACTTCATAAACGTAAACATGCTTTTTATTAAAAAGATCTGCTGATATGCTTGTGTATCTTACTGCTCTTCACAGATGAGCCTAGGTCACTTGGGATTCAAGCACAAACTGCACAACACACTTAACCACAAATCACAAGCACCAATACTATTAGCACCTGTACAAGGATTGTGGAAACCTCATAATATCAGCACCCACATGAGAATTTAGGGTGCCTAGAGGAGGTTGCACAACTAAGACAAGTTATCTGGATCAATTTTCAGTTGTGAACACTGCAGGCCTCTGGCACATGGGGAGGAACAGATATGGAGGTCAGTGGACATTCCTTCCAGGGAGCATAAAAAGGCTATGAAAAATTCACTTGATTACTTCCAGCATTTGACAGCCCAGAGCGTGGAGATTTGTGGGATGCTACACTGCCGATTGACTGCAATCTGGTCCGCTTTGAAAGAAGTACCACCCGATAATGGCTGGCATTGAGCCCTTTGTGTTATGACACAATGCTGGCAATTTCCTTCCGAGTTATCCCATTCTGCCACCGTAACTTTGGGAGCAGCTCCGAGGAAATTCCTGGATGGATTCAGCAACATAGTGCAAACTACTTTGAGAGTCTACCTGAAATGGATAAACTCTCCAAACATCAGATCTTGGAGAGTGATTGCAATCTAAGGGATTGTTAGGGCTGCCATTCAGTTTGGTTGCAGCCAGATGGATGGGCACCTTGAGCAGCTGTGAATCACTGCAATGCAAACCTTGGCAAACCTTGGCAGGACAATGGTCCCCAGAGCTATGATTTGTCTGATGGTGATGGTTACTCCAAACAACATATCCTGGGAAACACTTGTAGAAAACATTGAACTCCCCACAAAGATAGCTCAGGGATTCCTTGTCCTCATGCATAGAACTAATCCCTTCTTTCATTTCAATTAATTTTACATTTCATTCAGGGTGTTATGAAATCCGAGATAGTTATCCCAAATGCAAGTACAAGTATGTACTTTTAAAAGTTATTAGTTGGAATATCATGTAGTTTGTCATATGAGATTACAAATAAAATATTAGGCAGGAATCTGGTTAACTGAGGTCAGGTAGGCAGCAGATCATGAACTGAAGTGACATTTAGTGAGGTTGTTCTGAAATTCTTTTGCCAATATTATCCAGTTCTGACGAAAGGTCGCAGACCTGAACTGTTTACTCTATTTCTCTTTCCACAGATGCTGTCTGATCTACTGAGTATTTCCAGCATTTTCTGTTTATATTTCAGATTTCCAGCATTTGCCTTTTGTATTAGAGTATCACTGCCTAGACCCTCATCCATAACTAGGGAAACCACCCATTCTTTGGTGATTTCAAGATGAATACCCATTTGAATATGGAGATGATCTTGTTTTTCCAGCAAAACAACAGTGACTACACTTGAAAAGTAATGTATTGATTATGAAGCACTTTGGGATGCCCTGAGGACCTGAAAAGCACTATATAAATACAATTATTTTCTTTCTGTCTGATATAGGATGTAGCAACCATAAATAAGTTACCAGTATCAGGTAGCCTATACTGCAAGGCACTGATAGACAATCAAGGCACCTAAATTTCTACTTCAGCAGCGAAATAATTGTTTAATAAAGAGCACAGGGAATTGTGATCCTGGTTCTGTTTATAGTCTGCTGACAATTGGAGTCCTGTAAGTAGCAAGTAACATTCGCGCCACACAATTGCCAGGCAATGACCATCTCCAACAAGCGAGAGTCTAACCACCACCCCTTGACATTCAATGGCATTACCATCACTGAATCCCCCACCATCAACATCCTGGGGGTCACCATTGACCAGAAACTTAACTGGACCAGCCACATAAATACTGTGGCTACAAGAGCAGGTCAGAGGCTGGGTATTCTGCAGCGAGTGACTCACCTCCTGACTCACCAAAGCTTTTCCATCATCTACAAGGCACAAGTCAGGAGTGTGATGGAATACTCTCCACTTGTCTGGATGAATGCAACTCCAACAACACTCAAGAAGCTCGACACCATCCAGGACAAAGCAGCCCACTTGATTGGCACCCCATCCACCACCTTAAACATTCACTCCCTCCACCACCGGCGCACCGTGGCTGCAGTGTGTGCCATCTACAAGATGCACTGCAGCAACTCGCCAAGGCTTCTTCGGCAGCACCTCCCAAACCCGCGACCTCTACCACCTAGAAGGACAAGGGCAGCAGGCACATGGGAACACCATCACCATTCCTTCATCGTAACTGGGTCAAAATTGTGGAACTCTCTCCCTAACAGCACTGTGAGAGTACCTTCACCACATGGACTGCAGCGGTTCAAGGCGGCGGCTCACCAACACCTTCTCAAGGGTAATTAGGGATGGGCAATAAATGCTGGCCTTGCCAGCGACGCCCACAACTCAGGAATGAATTTAAAAAATGGTGATACACCATAGTTTCATGCCATAATGATGATCTCCTAAATGCTCGCCACTGCGGGAGAGTCTAATGGCAGCATGACAATGTTACATTTGCAGTCTGCACCACAGTGTGAACACGGAAAATAAGGCCTTATTAAAACAGTACATAAAGCAGTCTATTGTGAAGTACAATTTATTAATCATCTGTATAATCTGATTAAAAAGATACAATGCACGACAATTTGATAAGAAGGGCTAGCCATAGAGTAATTGCGAACATAGGAACAGGAGTAGGCCATTCAGCCCCTCGAGCCTGTTCTGCCATTCAATTAGATCATGGTTGATCCGTATCTTAACTCCATTTACACACTTTCATTCCGTAACCCTTAATACACTTGCCTAACAAAAATCTATCAATCTCAGTTTGGAAATTTTCAAATGACCTAGCTATAACAGCTGCAATAACACTTTGAACTCAATTCATTTCTAAATGCTTTCTAAAATAAGCCCTTGATTGCATTCGCTGAAGATAATACCACAGTAGTTTATCTTACACTGTAGCTGACACAACATGAATTCATGTTGGACTGCCACTTTTTATGGTTGTGGTTCTGGCTGGCAGCAGTATGAAGGTACCAGTTTGCAGTTCATTAGTGTCATGCTACAAATTTACCATCAAATTTACACTGACACCATTAAGAATTTGTTCCCGAATTTAAGGTATAACAGTATCATTAAATGTTAGCTCCCAATGAGCCCTCTGTTATTTGGAACATAATCATAAATACAAAATAAAGCAATTGCTCTCAGGGGCTTCATTAGAAGTGGGCAACAGGGGACCTGAACCACTGGTCTCTCACGGACTATTTTGTGGCAATATTCCCATGAAATATTAGCTCCAGATTTGATCAAATATCCCTTGTGCAAAGTATATCTTTCCAATCTCCCTTGTTGCTCTTCTCCAGCCAATCTCATTACTTTAATGCTTAACAAAATCCCTAATTGAACTACACCTGTGCACACAGTCTCAAGTCTCAAGCAGTTCAAGCACTGTAGTTTCAATGGTCTGTGCACTATTTTTGTGGCAGTTTTATGTCCGTGTGTGTTGGATAAGCACATGGAGCACACCAGAGTGATAGGGAGTGTGATAGCTTGATCTTGGTCTCGGACAATGCTCGGCACAACATCAAGGGCCGAAGGGCCTGTACTGTGCTGTACTGTTCTATGTATCTATGTATCTATGTACAACGTATCCAAGTCTTTGACCGTCACGTGGATGGGCATTGGGCAGTAGCAGTGGTTAGTCGAGAGAAATGGGCGAAGATTATCATCTTCAGCACCTGGGCAGCAACCTGGCAGAGCGGATTGCCTACCCTTTATCGAACCCACCACATTTTCATTTGATTGATTTCAGTGAAATGAAAATTGTGCGGTTTATATAATGGGTAAGCAATCTGCTCTGCCAGATTTCTGCCCAGGTGGTATAGACAAAAAATCTACATCATGCAATCAACTGGGAAAATGATTTTAAAAATGCCAGATTAGGAACTGAAAACTGTCCTTGATGAGCAAGCTGATGAGCTAAATGCCCAGAGTTAAATTCTCCAAGTTTGTGGTCCAGGCATGGAACCTCACTCAATGGGAGAGCAGATTGGAAAATCAGGCATTGACCTTCATGCCAGATCCGTGCTCCCATCTAGCTTCACAAAACTCACTCATTTTCTTATAGGTATAAAATATCTAATGGAGGGAAATACATTTTCTTACATAAACACCCAATTGCCAGCAACCCAGTGAGAGTTGCAAAGTATATTTTCTGAAAATTGAGCCTTTTATTAAAATAAAACTTGAATTTTAATGAGTTCCTAGCAGATTTCCCATGGTGTTGCTTATGCTGAGTTGGAGGATATGTTCTTTTTTAATAATAGGGGTGTTATTAACAAAGTGTGACACGGAGAGTGTGACAGGAAGAGAGTGTGACACTTGCATATGAATTTTGCATATAACACTCACTTCCTGCAAGTGTCACATTCTCTTCCTGCCACACTTGCAGGAAGTGAGTGTTATTTGCAAAACTTTTAATGTATTTCAAATATTTAGGTGGCTCATCTACATTTGAGAAACTCAGTTCAAACTGTATTAGGAAACTAATAATAATAGAACAATACTGAACAATTTAAGCAATATTTTGAAATATATTAATGACTCATTAACTTTACATAACATTCTACACAACATAGAGCACAATTGACAAATTCAGCTTTAATCTACTAAACCGACTGAAATGCACTAAAGCAGGGATACCCAAGATTCTGGTCTTTTTGGGTATAAAAGAAGTTTAAAAACTTACGGGGAAGATTTTCGGTTTTGCTTCTCCCAGAAAGCCATGCCTTGCGGTGCCCAATTTCCTGATATGCAATCCTGGGATGCAGTGAAACAGAAAATCTGTCTGATAGTACCTGCTCCAGACCTAAACTGCACTTCAGCCTTAGAGGCCAAAATTACCTCTGCCACATATTGTTAATGACTTAAAAAGCCCTCCATTTTATTGCTGAACTTCAACTTCCTTAGAAGTTGAAGTTCAGCAATTTACCCATCATGCTGATGCTTGCTGATTTAATTAGGATCCCTTTTTTCCTAACAGGTTGCTTTGAAAATTTTTGCCATCAGATACAAATCCCTACCATGTGACCTCCTCAATCCTATGTTCCACCTTTAGGCTTTTGTTCTCCAATTCTGCCCCATGTACAATCTCCATCCCTTGTATCTACCATTGGTGGCAGAGCCTTTAGCTGTCTCAGTCCTACTACATGAAAATCCCTCCCAGGATCCCTCCACCTTGCTTTCTTCCTCCCCACTTTTAATAGTTTTCTTAAACCCTACCAATTTGTCTCTTCTTCTTAGGCAGTCCCTCGGAACCGAGAATGACTTGCTTCCACATTAAAAATGAGTTCTCAGGTGACTGATGAGTCCAATGTGGGACCTACAGTCTTTGTCACAGGTGGGGCAGACGGTGGTTGAAGGGGCGGGTGGGTGGGGTGCTTGGGTTGACGTGCGCTCCTTGCGCTGCTTGCGCTTGGCTTCCGCTTGCTCCTGGCGAAGAGACTCGAGGTGTTCGGCACCTTCCCGGATGCTTCTACTCCACTTTGTGCGGTCTTGGGCCAGGGATTCCCAGGTGTCGGTGGGGATGTTGCACTTTTTCAAGGAGGCTTTGAAGTGTTTCCTCTGCCCACCTGGGGCTCTCTTGCCGTGTCAGAGCTCCGAGTAGAGCGTTTGTTTTGTGAGTCTCGTATCGGGCATGCAGACGATGTGGCCCATCCATCGGACGTGGTCAAAGCTTCGAAGCTGGGGATGTTGGCCTGAGCGAGAACACTGACGTTGGTGCGCCTATCCTGCCAATGGATTTGCAGGATCTTGTGGAGGCCGATTTGTCTATGCTCCTAACTCCTTCAGTTATGACGGTGTCTATGTCTCTCCTCTGTGAAATGACTTGGGACATCGTTCTACTTTAAAGCCACTCGAAAGATGCAAGTTTGTTGTTTATCAAACAAGAAGGCAAATCTAAGTAACGATAATCTTTTAAATTTATGTTTTTGCGGATTTTGTTCTCATTAGGAGAGGGATTTCAGTATCATATATAGGGAAGCTTGCTGTAAGCAAAAAATTAATTTTGGATGGAAGGGACTGAATTTTTCCTTCATCCATTTTAATGGATGGGCTATCACAGGCTGGGAAATGCACAATTTTCCAAGCACTGAAGTGGAAAATCTCTCCTTTAATTCTTTAGTGATGCATGATAATTAATTATGATGCTATATCAATGAAGCTTTGAGAGGTTTCGATAAGATAAATGGGGGAAACCATTTTCACTGCTCAGTGAGTTGGTTACTAGAGGCATATGTTTAAGATCATCATTAGAAGAACAAAGGGAGAGATTTGGAGAATATGAAGAGGGGTGGTAGGGCATGGACTTAAACAGAAGTCGAAGCAGAATCTATAGCAACCTGTAAAAGGGAAATGAATAAATATTTGGAAAAGAAAAATTTTAAATAGTATGGAGAAAGGGCAGGGGAATGGAATTATGTGGATAGCTTTTTCAGAGAGCTGACACAGATGCAATCAATCAAGTAGCCTCCTTCTCTGCTGTAAAAGTTTATGATTCTATGAAGCTTTCCTATATTGCTGTATAATGTGTTACAAACTGATTGCAATCACATAACAGGATAAATTTTACGATTTAGTGCTCCGAACGCAGAGCTTCACGTAATGGGAGCGCATATCGTACAATTCAACCGCAGAGGCTAGTGTGTCTGATCCACTGCCCAGATGATTTTCCATCCATTCTGCGCCCAAATTCCCAATATACATTCCTGCCATGCGAAGCTCTGTGCCAGGAGCATATAACTGGATTTTGAATGAACAAACACATTTGAAATTGTAACATTTTTGTAGAGAATAAGTCCAGAAGTCACTGTAAAGATGTTATATTATGAACGTTTAGCATGTTATATCAATTTCCTCTCTCCACTATTTAAGCTCCGCTATTTCCAGACGAACGTATATCTTCGAACTGGTAGAAGACTTGCCTTGCTGATGGGTAGGCCAAGACCTATTAATTACTGCTGTCCCATGGCAGCCTACATGTGACAGTGGCTTATCCATCATTGCAATTGAACAAATCTACGAAAGCAATATAGGTCAACAACAATAACTTCCATTTATATAGTGCCTTTAACATAGTAAAACGTTCCAAGGCACTTCACAGGAGCGTACTCAGACAAAAAAAATTGACACGAGCCAAAGAAGGAGACATTAGGACAGGTGACCAAAAGCTTGGTTAAAAAGGTAGGTTTAAAGAGCGTCTTAAAGGAGGAGAGATAGAGAGGCAGAGAGGTTTAGGGAGGGTTTAGGATTTAGACAGCTGAAGGCACGGCCGCCAATGCTGGGACGAAGGAAGTTGGGGATGCACAAGTGGCCAGAATTGAGGACCACAATGTTCTCTGAGGGTTGGAGGAGGTTACAGAGATAGGGAGGGGATATAACCGATGTGTAGTAAAAATATTACAAATTAGTGGCAGTTTTTACCTCACCTGAGTGGTAATTTGGCAGAGCAGATTGGCTGCCAGTTGTAGAAACCGGCCGATTTTCATCCCATTGATTTCAGATGTGACAATGGGAATATAATGGTGGGTGTATTATAATCACAGGCAAATGAGGGAAATACATCATACAATATACATCCCATCATTTCCGCCCTGGAAGCGTAGGGGCTCCCAGTTCTATGGAGTCCACCCCACTTGAATTGTGGGACAGTTTTCAGAGTATCAGCAGCAAGAGAGATACAACGGCCAAGCAATTTTTACATTAGTTTTTTCCTCATCAATTACTTCCACATCTCTCCTGAAGGTGAGGTAGCTATATAGGTACTGTGCTACCTTATTTCATTCTTCATGTATGAGCCTAGCTAATAAGTGCCAGCAGGTTATTCCACTATGCAGTATCATAACCTCTGTTGCCCTTATTCAATATCCACACTGGTTTTTTTATTTAGTGTATGTAGACTCGGTGTATAATTCCAGCCATCTTATTACCAGCTTACAAAGCATGTAGGCCACCAGATAGTTAGTTAACAACATGGGACATGGTTTGTATTTGTCCTCAAGAACATTAGTCGTCATCACGAAGGTGAAGATTTGAGACGCAGTGACCCTGTCCAGTTCGAGAATGATTGAGAAGCGCACAACTAGAATGCAGCCAGTTGTATCCTGGTTGACGGTCTGTAGGGTTGGAGATAATATGGTGATTTATAGGACCATTTGCTGTCTTCACGTCAGTGAGTTGGTCAGGGAAAACCAAAGGAACCAGGAAAGGTTGACCATATGAGACACATATATACACAAATCCAATTCTACTAAAAATTGTTTCACTGCAGGTTTTGTTCTCAGTAATTTTCCATTGGAGGGATGCGGTTTACAAACATCCAAGTATTGGCATTGTCTGTGAATGGCTAATCTTGCTGCCAATCATAAAAAGTTCTAGATATTGGATGCACATGTGCATGCTGGGAGCCAGAGCCTAATGTTTTAAACAGCTTCAGCTAACAGTGCTCATAACAACAACTTGCATTTATATAGCGCCTTGAATGTTTTAAAATGTCTCACAGTAGCGTTATCAGACAAAATTTGACTCATTGTTTTCATATGTCCTGAGTAGTTCTGCACTGGTAACACACGTTAGCCTTGGCTCAGTGGTCGCATTCTCATCTCGGAGTTAGAAGGTCATGGGTTCAAGACCTTTTTCAGGATTTGAGTTCATAATCTAGGCTGATATTTCAGTGGCGTACTGAGGGAGTGCTGCATTGTTGGAGGTGCCGTCTTTTGGATGAAACATTAAACCATGGCCTATCTCTTCTCTCAGGTGGGTGTAGAATATCTCATGGCACTTTTTAAAAAGAGCAGGGAATTTTTACAGGTGTCTGGCCAACATGTATCCCTTAAAAAACACAAAAATATATTAATTTGTTATTCCTCTCATTTGCTGTGTGCAAATTGAAAGTTCCATAATATATTGACTGCACTTCATAAAAGTAATTCATTGGCTGTAAAGAACTTTGGGACATCCTGAAAATGTGCAAGGTGCTGCATAAATGTAAGTTTGTTCTTCTTTCTTGATCCATTTTCCCTACACTTGATTTGCACATTATGGGGTAGATTTTGGTCTTTCTTCAGTTGTGATTTGTTACTGTTTTATGCATACTAATTTTGAGTCAATCAATTACAAGAAATTATCATCTGAATACACAAGATGCTCAATTTGTGACATCCAAAATGTATCACTTTAAATGTGACGCATGAAATGTGATGCTCAGCGAATGACAGATAAAACATGCACGAGATCCAATTAGTCCCACTCTCCCCTGCTCTTTCCCCATAGCCCTGCAATTTTCTCCCCTTCAAGTATTTATTCCCTTTTTGCAAGTTACTATTGAATCTGCTTTTACCACCCTTTCAGGCAGTGCATTCCAGATCATAATAACTCACTGTGTAAAAAAATTCTCCTCATCTCACTTCTGGCTCTATTGCCAATTACCTTAAATCTGTGCCCTCTGGTTACCGACCCTTATGCCAGTGGAAACAGTTTCTCCTTATTTACTCTATCAAAACCCTTCATGATTTTGAACGCCTCTATTAAATCTCCCCTTAACTTCTCTGCTCGAAGGAAAACAATCTCAGCTTCTCCAGGCTCTCCACGTAACTGAAGTCCCTCATCCCTGGTATCATTCTATTAAATCTCCTCTGCACCCTCTCCAAGGCCTTGACATCCTTCCTAAAGTGTGGTGCCCAGATTTGGACTCCAGCTGAGGCCTAACCGGTGATGTATAAAGGTTTAGTATAACTTCCTTGCTTTTGGACTATATGGGGGAAAAATTGGGTTGCTTTGCGCCTCCTGTTAGCGCCCCTAGCACCCGGGCGCGGCGTCACTAACGCTTCCCATGAAATTCAGCGGGACGTTAGCGGCAGCAGTAGCCGGTAACGCCCCACGGCGCTGCGCCTCCAGCGATGATGTCATCATCGTGCACAGCGCCCCGCTCGTGCCCCGGCCGCAAACTTCAGTTGCGCCCCCTGAGCTATCGCCGGACGATATGTCCGACAGGGTTAGGGTGGCATATTTGCAGTCGCGGCGGCGCAAGTTAAAGGGCAGGTGTCGGGCGGCCATTTTTTTTGGGCCGCCAGCCAGCACCTGCCCCCTTCCCCTTTTTTATTCGGGGTGCCGGCCGCGATCGCTCAGCCCGGCACTCCTCTTGAGCGCCAGGCTGCTTTCCCGGCACCCCATTCCCGGTGGTCCAGCAGGGCCCTGGTGGGCGCAACGCTAGGCCCCTCCCATTTAATCAGGGGAGGGAGGCCTGCAATACCACAACGCAACGTGCCGACGCCCGTGGCGCTGTTGCACGTGGCGCCGCGATATTCAGTGGTAGCGCCCCAGGAAGGAGGTGGAGTGCTTCCAGTAGCGCCCCGCCCCCTGCTTGGGGCGCTACCACTGAATTTATGGCGCAGGAGAGCTAACTTTTTCGGGGCGCTACTTTTAGCGCCCGGCGAAGTTAGCGCCCCAAGGGGGGCTCCACCAAATTTTTCCCCCGTGTCTCTATTTATAAACCCAAGGGTCCCCTATGCTTTTTTAACAGCTTTATCAACTTGTCCTGCTACCTTCAAAGATTTGAGTACGTAAATCTCCAGGTGTCTCTGTTCCTGCACCCTCTTTAAAATTCCGAACCAACTAAACATCTGGCTCTTGTTTTAAGGAGTTACTTGACAAAGCATGTTATGATGTGAGAAAATGCACTCCAGGAACTACTACCATCATTAGTCTATTGATAATCTGTTGTTGAAGAGCTAAGGCAGTGTTCATGTCACAACATCACTCAATAGCAATTTGGAAAGGTGTATATTGAGAAAGCCTGGACCATTCAAGCTTTCCCTTAGCTTCCCCAAACAAATGGAACATTTCTTGAAATTGTAAATGGAATGGACTCAACCATACAATATATCAGAATAAGCCACAATGGACATAAACACATCAGGAGTCTATTCCTATGAAGAGTGACGTGGTGGCATTTACAATCATATTGGCCATGATATTTACGGGGAGGCGGAGAGGGTACGAGTGAGGTCGAAAGCATCAGTAGAACCCAGTAAGACCAGGGATGCAGAGGTCCTGCCGAACGTAATGCCAGGACCTCATTAACATTTTTCAGCTCCATTTCCCGCCTGACAGCTGGCCAGATGGACAGCCTGGCTGGTGGCCAGGAGGGAACACCAGTGGCAGGAGGCCATGTAGAGTTTCGCAATTATCGCGATTCTAATAATGTGAGAGAAGCAGGTTCAATTGTACATTTTTATTGAACGAAAGGCTGCTTTTAATAAAAGGGTCCAGCAGCCTGTAAAATGGCTGCCGAGCATCGTGACAGACGTTTCCAGAACATAGTGAGCAGACAAGATGGCGCTGAATATATATTCATAATGAAACCATGCACAGTATAGATTGGGAAGGCAGGATGCAACCCATTTGCGTTTTGGACAAAAAAACAATGATATAAGTGCTTGAATCGTTTCAAATGCACGGTGAGAATCATTGCACTTTCAATCGGGGGCCCATCCAGACACATCAATACACAAATACCACCCAGCTTCGACAACCATTTTTTTACCCAAACACACGGAACAGCCATGGGGACCAAATTCGCACCCCAATACGCCAACATCTTCATGCACAAGTTCGAGCAAGACTTCTTCGCTGCACAGGACCGCCAACCAACGCTGTACACCAGATACATGGACGACATCTTCTTCCTTTGGACCCACGGCGAAGGATCACTGAAAGGACTACACGATAGCATCAACAGGTTCCATCCCACCATCAAACTCACCATGGACTACTCCTCAGAATCGGTTTCATTCTTGGACACACGAATCTCCATCAAAGACGGACGCCTCAGCACTTCACTCTACCGCAAGCCCACGGACAACCTCACGATGCTCCACTTCTCCAGCTTCCACCCTAACCACGTTAAAGAAGCCATCCCCTATGGACAAGCCCTGCGAATACACAGGATCTGCTCAGACGAGGAGGAACGCGATGGACACCTACGGACACTGAAAGACGCCCTCGTAAGAACGGGATATGACGCTCGACTCGTCGATCGACAGTTCCGACGGGCCACAGCGAAAAACCGCATAGACCTCCTCAGAAGACGAACACGGGACACAACCAACAGAGTACCTTACGTCGTCCAGTACTTCCCCGGAGCGGAAAAACTACGCCATGTTCTTCGCAGCCTTCAACATGTCATCGATGACGACGAACACCTTGCTAAGGCCATCCCCACGCCTCCACTACTCGCCTTCAAGCAGCCGCCTAACCTCAAAATTACCATCGTTCGCAGCAGATTACCCATCTTTCAGGAGAACAGCAACCAAGACACCACACAACCCTGCCACGGCAACCTCTGCAAGACATGCCAAATCATGGACACAGATACCATCATCACACGTGAGGACACTACCCACCAGGTACATGGTACATACTCATGTGACTCGGCCAACGTTGTCTACCTGATACGTTGCAGTAAAGGATGCTCCAGAGCATGGTACATCGGCGAGACCATGCAGACACTGAGACAACGTATGAACGGACACCGCGCAACAATCGCCAGGCAGGAGGGTTGCCTCCCAGTCGGGGAACACTTCAGCAGTCAGGGGCATTCAGCCTCGGATCTGCGGGTAAGCGTTCTCCAAGGCGGCCTTCGGGATACACGACAGCGCAAAATCATAGAGCAGAAACTGATAGCCAAGTTCCGCACTCATGAGGATGGCCTCAATCGCGATATCGGGTTCATGTCACGATACAGAACGTGACTTGACATCATGGCCGGTCTTTCCAGGTTTTGTTTTAAAAAGACTAACACAAATGGAGAGGATATGCAGCCAGCAGGTGTTTTGACACGTTGGACCCCCTGGGACACATCTCATTGTCTTGGCTGTGCTCTTAGTGTGTCTTTGATGTAGGGAAAGATTTGAATAGATTTTTTCTGTGTTTATATTGTGAATTCTGGGAGATTCTCTCACAGCTACCCTACCTGAAGAAGGAGCGAACAGCTCCGAAAGCTTGTAAAATTAAATAAATCTGTTGGACTATAACCTGGTGTTGTGCGACTTCTCAACAATGAGAGAGACATTGACGGGTGATTGGGCCAGTTTCAGGTGATCCCGAAACCAGTTGAGGAGACAATTATACACATCCTACCTAGCTCAACAATGAAGAAGACATTAACGGGTAGTTGGCCAGTTTCGGGTGATCCCGAAACCAGTTGAAAAGACAATTACCCCATACCGAGAACTTTGGGCGCCAAAATTAAACAAAAGACAGCATCTTGATTTGAGCGGGAGATAAGGCCCGTCCAAACAGTATAACTATAGAGGACGAATGTCCATCAGAAGTCTTGCTCTTGCAGTCTTGTGCGTGTCCTGCCCGCGGTGCTGTGCTGGTCCGGTGTTCGAGTGTTGGGTGGAGTTCGGGTTCGAGTTTGTTGTTCGTGGTCCGTGTCGGCCAGAAACGGAACCTCAGAACGAGCCACCTCGACACGGGAGGCAGTAGGGTACACCATCCCGATCGTCGGTAAATGGTGTCCGGATCCATCAGGGCAACGCAGCGGTGTGTTCCCGAACGACCAGCCGCCAGTAGCGAAGAAGACAAGAATCTCGGCCGAGCGAGGCCCGAGGGACGAGAAGAAATTCCACGTGGGAGACGCCATGGTTAGTAAAACCCCGACCGCGCCCGAAGATAAACGACGAAGTACGTTCAAATCCACCTTTTTCAATCCTACCGAAGATCCAGGAAGACAGGCTTATCTTCTGGTTATTTGAGCGGGTAGCCTGGGCCATCCGCGACGAACGTTCATCAGGGCTGATCCAAGTGGGTCCATCGCGGCAGCGAGTGTAAACAAGTCGAGCTCAGAAGCCCTTACAGCCACGTGACAGCCAGGCGCTGCAGCGAAAGGCTGCGAGCCTCATTTTAAATTCCGAAGTAACCCGAGTGGTGAGCATGTTTCCCGATCCTACAAATCCAGACGTAGTTCAGGTATTGTAAGGGAGGGTGGTTCCTAAGGTTAATGTGTAATGTGTTACCCCCTTTATGATGTGCTGTGTGTTCCCCATTTGTATAGACCAAGTTTTATAGACGTGTGTATACTTGTAATTTCTTTGATCTGCGCATATGACATGTATTTCATTATTTTGGACACCGTACAATAAAGTCATTTTATTTCGTGTTTTTCAACCAGGTCTATTTGAGTCTTTCTCTGCATTACTGCTCCTTTGCATCTAAGTCCAGGTGTCAGAACCGTAAGGGCGAGTGGGTCGAACCACTCACAGGTGATTATTGCAAAAAGTCTGGCCGGAGACCAGAGCAAGCAATAGCAAAGAATCACAGGCAACGAAAGCCTCACCTCGCCCCCCCCCTTACAGCCACAGCCGGGGACTCTTGGGGAAGGTCCCCAGAAGCGGGAGGTCGGAGAGGCCTGGCAATTGGGAGGGTGGATAGAGAGCCCACGATTGGGAGGGGCGAGAGGCGCGTGATCGGGAATGCTGGGGGGAGGTCGGCAACCGGGAGGGTTGGGGTGGAGAAAGCTGGTGATCGGGGCTGAGGGAACCCATAGGCTTCCTTGAGGGGTCTAGGGGGAGCACTCCTGCTCCTCCTGGCCCACAAGGAGTGCTGGAAAAGGCACTTACCTTGTGGAGCTGACAGCTCCCACCTCCCTTTCACTGCCGGGTTTCACGACCCCTGGGAAACCCATACAGCAACAGTCAATTTCAAATCGGGCTCCCAATTGCACTGTAGGAGCCCAATTTACATATGTTAATGAAGTGTCCTGCCTCTCCACAGTAGAACACTCGGATGCCAAATATTGGCCACCATAAAAAAGGTAGCGGGTGGATTCCCCGTATTTAACTCTTTAACCCCGCCCCGACCCCCTCTCGCCTGTTGTGCGGGGGTTAATATTGAGGCCATTGTTAATGCTTTTTAATGCTGATGCACTCAACAATGATCGTGCTGCCACTAATGCAGACAGTAAAGAATTGCAGCCATAATGGTGGGATCACCACCAGCCATGACAATGATCTAGTGACAGTAGAGCTTTCATGTTTAGGTGTATTTATACTGTCATGGCTCTTATCTCCAACCTCTGCTAGTTGAAGGCTATTGGCACAGCAATATGTTTTTGTGGTGATTAATATATGTTTATGTGCAAAGACATGCAGAGGTTATAGTAATATATTGAAAGAGAATCACTTGCTTTGAGAGATCTTGCGCAGTGGATCATCCTGGAAATGTATTTGATCAATGAGGGTGCAGTGGCAAAATGGTACAGTCAGCGTCAATTTTGTCACCACTGTGAAATTTGGATAGGAACCAAAAATATAGACCTTGGCCATGCAGTTGTTTTTGCATCATCTAACTGCTTTGTTCTCTAACAAGTAACAATGCTTCATTAGATCTAATATTGATTGACTTCTCATCTGGAAAGCATCAGTTTGTAAGACTGACCATTGCTTGGTTTATGTAAAAATACAGACCTAGAAATTGGATATAGCCAAGAAATGGGCAGTGTTAAGACTAAATGAGGTTAAGCTGTGCCACCTGAAAATAGTCCATTTAGCATGCAAAATTCGTGCTCACTCTTCATTAATATGATTGTAGTCATGATTTCAGTGCTAAAACTGATGCTCATTGGCCTTACACTCGACTTAAGTAGATAAATCTCCAGGCCTGGTTGAAATGTATCCCAGGCTGTTAAGAGAGGCAAGGGAGGAAATAGCGAGGCTCTGGCCATCATTTTCCAATCCTCTCTGGCTACAGGCGTGGTGCCAGGGGACTGGAGGACTGCTAATATTGTGCCATTGTTTAAAAAGGGAGAAAGGGATACACCAAGTAATTACAAACCAGTCAGCCTAACCTCGGTGGTGGGAAAATTATTGGAAAAAATTCAGAGGGACGGTAGAAATCGTGATTTAGAAAGTCACGAATTAATCAAGAACAGTCAGCATGGATTTATTATGGGATTGTCATGTCTGACTAACTTGATTGAATTTTTTGAAGAGGTTATGAGGAGGGTCGATGAAGGTAGTGTATTTCATGTAGTCTACATGCAAGGCCTTTGACAGGGTCCCACATGGCAGGTTGGTCAAAAAAGTAAAAGCCCATGGGATCTAAGGGAAAGTGGCAAGTTGGATACAAAATTGGCTCAGTGGCAGGAAGCAAAGGGTAATGGTCGTTTGCAGATGATACAAAAAGTGGCTGTGTGGTTGATAGTGAGGGAGATAGCTGTAGACTGCAGGAAGCTATCAATGGACTGGTCAGGTGGGCAGAAAAGTGGCAAATGGAATTCAATCCGGAGAAGTGTGAGGTAATGCATTTGGGGAGGGCTAACAAGGCGAGGGAATACACAATAAAATGGTAGGATACTGAGAAATGTAGAGGAACAGAGGGACCTTGGAGTGCATGTGCACAGATCCCTGAAGGTAGCAGGACAGGTAGATAAGGTGCTTAAGAATTCATACAGGATACTTTCCTTTATTAGCCGAGGCATAGATTGCACTAGAGGGTACAGAGGAGATTTTCGAGGATGTTGCCAGGACTGGAGAACTTTAGCTATGAGGAGAGTTTGGATAGGCTGGGGTTGTTTTCTTTGGAACAGAGGAGGCTGAGGGGAGAGTTAATTGAGGTGTATAAAATTATGAGGGGCCTAGTGGATAGGAAGGACCTATTTCCCTTAGCAGAGAGGTTAATAACCAGAGAGCATAGATTTAAAGTAATTGGTAGAAGGATTAGAGGGGTGTTGAGGAGAAATGTTTTCACCCAGAGGGCGTTGGGGGTCTGGAACGCACTGCCTGAAAGGGTGGTAGAGGCAGAAACGCTCATCGCATTTAAAAATTACTTGGATATGCACTTGAAGTGCTGTAACCTGCAAGGCCACGGACCAAGAGCTGGAAAGTGGGATTAGGCTGGATAGCTCATTTTCGACCGGCGCAGACATGATGGGCCAAATAGTCTCATTCTGTGCCATAAATTTCTATGACCAATATCAGGGCCAGTCTAATTCACAGTCATGCTTGCCACAGGCTTTTTCCACTACGTAAAGTGGAGGTGCATTAATGCTGCAGCACCTCATTGTCAGGGTGGTTGGGTCTTCAGCTGCCCCAACAGCAAACTGAACAAGCTTAAGGACAAGCAACAGACAGTTACAAATCGTCATGGCAGATCCTAGGCTGAGGGAGAGAGCCCGGAGGTTCTCCAATGAAGCTCTGCAGGTATTGGTATTTGCGGTGGAGAGGAGGCGGGCGGTCCTACACCCGCAAGCTGGCAGGAGACCCTCGCCACACACATCCCCGGACCATGTGGCGTGAGATTGCAGGCCACGTCACAGCCAGCACCGTGGTCCTCAGGACCCCCACCCAGTGCAGGAAGAAGTTTAACAACCTCATCGGGTGGTCAAGCTGAGTGAAGGCTTCAGCAAATGTCACTTACCACCATTTGCAACACAAGCTTCACACACTGCTCAATGCACCACACTCCCAGCACTCACAAAGCAACAATCTCTACCTAGCAATACTCACACCCACATCTCACACCTTGCACACACTGACAACTATTCAATTATGGCAGACACATCACCCAAACACAGTGCACTAAATTCACTCAACACCTCTTTCTCTTGCAGGCCAAGGTCGCACATAATCGCCACGAGCAGGAGCAGGAGCAGACAGGCGGGGGCCAGGCGGATACTCAACAGCTAAGCCAGCTCGAGGAGCGAGTACTGCACATCACTGGGTGCCACGTGATAGAGGCCGTGGTCACCGGCGAGGTTGAACCCCTTGGGGACAACGGTATGTTCATTCCTAATCCTTCTTCTCACATCCCACTTCCCCCTCAGCCCACAATCTTTTCTCAGTTTCAAGCTACTCGTGCTGTATGCATGCATTTCTGGCTTCCCGCTCCCCTCACCATAACCTGACTCTTGTGCCTTTCTGCTTTCAGATAATCAACAAGCACTCGAGCAGCCTGTCCCCGAGGGCAGTGCAGTGAGCGAGGGGGGAGAAGAAGAAGAGGAGGAAGAAGACACCGGGTCACTGCATCTCTCACTCGCAGAGAGCAGCTCAGAAACTGGCACTGCGCATACTTTAGAGGCTAGCGTAGAAGCGGGATCTGCACAGGGTGAGGCACTAGGCATGAGTGGGCTGGAGCAAGGCCAGGGGGATAGGGTAGCTCGGGGGCCGGCTCCCCGGAGGGCGAGTTCGCGCGCGAGTTCTGCTGCGCAGGACTCAGACGAGGACCTCGATGGGGAGGCCTTCAGAAGAAGGATGATGGGCATGCACACAGAAATGATAGGTGGAATGGCAAGGCTGCCAGAGAGCCTCTCAGCAATGTCAAGGAGCATGGAGGAGTCCGCCTCCAACATTGCACGGGGCTCTGTGCAGAGCATATAGCGCATGATGGGTGATGTCGCAACTTCCATTGCAGCACAGGCGGAAGTGACCCAACGTCTTAGTGCTACAGTGGAAGCTCAGACTGCTCTCATGCAGTCTCTGCTTGGTGCCATCAAAACTCTGACTGCTCTCATGCAGTCTCAGCTTGAAGCCACCCAAGCTCTGACTGCTGCCATCGTGGCTGGGTTTACCACCGTCGACCGGAGCTTGCACGTGTTGCAACAGGCCAGCAATCTGTGCTCCAACAGATTGCTAGGAATGCTGAGGCGTCGCCCTGGTGGAGTGGCAGTGGGTCAGTGGAGCAGGACCCTGCTGTCCTCTCTCAGGATGACAGCATTCCTGTTCCCACCACCGCCACTCCGCCATTGCCCTTGCCGCTGCCTATTAGCCAGCCAGCCCAGACTGCTGCCAGCCATGCCGAGGTGGTGCAGTCCACAGCCGGGACTTCTAGGTCCAGAGCTGCTCGAGGTCATCCTGCAAAGCCATCTAGTCTCCCTCATGGAAACTCAGCAGCCTTCCACCAGCCATGCTGCAGCCACTGGGGGAGCACTTCATAGGAGCACTAGGTTAAGAAAACCCACACGAAAGACAGACACTAAGGGATTGCACAAGGGTGATTAGTTAATAGTATTATTGTAAATATGTGTGATGTGATTATTGATAAATTTATTAATTTTGTTTGGAATCTTTTGTGGTGTCTTTCATTTCAGCTTTGTGCCCAGGAGAACGCTATGATATTCCATGAAGCAGTGATGGTATGATAAGGATGTGGTGAACAACGGGGATCTGGGGTTTCATTCATTCAAATCAGAGTCTGATGAGCCGCTCATGGACAGCCCATCCAGCTGGACGATTGGCTGCCTGCCTCCTCCTTCCCTCCTTTTCCTCTTGCTCCTCGTCCTTGTCCTCGTCCTCTTCCACCTTGTCCTCCTCTCCCTCCTCCTCCTCCTGAGGGGTTGGCGCAGTCCCTGGTGGCATGGGCTGTGCCCTCATGATGGACAAGTTGTGGAGGATGCAGCTGACCACCACGAAATGGGACACCCACTCTGCCGAGTACTGGAGGGCTCTTCCCAAGCAGTCAAGGCAGCTAAACCGTTGCTTCAGTAGCCCGATGGTCTGCTCGATGATGTTCCTGGTGGAGACCTCGCTCTCATTATATGAGTGCTGGACATGAGTGTTGGGGTTGTGGAGCGGAGTCATGAGCCAGGTGGAGAGCAGATATCCCCCGTCTCCAAGCAGCCAACCACAAGTTTGCTGTGGTGGCTGGAAGATGGCTGGCACACCGGACTGGCGTAGGATGAAGGCATCATGGCTGCTGCCAGGATAGCGGGCATTGACATTGAGAATTTGCTGTGTGTGGCCGCACACCATTGCAGTTACGGAAGATCTCAGGATTGTTATACGGTTTCTGCAAAGCCACATGTGTTCTGTTGATGGCACCCTGCAATATAGGGAATCCCACTCTCTTGGTAAAGCCACGTTTTCTGTCGATGGCGCCCTGCAATATAGGGAATCCCAGTATCTTGGTAAAGCCACATGCGCACTCATCCTGCTTCTCTCTGCTGAGAGAGAAGCTAACGTTGTACCTTCTCCTGGTGTAAAGAGTCTCAGTGACCTCCCGGATGCAGCGATCGATGGTGAACTGGGAGATGTTAGCTATGTCTCCTGCTGCAGACTGAGAGGATCCGCTGGCGAAGAAATTGAGGGCCATGGTGACCTTGAGGGCCACTGAGGGAGAGCCGAGGTCGCCCTGCTCTGAGGCTGCAGGTCTGGCTGCAGGAGGTGGCAGAGTTCTGTGACCACCTCCTTGGTGACGCGTAGCCTCCTACGACATTGCTCCTCATTTAATTGCAGGTAGGAGAAGTGCTGTCAGAAGACCCTAGGAGGGTCAAGTGTTCAATGTCAAGAATGAATACTGCCGATCGGGTGTCAAGTGAGCGTTGCACACTCACTGACGTCATGATCTCAGTCATTTAAATCCCTATGGCAATCGCATTTACCGGCAGCGCTACTTGTAAAACGGTGCCCGCTGCGGGAGCCACTACCAGATGGTGGAAGAGCGCCGGCCGATGTTTTTCGACATTTCATGGTAGTAACGGGTGGCACAAACTACCCAAATTTCTAGGCCATAATGCTTGATATTGTGTTCGGTCCTTTTCGAACCATCTCAAACAAGAAGTCAAAACATCCAGATCTAATCTTGGGTCAGACCAAACAAATTATATTTACTGCACCATATTCCATCCAAACTGAGTTTAGTAAAAGCAGCATTGGTCAAAAAGCATAAATGCTTAGACAAATGGGGAAGATCAGTCAATCAACTTGCAATATCCTCAGTCTCGTGATTCAGAAATAGAGTGATTTTCTTGATAACAGTAGAGGTTACAACAGTTTGGAAGCCTGCCCTCATTTACAACCTGTCTGCTTCAGACATATCTGGTTTGCAACTTATGGCAATTTCCTCAGAAGATTTAAACATTGGACTGTAATGAATTAATATTTGTCTTCCTGTCACAACAGTACAGAAGAGGACTCTCGAGTATTATCAAAAGTGGCATTGTTGCCTTGTGAATTGACTTCATAGTTAACACTTCACCTGAAGAGCCAGTGGCAACTGAATCACTGTGGGTAGATACAGATAGGGTGGAGTAACAGACTAATCTCTGGCACTAGGGAAACCAAGCCAACACATCTGTCAAGTAAGATTGATCATGATTATTTTACTTTAAGATCTACAAACTCTCTTCAGTTGCTTAATGGCAAGCATAAAGTTACAACAGATGCTTTCAACTTTACTGGAGCTTCTAACAAGTTAAGGCAGTCTGGCCTCATTGAGAAATTGGCTGCTCATCGCACATATGGTTTGCAACTGAACTAGAATTACACAGAAATTAAAACACAGAAACAGGCCATTTCGCTCAACCAGCCTGTGTTGTGTTTATACTCTGTATGAGCAGCATACCAAATCCCATGTGCCCATCCTGTTTCCATCTCTTTATCCACCTTTCCTTCGACCCACCTATCAAATCTATTCTTAAATATTGACATGGCCTTTATCAGTCATTAACTCTGGTAGTGCATTCTACAGTTTCACAACCTGCTTTCTCTTGCTCTGTCCTAAATCAATCTTACATCTATGCCCCCTCATCCAAGAGTCCTTCATCACTGGAAGCAGTCTGTTTCTATCAACTCTATCCCAACCCTTCATAATTAAAACACCTCTATCAAATCACCCCATAATCTCCTCTGCTCGAACGAAAACAGCCCCAATTTTTCAAGTCTTTCTTCACATCTGTGTTTCCTCATACTAGGCAGCATCTTGGTAAATTTACACTGTACACTTGCATCAACATCCTTCCTATACTGTGGAGCCCAAATTTGTACACAGTACTTTAACAATGTAACTTTCTCAGAAGATGCAAGCATCAAGTCATGATGAATGAGTGTTTGTCTGACTGTCACAACACTATAAAAGGGGACTGTCACAGTAGTGTGCTTCACCAGTTCAGATACTTGGCTTGGCAATCGCATGCAATCTATTCTGGGGTTAATAAGTGGTGAAAATGATTGGAAAGCTGGCAGAACAGCGGGAAACTTCAAAAGGTTATCACCATCAGCAGTTTTAGCATTCATAGAAACTTATATTGGCACTGTGATACTGTAACTCTATCTGGCAGGCCTACAGAGAAAAAAACATCTCTCCCAGGATCAGAGCAGTCCAAAGCCACATAGACTAGAGTAGGACCTTTCATCACCTCAGGTTGAGATGTGCATAAGGCTCCGAGAAATCCCTGACCTTCCTGTTTGTACCGAAGCACATTGGGGGTAATTTTGACTTTGGGTGATAGTGTAAAATGCATAATATCAGCTCGCACCCTCCTCCCCACCCCCATTAAACACATCTCCAGATTCCAATGATTTCAATGAAAACGAAAATCAGGAGAGGTGTTTAACGGATGGCTGAACTGATATTGCGCATTTTACACTATCTCCCCAAGTCAACATTACCCTCAATTTCTCCAAGTCCTTCCATGCTCCCAGCAATCAGAAGGGTCAAATTCATGTGACATCTATCTTTATAATAGTTGTCTCCAGTTGCACTTCTTGTGAAGCTACCATATATAATAAATGACAACAAAAATATGGGATGGCTAGCATTTCAAGAGGTTTCCACAAGGCCTTAGGACTTGTTCTATATAACTAGACATTGACACTGGATTTTTTATGTATAGGCAATTTATGGACAGGCTAAACCATCTGTGTTTTCAGTACTGATGTCACCTTGCTTAACAGTACAGGAGTATGTTATGTGATGGAAAAAGGGATCCATCCTGTATCAAATTATAAGATATTTATATTTCATATATATGCTTACATTTAAGTTCTAGTGAAGCTGGGATTTTTTTAATGGAAGCCATGGCTGCAGCTTCTGTCAAGATTTCTTTTGTCCTTTCAGCTGGAGAACTTGTAAACAAACTGAATACACAGCTCTGTCCGGAGGCATTACAGATTTCTGATCTTATTCGCATGTGTGCACATGTACAAGGGGAGAGGTGAGGCAAATACACAGGCTCTCTCTGGTGTATGGGCGTCAAAGAATGGCCCACCTCGGCTCATCTCAATTACTTGCAGAGAGAACCCTATGAAGATAAAACTGGTTTGCTAAACTCCTCAGTCAATGTATGCAGTTTGCCACTGCAAGAAAGCGACAAAAGACCAAAAACTGCACAATCCTTTTTGCGTAATTCCAGAATAATTCAGGCAGGGGAGGGGAGGGCTGGAAAACGGGTTGGGACCGAAATCCACACCTTCTTCTGCAGTGCTCAAGAAATCCCAGTCTAAGGGGCCCAGACGGTTCTTTTGCCATTCCTTCATTCCGGCAGCAGTCTGAGGGCACTGGGGGCTACTTGGGAATTTCATCAGCTATGATTGGTCCAGCAGAATGTATGTCTGTTGAGAACAGGCATGGGTTCTGTCCTGGGCTTAAAGTGGGGCCCAAAGTTCAAAAGGCAAAGTTCAATTGATCCTTCATTATCTCCGGCCCAAGCAGCCTTTGGATCCACCTCTTGGAGCAGTCAGGTGCTGCTCTGAGTTTCTGCTGGTTCCACAGGCGAATACCCTAACATGTCGCTACATGTATGGGTGCTTGCCCCTATTATTTAAATTATCCCATCCCTAGGACCATAGGGTGGGTGTAAATTCCACCTCACTGCACTTCCAGTGGCGCAATGGCAGTGCAAGATTTCTCCCTGAAAGCCTCTATAAGTGTTCCATCTGGGGGTATCCTGGTAGGAAAACCAATTGTCTCAAAATTGACATCTATGACATGAAAGGTTTCTTCTATTTTAAAGGCCTTGCAATAGCTGCTCATATCAATCATGTTTCCAGGTGACTACAGGCAGACAGAACTCTGCAAACAATTGGACATCCACTTACATAAAACCTCATGAAATGATTTTGAAAGAAAAGAAAGACTTGCATTTATATAGCGCCTTTCATGACCTCAGGACGTCACAAAGCGCTTTACAGCCAATGATGTACTTTTGAAGTGCAGTCACTGTTGTAATGTTGGAAAAGTGGCAGCCAATTTGCGCACAGCAAGATCCCACAAACAGCAATGACCAGATAATCTGTTTTTTTAGTGATGTTGATTGAGGGATAAATATTGGCCAGGACACTGGGAATAACTCCCCTGCTCTTCTTCAAAATACTGCTATGGGATCTTTTAAGTCCACCTGAGAGAGCAGACGGGGCCTTGGTTTAACATCCCATCCGAAGGACAGCCCTTCCAACAGTGCAGCACTCCCTCTGTACTGCACTGGAGTGTCAGCCTGGATTTTATGCTCCAGTTTCTGGAGTGGAGCTTGAGCCCACAATCTTCTGACTTAGAGGCAGGAGGGCTACCCACTGGGCCACGGCTGACACTATTAAAGAGGACTATTAAGAATTTCACAATGCTGTGATATATTGGTCTCAGAAACAGTTAAAGGTATCCGAAAGAATTAAGTACTAAATTTCTGATTTAACTATGTGTAATTCTTTCTCATAAAAACAGTTTGTAGTTTAACCTGAAATAACTAGTCTGACACCATGGGAGGATGAACTTCCTCAGAGCTTTCTTCGCTCCGTTGCTGTAACTTCGAACATCTGCCAAAATGACAAAGGTGGAGCAGCAGAAGCACTGAGGAAATTCACCCCCATGATGGTGTTTTTCCATGTATTGAAGACATCAAAAGCACATGGTGGGCATGCTGTATTATTTCCAATATTACCCAGTGGTAAATGGAAAGGTCATTAGTTCCGAAGCACGCTACATCCCATTCACAATGGCTGGAATTTTGACTAACTCGGTGGGTCCGGTGCGGACGGTCGGCATAGCAGGTCGCGACCCCGCTGCTGGCTCCAACCCGCTGCTGAAAATTACTTTCCCTAAATAGGGCCTATTAAGCCCGCCCAGTGCGTTACCCGGCCCAATTAAATGGAGCGGGTCTGGTGACGTCATTCATGACGCGTTTTCAGCCGGGATCTTTCAAGGGACCATGGCCACATTAGATTTGAAGTTTAATCTAACATAATGCTGTCAGTGCACTACAGCGTTGGAGTGCTGCAAACACTGACAAACACTGCACAGAGGCAGAGGGCTGCACCCAGGTTCACCCATGACTCCCTCCATATGCTTATGGAGGGAGTCACAGCACGCAGGGAGATCCTCTTCCCTTCCGATGGCCGGAAGAGACCTCCCCAGGAGATCAAAACATCCTGGTTGCAGATTGCACAGGAGGACACGAGCAGGGATGTGTTCAGGAAGACCTGGGTGCAGTGCCGCAAACGTTTCAATGATCTCATTAGATCAGGAATAGTTAGTCCAAAGCCACACTCAACCTCATACTGCTGTGCCTCTCATCACATCCCCATCACTCTGCCTTCCCTACCCTACTCCTGCACATCCTTACTCACACCAACATACCTTGCACCTCCACCCATCCCTCTCTCTCTATCTACATTATCACATCCCCATCTCACTAGCCACCCCTCACACTCACCCTCATCCTAGTGCAATCACACCAACTGACAACACACAAGGGTAGCTACTTGGATGTTTTATCCAATGTTTATGTAAAGTTTCTGTTAATGTGCTGTCAAACATAAAAATCTTTATTTTCAACACTTTCCGGGCTTGGACAGATTCATGTGTACATTTGGAAGTGGCTTAGTGAGTTGCAGTGAATGGTGAGACATAACGGTACCCCCCCCCGCAATGGTGTTGAGTGTGACAGGAATGGCTTGGACATTGTAGGGAAGCTTTATGGTGTTGGTGTGGGGTGGTGCCAACCTGGCGCATCATGTGGCAGCCAGGGTGTACAGTGTCAAGTGAAGTAAATGTAGTGAAGTCCCAAGGTGCTTCACAGGAGTATAAAAAGACAAAAGAATTTGACACCAAGCCACATAAGGAGAAATTAGGGCAGGTGACTAAAAGCTTGGTCAAAGAGGTAGGTTTTAAGGAGTGTCTTAAAGGAGGAAAGAGAGGTAGAGAGGCAGAGTGGTTTAGGGAGGAAATTCCAGAGCTTAGGGCCTAGGCAACAGAAGGCACGGCTACAAATGGTTGAGCGATTATAATCAGGGATGCTCAAGAGGGCAGAATTAGAGGAACGCAGATATCTCGGGGGGTTGTGGGGCTGAAGGAGATTACAGAGATAGGGAGGGGCGAGGCCATGGAGGGATTTGAAAACATGGATGAGAATTTTGAAATTGAGGCATTGCTTAACCGGGAGTCAATGTAGTTCAGCGAGCACAGGGGTGATGGGTGAATGGGATTTGGTGTGAGTTAGGACACGGGCAGCCGAGTTTTGGATGACCTCAAGTTTACGTAGGGTAGAATGTGGGAGGCCAGCCAGGAGTGCGTTGGAATAGTCAAGTCTAGAGGTAACAAAGGCATGGATGAGGGTCTCATCAGCGGATGAGCTGAGGCAAGGGCGGAGACAGGCGATGTTACGGAGGTGGAAGTTATGCTGCGGATATGTGATTGGAAGCTCATTTCCGGGTCAAATGAGAGACCAAGGTTGCGAACAGAGTGGTTCAGCCTCAGACAGATGTTAGGGAGAGGGATGGAGTCAATGGCTAGGGAACGGAGTTCGTGGCGGGGACCGAAAACAATGGCTTCGGTCTTCCCAGTATTTGATTGGAGAAAATTCCTGCTCATCCAGAACTGTATGTCAGACAAACAGTTAACTAAATTTGGCCATGATGAGGCCATCCCTGGCCTCTCGGGCAGCAATGTGCTCGGGTGCTGATGCCCTCTGTCCTGTGCAGCATTAGGTAATTGCGGAGAAGGTTGGTGTTGTTGTTGGTGCTGCTAGTGTTCCTGGTGCTGCTAGTGTTGGGGCTGATCGTGGTCCAATTCTGAGGACCAAGGTGAGACAGTATAAACGGCACCCATGTTGATGGAATAGATGGCAGCTGAAGTACAGCTGACAGAAGCATTCTGTCAAAGTTGAAAGAGTTCTTCCAATGAGGTGACACGGGTTGGAGACTTTGCTGGAAACACTTGCAGCCTGCAGAATCTGTGCTGGAAATGGACTGAGCAACAGCTTCTGCCTGAGGAAAGTGATCATCTGCTAGGTGGGAGCATTTACTGTACATTTGATGCTGTGAAGTAATCAGCCGGAGCAATGGCCACGGAACTCCCGCCTCAGGTTGATAGACGTGCTTCCCGAGCAGCATGGTTCTCATGGCCATGCAGTTAAATTTAAAAAGTAAATTAAAAAAGCCTATTAAGGGTCTGACAACGAGCGGTTAATCATCTCAGTTGGGTCCCCCGCCGCTGCCGGTCGGGTTGGCTCTGTGATGACAGACGCACTTGGGGGAAAGGCGTGTGGGGGCAGGATGACAGCAGGTTCCCGATCGGCTGTCAAAAACAACAACTTTCCCACCCGACCCGCCACCAATCGTGCCCGCTACCACCCTGGAAAATTCCGGCCAATATGTACTGTATAAGGTTTAAATTTGGGATCAAAAGTGGTGCAACCCTGCCTAGGACAGTTGCCTTTGCAGTGAACAAAGGTACAAAATGTTAGATGACCCGAATTGAAATGTTGTTCTCATGTGGAATATAGGGCACAATTTGATGGATGGATATTTATTATCTTCAGAAATGATTTCCGTAAATAACCTCTACAAATGCACTCAAAAATAATTCCTTTTTTTTTGGCATCTTAGACATTGAGACCAATGTTCTAGACATATGGGAGCCGAAACTCTACACAGGCCTTCTGCAGCATTCCCACCATAACTCCAGGAGTGCCCAAGAAGAGCCAGGAATTTGACCAGGATCTGGATCTGCTTGGTCCCCTGCCATAAGTCGGAAGTCTCTGCCCGCGCCTAACAAGGCCAGTGGCATGAGAGGAGGTGGGTATGGGACTGGCTTAGCATCGGAGGCAGTACACCTGGGGGAACAATCACACCAGATAATCATAAGAGCAGATGTGGGCCCCACCTGGGGGACAAGGCCAAGATCATGGCCTAGACTCCCAAAGAAAAATAGAGATTAAAAATATATATATATTGAAGCAGAACTCCCCTTACAAAGTTAAATGACAGAAAGTCATGGAGCAACAAATCAAAGTGCATGCAATGCTTTTGTGAAGGAACTTTTTTGACTGAAGTTATTAAGTGAGCGACAGGCATCTGTTCCAAAACAAGGATCGGTGCTGGCAAGTTGGACCAATTCAGAACAATCTGAGTTCATCTCAATTTCAGATTTATGGTTTTGCACCAAACTTTTGCCTCTTTCATGGTGGTCAGCAGATGAAGGTGCCGATAGCAACGTCTTTTTTTTGTTGTTGCTATGTTTGAATTTGTGTCAGTGGTTTATATCTGTTTCTAATGGTTTTTATAGATTTGCATCCATTTTCTTTTTGGCCAAGTGGTGAATGTACATTCACATCTCTCAGAGTCTGGGCATGGTATATATCTGCATCTGACTTCAAGTGGTCGGTATGCATCTGAATCCCTCTCAGTCTACTGGGAGGAGGGTAACATTCGTCAGTGCCTTGTGGTCTCATCACAAGCATACACCACAACCCAATAGTCTAGTGGTGAGTACATGCCTCTGCCCAGTTGAATCCCTGGTGATCTGGTACAGAATCATGTCTGCACCTGCCTCAGCTAAGTTAAGTTTAAACGTCATGCACGGTATCCTGCAATTTTTATTGATCCATTTTGAAATTTGTTGCTTAAATACATTGAAGCCAAAGAAAATTCCAAGAATCAACTACAAATTGTTTCTTAATAAACATGCAACAATAACTTTACAATCACTAATCCTTCTGCATGTATGTCATCGTGTTTCAATAATATGGATTGAGGAACAGGCCGACAGTCAGTATGAGCACTGGCAGCTGCCGTCAGCAAAAGCTGCACTCAACATAATAAAGCTACGGCAGAAGATCAATGGCGTATATTTGAAAAATACCAGTGAGTGATTTTTAATCTAATCTTGAGGTTAGATAATAGGGTCGATTCTCTGATCAAGTGCTCCTGACAAAGAGCACTGCTCGCAGGGAATACCGGTCGGGAAATCATCAGCCTCTGAGCCCCTGGTTTCCCATCCATTTATTTAAATGGACAGAAAGTCAGAGACTGTGGGCTCATGTTTTCCCTGTGAACACCACTCCTCACCAAGAGCAACTGATCAAGAAATCAGCCCTAATTGTCACAAACTGCTTAAGATTCACTCTCACAATTTGTCATTTTATCTAATTCCTCCGATTGTACTCTTGCCCTGTAATCACCACCAAGTATCCACAAGCGATAGAGCATCATATCAGATCTTGTTCTAGTTTTAAATAATTAAGCAACTTTATTAAAGAAAGAACAAGCAAATATATAACAATAATATATATTTTCCCTGGTAGAAATTCTGTTATCCATCTCCTTAAAAGGGAAAACAAAAGATTGCAATCTAAACGCTAACCTGTTCCTCTAAAAATAGCTTCTATTTATGCAGTTTCCCTTCTTCTGGTCTCTTTTACAAGCTGCAGGAGCTGGGTGAATCTACCTGCCTTTCTGTGACGATTTCAATGTGTTTGATTTAGCCCCACTCAAAGGGTTCTTCTCAGTTCACTCAATTTTCTAGCCCTCGACTGATTGCCAAGGCTTGATAGAAATTCATAACTGTCAGCTAATTCAACTATAATAGGCTGTCATAGCTATAACTGAGCCAATCACAAAGATTGTATATATTTGAAATTGTGTCTTATACTTCCTTTCACGCCTGTTACCAGGGAAAACACAATGACAAGCTTCACAACATATGTCATGACAAAGGTTGGGGTAGTGCAGATGCCTTTTGAATTCTTAAATATTGCGCTTGATTTAAAGAGACAGACACCAGATCAAAACAACAACTTATATTTAGATACTGCCTTTAACGTAATAAAATGTCCCAAGGCGCTTCACAGGACAAAAAAATTTGGCACCGAGCCATATAAGGACTTGTTAGGGCAGATGACCAAAAGCTTGGTCGAAGAGGTAGGTTTTAAGGAGCATCTTAAAAGGAGGAAAGAGAAGTTTGAAAGAAGAAGAAAGAAAACAAGAGAGAATTGTTTCATATTTGCAACGGGCACTACTAGAATTCATTCCATTAACTATTGGGCTACATCATTCTACGTTAGAAACAAACATGCAAAGCAAGTCGAACTGCAAAGGATTCTGAAAGATTTGTTTTTGTTCTATCTTAGGTTTGTGAAAGACTGAAAACCTCTTTAAATGTTATAGAATCATAGAAGATAGGAGCAGGAGTAGGCCATTCGGCCCCTCGAGCCTGCTCCGCCATTCAATGCGATCATGGCTGATCATCCAAATTCAGTACCCTGTCCTTGCTTTCTCCCCATATCCCTTGATCCCTTTAGCCTTAAGAAATATATCCAACTCCTTCTTGAATCTATTTAATGAATTGGCCTCTACTGCCTTCTGTGGTAGAGAATTCCACAGGTTCACCACTCTCTGGGTGAAGAAATTCCTCCTCATTTCTGTCCTAAATGGCTTACCCCTTATCCTTAGACTGTGACCCCTGGTTCTGGACTCCCCCGACCATCGGGAACATCCTCCCTGCATCTAATTTGTCCAGTCCTTTCAGAATTTTATAAGTTTCAATGTTTACAGGACAATGCCACCATCTTTAAATAAACTAAAGAATTTTCAAAAAGTCATATGAAAATGGATTCTCTTCCCTTGAACCCAAGTACAGATGTGATTGCAAGCAGTCCATTCATTTTAATGGGTGGAAAATCCTACTTTTGCACCCAAAAGTAAAATTTACCCCTAAAGGGTAAAGAGGATGTACTACAAGGAGAGACTAGAGAAGCTCGAGCTTCACCATCTAGGGAGAAGGCGGTTAAGGAGAGACCTCATCAATGTATATAAAATATTCAATGGTATAGAAAAGGTAAACACAAATTAGATCTTCAAATACAGCAAGAAGGAGGAGATAAATGGAATTTAGCCACAAATAAATTTAGAAGATACCAGGAAATAACTTCTTTATTCAAAGAGACATAGATGTTTGAAATAATCAACCAAGCAAAGACACGGTGGTAAAAACATTTGATTTATTCAAAATACAATTAGATATCATGGTGGGACAGGTAATGCGCTGGAGTGATCAGCTTCAGTAGGCTGAATGGCCATTTCTCATCTATGAGGTTTTTTTTTCAACCAACTGGGATACTAGCTTAGGTGAAGACACTGGAAATAGTTTGCTGCTGCACAAATGACAGATGTCGGCTTTACTGGATTAAATCCCAGATCAACAGGCAGACCTCTCCAAAGTGCTGATCTCCACTTTGTGTTAACAGACCTATTCTAGGATACAAGGGTATCATAAGTCAGAACAGACCAAATGGAAGCAGAGGCCCATCAGCCTTGTGCTCATTGACCTACATTGGCTCCTGGTCTGGCAACACCTCGATTTTAAAATTCTCATCTTTGATTACAAATCCATCCATGGCTTCACCCCTCCCTATCTCTGCAACCTCCTCCAGCCCTACAGCCCTCCAAGATCGTTGCGCTCCTCCAATTCTACCCACTTGCAAAGCCTGATTTTAATCACTTCCCCATTGGTGACCGTGCCTTCTGTTGCCTAGGCCCTAAGCTCTGGAATTCATTCCCTAAACCTCTCTGCCTCTCTACCTCTCTCTCCTCCTTTAAGACCCTCCTTAAAACTTACCTCTTCCTGTCCTAATATCTCCTTCTGTGGTTCGGTGTCAAATTTTGTTTGATAATGTTCCTGTGAAGCACCTTGGGATGTTTTACTAAATTACAGGCGCTATATAAATGCAAGTTGTTGTTGTTATTTTGACTCAAACTGGCAGATCTCCACATTTAGAAAAAATGGTCATTAAAATTAAGGCTTTCTCCAAGCTCTTGCATTTGTATTTTAATAATACGTGTGGAGGAGCACTTTGTAGTAAAATATTCCCCAGGCAGGTTTTCTTTCTCCCATTTAGTATAGAGTAGACAGAAAATGGCTCTGCCTCTAACCTGTCCTATATTTGACGTAGCAGTGTTTCATGCTAGATAAACAAGTAAAAAATTAATTCCCAGCTGTGCTTCTCCAAATTTTGGGGGGGGGAAGAGAACAAAGTTAAACTAATTTTGGGTGGCAGTATTTTTGAGTCATTGTGAGAAAAACCTGAGGTAGACAGAAGAATTTTATTTGAAACACACTGGGGTGGATTTTTGTATGGCACATACATTGGACTGCTCGATATAGTCGGTGTGAGGCGCAAGTCATTTTCCTTGTTGTCTCTCATTTAAATGTAATCAGCAAGCTGCCAGTGCTAATCGCGCTCTCTATAGCAGTTTAACAAGGGGAGGTGCACATTTCAATAATGGTTACTGGAAAGTGATTTTCTGGAGCAACAGGCAGCATTACTTCGTACAAGGCCCCAAATTCTCCAATGCAGCCGTGGAGGGTGCTCATAGAGTAAGTGAGAAGCTGGTCCTCTTCCCTTCCGATGGTCGACAGTTATCCAAACAAATGGGTCAGCAGTAATGGAGAAAGGTTGAAGAGCACTAGCCACTAGTTAATGCCACTAGCATTGTTCCTGTAACCTGGGAAGAAATCTAGTGACCTCACCAGGACTGTAAAGGTAAGACTATCCTTCACATCTCTCTTCCTTTCTACACAATCCTGCAGCATCCTCCTTTAGCCCCAGAGCTATCAATCCTTCCCTTCCTTGTGTCCCAGGAGACAGAGTAAGGATAAAGGGAATGTACTCTGATTTGCGAGATATAATAAGGGATCTGTAATGGGGCCTTCACTTTTCACTCTATATATCAATGACTTGGACGAAGGAATAGAGAGTTGTATATCCAAGTTTTCAAATGACACTAAGTTAGGAGGCACAGTAAGTTATGTAGATGGGAGCAGGAAGTTACACAAGGACATGGACAGATTAAGTGAGTGGGCAAGATTGTGGCAGAAGGAGTTCAACGTGAGATGTAAAGTCATCCACTTTGGATTCAAGAAAGACAAGTTGAATATTTTCTTAATGGTGAGAGACTAGGAACTGTTGATGAGGAAAGAGATTTGGGTGTCCATGTACATAAATCACTAAAAGCTAGTGCACAGGTACAAAAAGTAATCAAAAAGGCTACTGGAATGTTGTTCTTTATTTCAAAGGGTCTGGAACACAAAGCGAGGAAGTTAAGCTTCAGTTGTACAGTTTTGGGCACCTCAGAAAGGATATATTGGCCTTGGATGGGGTACAGTGTAGATTCACCAGAATGATACCGGGGCTAGAAGTGTTACGGCTGCATAAACTTGGCTTTTATTCCCTTGAGTTTAGACGGTTGAGGGGTGAACTAATTAAGATATTTAAAATGACAAAAGAATTTGATAGGTTAGCTACAAAGAAACTATTTCCTCTGGTGGGGGAATCCAGAACAAGGGGGCATAACCTTAAAATTAGAGCTCCTTGCTCTTCCTGCAGCGGTAGCTCAGTTTACTCCTTCCTCCCGCAGCTGCTCGTCCTCCTCTTACCAGAGTGAATTGCCAGAAGGACCCCATGAAGAAAAAGTGCATTGCCAGAAGCCCCTTAAGAGTTCAAAACATTCTACAGTCACTGCAAGCACTTTGAAATGGTCTAAGTAGGGCCAAAAAAACCACAACATAATAAGCGAAACATCTTTCAAAACTTACCAGTGTTTTCCTAAGATCATCTGAGGATCCCTTTAAATATCGCTGGAAATGGCAGCCTCCTGACTTGTACCGCCCATGGTTTATGGTAGCAGTGTGCGTAGAGACGGAAATGGCATTGGGAGTGCTGGCATGATCAATTGATCCGATTTGCATATATTCATTAGACCCCTATCTTTTTCCGGTGGGAGCACCAACCGTCTAAATTGTGATCCATCCAAAAATCAAAACAGGCAGACAACCAGTGGTTGTTTTCCATGCGATTTTTGTCTTGTTACCATCCAGTTTTTAGATGTAAACAAGGCTATAATTAGGTGAAAATCCCTCGACTGCTTTTTTCAGACTGCACATTCCGATTGTGATGATGGGTGGGCCAATCATTCCTTCATAAATGAATCAATTATCAATATCTCTTATGCGTACATTTCTGTCTGGAAGTGAATAAGTAAAACCCAAGTTCTGGCCTTACACAGCTGATAGCAAATAAGAATATCATCTGTTGTCAAACAGTTATTAACCTAAAGCAGCAGGCGCTCAAAAAATATTGAATTATGTCTTCCACCTGACCTGGTCCTCATTGATTGCAAGCACATATTTAATCGAAAAGAATAAGCTGCATGAACAAGATAAGGCTGAGATTACTGCCAAACAGGTCTAATTAAACAGGGAAGACAGAAAATTTGTAACAGCAAAGTAACCCTGGCTCTTGGGTTCAGTTTGTCACCTTTCACAACCGGTACTACTTCATCATTGGAATAGAGAAAAACAAAAGCAAATTCTATTGTATCAGCGCCATAAATGTTCTGAAAAGCTTCTTGTTGAAGTTTGGTGGTCTGTATTACCTACTTTCTGGACTCTGCGAAGACCCCTTTGTCAAACCCCTGATCAAACGGGGCAGAAAATTTATAACAGCAAAGTACCCTTGGCTCTTGGGTTCAGTTTGTCTTCTCACACAGCCGATACCTGCCTCATCATTGGAATAGAGCGAAGCAAAACAAATCCTATTACATCAGCATCTTAAACCCCTAAGTATAAAATTTACAGCTACGATTCAAGTCGTCAGGCAAAGGAGCTGAATGACGAAGGTTATTGATTAGTTCCAGTCTGATGAAATGTTTGTCAGTCAGTCCCACTATTGCTGATTTTGTTTTCCCAATATTATATTTCTGCCACTCTAGCCTACAACTCAAGTCAATTTACACAAGAATAAATTATGTAAAATAAATGCCTGCCACCCATAGGTGTCTGAATGCAAAGCAGAACAGTGCCTACCTGAATAAATATAATATCATGTCGTCCAGATTTGTTCCTGTGCTCTGCTCCTTCAGAACAACATTTCCTTTGTGTTGAAGCTCTTCACTTCTGGTGCTTTATGTCTGCTCTCTTCTCAAGACCTGTGCAGCTTCTAGACTGAATTACACTCTTTTTAACAATGAAGCACAGATAGGGTACACAAGCCAGGCACACAACAGCTTCTAATTGGCTTGCTCTGACTACAGTGTTTAGAAATGTGAGGCAGATGAGGGAATTGCACTCCATCATATTAACATGATGACAGGAGCAGGCTGAGTGTAAGATTTGCATATACCGTACCTGCTGCTGCTGCTGCTGCTCAACTGTTCGGTGTCAATAAAATACTGTTCTCCATCTTGTCTCCAAAATTTAACTGGCCAAATTAAATCAACCCTTAGCAAAGCACAGTGTCATTGCTGTAAAAATTCAGGGCTTGCTCCAGAAAAATTGCAAACTAAAGACCATTATATGGTGTTTCACACTTTGTAATATTCTAAATTAACATTAAAAATAAATGGAATGGGATGGTGCTCAACAGAAAATGTGGCCACTTAAAAAATTTGCAAGATGCTCTGGAAATTCAAAGGATAAAAAGGGGCAGATTTACTTAAACAAAAAGCACACAGTTTTATTTATACACAATTTGCTGTGCTTTTCCTTTGAACTATGAAATATTTAATGGCTTGGCAGTGAAGATAGATGATGATGTAAGCATTATATTACGCATAATTTCCAATTTAGGCAAATCAGTGGTCAGAATTACCACTGCTAAATTACTTTTCATTAATACTTCATGATATTTTGCATAGTGGCTCAAAAAGTCCCATCGGCCTAGAAATTCGGGGGTTTAGTGCCGGCAGTTAAGGCCCGTTTTGAAGAAAAAATGGCGGCTGACTCGCTTCCACCCATTTGCAGCAGGTCCCGCAGTGGCCGCCATTTTGGGCAGGTCGGCAGCGCTGCCGTTGTCTGCGCTCGCTGCAGGAATGGAAATGAGCAGATCGTGATGACAATGAGCGTGCAACATTGATTTGACACACGATCTGCCATTTTCGCCGTCGCCTCTCCACTTATCACTTTCTCTTAATCACGACCAGCTGACCAAGCATTCAGCAGCAGGAAGGAGCCCCCAGCACCACTATTTAAAGGGATCATCAACAACAACTTGCAGCTGACACTCTTTTAGTCCGCTGTGCCAGCAATCTTCCAACCACCATGTCAAACCCGAAGGTTGTTGCTCGGAGAAAAGGGCTATCTGTTCTGCACCTGGCTGATGACTCCCCTCCACAACCCCAGCACTCATATAATGACAGCCATGCTGCCACAAGAAATGTCATCAAGCAGACCATTGGGGTGCTCAAGCAACGGTTTCACTGCCTTGACTGCTCAGGAGGAGCCCTCCAGTACTCGCCGGAGTGGGTGTCCCATTTCGTGGTGGTCTTCTGCATGCTTCACAACTTGGCCATCATGAGGGCGCAGCCCTTGCCGCCAGGGATTGCGGGACCACCTCAGGAGGAGGAGAAGGAGGAAGAAGAAGAAGGAGGAGGGAGGGAGGAGGCAGGCATCAAATCTCCATTCGATATGGGCTGTCTGAGAGCGCCTCATCAGACTCTGATTCAACTGAATGAAACCCCAGATCCCCGTTGCTCACCACTTTCCCATCATACCATCCCTCTGTCACAGATCATCACAGCGTCCTCCTGGGCACAAAGTTGAAATGAGAGCCACCACAAAACACACTTTCCAAACAAAATTCATACATTTATCAAGATCCAATGTCAATGACAATCTCATAGAATCATAGAATAGTACGGCACAGAAGGAAGCCATTCGGCCCATCGAGTCTGTGCCGGTCTTTCGAAGAGCAATCCAGTTCAAAATCCAAAATACCAATTTCTTTCCAAGGATAGGAACAGGAGTAGGCCATTCAGCCCATCAAGACGGTTCCGCCATTCTATTAGATCTTGGCTGATCTGTACCTCAACTCCATTTATCCGCCTTAGCTCCATTACCCTGGATACTCTTCCCCAGCAAAAGTCGATTCATCTCAGTCTTTAAAATTTCAATTGACCCAGCATTCACAGTTTTTTGGGGGAGGAGAGTTCCAGATTTCCACTACCCTGTGTGTGGAAAAAGTGCTTCCTGACTTCACTGCTGAATGACCGAGCTCTCATTTTGAGAGTATGCCCCCTTGTTCTGGATTTCCCCACCAGAGGGAATAGTTTCTCGATATCTACTTTATCGAATTCCTTAATCATTTTAAAGACCTTGATTAAATCAGTCCTCAATCTTCTAACCTCAGGGGAATATAAACCAAGTTTATACAACCAGTCGTCATAATTTAACCCTTTAAGCCCCAGTACCATTCTGGCGATCACTCCATTCCAGAAATGAATTCCATTCCCTTTCTGCAGCGAAGTGCCCAAAGTCTCAACCAAGAGTACAGCCAGATCACATAACCCGAGAGGAGGCACAAGCAGGGGTCTGCAGCCAACTGCTCGGTGGCACAGTCTGCTCATTCTTCGAGAGCAAAAGGGATCAAACCTTCGGTCATTCTCTAGCATTCAGCACAACTTGTTATCTTCGAGGTTTTCTCAGGTTGAACCGGTTGTAACACCATTTCAGGAATGGTTTCCACTTGAACAGTCTCGGAGAGAATGTAATCTTCAGCTTTCAATCCGATTCTCCCCCTTCCCACATTATCCAGATGTCAGACATGCACAGAAACCCATCACCATGTTTAAGGTCTTCAAACAAAGCTACTACACAACCTACTCAACTATTCACCCTTGTGCATTCCCTTAGTGTCTGTCTTTCATGTGCCTTTACCTACTCTAGTGCTCCTACGAAGTGCTCCCCCAGTGGCTGCAGCATGTCTGGTGGAAGGCTACTGATTTTCAGTGGGGGAGATTATAGATGGCTTTGCAGGACGACCTCGAACAGCTCTAGACCTAGAAGGCCCAGCTGTAGACTGCACCACCTCGGCAGTCTGGGCTGGCTGATAGGCAGCGGCAAGGGCAATGGCATGGTGGCAGTGGTGGCAGTAGGAATGCTGTCATCCTGAGAGAGGACAACAGGTTCTTGCTCCGCAGAACCACTGCCACTCCCCCGGGACGGCGCCTCAGCATTCCTAGCAATTTGTTGGAGGACAGATTGCTGGCCTGCTGCGACACCCTGCAAGCCCCTTTCGAGACTTGTAAACCCAACGATAATGGCAGCAGTCTGAGCTTCCACTGCAGCACTGAGACTTTGGGTCACTTCCGCCTGTGCTGCAATGGAAGCTGCCAGTTCGCTCATCACATGCAGCATCATCGGTGGGTGCACAAATCTCTCCTGGAGTTGTCCATCATTTCCATGGTGCAAATCATGGGTTCCAAGCACTGCGCAAAGTCCCGCGCAATGTTGGAGCCGGACTCCTCCACGCTCCTTGACACTGACAAGAGGCTCTCTGGCAGGCTTGCCATTGCACTGAGCATTTCCGTGTAAATGCCCATCACCCTTCTTCTGAAGGCTGCCCCATCGAGGTCATCATCTGAGTCCTGTGGAGCAGAACTCATGTACGAACTCACCCTCCGGGGAGCTGGCACCCGAGCTACCCGTTCCCCTGGCCTGGCTGCATTCTACTCATGCCCAGTGACTCATCACGTGCAGATCCCGCCTCTATACTAACTTCTAAATCTCGCGCAGTGCCATTTTCTGAGCTGGTGTCTGTGAGTGTCAAATGCAGTGCCAGTATCTCTTCTTCTTCTTCCTCTTCTTCTTCCTCATCTCCTCCGTCAGTTTGCTGATGATGATGAGGGACAGGTTGTGTTGGTGGCACTTCTTGGGTATCTGAAAGCAGAAAGGCACAAGAGTCGGGTTGTGCTGAAGGGAGCCGTGAAAAGCAAGATATCCATGCATACACCATCAGCAGCTTGTAAGTGAGAAGAGATTGTGGGATGAGGGGGAAGTGGGATGTGAGAAGAAGGATTAGGTATGACCATGATGTCATCAGCAGCAATGGTTTCAACTTCTCCGCTGGACACAGACTCTGTCACTGCCCCTCCAATAATTTCAGGAATAGATTCCTAGAGGTCAGTCAGGGTCTCAATCCTGGCTTGGCCGCCTCCGGTCTGTTGTTGCTCACATCTGTTCTGTGCCACCTTTGCCTGCAAGAGAAAGGGAAGTGTGTCAGTGAGTGAAGTGAAATGTGTTTGGGTGATGTGCCTGCCATGGTTGAATAGCTGTCAGTGTGTGCAAGGTGTGAGATGTGGGTGTGAGTGTTGCAGCAGTGATAAGTGCGTGGGGTGAAGTGAAACTATGGTTGTGAGGTATGAATGGTGATAGCTAGAGATTGTTGGTAGGTGAGTGATGGGGGTGTGGTGCTTTGAGTAGTGTGTGAGGCTTGTGGTGCAGATGGTGGGATAAGGCATTTGCTGAAGCCTTCACTCACCTTGACCTGCCGTGTGAGGTCATTAAACTTTTTGCGGCACTGGATCCAGGTCCTTGGGACAACACTGGTGGCCGTGACGGATTGTGCAAACTCTTTCCATAACCTCCTGCTGATGAGCTTGGATGGCCTCTTGCCTCCCTGCGGGTAAAGGACAGCCCACCTTCATTGGACCCCTAGGAGCAAGGTCTCCTGTGCAGCATCGGAAAATCATCTGGGTCTTTCTCTTGGTTGCTGCGCCATTGTGTCTCCAGACTGACAATGAGGTGCTTCTGCAACAAAGTACCTCCCCATCAAGTAGTGCAGAGAGCCTAAGCCAAACTTTATTAGCCATTAGACTGTGATATTTTAATAAAAGTTGTCCATTTTATCTGAGGCCTTATTAAAACTGCAGGGAATTAAATATCTGTCTTTACCTGATGGATTTTTTTTCACTATTACCTCAGAGAGGTCAGAGAGTACTTAAATTATAATTCAGTAATCTGTTTACAAATAGGCCACAACCCCTGCAGTGCCCGAAAATGGTGTGTTTAAGAGAACCTTAGTTGGCTGAAGTAAAATGAAAATGCTAGCAATTCATTAAGTGGCCCCGAGTTCCTCAGTAGTGGAATTGCTATTATGCAAATTAGATACCAAAAGGACAAGTGGCTGCCCCATAAGAGATACTGAAATCTAATATTACAGAAAATTGCAGTAATATTGAAGTGTGAACCTTCTGACTTTGACTTCTTGAGCCACTCATTCCCTTCCCCCCACCATTGGTAGCCAGCCCTTCAGGACCTTAGTCCTATTCTCTGGAAATTCATCTCTACACCTCTCGGCCTCTCTACTTCTCTCTCCACCTTTGGTTGAAGAGGTGTGGGAGTGGGGGTGGCGGGGGGGGGGTGAAATTGATCTTTGCTGGTAACACAAAACAAGCGATAATGAGTTGGCAGTGTGTTTTACACCTTACCCAATAAAGTCAAAAGACAAGAAGATCAGTCGGGGTGTAAAACAGTGGATGATTCATTATCACCCGTTTTACACTACTGCCAAAGACCAATTTAACCCCCATCTCTTCGACCGAGTCTTCAGTCACCCCTCCTAATCTCTCCCTTCCTGACTTGAAGTCCGTTTCCCCACACCTACTTGTGAAGTGCCTTGGGACATCTATATACTTTATGGGCACTTTATAAATGCACATTTATGTTGCTGTTGTCTTAATGTGCACAACCTGACGTTTAGGGGCAGATTCTCCTGGTCCTGCACCTGGGGTACTGAATCGCTTGGGCACAATGAATGCTGGAACATTTAAATTAGAAAGATGGAAAATCTGGTGGGACCCATTACAGATGTTGACTCCTCCCCACCTGATTTTCCTGTGTTTGTTGCTCCAGCATGCCCAGGCACAGGACCAGGAAAGCCTGCCCCTTAATTAGAAACCTTTTCAGGACACGGGTTAGAGTTCAAGTTTAGGGATTTTAATTAAGGATTGATAGTGGGGTGGGGGGCCGGGTTTCTGGTTACCATGACCTGCGGAACTTACTCATTCCAATACGATTGTACCAAAAATTTGTCAGTTTTAGGGAAGCGTCATTTCACAAGGAGCATCAGACCTGAAAGTTAGAAAAGGTATTAAAATACTCTACATGTGAAAAATTAAATGATCTTATTGTCATGAACCCAAAAAAAAGTAATCCCTCAATGTTCAGCCTGATAAAACCTGAGCTGCACTTCTGCACGGACTCTCAAGTCTCAAATTTCAGGGCTGCCTAATAACACTAAAGACGATACACGATCCCCACAGTGTTAGGCTAAAACCGTCACACTCCCTTCAGCATCTGACTGCTACACAATTACCAGGCACAGCTGTGACATGACCAATCAGGCCTTGCAAATTAGACAAGAATGTTAGCTGGTTCCCTTCCTCCCGCGTCTCTTCATCTATGTGCATTAGATGACACTTCACTTCTCGTAACAAACCCAGGCCTGCACATCCTGAAATTAGCTCGCAATTGTTTAGAGGTACAATGTCATTTAAAAGACGATAATACATTTAACACAAGGTTCCTTAATTACTGTACAAAATAAAATAAGTTGACTAGTTATTCTGGCTTTCTATTGAAGAATTTCGTGGTTTTTTTTAAATACACCCAACAGGTAATTTTTTTAAACCTTATTGCATGCAGTCAGTTCTGAATACAAGACATTCCTTAAGGGGACAAAGCATCTAGATATCTACAATGTAACAGATATGGAGAAGAGAAGACACATGCCCTGTCATAGTTTCAATAGGGGCATTAGAACCACATGATCTAAAGGTGTACACTAAGTGACAGTGTTGTAACCCCAAAATATTAAGAGCAATTTAAAAAAAAATAGAATAGGCTTCAGAAAGTTGGTTGTAAATGTGGTATAACCCGAGGTCATGTGATCAGTGTTTTCCAAGGTTCTCAAATACGCAGTCTCCATCACTTAATGCCTGTTTTTGAGCACCATGTAATTCATTTTTAGTTGCATACTCATGCACCAGTGAACAATAATCAGTAGAACACGTCAAAGGCATTAAAGCTGCAGCTTAACAATGAATGCAACGCACCAAATCAATTCATCAAGTAACTGTGTTATATAGTAATTAATTCACAAAACGTACAATACAATTTGTCCATTGTGCTCAGATACTGTTGAACATTTTTTACTGTTGAATTAATATGATAGATAAAGCAGCAGGAAACGTAATGCTTCTGTAAAACTGTGTGTTATTATATAACAAAAGGCAGGGAGGTTAAGAGTTCCAAAAAGCAGGATATGCTACTGTTAATATGTAATATAGGTAAGGATATTATACCCTGTTGCCTGAAAAACAACAGTGAATACACTTCACAGGTAATTAAATGACTGTGAGGCACTTTGAGATGTCCTCAGGATGCCAAAGCACTATATAAATGAAAATTATTTTGTTTCTGTAAAAGAAAATTATATCATTAAAACTCTGTTTTCTGTCAGCTGACCTAAGGTTAAAGAAAAGCCTAACTTCACGCAGACCTACAATTAAAAAGTCGCCAGCCAAATCACCAGTGGTTATGGAAGATAGGAGATACAATGGTCCAATAGTAATATGGAGAACAATATGAAAGAGCAACTATTATTAATTATATTACAGAGACCTGCTTGAGGCTGGTACCTTCAAACAGCAGTGCACAGCTAGCTAGCCGTACCGACTTATACTTTGCTCTCTAATCAGGGAAAGCTGATCAGGATCTGACTGCTAATTGAATTGTAATGCCAGTAAAGAAATTAACTAAAATTTTTAAATAATCCCAAGCAGTATAGCTGAGCCCATGGGAACTTCATGGGGGTTAAATTGGATAACCCCCGAAAATGGGCGCAGTGATTATGATGCACGATTAACCCGCGCCTGTTGATTGCAATGCAGACAGGACATCAAATTCATGCTGCCTGCTCATTTCCATAAGTGCTGCGTGCAGCCAGTGCTCCCCGCGCTGTTCACCAGCTGCACACATCAGCAGGGGGCCCAATATCACGAGTGCCTAACACTACTTGAAGGCAGCCTGCATTTTTTAAAGGGGAAGTGCATTGTGGCTGTTGGAGGTGGTGAGAGTACTTTCAAAAGTGTGCTGTGGAAGATTCAACAATGGCTGACCAGGATAGAGAGCAGGCACCAAGGTTTGCAGACACTGCACTGGAGGTCTTGGTGGAAGAGGTGGAATGGAGGTGAGATGTCCTGTATCCTCAGGGGCACAGGAGGCCCTCCAGACTCATGCTTAGAAGGTATTGGGAACAAGTAGCGGCGGAGGCCAATGCTAGGTATATAGCTGCAAGAACCTGGATGCAGTGCAGGAAGAAGTTTAATGATCACACATGAATTGTCAAGGTCAGTGATTGCATCTTCAAATGCCATATCTTACCAACTGCACCATTAGCCTCATTCACTGCTCAATTCACTACATTCCTATCACCCATCTACCAACAATCTCTATCAATCAGGACTTAACTCTACCATTCATATGCTTTACATCACCTTCACACACTTAGCACCGTTGCAAGCCTCACATCCACATCTCACAGCTCATACGCACTGGCAGCTATTCAACCATGACAGCCACATAACCAAAACATTTTGCAGGACATTCACTGACACACTTCCCTCTTTCTTGGAGGAGAAGGTGGCACATAACAGGAGGCAGCAGGAAAGAACTGGAGGACAAACGTGCCTGCACATTTTAACCTCCATGGAGGAGACAGTGCTGGCCATCATGGGAAGGGGCATCGCTGAAGGTGTAGCCATCGGAGGGGCTGAAGTGATTGATGATGATGCTATCCGCAAACCTAATCCTCCTTTTCTCATCCCACTTCCCCTTCATCCCTCAAACTCTTCTGACTGAGAAGCTGCAGATGGTGTAAGCATGCAGTTCCTACTTTCCCCTCTCCTCTCACCACAACCCAACACTTGACCCATTTTCATTTCAGATACCCAAGAACTGGAACCTGCCCAGTCAGTGGAAAACGAGGAAGAAGAAAGTGAAGATGAAGAAACACCGTCACTCGATTTCACAGTCACAGCCAACAGCTCAGATACTGACACTGCACGTATCTTAGAGGATAGCACAGAGGCGGGATCTGCATGTGGTGAGACACTGGGCACAAGTGCGCAGGAGCCAGGGCGGGGTGAAAGGATAACGCAGGTGCCAGCTCGCTGGAGGGAGAGTTTGAATACTAGTTCTGCTGCAGAGGACTCAGATGAGGACTTCAATGGGCCAGGCTACAGAAGAAGGCTGATGGGTGTATACACATAAATGCTTGGTGCACTGGGAACCCTGTCGGAAAGCCTGCGCTCAATGTCAAGGAGCATGGAGGAGTCCAGCAGCAACTTGGCATAGAGCTTTGCGCAGAGCTTGGAGCACATCTTTTCCAACATGGAACGGGTGGTCACCGATGTTCCCTCTAATTTTTTGGGGGGCCATACGGCCCCTGTAACAGGCTGCACAGCCCATTCAAAATTCAGCACATGCGCATTTTTATCCATTTAAAGGCTGGTAAGCCGGCTACGTGGGAGCTCCAGCTTAAAGGTCACCTCCATCAGCACGCCTGTGGAACTAAGTTTGATGCAGCATCTAATGGCCGATGTCTCAGCTTCCATTGCAGCACAACCAGCTTCCACCAAAAGTCTGAGTGCTGCAGTGGAAGCTGAGACTGCTGTCATCATGGTTCTGGATACCAGTGTTGAAAGGGGCTTCCAGGGCATCACAGCACTCCAGCAATCCACAGAATGAAGGAGTCGTGACTACTGTCCGGGTAATGGGCATTCACCTGCATGATGCACTTCCTGTGGGCACAAACCAGCTGCACATTGAGGAAGCGGAATCACTTTTGGTTCATGAAAATGGCTGAGTTCACATGATGCGCCGCAAAGCAATGTCTGTGCAGTCAATGGCACCCTGCACCATGGGGCAGACTGCAATCTGTGCAAACCCTCGTGCTCGCTCCGCCTGCTTGTCTCTGGCAAGAGGGAATGAGATGAAGCTGTCTCTCTGTGTATAGAGAGTCTCAGTGACATCCCTCATGTAGCAGTGCACTGCAAACTGTGAGATGTTGCTTATATCTCCAGCAGCAGCCTGGAAGGAGCCAGACACACAAAAGTTCATCACCACAGTCACCTTGACAGCCACAGGCAATGCAATCCTTGTTCTGCTTTGAGGTTGCAGTTGTGGCTGCAGCAGTTGGCAGATTTCAGTCATGACCTCTGTAGCAGTCGGCGCAGAATCCATGGATTTTTAGATTATGAACATATACCCTTATTAAAAACTGGACAGGCTGTTTGGGGGGGAAGCTGTGGAAAAACACTCAAGCTGAAGGTGGCTGACGTAACCAGATTGCATTCGTATGGTAACGGACTGTCCTTGGGAACAATGGCCCGAGAGGCCCACTCCCAAGTTATGAATAACGAGGCTGGCGACTCATTGTTTCTGAAGATGAGCTCGTTAAGTTAAATCGGCTGGGAGATCAAAACGAGATCTAAACCATCCAAACCTGGGAGGAGGCCTGGAAACCATTTCCCTGAGGCCATGTGTCCATTAAAACCACAGACAGCGGTCTGTGTATTGGAGGGGTATATCAGAGAGCCGTTTTGGATAGCTCTCTCTCTCTCTCCTGCCCTCCCCACAACGGAACGTCAAGAGGAGCTGAGCCTTGCTCTTCCAACCGAGACGGACTTCGACTCAGACTGGGACTCGCATGCCGCAAGGCCGGTACGGAACCACGTAGCCGAGACATACGGGAGGAAGCTGCAAACAAGATCAAGGGTAATCTAGGTGAGCATTGCCAAGCCTACACACCCACAAGATCACTTAGCTGTGTGAGGGGGTGCCTGTATGTTCCTACCAAACTAGAGGGGGTTTAGCGTTGGAAGGGTCCTGTGATAGTTTAGTTCATGGGAGGGTGTTTTTAGGCCGTGGTAAGTCAGCACGGCAGGGGCTTGTTGGACAAGTCAGGGTTGTACTGTTTTAAACTGTACTGAGTGAAGTGGTTTCGTCAACCTTAATAAACATTGTACGGGTGAGCCCGAAAATGGGTTCCAATCTGTCCTCAGTAATCCCTATCGTCCAGAACTTGTAGTAAGGGGGTTTGCGTGCTCGCTACGGGCAGGGCGAAACCACTTACAATAATTGGCGATTGCGACAGGGCCCATAGGAAATTGGCCACCGCAGAAACTGGTTACACCTCTTTAGTGAAGCGAAGACATCTCAAGCATTGATCCTTGCTAAAGTTGAGGTAATAGAATTGCTCCCTAAAAACCCTCTGTAGATATGCCCTCCTGCTGAAAGCTCATCATCTGTTCCTCCTCCCTCTTCTAGCAGCTTGTCCTGCTCTGCATGGCCTCTCTTCATTCTCCCAGTCCTGCTCAATTCCCAGAGGAAGCCCTACCAGGCCATCCTTGTCTGGAAGCAACTTGTTTCAGCACAAGCTTTTCAATCAACAAAAATGTACTTCAGCACCAGCCAGACCACTCGCTGTGGACTATTCAAACTCTAGCCAAGCACACTGATTGATGTCATAATCTGCCTGCTCTGCAGGCTGCCGGCAGTCATTAGGTGTGCGCGCGCAAACACCTTTACCAAGATGGCGTCCTGCATACTTTCCGTCGAAAGTGTGTACCTGCATGTTGGACCCCATTTTCGAGCGTTAGGAAGCTACATAGTGCCTAAAAAAGTGTTACAAAGTCCAACTTGTCCCCCTATATCACCATCCATTGAACATCATGTTGTATGGAGCTACCTGCCACCTGAAAATGTACCAGTTTTGGAACTTACTCTGCCAAGAGCATAAGGTAAACTTGCTGTGTGTTTGAACCATTACTGTGACTGTGAAAGTAACCCCTCAGGCACAATTAAAAAAAAATAAAACAAATTCACTCAAACTTTTCACATATTTAAATGTAAAATTCAAAAAATCACCCAAATTCAAATGAGTCTTATTCAGTTTCATCCATTGGCAATATAGGAAGAAGAAATGTTCTGATTGCTAGATGTAGGGTGAATATTAAACTTGTTACCAATGAGATACATACTGGAAATAATGTGGATTGCACTGTAAACTCCTAATCTCTCTGAGTGACCAGCAATTATTACTCTGACAGACCGTATGTCTCTGGCTACAAACTATGAATCAGGCTTTGTTAAGAAATAAAATTAAATTTAAGCGAAAGTCAAATGGCAGCAGATAGACTCTCTTACAAAACAATAAAATGTCTCAGGACTTTCATAGATCTCAGATGTAATACGCTTACTTTACAACATTACAACTGCCTACATTACAACAGTGACTACACTTCAAAAATTCTTCATTGGCTATAAAGTGCTGTGGGATGTCCTAAGCTCATGAAAGGCGCTATATAAATGCAAGTCCTTCTGCTTAGTTCAGACCAACGTCCAAGAGGCAAGGCTTGGCTTTTAGGGGTAATACATATTGAGAATTAGGGTTTGCCTTCTCTAAATAGATGGGAAATGTTGGAGAGTGCAAACTCCCAAGATTTACTCCCGGTAAGCAAAGTTGCCCGCTGGGAAAGCAAATTTGTAAAAGTACCCCTTTGGTGTGAATCAGATTTTCATGGAGTGTTCTTCTAGCTCCAGCTTGAGCTGCCTGGTGAAGAAGTATTCACTCAAGAAACGTTGATACTGGATCCCAATAAAATCTTCTCTTTACTTTGAAGTTTGAGATGGGACAGAGGAAAATCAAAAAGGTTTCTCTCACAATTAAATACAGCTGTATTAAATACAAGGCACAGCAGCTGTTTAACAGCTATCATGATACACTGTTTAAAGCTGTGAAATAAAGTAGCTATAAAGGATGGAGGCAGGAAGTCATGTGCCGAAGCCTCCAAGAATACAGCCAACCAGAGTTGGCAACCCAAATGAAGATGTATCGACACATAATACTCTGATATACAAATACATCCTTCTACATAGTCCTTCTACATACAAATACACTCTCCTTCATAGACACATACAGACTCCTTCCTGCAGAAGTACATATACACCAGCACACACATGTAATAAGCCAAGAAACTACATTGTACCATTTGCAAGATATAACATTTGATTATTAATAACGCGAGTTCAAATGAAATGTTGCCAATTAAAGTATGAAAGACTCCAATTTGTATCCAATCTTTATATCAGCTGGTGGGCTGCAAAACGATGAGACTTTTATTGTAAAGGCTGTGCAGCAAATTTAAAGATAAAGGGGAGAAATTTCAAGCCACATTGTTTCATGATGAATGCCAGTGATCCCCTTCCTGTTTCCATGGCGACAGTGTAGCCTGCAAGAGAGCTATTGATCAACTGGAGAGGAAAGTGGCCTCGGTTTCCATGCAATGCCTTATGGGATTAACCTGTGTATAATTGAGAATTCAGTTTCAAAGTCACCCTCATCCATCTTGCTTCAACCAGGAGATAGTATTTAGTACTCCAGATTCTAGAAATCTATAGTTTGAGTCTGCTTCCCTGACCACTGAAAAGATGCATCTAGGTTCTGTGGGCTAATAATTACTTCATTCAAATTACCTATTTAATCGTGAGCAAAGGTAAGATCTGTGGAAACAGGCCTGATTTACATACTGTTGAGACTGTGCCCAATGCACTGTATCCAACTGATTGCTACATGGCTGTGAACCGCTTTTACGCATCATTCAAATTTACACACCACATACACACCAATACACCACCTGTCCATGTAGTACTTCAATTACAAATCTACATACTCCTAACTGCACATGTTTCCTACATTACAATAGTGACAACACTTCAAAAGTACTTCATTGGATGTAAAGCGCTTTGGGACATCCCGAGGATATGCAAGGTGCTATATAAACGCAAGTCTTTCTTTCTTCCTTTTCTCTATGTACTCATGCCTAGCTATATACACCACACATGCATAGATACATATATACATACTTACTGCTATATAGATACAAGTACAAATACCCACTCCTACCTACAAATATATACATATTCACCACACAAGTCCACAAAGGTAAACAACAAAGATTAATAACTAAATTCATCACGTTTGGAAGTCTGAAAATGCTCACTCACAAGAAGTTATGTGACAAACCCTGGTAGCTGTGCCCCATCATTCTGGTTTGCACTGCCCATAGCATCAATTACTCATAAACCTGCACACACATCCAATGATAGAGCAATATAATGGCGAGTCTTAACAGTTCACTTTGAATTGTTAGCTGTGGCAAACAGACAAGCGCAACTATAATCCAATGAGACTTTTGGGTAGCATTTTTCATTTTCATCATTATTCAGCTTTCAATTTGTGAAAATATACTTTAACCCGATGAAGGAGTATGGTCGGGTTAGAAAAACGGAAAGAAAAATACACTTATTGGGACTCTGGTACTTAACAGCTATACCTAAAAAATGGTGTTGAATAATATTCGAATACCAGCGACGTTGTACTTTGAATGTAAGTGAAGCTAAGTAACATAGCTGCCATTGCATTGCTCAAACAGATAAACCTTCCTACCCACATTTGGGTCATACCCTTTCCTGGGCAAACAAGGGCAGTGATTGCTAACTTATGATTTCAATCCACCTAGATATGAAAACAAAAGCCGCAGCGCAACAGCAGCGACTCAGGGTAGGGGGCTGTAGAGGAACACCGGGGACTCGAGGAGAAGGCTGCAGAGGAACACTGGGGACTCAAGGAGGCGGCCAGACGAGGGAAGTAGAATGCAGAGGAACACTGGGAATTCGGGGCGGTAGCTATAGAGGAACACTGAGGGGTCAGAGAAGAGACTGTGGAAGGACAGTGGATAGTCTTGGAGGAGGTTGTAAAGGAACATTGGGGATTTAGGGAGGATCCTACAGAGAAACAGCAGGGACTTAGGGAGGAGACTGGAAGAAACAACAACTTGCATTTATGTAGCGCCTTTAATGTAGTAAAAATGTCCCAAGGTGCTTCACAGGAGCGTAATCAGACAAAACTTGACACCGAACCACATAAAGAGATTTTAGGACAGGTGACCAAAAGCTAGCTACTAAAGAAGTAGGTTTTAAGGAGCGACTTAAAGAATAAGAGCTAGAGAGGCGTAGAGGTGTAGGGAGGGAATTCCAGAGCTTAGGGCCAAGGCAGCTGAAGGCATAGCCACCAATGGTGAAGCGATGGAAATCGGGGATGCACAAGAGGCCAGAATTGGAGGGGTGCAAAGATCTCAGGGGGTCTAGGGCTGGAGGAGTTTACAGAGATAGGGAGGGGCGAGGCCATGGAGGGATTTGAAGATAAGGATGAGAATTTTAAAATTGAGGCATTGCAGACCGGAACCAATGTAGGTCGGAGAGCACAGAGGTAATGGGTGAATGGGACTTGGTGCGAGTTAGGATACAGGCAGAGTTTTCGATGAGCTAAGTTTACGGAGGGTGGAGGGTGGGAGGCCAGCCAGGAGTGCGTTGGAATAGTCGAGTCCAGAGGTAACAAAGGCAGGGATGAGGGTTTCAGCAGCAGATGAGCTGAGGCAGGGGCGGCGACGAGCGATATTACGGAGGTGGAAGTAGGCTGTCTTGGTGATGGAGAGGATATGTGGTTAAAAGTTCAGCTCCGGGTCAACTAGGACGCGGAGTATATGAACAATCTGGTTCAGCCTCAGAGACAGAATGGACTCAGGATGAACACTCCGAAGGAGAAACTGAGGACTCAGGGAGGAGGTTCTAAACGGACATTGGATAGTCAGGGAGGAAGCCTCAAAGCAATATTGGGGATTCAGGGACGCAGGGACCACGTGGAATTTGAGGTGGCACCTCACGCAGTCAACGCTACCTATGCCGTTTATTGGCTGCACGCCTGTTTTGGGGGAGGGCGGGGATGGTGAAACAGGAAATTGGACTTCACTGATGTCCCTTAAAGACAGACAGCACCTCTTAAAGGGAAGGTACACTGTGACTGCAGACAGGAAGGAATGCTTGTGAACACAGAAATGGCAACAAGATCTGTAGAACTGGCCCCCAGCTTCTCCGATGCCGCGGTCCAGATGGTGGACAGGAGGAGAGAGATCCTATTCCCTCCAGAAAGCCATCCAGGCAACACCTCTGTCGACAATGGGAAGAAGTCGCTGAGGAGGTCAATGTCAGGAGGACATGGCTGCAATGCCGCAAGAAGTTCAATGACCTGACCAGATTTGTCAAGGTAAGAACTTTACCTCTCACATCAGTGACTCTGTCCTCGCACCTGCACCCCTAATACTCACAACGCAACACATGTCCCGGCTTCCCTTCACCTACAATCACTTCACCACACTTCACTCCACCTCCTTCTCTTCGTACTCTTATCACACTCTGCATTTCCCACTCTCACCACTATTGCAACCTTCACTTTCCCCATACTTCACATCTTGCACACAACAGACAAGCAGCTCAACCATGACAGCCACATTCTCAGAACACCTCACAAGACTGTCACAAACACAATCCCTTTTGCAGGCGAAGATTGTGCACAACTTGAGACAGGAGGCCGAGCCCAGCTGCACACGCTCTTCCCTGTAGAAGAAAACATGCTGGCCATCACAGGCAGGGGGAGAGTCATGGCCGTGGTGAGAGGCAATGCTGGAGGAGAGTCACGTAGGGTTTCTTCACACCTTATTCTCTTTTTCCCTTCTCACTTCTCTCTCATCCTACACACTCTGCATGACAAACTGCAGCTGCTTTCACCAGCCACTCATCTCTCTCTGCTCTCCCTTCACACTAAAAGCTCACCTTTGACCCTCTCTTTCATTTCAGGTGCTGAAAATATCGCGGCCCCCGTGCCGTGCAGAAAGAGAAGGATGGCCTTCTGAAGATGCGGGCTGGATTTTGAATGACCCATGGAGTCGGGTTTGGAGGCGTGTGGGGGGTTAAATTTGCGGGGTCGGGGTTTCTGACCCCATCCCAACTCCATCCCGCCTCCACGCAATTTTGACATAATCAGTCGTGGGGTTCCCGACTCCGTCCCGCCTTCAAGAGGCGGGAGAGGCCATTAAAGCCCTTAACAAGCTCTAAATTGGCTCTGTAATGCCATTTTGAAACGCTGTAGCTAGTTTAACCCTCTTCTGACGTGAAGCACGCCTGGTGTGAAACACTCCAGTGAAACCTGGCGGGAGCACAAGTGGATAGCTAACTATCGGCTGCAGGATCACTATTACAACGGAGATGTAGGTAGTAGTATTAGGTCTGAACGTCGCCTCTGATGCTGCTGCATTGAATGTCTTCAGAGACTGCCTGGGAGGACTTGGTTGCAAAAAAATTCTCTCTCTCCCCCCCCCCCTTTTTACATCCAGGTCCACTCACATCAAAAGCCAGGCAGGTCCTCTCTCACCAACAGTCTCTGAGACTAGGCAGTCAGCAATGATGACATCATCAGAGGCGACTTTCAGACTGAAAACACTAATTAGTTCATGGGTTCCCACATGCTCCAACTCAATTGCCCAATTAAGTGAAAATTGCATCAGACATCCACATTAATCTGGATTCGGGGGGGAAACACGAAATGCGGATTACACGACCCCAAGACAAAATCCAGCCCGTAGTGTCTGGCCATAACAAGCACCAGCTCAGAGATTGGCACCACACATACTTTAGAGGGTAGGTTAGAGGAGGGGTCTTCACATGGTGAATCACCAGGTTCATGTGACCGGGTGATAGGACACCACAGGTGCCAGCTCGTTGATCACATGACGAGTCGGGTGCTGGGGCAGACTAATTTCACAAAATGGTCCTACAACAAGCGTACAACGCTTAATTAAATATTATAATGAGTGTTCTAAATGGTTGTGGCTCACGCTCTGGATGCCTACGGAGGAGCCCGATCTAATATGGCGGGCGGGGCACTTCCATACGCCGCCTGCCATATTGGACTCTTAGGCCAAATATTAAACGGCCGAAGCACGATCCAATTTCTCAGCCGGGGACTTGGGGAGGAGGTGCAGAGGAACAGCAGGGATCTGGGAAGAAAGCTGTAGAGGAACAAATCTTCAAAGGAGCATCAAAGACTCAGGAGACAAGCTGCAGAGCAACAAAGAAACTTGATGAGGCGGCTGCAGAGGATGTTCGGGGAGGTAGAGGGGAAATCAGATGGGATTCCTGCTCCTGATGACAATTCAAAATACGAGCACTCTTCCCTGAGAGTCTGTGTGCAGTTCTGTATAAAGGCAGTCACAGGGGGAAAAAATAATGAAATGGCTACGACCGAAACTTAGAAATTTCATATGCAGATTACAATTAAAAATTATGCTAATGATTTGTAAGCTTCTTTTAAAAATAGCAGCTAGCTAAATTCCAACCGAAACTCATAAATTTCACTCCACAGAAATGATTTGGATGTTTAGACCTTTTTTTGCTGGTAAGAATGTGTAATATGAATCTTCCATTGACTTCAGACCAGCTGGAAGCTGATTATCTGTCTTGTCGAGTCTCACACATTTCATCACTCGCGGTTCCTATTTGATGTTGTTAAGCACATTATGCGGCACACTGGAGATGCATTTGATTACATTCTGCATGCTATAACAGCAGAGTTAGGGAGGAAGAGCAGGTGAGAACTATCAAACACTGGCATTTGCAATTGACTGATGGGTAGACTTATTTTACGATGAAGCTAACGTTTTATCTTTTCATTTCCTGTTGAATATGCAGCATTATTCCCACAGCAGCTCCATGAATATGCAGCTCCAGGTGGTTGTAGAAGCTGATGAATGCTTGCTGTAGATTAGCTAACCTACATGGATGATGCTCCAGCCCATTACGATAACTCGCTTCCTACTATGAATCTTATTAGTGATTTGAAGCGATGCCTAAAAACAGATGACTGAAAGGGTCCCTCGGCTACATATGTTCTTTGTTCAAATGTACAAAAAACAAAACACCTACTGTCTAACAAAAATCTTATTTGCATGATCTTAAATTGGAGGCACAATTCAGCTGATGCAAATCGTAGTATCGGGGCCGGGGTTTTGCCTTTTAGATTTTTAATCTACATTACGTGAAGTCGTCGATGTGTTCAGGTGAATTGGCAATCTGCCCATGTGCAATGCAATGTCTTTGCTTAATCAGTTGCACACATTGCAGCTGTGTTCCCAAAGCATGCATGTGTGAAGAGCATTTAAAGGAGCCCCGACTTCACAAAAGGCATTGGACAAGTTTGATTTAGATCACTCCGTTCTGTACTTTTAAATAAACACAAATAAAAGTCCATACTTCAAGGAAGTCAATTTCCTTTTCAATGCGGAAGTTCTCAGTTAGTACTTCAGTTCCGAAGAAGGGCACACACCCGAAACATCGACTCTTTGTTCTCTCCACAGATGCTGACTGACCTGCTGTGTGTTTCCAGCTTTATCGGTATTTAGCCCTATTACTCAGCCCTAACAAGGACAGACACAATGGTGGGGTGGGGGAGATTTCTTTTGTACACTATATGTAGTGAAATGGTAAGCCCGTGCTTTATGAATGAGTTTATGATTTTGTTCCATGTAGCACAAGGAGACGATCTTTCTCCCAGTGATTGTTTGTATCATCGCCAGCTGGCTTGAAGGATTTTAAATTTAGGGCCATTATAATATTTTGATAGCATAATAAAATAAGTACATCTCTGGACTTTACCTCAAGGAATACTGTTAGATTAAACAGAACTAGATTCTCACCTCTGAAAGCTTATCCATCATCTACAAGGCTCAAGTCGGGAGGGTGATGGAATCATTACCATCTGCTTAGATGGTTGCAACTACATTAACATTCAAGGAGCTCAACACCATCCATTGCAGAGAAGTTTGTTTGATTGGCACTCCTGTTGCCAGACTCAATAACCACTCCCTCCATCCGCGGTGTACTGTGCATGCAGACAGTATGTACTATCTACAGGATGTAATGCACCAAGGTTACTTCAATAGCACCTCCCTCCCCGTGACCTCTACTACTGAAAAGGACAAGAGCAGCAATGTCCTTCACCATCACCTCCAAGTCACACATCATCCCGACTTGGACATATATCATCGTTCCTTGATCATCACTGGGTCAATATCCTGGAACTCCCTACTTAACACTACTGTGGAAGTACCATCAGCTCAAGGAGCAGGACCACCACCACTATCACCTTCTCAGAGCAACTAACAATGGGCAGTAAATGCGGCCTTGCCAGCGACCCCCACATCCTGAAAACAAATTTTAAAAACAGTGCAATCTTACAGCTTTGAAATTTTGCGATGTGATAATATGAGGCAATCTTTGTGATATCTACAATTGCACCTGTTTCACACGACTGGCAGCAATTATAGATTGTTGCAAGCCTGATGCTATAACAATGAATTATAACAATGAATACCTGTACCTTCATGAGTACATGAAGGGGAGCACAATGAGAAGAATAGAGCCTTCAATTTATTGCAGAAAGAATCGTGTCCATGGCGATATCATGCACGGATGGCTTGGGAACAATCAATCACATGCTGCGGTCCAGATGTAAAGGTCACCCAATCCACCATTTGAGTAGCCCAACAAGTCTGGAACGAGAATCCATTTTTTTGGTGCCGACTCTCACTCCACCTTTTTGTTTTGCCCCTAGTTATGTGCTGTGTACACAAAGATGAAAATGTAACACTTTCATTTTTCAAATAGCCCGATCACGTACCATAGTGGGGAAACTGCTGTTTTATTCAGTGATGTGAAGCACTAGTCTACATCATCCAATAAATATGCATGATCTAATTTGCATGAGTTTTGACCCTGCCTTTCCATCAGCATTGTTGTAGTGACAGCAAAAAGCCTCACATGACAACGTAAAACTAAAGAGGCTCTGCTGTTGCAGAACGTCAACATGATCCATTTTGATACAACAACAACTTGTATTTATACAATGGGCCAGAAATTCAGCTTTCCGGCTTCCTGCGGGTGCAAGCATCGCGCGTGTACTTGCCCACCGTGCCTGCAGTTGTGCTTTGGGCCCACGAGGACTTCGGGTCCTGGGCCTCCTGCAGCTGCCGGCACACAGTGCTTGTGTATCCCAGGGGCGCAGTTAGTTCAAAGCGTCCCCTGGGATCACGTGGGCCATGGAAAGCCAATCCTAGCAGGGCATTTTCATTCAAAAAATTTTAAATTGTAATTAATTAACCACTTACCTTGTTAAAAACAGGCCTTGCGCCTCCTTTTTAAAAGCGCAGCTTCTTCATACTTACCTTCCTGGAGAAACCTGAAAAAAAAACTAAGTTCGCTGCGTGCGCGCAGCCTCTCCCGCGCACGCGGTTCACCTCTGAACCCCTCCCTTCACGAGACCGGAAGTTCCGGTTTCCCACGCATGCGCAGTGCATGCAGAAAACCGGCACTTGAGGTGGCCTAACGGGTGAGTACACAGCGCGTACTCACCCGACAACAGCCGAATTTCTGGCCCAGTGTCTTTAACGTAGTAAAACATCCCAAGGTGCTTCACAGGAGCATCATCAAATAAAGTTTGACACCAAGCTACATAAGGAGATATTAGGACAGGCCAGAAACTTAACTGGACCAGCCACATAAATACTGTGGCTATAAGAGCCAGTCAGAGGCTGGGTATTCTGTGGCGAGTGTCTCACCTCCTGTGTCCCCAAAGCCTTTCCACCATCTACAAGGCACAATTAAGGAGTGTGATGGAATACTCTCCACTTGCCTGGATGAGTGCAGCTCCAACAACACTCAAGAAGCTCGACACCATCCAAGACTAAGCAGCCCGCTTGATTGGCACCCCATCCACCACCTTAAACATTCACTCCCTCCACCACCAGCATACCGTAGCTGCAGTGTGTACCATCTACAAAATGCACTGCAGCAACTTGCCAAAGCTTCTTCGGCAGCACCTCCCAGACCTGCGACCTCTACCACCTAGAAGGACAAGGGCAGTAGGTGCATGGGAACACCATCACCACCAAGTTCCCCTCCAAGTCACACACCATCCTGATTTGGAAATATATCATCATTCCTTCATTGTCGTTGGGTCAAAATCCTGGAACTCCCTCCCTAACAGCACTGTGGGAGTACCTTCACCTCACGGACTGCAGCGGTTCAAGAAGGCAGCTCACCACCACCTTCTCAAGGGCAATTAGGGATGGGCAATAAATGCTGGCCTTGCCAGCGACGCCCACATCCCATGAACGAATAAAAAAAAGTTGACCAAAAGCTTGGTCAAAGAGGTAAATTTTAATGAGCACGTTAAAGGAGGAGAGAGAGGTAGAGAAGCAGAGAGGTTTAGGGAGGGAATTCCAGAGCTTAGGGAACGCAGGGATCTCGAAGGGTTGGAGGAGGTTACAGAAATAGGGAGGGACGAGGCCATGAAGGATTTGAAAGCCAGGATGAGAATTTTAAAATTGAGGCATTACCGGACTGGGAACCAATGTACAGTAGCAAAATACTGTGAATGCTGGAAATCTGAAATAACAACAAAAGAAAATGCTGGCAACACACAGCAGGTCAGGCAGCATCGAGGAGAGAGAAACAGAGTTAACGTTTCGGGTCGAGGACCCTTCGTCAGAACTGGAAAAGGTTAGAGAAGAGAGATTTTTAAGCAAGTGCAGGAGCAGGGAAAGGGAGGAGGGGAGGAAAGAACAAAGGGAAGGTCTGTGATAGGCTGGAAGGCAGGAGAGATTAAAAGACAAAAGGGATGATGGTGCAAGGCAAAAGGAGAGGTATTGGGACAAATTAAGAAACAAAAGATGAGTCTAGATGAGGTGCAAATGGCGGTGGCAGACTCATCGGGCTGGATTTTGATACTGGGGCGGGTTGGGGTCGTGTTATCCGCTTTTCGTGTTGCCCACCCGAATCTAGATCGATGTGGGAGAGTGATGCAATTTTAACTTAATTGGCCAATTGAGTTCCAACGTGTGGGAACCCATGGCCAATGAGTTATTCCAGTCTGAAAGTCGCCTCCGATGACGTCATCATTGCTGCTGCATTTAAGGTCTGCAATAAGCCTTGCTTCTTCTGCAGACTGCCAAGCTTCTGGGCTTGTATCTTAGAGGCAACTGCAGGAGGAATGGCCAGCCAAAGACCTAGGTCTGCTCCCAGGTTCGATGACGTTGCCCTGCAAACTTTAGTGGAGGGAGCAAGAGCCAACAGAGAGGTGCTCTTCCCTTCCTCAGGGAGGAAGAAGCCTCCCCAGCAGACCAAGGCTGTGTGGGTCCAGGTCGCCCAGGAGGTCAACTCTTTATCCATCACCCGCAGAACCTGGCTCCAGTGCAGGAAGAGGTTTTATGACCTCCTACGCACTGCAAAAGTGAGTATGACTTTCCCTTCACCCTCAATCTGATCCCCATTGCCTCTCCTCACCAGCACTCAGCTTTAGCAACCTCTTCCTCCATATCCCACTTGACACTGACATCCATGCACCCTTACCCATTCCCTCTCCCTCTATGGTCACATTCACCTTACTATTCGACTATGCAGCCCTAACACTCCCTATCACTGTCATGCTATGAAAACAACTTACAACACACAGGGAGGGCCCTTGGTCTTGCCACCTCACTCCATCTTTGTCTCCTTCTAAGCATCTATGCTATGGACTCTCGACACTCACTCCTTAAATCTCACTCAAACTCCACTTGTCTCCCTCATTGAAGGAAAAGAGAGCTCACAATAAAAGGGAAAGAGCCAGGACAGGAGGAGGGCCTCCTTCATTAGCCCAGCTCACCCCCTGGGAGGATGCGGTCCTGGAGATCGTGGGAGTGGAGGACGATACACAAGTGGGGGACGGACAGACGGGTGCATCACACCAAGCTGGTGACTGAATAGTGTTCCATCTCCCTCATTGACATTGCATGAGTCACTGATAATGAATCTGAAGCTCTAACAGATGGATTTATGATCATCTGCAATATGCAATGTGCATGTAACCTTGGCATCACATCTCTGCCTCTTTCCTTTACTCCCCCACAGGACCATCGCAAGCACCCTTCCCCACTCGCCAGGAGACCAGCCTGAGCATCGAGACTCCTCAGAGGAAGCTGCAACCTCTGAGGGCGCAGCGTCAGCAGAATTCAGCGCACCCAGCACCAGCGCAGAGACTCACATCTCGGTGGGACCCTCGGGACATAGAGTAGTGTTGTCACCTGGTGTATCACAGCTCACAAGTGAGCATCAGCAGATGGTGGAGACAGGGACAGCAGTGGAGAGTCCTAGTCGGAGGGCGCAGGACTGTCCTAGCTCGGCTCAGCTGCATGTTGACCCTCTGCCTCTGGGGCCATCCATAAGATCAGCGGTGCTGGGACTCCAGGAACAGATGCAGGAGTCTCTGACAGGTTTTGTCTCCAGGGTCGCTGCGAGTGTGGAGCGAATGGAGGAGTCCATAGCGAACATGAGCAGAGCCTTTGTGGAGTCATTGGTGCATGAACGCATCACCATGGAAAGGATGGCAACCTCCATGGAGGTGATAAGTCGCCAGAGTGCAGAAAACATGGTGAGTGTTCTGAATAGAATGACATCTCTGGAGGAGCGATGGACATCTATTGAACAGAGAAACCAGACCTTCATGGAAGTCCTTCTGAGTAGGACTGCCAATGCAGATACGGGTCCCCATGGCCCCCCTGATGTGCAGCAAGGTGCTCTCAATCCACTTGCAAGCGCTGAGGTGGACCTGACCCATGAGAGGAATGTTGGTGGCAGACAACAAGGAGGTGGGGGCTCCTCTCCAAGCGTTCACACTTCCATGCCACTGACAAGTCCTCGGTCAGAGCCCCACCAGAGTCCGCACCCAACTGAGATCGGTGTCTCAACCCCTGCCCAGCCACAGGAGCAGCAGACTGTTGCCGAGCCCTCGCAGGTTCACAACCCCAGAGGACGCCCGCCAAAGGTGTCGAGACAGGAGCAGCAACAAACTGAGCAGGGGGCCTCCACCTCTGCTGAAGCCACAGGGGAAGCACCACGTAGGAGCACGCGTAAGAGAAAGATACTGCACAAATAGTCACAAGGGTAGTCACTTGGGTGAAATTTGATGTTTAATGTAAAAAAGCCATCAGGTGTTAAGTGTAAATAAAAACTCTGATGGCTACAGCTGCAGTTGTGGCGTCTGTCATTTCGCTAATGGGACTTCCACAATGAGGGCTCAGACATGTTGAGGTAGCTGACCCTGTGTCTGTAGACCCTGTTTGGGGGGTATCTCCTGTGCCGATGGCCTTCCATGCGCTGGCCCCTTCTGGCCTGTGCAGCTTCAGGCGGGTGAGCAGCAGCTTGGCGCTCCTGCTGTTGCTGCTGCTGTTGGTGCTGCTGTTGTTCATGGTTCTGCTGGTGCCGCGGCTGGTCTTCGTCCTCATCTGGTGCCCAGGAGGGAAGGAAATAAATGGCTCCCATGCCTCTGGTATATGCCTCAGTTGAGGAAACGCTCAATGAGGGTGGCGAGAGGGGTTTCCCAGGAGGTCACACTACAGATGGGTGTCAGGCTCCAAACTTCCAGAGCTGTGGTTATGCCTTCTAAAAGTTCCCCCAGACCTGTGACAACAAAGTCCTGCCACCTGCAAATGATGGCTGATCAAAATCTCTTATTTAAAGGTTGAGCTGCAGCTGAAAGTCAGCAATCCACTTGTGCTCCCACTAGGTTTCACTGGCGTGTTTCAGATCAGGCGTGCTTCACATGGGAAAAGGGTTAAACTAGCAAAAAACTATCAAAATGGCATTACAGAGCCAATTTAGGGCTTGTTAAGGGCATTAATGGCCTCTCCCGCCTCTTGGAGGCAGGACGGAGACGGGACCAGTAGACACGATTTCATCAAAATTGTGTGGAGGCGGGATGGAGGCGGGATCGGGCCCGCCCACCAGTTTCTGCAATTTTAACCCCCCACACGCCTCCAATCCCGCCTCAACGGCCCGATGAAAATCCAGCCCATCAACTACGATGTGAGAGAAAAAAAGGGAAAAGACAAAATCTAAGGGCTGAAGTTATAGTCTGAAATTGTTGAAATCTGCCCAACTACTAATGTTGAATATTCTAATCAATTGCTGCTGAACATGCTGCAGCAGGAAGCTTCAGCAGGAGTTTAGTTGAAAACAGAAAGCACTGGGGTGTGAAATTGGTCTTGGCGATAGCACAAAATGGATGATAACGAATTGGTAGCCGTTCTACACCCCACCCAATTTTCTTTTCCATCGTGGGGTGTGTAAAATGGGCTGCCAATCTGTTGTCACCCGTATTGTGTTACTGCCCAAGACCAATTTCACCCCCCTTATTATTAATATAGCACATCCTCAGAACATCCCAAAGTACTCAACAGCCAATGAACTAGTTTTGTAGTGCAGTTACTTCTGTTATGTAGGCAAATGTAACAGCCAATTTATCCACAGCAAGATCCCACAAACAACAGTGAGATAAATAAACAGTTTTTGGTGGTGTTGGTTGAGAGATAAATGTTGACAGGACATTGCGAGAATGTTCTTTTCCTATGTTTACATGAAAGAGCAGATAGGACCTTAATTTAACATCTTATCTGAAAGACAACACAACACTCCCACGGTACTGCACAGAAGAATCAGCCTAGATCACATGCTCAAGTCTTGGCGAGGGATTTGAACTCACAACCTTCTGACTCAGAGGCAAGGCTTCTACCAACTCAACCAAGCTGACACACTGACAAGTTATTTGAATTTACAAGCAGAAATGAGACAGCCCTCTCCACAGTGTGAATGTTGTGGCTGACTATATATATCCCAGTGGAATATATCCCAGTCAGAACGAATGATGTTTTTGGTCTTTCTGGAACTGGAGAAATATCACATAGTCTGAGTCACCTTCTTGGAAATTTATTCAATGTAAGTTTTCCTCTCAAACACCCGCACTGTCCCCCAAGAGGACAAAACAGACCAACAGAGGAAGAGAAATAAAATGACATCAGCTGTCTGTATGAAGCCATGCAAGGGTTAGCAAGCCCAACAAATAGGACCCTATTTTGGCAGGATTTTTTTGTTTTGTACAAGTCTACATGAAGCCCAGGGACCATCACCAAAACCAAATGAATCGGTTCAATCCTTAAGCACACATTGCTCCCGGCAACTGTGGCAACAAGTTCAATTCACTCTCCCATGAGTGTCATACGATCAAAGTGTAAGGAAATGAGACAGTAAAAATCAATGTGATTTTTAGTGATCTGGGAGAATGACAAATAAAAAGAAAGTGCAGGGAAGGGGCAGATTTTCCTCTTCAATGCCTGGGCATAAGAACTTGAGTGGAGTTGAGGCGCTTATTGCAAATTTCAGCCATCAAATGAGCAGCTTGTGCCTGAATTTATGATAAATGCTTTTGCCCCGCCCTAGCTCTTATGTCTGAGTGCTGAAGAGGAAGATCAAGTATGTCAATAAATCAAATTCTTTGTTTTATTTAAGCGAGTTATCAAGTCTGGGGGTAGATTTTGACATCTGTCCGGCCGCCCATTCTGACAGCGAAGAGGCCCCATGATTTTGAGACTCCAGCCCTATTTAAATTTGCCAGGTGAACTGCAGGGTTCCAAACAGGTGTCCTGCCACAGCTCGCCAGGTTGAAGACTGGAAACCGGGCCGGAGCTACCTCATGCAAGCTAAGTTTGGGGGAGTGGGGGTGGGCGCGAACCCGGAGGGTGGGGGTCTCAGGCTGGCAGCGGCCCAGGTTATTTTTTTGGGCCCTGGAACAATACTGCTCTTCTGGGGCATACAAAAATAACTCAAGAGTTACATTTAGCGGGCCTCTTCTCTTCCATCGCCCGTGGAACTGATCGGAGTCTGCTCAGTTCCTACCTAAACTGGCAATCGGGGTCCTATTTATGTCAAATCACTTCAGGAACTGTCCATGCTTTTCTACCGTATGGACCAACCTCCCACGTGGCACTGTATCAAAAGCCTTGCTGAAGTCTAGATAAACCACATCTGCAGTTTTCCTTTTATCCACAAGTTCCAATACCTTCTCAATTTAACTGGTTTGTCAAGCATCATCTTCTCCCAATAAAACCATGCTGATTTTCCTTGATAATTTCATACATTTCTAGGGGGGCTAAATTCGGTTGGTTTGCACCTAAGAGGGCGCTACCGGGGCGCAAATCAACTAGCGCCTGGGCGCAGCGCCGCTAACGCCTCCCGTGAAATTCAGCGGGAGGTTAGCGGCGACGCTAACCATTAGCGCCGACCCGGTTGCAATATTGGGTGGCGCCCCCCGACTTACCGCTACCCAGGGTCAGGGGGGTCTACCTACGGCCGGGGTGGCACTAGTTAAAGGGGAGGTGGCGGGCGGCCATTTTTGTTGCTCGCCGCCTGCCAGCACCTGCCCCCGTTGCTGTCCCCTGCCCCCGTGAAGCCCCCCCGCGGGGTGCTGGCTGCTCTCCGTGAGCCCAGCACTCCTCTTGAGTGTCGGGCTCATTTGCCGGCACTCGCAATCTCTGGTGGCCCAGCTGGGCGCCGGGACGAGCTGCGCCAGGCCCCTCCCCTTTAAGAAGGGGTGGAAGGCCTGCAGTACCGCGGTGCGACGTGCCGCAGAACGTGGTGCTGCAGCATGTAGTGCCGCGATATTGGCTCGCAGCGCCCCAAGAGGGACGCGGGGTGCTTCCAGTAGCGCCCCGCTTCCCTCTCGGGGCGCTACCTGGGAAAATCAGCCGTGGGGGCGCTAACTTTTTCCCCCAGCGAAGGTAGTGCCCCAAAGGGGGTGGCAATACCCAATTTTTACCCCTAGGAATTTCACAATAATCTTTTCCAGGATAGCCTCTAACATTTTACCCATGACAAGCTCTCTGGACTATAATATCCAGAACCTTTATCCCTTTTATAAGGGTAGATGTTATATTTCCTTCCCTCTAATCCTTTAGTACAACTCCCAATTCTAATGATTTTCTAAAGATCCTGGCCAGAACTTTATCATTTTCAGTGCCTTTAAAGTTCCCATTACTTCCCTATCAGTAATTCCTGAAAAACTCCTCCTCCCTTTCAGAAACTCAACCCTCACCTCCAGAAGAGAGTCACTGGCTTCTTCCATGAACACTAATACAAAGAAATTGTTCCAGATATCAAAAGTTTCCTAGTTGCACAATCTCGCCTCCCAGTGACATCTTTCAAAGGCCTACTACTACTTCCTTGACTCCTTACTTACACTGGATGATAAAATAGAAGTATAAAAAAAAAATTATGTTCCTTTCAATCCTAATTTAATTGGCCGGGAAATTCCTCAGAGACGCTCCCACTCCGCCACCGTAACTTCATCGGAAGTACTGCGGAAACTCTGTTACATGCATAAATGGAGTCGGAGCAGCTCCAAGAAAATTCCTGGCCATTGTCTGTTTTTGCTTATCTAACCAGCATTTTAACAGTCCTCACCCTATCTTTATATTCCTGTCTGTCTACCACTGAACCTGAAAATTTGAGGGAAACCTTTTTTGCCCTTATTCCTTGTTGCTCACATGTTTCCCTGTATTCCTAATATGTTTCTTACCCAGTGGTATTAACTGACTTTGTATTTCCTGTATTATGCACTTAAAAGTAGACCACTTCTCTGCCAACTTCCACCGCCAAACAATCTATTGCAGTCCAGCTGCATTAACTGCTTCCTCATTCCGTAACCATGCAAAGCCAGTAAATCTCTTTGTTCGTACTTCCACTATAATCCTCTCAATTAATTTCTGGTAGATTAAAATTTCCCATGGCAATCAATGGAGCTCCAGATCAATTAATTATTCTTAATGGTCCTTGTATTTGTGTACATTGTTTTAAGATACTTAACTCCACTTCCTCATGCAATCACCCCAAGCTTCCTCACTCCACTGATCACTCCTCATTCTTCCTTCATTCTTAATCTGCTCTAAATTTCCTACTTTCAATGTGTTCACTAGGTGGTTCAATTGTGCGTTGTCTGTTGCACGATCTTTAACGATCATACTAACTTTGACCTCGGCCTACCTTCTGCTTCCACCTCTAGCCTCTGGCCAAAGTGTCCTATTATCTGCTCAAGTGTTGAGAGGTTGATTAATATTAATTAAGCATTGCTGGCATATATATTGGTCCTTTTAATATATTATTACATTTTATAAAACTATGAAACACAATCTTTTAAGAAAACTATTTTTTTTAATGAATAAATGGCTTAGAAATTGTTTTATGCAGGGTTGACCTTCTGTATCCTATCCTGCACCAACTCCTGCTCACCAATTAGCCCTGGCTTCACTGGCCTACATTGGTTCCCAGTCCCCCAATGCTTCAAATTTAAAATCGTCTTCCTTGTGCTTAAATTTCCCTATCATTAAAACCTTCTTTAGCTCCACAATGCCCCCCAAACTCTCCTTCCTCTAACTCTGGCCTCTTGAGCCACCCACCCCACCCCACACACACCCACACACACGCTTTGCCCCAAAACCTCATGCTCTTGAGTGCCCTCCCCTGACCCCTCTGCCTCTCCCTCTTCTTCTTTAAGACCTTCCCTAAAACCCACCTCTTTGATCATTTTTGTGTCCCTGGGGAGGCCAGTCCCCAGGGGCAAAGGTCAGGAAAATCAGCCCCATATTTGCCTACAATGCAACAGTGACAACACTTCAAAAGTACGGTACTTCATTGGCTGTGAAGCACTTTGGGGCATCCTGAGGATATGAAAGGCGCTATATAACTGCAAGTTCCTTCTTTTAACACAGTCTTGGTAGAATAAACTATTTCAAATATCAGTACCTACATTAATTGGATCTGCCCGCAGTAGCTTGCTAAAGGGGATTAGAAAGAAAGATTTGCATTTATATAGCGCCGTTCACAACCTCAGATCGCCCCACAGTGCTTCACAGCCAATGAAGTACTTTTGAAATGTCGTCACTGTTGCAATGTAGGATTTCGTTCAATAGCAACAAATATTTACTGCTGTGTTAAACCCATATTGGAATATAAAAACTGGCTTTAAAGCAGTGAAGGGTATGCAAACCACCATGAGTTCAATTTTCAGTTTGATGGAAATTGGACAGTCAAATTACTGCCATTGATTGCTGTTGCAGTATCTTTAAAGTAACATTTTGAACTTGTGTTAAAAACCTTAAATATGCACAGCTGTTCCACTAATCATCCTCAAAGACACTCCCACAAAGCCGCTGATGTACTTACTGTTGAAGTGTCGCCTGTTGGTTCTGCTCCTCCAAGGCCTGTGCCTGATCCAGTGTAAACGGCGAGACACATCCATGCTTTTAGGAAATAATATAACTCACAGTGTAGAAGGTACACAATTGTTCCAGGAACATCATATGCTTTGTCAAAGCCGATGTAAATATTTCTGATTCTGTTCAAATCCACTTAAAATCGAGCAGAAGTTTGTACTTGCGAAGGACGTGCAGCATGTTTTGCAGCAGTGACACTAAATATTCATCTCTCCTGTCTTGTTCTTTATCTCAATGTTTTATGCATGAGGGCAGGACGTAATTTCTTCCATCAGTACTCCATAATTAGCCCTGCTACCGACATCACTGAGAACCACCGTTTGCTATGGCTCAATTCTGCAGTGTGGAATGAAGATGAAATGTGATCTAAACTATATGCGGTGGGCATACAAAAGGCACAACACAATGCTGCCTTTCATCTTTCCTATAGTGCTATCAGTGGTTGAAGGCTACACACAGCAATTTATCTGTAGAGGCTAGTGAAGCTGGGATTGTTCTCCTTAGAACAGACAAGGTCAAGGAAAGAAAGAAAAGAAAGATTGCATTTATATAGCGCCTTTCACGACCACCGGACATCTCAAAGTGCTTTAGAGCCAATGAAGTAATTTTGAAGTGGAGTCACTGTTGTAATGTAGGAAACGCGGCAGCCAATTTGTGCACAGCAAGGTCCCACAAACAGCAATGTGGTAATGACCAGATAATCTGGGTTTTTTTGTTATGTTGGTTGAGGGATAACTATTGGCCAGGACACCGGGGATAACTCCCCTGCTCTTCTTCAAAATAGTGCCATGGGATCTTTTACGTCCACCTGAAAGAGCAGACGTCTCATCCGAAAGACGGCACCTCCGACAGTGCTGGCTGCATATCCTGTCAATTTGTGTTGGTTCTTGTGTTAGTTTTTTTTTTAAAAAAACCACCTGGGAAGACCGGCCATGATGTCAAGTCACGTTCTGTATCGTGACATGAACCCGATATCGCGATTGAGGCCATCCTCATGAGTGCGGAACTTGGCTATCAGTTTCTTCTCTATGATTTTGCGCTGTCGTGTATCCCGAAGGCCGCCCTGGAGAACGCTTACCCGCAGATCCGAGGCTGAATGCCCCTGGCTGCTGAAGTGTTCCCCGACTGGGAGGGAACCCTCCTGTCTGGCGATTGTTGCGCGGTGTCCGTTCATACGTTGTCTCAGTGTCTGCATGGTCTCGCCAATGTACCATGCTCTGGAGCATCCTTTACTGCAACGTATCAGGTAGACAACGTTGGCCGAGTCACATGAGTATGTACCGTGTACCTGGTGGGTAGTGTCCTCACGTGTGATGATGGTATCTGTGTCCATGATTTGGCATGTCTTGCAGAGGTTGCCGTGGCAGGGTTGTGTGGTGTCTTGACAAATTGACAAATTGACAGGATATGCAGCCAGCAGGTGGTTTGACACGTTGGACCCCCTGGGACACATCTCATTGTCTTGGCTGTGCTCTTAGTGTGTCTTTGATGTAGGGAAATATTTGAATAGATTTTGTCTGTGTTTAAATTGTGAATTCTGGGAGATTCTCTCACTGCTAACTTACCTGAGGAAGGAGCGACAGCTCCGAAAGCTTGTAAAATTAAATAAATCTGTTGGACTATAACCTGGTGTTGTGCGACTTCTCATTTTTGTCCACCCCAGTCCAACGCCGGCATCTCCACATCATAGCTTTATGTGTTACAAGTCCCTGGAGTGGGACTTGAACCCACAACCTGTGGACTCAGAGGCTGACACAGCTAGAGAGATTGAACAGAGGTGTTCCAAATTATTTACACAAAATTAGGGCTCATGGGATTGGGAGTAATATACTAGCATGGATTGAGGATTGGTTAACGGTCAGAAAACAGAGAGTAGGAATAAACGAGTCATTTTCGGGTTGGCAGGATGAAACTAGTGTGGTACCGCAAGGATCAGTGCTTGGGCCTCAGCTATTCACAATCTACATCAATGACTTAGATGAGGGAACCGGGTAAAATGTATCCAAGTTTGCTGATGACACAAAGCTAGGTGGTAATGTAAGTTGTGAGGAAGATGTAAAGAGGTTGCAAAGGGATATAGACCGGTTAAGTGAGTGGACAAGAACATGACAGGTGGAATATAATGTGGAGAAATGTGAAGTTATCCACTTTGTTCGGAAAAATAGAAAAGCCGTGTATTTTTTAAATGGTAAGATATTGGGAAATGTTGGTGTTCAGAGGGACCTGGGTGTCCTTGTACACGAATCACTGAAAATTAACATGCAGGTACAGCAAAAAATTAGGAAAGCAAATGGTATGTTAGCCTTTATTACAAAAGGATTGGAGTATAAGAGTAAAGAAGTCTTACTACAATCATATAGGGCCTTGGTGAAACCACACCTGGAGTATTGTGTACAGTTTTGGTCTCCTTGCCTAAGGAAGGATATACTTGCCTTAGAGGGAGTATAATGAAGGTTCACCAGACTGTTTCCTGGGATGAGGGGTTTGTCCTATGAGGAGAGACTGAGGAGACTACGCCCTAGAATTTAGAAGAATGAGAGGTGATCTCATTGAAACACATAAAATTCTTACAGGGCTTGACAGGGTAGATGCTGGGAGGATGTTTCCTCTGGTTGGGGAATCTAGAACCAGGGGTCACAGTCTCAGAATAAGGGGTCGGCCATTTAAGACTGAGATGAGAAGAAATTTCTTCACTCAAAGGGTTGTGAATCTTTGGAATTCTCTACCCCAGAGGGCTGTGGATGCTCAATCGTTGAGTATATTCAAGACAGAGATCGATAGACTATTGGATACTAAGGGAATCAAGGGATATGGGGATAGTGCAGGAACGTGGAGTTGAGGTAGAAGATTAGCCATGATCTTATTGAATGGCGGAGCAGGCTCGAAGGGCCACATGGCCTACTCCAGCTCCTATTTTTGATGTTCTTATGAAGAGTTTTGATAGAGTAGATAGGGAGAAACTGTTTGCACTAGCAGGAGGGTCAGTAACCAAAGGACACAGATTTAAAATAATTGGCATAAAAGCCAGGGGGACGATGAGGAGAAATTGTTTTACTCAGAGTTGTTATGATCTGGAATTGATTTCCTAAAAGGGTAGTGGAAGCAGATTCAATAGTAACTTTCAAAAGAGAATTGGATCTCTACTTAAAAAGAAAACAATTGCAGGGCTATGGGGAAAAAGCAGGGGAATGGGGCTAATTGAATAGTTCTTTGAGCCGGCAAAGGCACGATGGGCCGAATGGCCTCCTTCTGTACTGTATGATTCTATGATTTACTATGTGCCCTGAATAACTATAAACTTGAGAGCTATAGCTACAGGCAAAGGGTGGTGCTTATGGTTAAGGTGTTTTTTTATTAAAAAGTGAAAAGTTTGTGCAAAGTACACTCTCCCTGACTGCTCGACATATAAAATGTACATTCACCTTTTTGTTGAATAAAATAATGCTCCACCGAATTTCATTCCCGCTTCAATGCCATGGGCAGCAGTTGGCGGGAGTGGTGTGTGACATTTTGTATCCAGAAACCTGCTGGATTCAGCAACTGCAGGGTTCAACAGAGCTTAATGAGTGGAGCTGGTTGGTCCAATCTGACACTGATTGCAGCTAGAGGAATTTGATTTGCAATTATTCAAGATTCTAATAATTAATTCCAGGCACAAATTTTATAGACTGTGCAGGCATCAAGCATTCAAATTTGTCAAGCACATCTTCAAGGTTATTGTGAACCTCAGAAAATTACAATGGTCCTGGATATTTTGAACTCTGCAATGCAACACATCCTACTATTGCAATGATATAAGAGTCATAGGGGTAAAAATTCACTTGGTTGCGCCTCCCGTTAGCGCCTTAAGAGGGCGCTAATGGGGCGCAAAGCCGCTAACGCCCGGGCACAGCGATGTTTGCGCCACTCGAGAACTTAACTTGAGATTGTGCGGCGGCGCTAAAACTTACCGCTGCGACCACCCGCGCGCGCAGATTGTGACGTCATTCCATGGTGCAACGCCCTTGGGGCGCCCCGTAGCGGAAATTGAGTGGCGCCCCCTGCCTTACCGCCTGGCGCTTCCAACGACCAGAAGACTGGAACGCTATCAATCGCTGTGGGGCTGGGGGGGGCGCTATTTAAAGGGGGCCTCTTCCTGTCTTTTATTGTTGGTGGCATTTTTGAACTACGCATTCTGAGAGAGAGAGGGAGAGACTTCTGGAGAGATTCAACGTTGTGTGAAGGAGTTTTGGGTACTGAGCAGCACTTTGCAGGTTCATTTTGATTTGCCATTCCTTGTATCGATTTAGCAGAGACTGTGGGAGCTGCACTCTGAGCTCTTTGCCTGGTACTTTCCATTGTTCTTTCCAGCACATTTGATGTGCAAGTCTCTCCAGGCCGAGATTCAAGGCAGCAATGAACAGGATGTGGATGGAAAGCAAGATTAACCATCCCCTTTAATAACTGCCCCGTGCCATTGTGTGTGTGTTCCATTGCTGACTGACATTACATGAGCTTCGCCAGCGCTCCGAGTTAGCGCCTCACTGCTCGGCCTTTGCGCCTTAAGAGAGGTGTGCAGCGCCTGCTTTAGCGCTCCACTCACCTCCCGGGGCGGTAAAAGTGAAGTTTCCTGTCAGTGCCGATAATTAGCGCCAGGCGCTAATATTTGCGTCCGGACGATATTTGCGCCCCAAATGGGGCGCGACCTAATTTTTACCCCATAGAGTCATAACAGCACAGAAGGAGGCCATTCGGCCCATTGAGTCCGTGCCGGCTCTCTGTTGAGCAATCCAGTCAGTCCCATTCCCCCGCTCTATCCCCATAGCCCTGCAAGTTTATTTCCCTCAAGTGCCTATCCAGTCTCCCCTTGAAAACATTGAGTGTCTCTGCTTCCACCACTTCCGTCGGCAGTGAATTCTAGGTCCTCACCACTCGCTGTGTAAAAAGGTTTTTCCTCATGTCCCCCCTCTATCTCTTGCCCAAAACCTTAAATTTGTGTCCCTTAGTCCTTGTACCATCAACTAGTGGGAACAGCCTTTCCCCGTCTAGCCTATCCAAAGCCGTCATAATCTTGTACACCTCTATCAAATCACCCCTCAACCTCCTTTGCTCTAATGAAAACAAATCCAGCTTCTCCAAACTGTCCTTGTAGCTAAGATCCCCCATCCCCAGAACCATTCTGGTAAATCTTCTCTGCACCCTCTCAAGGGCCTTTACATCCTTCCAAAAGTGTGGTGACCAGTTGTGGCCTAACCAGCGCTTTATAAATGTTCAGCATAACTTCTCTACTTTTGTACTCAATGGCCCAAAAATTCGGCAGTTCCCGGGTGAGTACTCAGTGTGTACTCACCCGTATTGCTTTCCGAAGTGCCGGTTTCCTGCATGCACTGCGCATGCGCGGGAAACCGGAACTTCCGGTATGGTGAAGGGGGCGGTTCCTAGGTGAACCGCATGCGCGCTAGAGGCTGCGCGCACGCAGCACACTTAGATTTTTTTTCAGGTTTCTACGCGACGGTAAGTATTGAAGATTCTACGCTAATAAAAAGGAGGCGTAAGACCCCTTTTGAACAAGGTAAGTAGTTAATTAAGTATAATTTTAAATTTTTTTCAATAGGTTTATCTTTTTTAGATACTTTAAAGAAAAGTAAGTTTATTTTTATAACTTTTAAAAAGTATTTTAAGTTTTTCAAAAATTAAAATTTTTGTTTAAAGTGGTTAATTTATTTAACTATAGTTATTTTATAAATGTGATGGGTTTTTAAAAAAATGTATTTGAAGTTTAGCTGTTCTTTTGGGGCCGATTTCAATTCACAGATTTGACAGGTCTCCTGTCAAATCTATGAATGAAAGATGGTCTGCTGCCATTGGCTCTCCATGGCCCACGTGATCCCAGGGGTCGCATCGCACTAACTGCGCCCCTGGAACACGCAAGCACTGCGCGCCGGCTCTTGAGAGAGGCCCAGGACCCGAAGTTCCTGTGGGCCCAAAACACAATGGCAGGCGCGGTGGGTAAGAGCGCGCGCGATCCTTACCCCCGCGGCAAGCCGGCCACGCGAATTTCTAGGCCAATACCTCTATTTATGAAGCCCAAGATCCCATATGCTTTGTTAACCACTCTCTCAATATGTCCTGCCACTTTCAGGGACCTATGCACATTAACTCCCAGGTCCCTCTGTCCCTGCACACTCTTTAAAACTGTGCCATTAAGTATATATTGCCTCTCCCTGTTCCTTCTGCCAAAATGCATCACCTCACACTTCTCTGTATTAAATTCCATCTGCTACTTGTCTGCCCATTCTGCTAGCTTTTCTATGTCCTGTTGCAGTCAATGGGTATCATCATCACTGTTTGCCACACCCCCAAGTTTGGTGTCATCGGCAAATTTAGAAATTCTACTGTGTATTCCAATATCCAGGTCATTTATATATATCAAAAAAAGCAGTGGCCCCAGCAGTGACCCTTGGCGAACACCACTGTCTACCATCCTCCAGTCTGAAAAACAGCCATTTACCACAACTCGCTGTTTTCTGTCCTTAAGCCAATTCCTTATCCAAGCTGCCACTGACCCACCTATTCCATGAGCTTTAATTTTGTTAACCAGCCTTCTATGTGGTACTTTGTTAAAAACGCCTTCCAAAAATCCATGTAGACAACATCCATTGCATTCCCTTCATCAATGCTCTCTGTTACTTCATCAAAAAATTCAATTAGATTAGTCAAACACAATCTGCCTTTTACAAATCCATGTTGGCTCTCCTTAATTAGCTTAAACCTCTCCAAGTGCCCGTTAATTTTTTCCTTGGCTATTGTTTCTAAAACTTTACCCACCACTGATGTTAAACTGACCAGCCTGTAGTTACTAGGATTGTCCTTACACCCTTTCTTGAACAATGGTGTCACATTTGCCACTTTCCAATCCTCAGGCACCTTCCCCGCATCTAGGGAAGATTGGAAAATTATGGCAAGCCCTAAGATAACCCTAAGATATGAACAAAATTATTTAAAGATATTTCATGTAATGTAAAGTACATCCAACTCTGTACTTGTATAGAAATCTTGAACAAGGACATTCCTGACATCTAGAATAGATTCAATGACTCATGGAATTTTACAGCATAGAAACAGGCCATTTGACCCATCGAGCCTGTGCTGGTATTTGTTTCCATGTGAGCCATCTTGTCTAAACTCACTCTCCTGCTCACTCTACATAACCTTTAATATTCCTCTTTTGCAAGCAATATTCTAATACCCTTGTAAAAGAATTTGTGGTCTCTGCTTCAACATGGTTTGTGGCAGAGAATTCCACAGTATAATGAGACTCCCTTTAATGCTTATTGTGATTATCTTACATTTGTGCCTTCTTGTTACTGTCTCATTGGCCAGTGGAAGTAATCAATTGCTACTTACCCTGTCACAACCATTTATAACCTTGAAGATGTCTATCAGATCACCCCTTAACTTTCTCAGCTCTAGCGAAATAAAGCCCTGACATTTCAAACCTCTCTTCATAACAATAATCCCTCATCCCTGGTAACACGCTAACAAACCCAGGGTTGGAAATTTCCTTGGAGCTGCTCACGCTCCTCCACTGTAACTTCACGGGAAGTGAGGCAGAAATCCCATTTGCACACTGCCTAATTAAAGTCTTGTAAAAGTTCAACACTACTTCCTTGCTTTTGTAATCTATGGTGGAGAAATTGGCCCATGTTGCGCCCAATTACTGGGCGCTAAATGAGTGTAACGGGGATGAATGTCGGGTGGCAGTAGCCTGCACCCGATCTTCCACTGAAGTTCATCGGCCACCATATTGGTTCAGGTGACTTTTAGTTGCCCCGGGTGGCAGTCATTGCAATATGTAAATAAGGGTCCTTCGCTTACTGAAGGACCCTTTTGCAAAATTGAATGTGGGAACACCGGATTCACCCAGCAGTAATTCAAGGGAAGCATCATTGAATCTGGGTGCTGCCCTTGCTCTATGTGAATCCATCCTAAACACCTCCTGGCTCCTCCCAATTCCATTTCTGCATTGGCCCTTTAAATAGTGAACTTCAGAGCATGTCATGCAGGTGCGCATCACGCCTGCTGATCACGCCTGCTGAACAGCTTGAAGACGTAGAATCATAGAAATTTACGGCATAGAAGGAGGCCATCGTGTCTGCGCCGGTCGAAAAAGAGCTATCCAGCCTAATCCCATTTTCCAGTTCTTGGTCCATAGCCTTGCAGGTTACAGCACTTCAAGTGCATATCCAAGCACTTTTAAATGTGATGAGGGTTTCTGCCTCTACCACCCTTTCAGGCAGTGAGTTCCAGACCCCCACCGCCCTCTGGGTGAAAAAGTTGTCCTCAACTCCCCTCTAATCCTTCCATCAATTGCTTTAAATCTATGCCCCCTGGTTATTGACCTCTCTCCTAAGGGAAATAGGTGCTTCCTATCCACTCTATTTAGGCCCCTCATAATTTTATACATCTCAATTAAGTCTCCCCTCAGCCTCCTCTGTTCCAAAGAAAACAACCCCAGCCTATCCAATCTTTCCTCATAGTTAAAATTCTCCAGTCTTGGCAACATCCTCGTAAATCCTCTCTGCACCCTCTCTAGTGCAATCACATCTTTCCTGTAATGTGGTGACCAGAACTGTAGGCAGTACTCTAGGTGTGGCCTAACTAGTGTTGTATACAGTTCTAGCATAACCTCTCTGCTCTTATATTCTATGCCTCAGCTAATAAAGGAAAGTATCCTGTATGCCTTCTTAACCACCTTATCTACTTGTCCTGTTACCTTCAGGGATCTGTGTATATGCACTTCAAGATCCCTCTGTTCCTCTACATTTCTCAGTATCCCACCATTTATTGTGTATTCCCTTGCCTTGTTAGCCCTCCCCAAATGCATTACCTCATACTTGTCCGGATTGAATTCCATTTGCCACTTTTCTGCCCACCTGACCAGTTCATTGATATCTTCCTGCAATCTACAGTTATCTTCCTCACTATCAACCACCCGGCCAATTTTTGTATCATCTGCAAACTTCTTAATCCTGTCCTCTAACTACAATGTCTGCATCGTCCCTCTCTTCTGTAAAGACAGACGCGAAGTATTCATTAAGAACCATGCCCACGTCTTCCGACTCCACACACAGGTTACCTTTTTGGTCTCTAATAGCCTACTCTTTCCTTAGTTATTCTCTTGCTCTTTATGTATTTATAAAACATCTTTGGGTTTTCCTTGATTTTACTCACCAATATTTTTTCATGCCCTCTCTTTGCTTTCATGGAAGGAAACATTTAAAATGATTCAATTAAGTTGAAATTGAAGAATCCGACCTGTTAACTTTACTTCCGGTTTTGAGCGCGTAATTCCCCACTCAGCCCCAAATCTCCCCTCCACCTCCGGCTCGGAACCCGCCTTTGCATTAATGATCCTGCAAAGCACAACTTTTTGGCTTTTCAAATGAATACAATTCTAGCAGCATTGCTCCAGCTATTTTGGCATCCACATAGTAGAAACTGTATTCCACCTCCAATTCATGCACAAGGGAATAAAAGGAAGCAATGGTACTTTCCTACCATATATGTCATTCTAAAACCACATTAGGTGAGAACCTAGAGAGATCACCAGTACCTAGTTGAAAGCAAAATTGCCATAAATCTAGTTTTCCAAGAAATTTATAAATTTTGCAGTCCATTGGGAATGTTCCCCAAGCAAACCTTGTTTAAAAGTTATATGGAACAGTAGTATAGATGTATTTCTAATGGAGCAATTTTTTAAACCCAAGTGTAGAAAATACTCCAGAACCAAATGGACCTCTTCCATGTGGGGAGCCATATGAACTACTTCCACTTGGCACTCTAGACTTTATTTATGTAAGATTCCCTGGAAGCTGTTCAACAGATAACAGCAGAAAATTGGCTTGTAGCCATTTCCTTTCAATGGCCCGTTATTTCAAAGAAAAACCTGTTGGATCTAGATAAAGAATTTGATCCTTTTGCTAGGAAAATGGGGCCCTTCTGTGGCAGAGTGAAGTTGTATTGCGGTACTCAATATGAGCATGTTGGAAAACCAACACTGGAGATCAATTAGGGGCTTTCAGAAAAAAAGAGCTGTGCTATCTATTTTTATACTTTGTAGCTGTTTGTAAATTGTGGCCCTCCATAGAAAGCTCCTCCTTCCACTTGTTTCGACTGCAGTAGCTGGGGCCAAGCCACCTGTACACTAGAAATTTCTCTCCACGCACTAGTGGCTAGCTTCAGGCCCTTAAGCACCAGAATCTGTCAAAGGTGCCTGAAAAGGAGTTCCAAAACAGTTGACTAGCCCTGTGGTTACACAAAATAACTTGAAACATGTTGATTAGACAGTTGCTTGAAAAAGAGGAATATTAAACAGGGAGCAAGAGAGTGAAGCCCCGTCTCAGGTCCACCTCTCAGGTGCATTTATCTATCAGCCAACACCTAAAAAAAATGATCTGGTCAGGTATCTCATTGCTGTTTGTGGGACCTTGCTGTGCACAAACTGGCTGCTGTGTTTCCTACATTACAACTGTGATTACACTTCAAAAGTACTTCATTGACTGCAAAGCGCTTTGGGACATCCTGAGGTTGTGAAAGGCGCTATATAAATGCAAGTCTTTTCTGCAAAAAACTCCATGTATTTTTCATCACACTTGTGATTATCTCCCAAGCCTCAAACGAGGAGTTCCTTCTTTTAAAATGACAGATTGAAAATACAATTTATAATTAAGTGCAGTTTTCAGTCTATGAGGTAAACAGTTACGTTTCAGGTTACAGAAGTGTTGGTAGTTTACATTCGCCCTCAGGTGTGGTCAATATTCATAGAATATAGACATAGCTGTGCTTTTTAACCTCAGCATTTCCAGACTAAAGTTGGGAACTGGATGATCCTCACACTGAGCATTACTTTCTAATGGGAATATAGAGACCCAATCATGTGAATGTTTGTAGTGGGGGTGAGAGAGAGAGAGAGAGAGAGATTCAATACACAAAAGCTTCATCAAAGCATCTCAACAACAATAAAACAACTTGCATTTATATAGCGCCTTTAGTGTAGTAAAGTGTCCCAAGAAGCTTCACAGCAATTATCAAACACAATTTGAAACCGAGAAGATAAGGAGATATTAGGACAGGTCACCAAAAGCTTGATCAAAGAGGTTGGTTTAAAGGAGTGTCATAAAAGAAGAGAGAACGGTAGAAAGGTGGAGAGGTTTAAGGAGGAAATTCCAGAGCTTAGGACCTAGACAGCTGAAGGCACGGCCGGTGAAGAAATTCGGGGATGTGCAAGAGGCCAGAATTGGAGGAGCGCAGAGATCTCAGAGGGTTATAGGGCAGGAGCAGGTTAGAGAGATAGTGAGGGGGTGAGGCTATGGAGGGATTTGAAAACAAGGATGAGAATTTTAAAATCGAGGCGTTGCCGGACCGGGAGGCAATGTAGGTCAGTGAGCACAGGAATGATGGGTGAATGGGGCTTGGTGCGAATTAGGATGTAGGCAGCAGAGTTTGGGATGAGCTCAAGTTTACAGAGGGTGCAAAAAATAAATCGTATCACAATGGTCCCTTGTCAACCTTCCAAATGACAAAGAAGGATTTATATTAATTCAACACGAGATCACAGATCTCGGTTTTATTAGAGACAGTAATAGAAAACTATCAATGAAGAATGTGTCAAATCACACTCACTTTAGGATTCCCTTTCATAGTAAACAGACCAAGTAAGGCAGTGCACCTTTATTACTCTAATAAAGATTATCCATTTAAATGGGCAACATATAGCAGGACAAGTTGCAGCTTCCTAACTACTTATATTAAGAGCTGCTGCATTGGACTGGCCTGGAGAAAAATGGCAACCTGCAAAACTGGGAAAAGCTGATGAACAGCTTCCGAAAAGCTTCCACAACCCAAAAGAAAGCTGACAACTCAGAAAATAATGTACAGCTGAAATCAGCCCTGATTAGAGGCCTATGACCAAGGCCCCTGCTTCAAGGTGACAGGATAAGTTAAATTTATTTTGATTTGATTGGTTTTCAGAGTTATTATTAGTGTTTTGGCATCACATTCTACAATTCAGGTTGTTTTTCTGTGAAAACCCAATCGTGGGGATTGTAATTACTGCCCCCTGGTGGAAACCAAGCGGTATGGGAGTTAAAATGAAGCGGAGATGCCGGTGTTGGACTGGGGTGGACAAAATTGAGAGGTCGCACAACACCAGGTTATAGTCCAACAGTTTTATTTGAAATCACAAGCTTTCGGAGCTATCGATTTGCTCCTTCCTCAGGTGAAGTAACTTCACCTGAGGAAGGAGCAAATCGATAGCACATTCTCCCCGTGTCTGCGTGGGTTTCCTCCGGGTGCTCCGGTTTCCTCCCACAGTCCAAAAATGTGCGGGATAGGTTGATTTGGCTATGATAAATTGACCCTTAGTGTTAGGGGGGGATTAAATAGGTGGGGTTATGGGGATAGGATGGGATATGTTAGGGGGAATTAAATACGTGGGGATAGGGTGGGATAGGTGCAGGCTCGATGTGGGGATTCTGTGTGAGAAAGCAGGGACAGGGTACTGGATTTTGGATGATCAGCCATGATCGTATTGAATGGTGGAGCAGGCTCGACGGGCCGAATGGCCTACTCCTGCTCCTTGTTTCTATGAAAGCTTGTGATTTCAAATAAAACTGTTGGACTATAACCTGGTGTTGTGCGACCTCTCAGTTAAAATGAAAGCAGTCCACTTACCGTTCTTTTTCCGCACTGCGCATGCCTGACTCAGGTTGGAGCCTCATGAAGTTATGCTAATCAAGGTCCTATTGCGTAGAATACACCCCAAAGCCATTTTTATGGCCTACTGGATAGAGCATCCGCTGTGCACACTCTCAGTAGAAGCTGTCGTACCAGAAGCAGAGGCCCTCCAAGGTACATAGGAATATAGGAACAGGAGTAGGGCATTCAGCCCCTCGAGCCTGTTCTGTCACTCAATTAGATTATGGCTGATCTGTATCTTAACTCCATCCACCCGCCTTGGTTCCGTAACCCTCAATACCCTTAACAGTGTCAGCTGTGGCTCAGTTGGTAGCACACTTGCCTCTGAGTCAGAAGGTTGTGGGTTCAAGTCCCACTCCAGGGACTCAAGCACATAAAGCTAGGTTAACACTCCAGTGCAGTGCTGAGGGAGTGCTGCACTGTCAGAGGTGCCGTCTTCCAGGTGAGATGTTAAACCGTAGGCCCCGTCTGCTCTCTCAGGTGGACATAAAAGATCCCATGGCACTATTTCGAAGAAGAGCAGGGGAGTTATCCCTGGTGTCCTGGCCAATATTTATCCCTCAACCAACATAACAAAAACAGATTATCTGGTCATTATCACATTGCTGTTTGTGGGACCTTACTGTGCGCAAATTGGCTGCCGCGTTTCCTGCATTACAACAGTGACTACACTTCAAAAGTACTTCATTGGCTGTAAAGTGCTTTGAGACGTCTGTTGGTTGTGAAAGGTGCTATATAAATGCAAGTCTTTCTTAACTAACAAAAATCTATCAATCTCAGTTTTTAAATTTTCTATTGACCGAGCCTCAACATCTTTTTGGGGAGCGAGTTCCAGATTTCCTCTACCCTTAGTGTGAAGAAGTGCTTCCTGACATCACCCCTGAACAGCCTAGCTCTAATTTTAAGGTTATGCCCCCTTGTTCTGGATTCCCCCACCAGAGGAAATAGTTTCTCTCTATTCTACACTATCAACTCCTTCAATCATCTTAGGCTGCAATTATATCACCCCTTTAACCTTCTATACAAGCCTAGCCATGGTAAGTGAAATACTTATTTTTGTGGAGGAAGGAGGAGTAGGATTTCTCCTCCAGACATCAGAAAAACTCTTTGGGCCATTGCCACACGGGTTCCCTAGCACCACATTCCCGAAAACCTCCCGGACCCTCCTCCCCGTTGAGGAATTGGGGGCAGGCAGCTCACCGGCTTCATTTAAATGAGATCCGGCTGTTAAGATGGAGCCGGCTTTCCCTTGCACCGCCCAGACTTTCTGCCCACGCATGCTGCCAGCAGAGCTCCCAGGAGTTAGAATTCACCCAATGGTTCAACATATGACATGCAAAAAGAAGTAGTTATAATGGGTGTGCAGTGGGACATGAACTTGTCACAACTTCCATCAGAGAACTTATAGGAGAAAAAAACTGAAATATACAAAAGTGTAAATTTTTGCAGTGGTGGATTTAGACACTATAGAAGGGAGCTCTGATAAAATGTCAAATGTATTTCCTAGGAAGGTCTAGAGGCATGCCCCACCCAGGAAATGTTGACTTTTAACACTTCATTGGTGCATCTTGGATGAGGGACTTCAGTTACATGGAGAGACAAGAGAAGCTGGGATTGATCTACTTAGAGCAGAGAAGGTTCAGGGGAGATTTAATAGAGGTGTTCAAAATTATGAGGGGTTTTGATAGAGTACATAGGGAGAAACTGTTTCTACTGGCAGGAGGGTGGGTAACCAGAGGACACAGATTTAAGGTAATTGGCAAAAGAACCAGAGGCGAGATGAATTTTTTTTTTTGTGCAGTGAGTTACTACAATCCGGAATGCACTGCTGAAAGGGTGGTGGAAGCAGATTCAGTTGTAACTTTCAAAAGGAATTGGATAAATACTTAAAGGAAATATTTGCAGGTCTACGGGGATAGACCAGGGGAGTGGGATTACATAAATTTAAAACAGAAATAGACAGTTTCCTAGAAGTAAAGGGAATTAAGGGTTACGGGGAGCGGGCAGGAATTTGGACATGAGTCTAGGTTCGGATCAGTCATGGCCCTGTGGGTAGCGTAGCGGGCCCAGGGGCCGTGTAGCCTGATCCTGCTCCTATTTCGTGTTAGGTTCAGGAGATGGTTCTGTGATAGTAGATTGGCGGTTAGGATCAGATCAGCCATGATCTTATTGAATGGCGGAGCAGGCTTGAGGGGCCAATTGGCCTACTCCTGCTCCTATTTCTTATGTTCTTATGTTCTTATTAATTGGATAGCTCTTTCAAATAGCTAGCACAGTCATGATGGGCTGAATGGCCTCCTTCTGTGCTGTACGTTTCAATGATTCAATGATCTTCTAGTATTTTGAAATGTACTGCAATTTAGCATTAAGAATAGGAAGACCTAGAAAGAATTCAGTAACACTGTTCTTTCATTAATTCAACATGGATTCCCTTTTCTGGGAAAAAGGCAAAATAAACGTAAGCTTATATGAATTAGCTTATTTGTCATTGAATTCATTACATACTTCAAATATTCTGTTTTAGAGCTTTATTTTATAGGCCATCTCCAGGAGCTGTATTTATTAGATTTTCAATTTTCTGTTTAATATGGTCAGAGAACCAGCCAGAAGCAACAACCTGCCGCTTAACAATATCATGTGAATATCAATTACGTAAAATACAAATATACCAATGTATCACAACTGGTCAACACATCAACAGCTCTCACTGTTGGCATGATGAGCAGATAAGTAAAACTATGAAAGCTGTTGCCTTGATTGAAGTTAAAACTGAACAACATTGAAAAGCAAATGTATCTGCTTGTGTTCTTTCAATGGCAAAAAACAGGACCAAAACATACTGACTGCCCCAGGCAGGAAAGATTGTGTTCATCAACTTGCCTTTGTGTTTTTTACTGTGAGATCAAAATAGGCAGAGCACTAAAAGAGAAAAACCTTCATTTCTGCCTACAACATTGTTACAAGTTTAGGAACTACTGTAGATACCTTCTTGTGTTCCGTCACTCCCATAAACGGTCTGAGTGCCTTACTTTTATGGAAGTGCCCTATATTTACTTGTATGACACATAGGGGGCGATTTTGCCAGCCCTGGGGAGGTGGGTTTGGAGGCGGGACTGCCGGGAAAATGGCAGAATTTGGGGGCGGGTGCCCAACCCGCCTCCATGCCATCTTGCCAGGAGGCGGGTAGCCGTCCCGCGCCGGGTCCCATCTCCTTGGAGGTGGGAAGGGATTAAAGCCTATTAACTGCCTGTTAACAGGTAGTTAACAGGCAGAAAATAGGATTATCCCCTTTTTGCCCTCACAAGTGCGGGCTTCCCGAAGGCTCCAAAACCCGTCAGCTCAGCGAGGCGAGTACTGGGTCTGCGGGGGTCGGGGGGGTGCAAAGGTGTGCTGTGAAGGTAAGTGATGGGTGCAAGAGTGGAGAGGTGAGTATCTGAGGTAAGTGCAAAGTGTTAGTAAAAGTGTACTTACCTTTGTTTCTCCCTGCAGGCTTCAGTCGGTGTGTATGCGGAGAGTCTCGGACCTCCATGTTGCAGATGAGAGATGTCCGTTGCATTCTCAGATGCAACAACCATCTCATTTCTGCAAAAGAAAGAGGTTTGATGAGGTCTTGAATTCAAGACCTCATCAAACTACATAGAATGTCAGTGTTTGACAGCTTCACAGAGCTGTCAAATGATGACAATTTATCTGTCAAAAGTTTTTGACAGATGAAACGTCATACGTTGACGTTCTCTGTAACCGGCTTTCCCTTAATTGGCCTGCTAAGTCCGCTGGGCGGGCTTAACAAGGTCAATCAAGGGAAAATAGCGTGGGTTGGCTACAAATCGATGGAGGCGGGACATAGACCCGCCAAGCAGTAGTCCCGCCTCCAACGCGCCCCCATTAACAAAATTGCCCCCATAGTAAAATTGCCCTCTTGTGATCTAGACTGGATATTCTTATCTTTCACACATGTGCTTCTTCAATCTCTCTTGAAGGCAGACCGAGCAAACACTTGATATGAATTAATAAGCTGCTTTATTTCACAGTAAGGTAAACATACAGAAGAGCACTACAGTAAAGAAAATAAAGAATGAACCACGCTTCCCCACTGCAGTGAGTTGTATTACTTGACTTAAACAAGATGACTTCGAACTGTCCTCCAACATTTATAATCTTAGTCTCGGCGAAAACCCTTGCAGCTTTCTTTTTAAAAATCTGACTGTCCTGACTGGTTTCTTGTTTCTGTGTTTTATCTTTCTCCAGTCACAGCCAGAAAGGGATCAGCACCGACCCAACACAATATGTGTGAGGTATTTTCCAATCACTGAGACACACGAACAAATTGCTTATTATTTATAGTCATGAGGAGACAAAATCAAGGTTAGCTCATTAGCATCCTAACTATTTATCATCTCTAAGCCTCTTTTTTAACTTGTGTGAATGCACTATGCTTTAAATCACAACATTTAAAAATAGTTCTTTTTTCTCCAAAATCATTCTGTGGAAAAATGGTCAAAAGATCCCGAAACATGACAGACATTTTAGGAGGTCTTGTGAACTACCCAACTAACAAGTCCCATCAGGTTTACATTTTGTCTGCAGCTGACTGCATAATACCCGCACTTGGGAAACCCGACAGCACCAGCAGGGACGTCATGCCATGTAAAGGTGCTTTACAATGTATTATGAAAGTAGTAAATAGTATGGAGCTTCAGTCCATGGGCAGATTGAATCAGTATCTCACACTAATGATCTATTGGATGAGAAGTTAAACTGAGGCTCTGACTGCCCTTTCAGGTGGACATAAATGATGCCATGGCACCATTCAAAGAAGAGCAAGGGAGTTACCCCAGTATCCTGGAAAATATTTATCCCTCAACCAGCATCACTAAGACAGATTATTTCATTGCTGTTTGTGGCACCTTGCTGTGCACAAACTGGCTGTGTGTTTCCCTACATTACAACAGTGACTACACTTTAAAAGTACTTCATTGACTGGAAAGCACTTTGGGACACCCTGAGGTCAAGAAGGGCACCAAATGCAAATCAATCAATTCATCCTTCCTTCCTTCCATCCCCTCTCCCTCCCTATGGCCTCATGCCATGCACACATGTACACAATAATTGTAGACTGCACTCTAGTAATACTGCCCTGTAGGTACACATGTATATATATTCATACTTACATCATCTTCACTATCAAGTTAAAAAACATTACATAATCATACTATATATGTTACACCGTTGTGTGTGTTTAAAGATTTATTTGATGCAGGAATACAGTATGTAACAGCACACCACTACATTACAAACCTATTACAGACATTGACAGGACATTTTTTTATTTTTATACTTAAAATAACTGCAGTAGCAATTTACATTCCAAACCCACCACCTAGTGGCAATATTTTAAAGTACCATATAATTCAAATCATTTAAACAAAGAAAAAAAAAGTACAACAGCATAATTATATTTTAAGATCCTATCAGGCCCCTGTCACCTTGTGGAGATTGCTGCACTAATTGCTAATTATTAAATATGAAATTATCTTAATAATATAGGTGAACATTTGGAATAATTTACAATTTGAGATACTAAAATTAAGATTTTATGAATGGTAAAGCTGGAAACAGTGTCTGCTGAATCATCTGTGTTTTATTTGAGTTCAGATTGTGGGTAATGCTGGCAAGGTTGTGTTTACTGCCCACCCCTAAAGCTTGAGTGGCAGATAGGTAACTACAGATCTATTCATCTTACTTCCAATGCATGCAAAACAATGAAATTGATTATCAGGAATAAATTTGAGGATAATCTGTTCAACAGTAACCTAGTTAACACTAGTCAGCATGGATTCAGAATGGGAAGATCCCGCCCGATCAACCTCCTTGACTTTTTTGAGCAAGTGACAACTCTAGGACTTAGGGTTGCCAACTCTGATTGTATGTATTGCTGGAGGTTTCATCACACGATCTCCTGCCTCCAACTGCCCCGCCCCTAGGCTCCCACCATTGGTCACCCAACACGTCCGTCCTTGCGATTCACCGCCTTCCCATGTCAATTGGAAAATGAACAGATTCTTCATTACCTGATTGGATAATTCTTGACTGTCAGTCAAAAAGCCTTTATTCCCATCTCCAATAATGCCAGACAGACGAATGAAGGTAACCTTGAAGACTACAACACCATCACTTGCTCTTACTCTGCCAAGCACCAACATAGAAATTGGCATCCTGCGTGATGTAGATAGTGAGTTGGGGACTGCAATTCAGGTTAGAACTGAGCACAAGTGAGCAGGAGCAGGTGGAAGTGGCAAGGAAGGCCCAGCAAAGAGCTAACAGGAGGGTCAACTCACATCCTAGCTGAAGAGGACAGGGATGCAGATTTCAGAGGTCTATCATTTAAAAGGAATATGATTTCTGTGCACCAGCAATTGTTGAATGCATTGGACTGCTGCCATGGAGCTTCCAAAACATGTTGGATAGTATGGTGGAGTCCACTACCAACTTGCATGGGGTTCTCACGCATGTCATTGACACTCAGTAGTTAATCATGGAGGGTGTGGTCACCTCAATGGCCACTGCAGCTGAGCCCCCTCTACAGGTTTCTTGCTTCCTTGGCCTGCAACACAAAAACACTGCTTGCTGAGTCATTTCAAAGTTAGGTAATTTGCAATTGTTCGTTCCTAAACAAGAGTCCTAAAACAGACAATATGCAACAGTACAGTGAGGCAGCCTTCAATGTATCGACCCACCAACAGTGAAAGGGTTCTAGGTAAAGGATGCTTAAGGCTAAGAAAGCATTCCACATAAGTGTACAAGTAGTTGCATGATACAATAATGGAGTTGTTGACTAATCATAGCAATCAATCTCGATCGATTAGTCTACAACAGACCCAGACATGAAGCGAGCAAAACCCCAGTGGTGGAGAGCTTTGGGAACCATAGGTCCAAAGTCACCTGTTCCTCCAAACATTTGTGTCTTTTTTTGTTAAATGACCTTTTTGTGGAAACGCGAGAGTCTACCCCAACACATTACATATAGGACCCTTCAGCCAGCAAAGGAGTCTTTCATCCCATCACTCTCGGTTGGATTTGAACCTGGATCACAAAGGGTGTAAGGCCAGCATCCACCTCACTGTGGCGCCCTTTTAAATAAAACTACTTTAAATAAAACCAGTCAGTGTCTTTTCTACAATTGAAATAAACATCCTCTTAGCTCTCAGGTTGTGGAGCTTGCAATCCTCCTCCCCAACACCCCCAAACTTCAACAACAACAACTTGTATTTATATAGCACCTTTAACGTAGTAAAACATCCCAAGGCTCTTCACAGGAGCGTTATAAGACAAAAAATTTGACACCGAGCCACACAAGGAGATATTAGGGCAGATGACCAAAAGCTTGGTCAGAGGTTGGTTTTAAGGAGCGTCTTAAAGGAGGAAAGTGAGGTAGAGAGGTGGAAAGGTTTAGGGAGGGAATTCCAGAGCTTAGGGCCTAGTCAACAGAAGGCACGGCCACCAATGGTTGAGCAATTATAATCAGGGATCCTCAAGAGGGCAGAATTAGAGGAGCGCAGATATCTCGGGGGCGGGGTTGTGGGGCTGGAGGAGATTACAGAGATAGGGAGGGGCGAGGCCATGGAGGGATTTGAAAACAAGGATAAGAATTTTGAAATCGAGGTGTTGCTTAACCGGGAGCCAATGTAAGTCAGCGAGCACAGGGGTGATGGGTGAACGGGACTTGGTGCGAGTTAGGACATAGACAGCCGAGTTTTGGATGGCCTCAAGTTTACATAGGGTAGAACATGGGAGGCCAACCAGGAGTGCGTTGGAATAGTCAATTCTAGAGGTAACAAAAGCAGGGGTGGAGACGGGCAATGTTACGGAGGTGGAAATAAGCGGTCTTAGTTATGCCGCGGATATGTGGTCGGAAGCTCATTTCAGGGTCAAATATGACACCAAGGTTGCGAACAGTGTGGTTCAGCCTCAGATAGATGTTAGGGAGAGGGATGGAGTCAGTGGCTAGAGAACAGAGTTTGTGGGGGGGACCGAAAACAATGGCTTCGGTCTTCCCAATATTTAATTGGAGAAAATTTCTGCTCATCCAGAACTGGATGTCGGACAAGCAGTCTGACAATTTAGAGACCATGATGCGGAGATGCCGGCGTTGGACTGGGGTGGACAAAAATGAGAAGTCGCACAACACCAGGTTATAGTCCAACAGATTTATTTAAAATTACAAGCTTTCGGAGCTGTCGCCCCTTCCTCAGGTAAAGTTTTACCTGAGGAAGGGGCGACAGCTCCGAAAGCTTGTAATTTTAAATAAATCTGTTGGACTATAACCTGGTGTTGTGCGACTTCTCAATTTAGAGACCGTGGAGGGGTCGAGAGAAGTGGTGGTGAGGTAGAGCTGGGTGTCCTCAGCGTGCATGTGGAAACTAATGCTGTGTTTTCGGATGATGTCGCCAAGGGGCAGCATGTAGGTGAGAAATAGGAGGGGGCCAAGGATAGATGCTTGGGGGATACCAGAAGTAATGATTGTGGTTCTCTGGCTACGATTAGATAGATAAGAATGGAACCAGGCGAGTGCAGTCCCACCCAGCTGGACGACGCAAGAGAGGCGTTGGCGGAGGATGGAGTGGTCAACCATGTCAAAGGCTGCAGACAAGTCAAGAAGGATGAGGAGGGATAGTTTATCTTTATCACAGTCACAAAGGATGTCATTTGTGACTTTGATGAGAGTTGTTTCGGTACTGTGGCAGGGGCGGAAACCTGATTGGAGGGATTCAAACATGGAGTTGCGGGAAAGATGGGCACGGATTTGGGAGACAACACACGTTCAAGGACTTTGGAGAGGAAAGGGAGGTTGGAGATGGGGCGGTAATTTGCAAGGACGGAGGGGTCAAGGGTTGGATTTGTGAGGAGAGGGGTGATGACAGCAGATTTGCGGGAGAGGAAGACAGTACCTGAGGAGAGAGAACCGTTAACAATGTCAGTAACATGGGAGCCAGAAAAGGAAGTTGGGTGGTCAGCCGTTTGGTGGGAATAGGGTCGAGGGAGCAGGAGGTGGGTCTCATAGACAAGGTGAGCACGGAGAGGTCATGAGGGGAGATCAGAGAGAAACTGAAGAAAGATGTGAGTTCAGGGCTAGGGCGGGGGGAACCTTAGAGGAAGTTTGGCCCAGTGGGCTAGTGGAAGGAAGGGAAGTGGCAGAGACAGCTGAACGGATGGTCTCAATCTTAGAGAAAAAGAAGTCCATGAGCTCCTCACACTTGTCGGAGGTGAGGGTGGAGGAGACAGGGGAGAGGGGTTTAAAAAGACGGTTAGCAGACGCCTCCACTACTCGCCTTCAAATAGCCACCTAACCTCAAAAGTACCATCGTTCGCAGCAAATTACCCAGCTTTCAGGAGAACAGCAACCACGACACCACACAACTCTGCCACGGCAACCTCTGCAAGACATGCCAGATCATCAACACAGATACCATCATCACACGTGAGGACACTACCCACCAGGTACATGGTACATACTCATGTGACTCGGCCAACGTTGTCTACCTCATACGTTGCAGGAAAGGATGCACCGGAGCATGGTACATCGGCGAGACCATGCAGACACTGAGACAACGTATGAACGGACACCGCGCAACAATCGCCAGGCAGGATTGTTACCTCCCAGTCGGGGAACACTTCAGCAGTCAAGGACATTCAGCCTCGGATCTGCGGGTAAGCGTTCTCCAAGGCGGCCTTCGAGACACACGACAACGCAAAATCATCGAGCAGAAACTGATAGCCAAGTTCCGCACCCATGAGGACAGCCTCAACCGGGATCTTGGGTTCATGTCACGCTACATGACGTAGAGTCATCCAGACTCGAGTCATCGTTGGCTTGTTCACAGATGTGATTTCCAGTAAAAAAAAGTAAAACGTTTAAAGTTTATGGTTTTCCATACAGACTGCAGCATTTGACACATTAGACCCCCTGTGACCCCACCTCATTGTCTTAGTTGTATCTTGCTATGTCTTTGATATAATGCCTTCCTGACTGACCTGATTGTTTCTCTGCCGAGGTGTGATAAAAGGCAGTCAGAAAGATTAACTGGAGTCGTCTGACATTGTACGCTGGCACAGGCATAGTTCTCTGTCTATAAATGCTTTGCCGATTCGTATTCCTTCACTTCACCTGACGAAGGGGCAGCAGCTCCGAAAGCTTGTGATTTCAAATAAAACTGTTGGACTATAACCTGGTGTTGTGCGACTTCTCACTTTAGTTTTTCTTGTTCAAGCTAGCTGATCATAGCTGGGGCAACTATAAGTGCAGCACAGCTGGCCTTGCTGCCATTAGGTTAGAGAGAGGGAAGAAGTCTGCTGGGGTTCAGGCTGCTGGTCGCTACCCAAGGATCTCTACTAAGAAAGCTCAAGCACAGTGGTTGGGAAAAGGATTCACTGCCTTGATTCGTTTGCAAAGAATGCCCATTTTGGGAGAGATACTGGAGAGCAGCCAGTACACATGAAAAAATATCAAAGCACAAGTCAGTGCCTTTAGGGGAGTAAGCAATGAAACTAGGGAGGAATAAGGTGAAAACAAAAGCCTTTTATACCCAGTGTTAACTTTAGGAATTACTTTAGGAAACCTGGTCCATTTTTTGTACTGAATGATGAGAAAGTAGATACAGTAAATCAGAAACTGGGAAAGGTGAGACCAGGTCAGATTGGAAATTTGTCAAACATGAGGCATTTTCACTGTTGTAAACGGATGGAACAGATGCGATATCAGGCGGTCTGGCCGACCCCTGGTCCAGAGGGAGGTAGGTTCCTGGGGACGGCCCTGATATGCAGAGGGGGCAAGCCAGAGCGGCAGCAGGCCCAGGCTGGCATGGTTGTGGCTGGGAGGAGCAGGAGTGCTCCTCCCGGTCTTGCAAAAATGAATTGCAACTCACCTTTTGGGTCCTCTTCAGCCGGGTCACCAGTTGATACTGGCTGGAGCATGTACGGTGCACATGGGACCCCCATTTCCATTTTAATTCCTCTGGTGTCAGCTTTGGCTCAGTGGTAGCACTCTCGCCTCTGAATCAGAAGATCGTGGGTTCATAATCCTACTCCAGACAGTTGAGCACATAATCTAGGCTGACACTCCAGTGCAGTACTGAAGGAGTGCTGCACTGCAGAATGTGCCATCTTTCGGATGAGACATTAAACCGAGGCCCCGTCGGCCCTCTCAGGTAGGTGTAAAAGATTCTATTTCGAAGAAGAGCAGGGGAGTTCTCCCCAGTGTCCTGGCTAATATTTATCCCTCAACCAACGTCACTGAATCATTTCTGATCATTATCTCATTATGTTTGTGGGAGCTTGCTGTGCACAAATTGTCTGCTACGTCTCCTACATTACAACAGTGACTACACTTCAAAAAGTACTTTATTGGCCGTAAAGCGCTTTGGAACATCCTGAGGTCGTGCAATGTGCTTTATAAATGTAAGTTTTTCTTTAATGGTTCTACCACCTGACTCCGGGAGCCACTCCGATTGCCCAGCGCTGGCCATGGTGAACATTGGTGTGGCCACAACCATGGTTATTGCCCACCATTTTCAGGGCGGAAGGGCTGAAAATTCAGCCCATAGTTTTTATCAGCACAGAAGGAAGCCATTCAATCCACTACATGTCTCAGTTTTTGAATCAGCTATCCATTTAGTCCCATTCCCCTGAACCCTTTAATTATCTCTTTTTCAAATGTTTACCCACGTCCCTTTTAAAAGCTATTATGGATTCTGCTTCCACCACTGTTTCCGATTGGTCATTCCGTGTCCTGAAACACTCTGAAAATTATCTTAACCTCTCCCTTTGCTGTTTTGCTGAATTAAATGGTAAAACTTATTCTTCCTTCGTGCACGCTGACGACACCCATCTCAACCTCACCTCACCACCACCTCTCTCAACCCCTCCGCTGCCTCTGATTTGTCACGCTGCTTCTCCGACATCTAGTATTGGATAAGCAGAAATTTCCTCTAATCAAATATTGGGAAGACTGAAGCCATTGTCTTCGGACCCTGCCATGAATTCTGTTCTCTAGCCACTGACTACATCCCTCTCCCTGGCCACTGTCTGAGGCTGAACCAGACTGTTCGCAACCTTGGCATCCTATTTGACCTTGAGCTGGGCATCCAACCCCATATCCTCTCCATAACCAAGACCGTCTACTTCCACCTCCATAACATCGCCCGTCGCTGCCCCTCCCTCAGCTCATCTGTTGCTGAAACCCTCACCCATGCCTTTGTTATCTCTGGATTTAACCTCACATTTTGCACCCTCTGTAAACCTGAGCTCATCTAAAACTCTGCTACCCTTATCCTAGCTCACACCAAGTCCTGTTTAACCATCACCCCTGTGCTCAGACATACATTGGCTACTGGTCCAGCAATGCCTTGAGTTTAAAATTCTCATCCTAGATTTCAAATCCTTCCATTGCCTCGCTTCACCCCATCTCTGTAACCTCCTCCAACTCTACAACTCTCTACAAGCTGCCTAGGCTCTAAGATCTGAAATTCCCTCCCTAATTCTCTCCACCTCTCCCTCTTCCTTTAAGACTCCCTGTCACCTGTCCTAATACACCAGTCGAAATTTTGCCTACCTGGGTGGGTCTGGTGTAGGCGGTGTCCGTGGCGGGTCGCGACTCCGCTGCTGGCTCCATCCCGCTGTTGAAAATTAACTTATCTTAATGGGGCCTATTAAGCCCACCCAGTGCGTTATCCGGCCCAATGAGATGGAGCGGGTCTGGTGACGTAATTCATGACGCGTTTTCAGCCGGGATCTTTCAAGGGACCATGGCCACATAACATTTGAAGTTTCATCTAACACAGTGCTGTCAGTGCACTACAGCATTGGAGTGCTGCAAACACTGATAATGACTGCACAGAGGCAGAGGGCTGCACCCAGGTTCACCCATGACTCCCTCCATATGCTTATGAAGGGAGTCAGAGCACGCAGGGAGGTCCTCTTCCCTTCCGATGGGTGGAAGAGACCTCCCCAGGAGATCAACACAGCCTGGTTGCAGATTGCAGAGGAGGTCCCAAGCAGGGATGTGTTCAGGAGCACCTGGGTGCTGTGCCGCAAATATTTTAATGGTCTCATTAGGTCAGGAAACGTTAGTACAAAGCCACACTCAACTGCATCCTGCTGTGCCTCTCATCACATCCCCATCACTCTGCCTTTCCTACGCTACTTCTGCACATCCTTACTCACACCAACATCGCTTGCACCTCCACCCATCCCTCTATCTACATTATCACATCCCCATCTCACTAGCCAGCCCTCACACTCACCCTCACCCTCATCCTAGTGCAAACATACCAACTAACAACACACAAGGGTAGGCACTTTGATGTTTTGTCCAATGTTTATGTAAAGTTTCTGCTAATGTGGTGTCAAACATAAAAATCTTTATTTTCAACACTTTCCAGTCTTGGACAGATTTGTGTGTACCTTTGGAAGTGGCTTAGTGAGTTGCAGTGAATGGTGAGACATAACGGTGCACCCCACAATGGTGATGAGTGTGAAAGGAATGGCAAGGTCACTGTAGGGATGCTTTATGGTGTTGGTGTGGGGTGGTGCCAACCTGGTGCATCATGTGGCAGCCAGGGTGTACAGTATAAAGTTAACTAAATCTGGCCATGATGAGGCCATCCCTGGCCTCCCAGGCAGCAATGTGGTCGGGGGCTGATGCCCTGTGTCCTGTGCAGCATCAGGTGATTGCGGTAAAGGTTGGTGTTGTTGTTGGTGCTGCTGGTTTTGGGACTCATTGTGGTCCGATTCTGAGGATCAAGGTGAGACAGTATAAATGGCCACCCATGTTGATGGAATAGATGGCAGGTGAAGTACAGATGACGGAAGCATTCTGTCAATGGTGAGAGAGTTCTTCCAATGAGGTGACAGTGGATGGATACTTTGCTGCAGAATCTGTGCTGGAAATGGACTGAGCAACAGCTTCTGCCTGAGGAAAGTGATCATCTGGTAGGTGGGAGCTTTTACTGTACATTTCATGCTGTCAACTATCAGCTGGAGCAATGGCCACAGAACTCCCACCTCAGGGTGACAGATGTGGTTCCCGAGCTGCGTGAATCCTCTGGCCATGCAGGGAAATTAAAAAGTGAAAAAAGGCTCTTAAGTGCCTGTAAACTACCTCATAATCATCTCAATTGGGTCGGGTCGGCTCCGCGATGACAGATGCACCTGGGGGAAAGGCGTGTGGGAGCGAGATGGCAGCAGGTTCCCGATCCGGTCAAAAATAAAAACTTTCCCACCCAACCCGCCATCGATCCCGCCCGCTACCACCCCGGAAAATGCCGGCCACCATGTGTGTCAGGGTCCAACTTTGTTTGATCACACTCCTGTGAAGTTTTACTGTGTTAAAAGCGCGATATAAATACAATTTGTGGTTGTTCCAAAATGTGCCGCCTCTCATGATGAAATTCAGTCGATGCAATTGGTACAATTTCTGTTTGTGTACGGTCACAAAATAAAGTACACATTCCACTAGCTTACTTTGAGAAATCGTACCTTAATGTAAAAAGCTAGCTTCGCTCTGCGATCTGTCCTACCAAGAGTGCAAAGGTTATTTCCCCCTCTTGCAACCTTTCTCTGCCGTAATTCCTTTCCCAGCCTTCTTGCTGCTTTAATAGCTTCTGATGCCTGTGTTGATTCTTAAAATGCCTCTCTTTAAAGACCAACAGAAATCAAAGAAATGTCGTAGCACCCAGGTGCTACATGTCCCCTGAATGACCAGACATTGCTAACAAATGGGGCATTGTTTGCAAACTCTTCAAAAATCAGCCCATCCCACATTTAAAACACCTCACGAAAAACACTGGCTTGACAATGTTGAGGCTGCCGTGAAACACGAATTAAGACTGAATCCATGTGTGGAAAACAAAGGCTTTTTAATACAACTGCATGGTCCAAAATGGCTGAAACCAACTGCTCCCAGAATTCTCTGGAAAAACCCTGAGGCCCCGCCCACTCCTTTTCTCCTGCCTTAAAAGCAAGATGCCCGATATTTTGTCCACGGACGGAAAAGTGGATAATGCCCGTTTAGGTGCCGATCCGCCACACAGCTCCCCCCAGAATCCGCTTAGGAGGTGTGGACGAGACGGTGCGGCGGTCTGATGGGCCGGCCGGAGCGGCTCTTGTAGGACGCCGGTGGACGTGGAACGGCCGGGCGTGGAGCAGCCGGGTGAACCGGCTTGAGGGCAGGTCGGCCGCGTGGTGGTGGACGAGCTACAGGGACCTGCTCACCGGGCTCCGAGTGTGCTGGCTTGAGTCGGTCAACCGACACATTTTCGGTCCTGTCGCCCACTTGCAGGGTGAAAAATTTGTCCCCAGCCTGTAGCACCTTGTAGGGCCCGTCGTACGGGGGTTGAAGGGGTCCGCGGTGGGCGTCGTGCCGGAAGAAAACAAACCGTGCCTGGTGCAGGCTTAGTGGGACGTGTGAGGTGGATTCGCCGTGTCGGGCAATGGGCACCAGGGCGAACTGCAGCGCCGGTGAGGCGAAGTCGTGGCGTTGCTGGTCGGCTGACCAGGGTGTCGTGGTGGTGGGCAGGAACTCGCTGGGTACGCACAGCGGCTGACCGTACACGAGCTCTGCTGCCGATGCGTGGAGGTCTTCTTTAACCGCGGTGCACAGGCCGAGGAGGACCCACGGAAGTCGGTCGGTCCAGGCGCCGTCCTGGAGGCTGGCTCGAAGAGATGCCTTCAAGGATCTGTGGAACCGCTCACACAGTCCGTTGGCTTCGGGGTGGTACGCTGTGGTGCGGTGAATGGTCACCCCGAGATTGCGTGCGACGGCGGTCCAGAGTTCAGAGGTAAATTGCGGACCTCTGTCCGACATCATGTCGGAGGGGACGCCGAACCGTGCGACCCAGGTGCTGACGAAGGCTCTGGCGATGTCGGCGGTGGTGGTAGAGGTCAGTGGAATTGCCTCGGGCCAGCGCGTGGTGCGGTCAACGATCGTCAGCAAGTGCGTGTGACCTTGCGACGGCGGCAGGGGCCCGACGATGTCCACGTGGATGTGGTCGAATCTACGCGAGGGGACGGTAAACTCCTCGAGGGGTGCTTTCGTGTGTTGCTGTACCTTGGCCCGTTGGCAGGCTAGGCAGGAGTTGGCCCAAGTACGCACATCCTTGCGAAGGCCGCGCCAGACAAAGCGGTTGGCTACCAATTTGATGGATGCGCGGGCGCCGGGGTGGGAGAGGTTGTGGAGAATGTCGAATACCCGGCGGCGCCAGGACGCTGGGACGACGGGCTGAGGTTGACATAGGGATATGTCGCACTTGACCGTGACTGCGGTCGGGCCACAGGCGCCGTCGGCCAGGCATAGCCCTGGTAGGTTGGTAGGTGCGGAGAGCAGATCAGGGTCGGTGATCTGGTCTGCTGCGAGTTGAGCGTAGTCGACTGCCAGGTGTGCGACGTGGATGGCGGGGCGGGAGAGGCAGTCGGCTACCACATTGTCTCGGCCGGAGACGTGTTGGATGTCCGTGGTGAACTCGGACACTGCCGCGAGCTGGCGCTGCTGCCTGGCGGACCAGGGGTCGGTTGTCTTTGCCATTGCGAATGTCAGGGGCTTGTGATCGACAAACGCAGTGAAGGGGTGGCCCTCAAGCAAAAACCGAAAATGGCGGACCGCCAGCAACAGCGCGAGGAGCTTGCGGTCGAAGGTGCTGTACTTTACCTCCGGGGGGCGTAGTTGGCGGTTGAAGAAGGCAAGTGGTTGCCAGGCGCCGTCGACCCACTGCTCATACACGGCGCCGACTGCGTGGTCGGAGGCGTCCATGGTGAGCGCTACCCTGGCATTAGGGCCGTGGGTGCGCGAGCAAGGTGGCGTTGGCAAGCGCGGTCTTGGTGGAGTCGAAGGCGGCGGACGCGTCTGCCGTCCATTCGACCGCCATCTTGCCGCTCCTGCCCTGGAGGGCTTCATACAGGGTCCTCATGAGGGACGCCGCTTTGGGGATGAAGCGGTTATAGAAATTCACCATCCCGAGGAACTCCTGGAGGCCTTTGATGGTGGTGGGGCGGGGAAATTGTTGGACGGCCTGCACCTTGGTGGGCAGGGGAATGGCCCCAGCATGGGTGATGTGGTGGCCGAGGAAGTCGATCTTGTCCAGGCCGAACTGGCATTTGGCTGGGCTGAGGATGAGCCCGTGGTCGCTGAGGCGCCCGAACAGGATGCGAAGGTGTTCGAGGTGTTCCTGCTTGGAGGAACTGGCTACCAGGATGTCGTCCAGGTAGACGAACAGGAACTTCAGGTCCCGAAGGACCAAGTCCATGAGCCGTTGGAATGCCTGGGCCGCGTATTTGAGGCCGAAGGGCATCCGCAGGAACTCGAACAGGCCGAAGGGGGTGATTACGGCCGTCTTGGGGACGTCCGCGGGGTGGACGGGGACTTGGTGGTAGCCGCGCACCAGGTCGACCTTGGAAAAGACTGAGCGGCCGGCCAGTCTAGCCGAGAAGTCCTGAATGTGCGGCACGGGGTACCTATCAGGGGTGGTGGCGTCATTGAGGCGGCGGTAATCCCCGCAGGGGCGCCAATCCCCACCTGGTTTGGGGGCGATGTGGAGTGGGGAGGCCCAGGGACTGTTGGAGCGGCGGATGATGCCGAGCTGTTCCATGGTGGCAAACTCGGTCCGCGCGATCTCCAGTTTGGCCGGGTCCAGCCTGCGGGCATGGGCGTACACTGGGGGGGGCCTGTGGTGGGGATGAAGTGTTCCACCCCGTGTTTGGCGGCCTCCGCGGAGAAGGTTGGATTGGTAAGAGCCGGGAATTCGGCAAGGAGGGCCAAGTAGTCATCCATGGCCCGGGCGTGGCACTGTGACGCCATGTCGGTGGGTTGACGGGGGGCCATGGCGCCCAGGATGGGGGACATGGTGTTCATGTCCACGAGGCGGTGACGAGGGATGTCTACCAATAGGCCGGGGGCGCACAGGAAATCTGCGCCGATGAGAGGGAAGAGCACCTTGGCAGTGATGAACTCCTATCGGTAGCGGCGACCAGCGAGGTCGAGGGTGACTGTCCGGGTGCCGTACGTCCGGATTTCCGAGCCGTTAGCAGCAGCCAGCGCCGGTCCTCGTTCGCCCTTTTGGATGTCGAGGGAGGAGGCCGGGATGATGCTGAGCTGAGCTCCAGTGTCGCACAGGAACCGGCGGCCGGTTTTGTCATCCGTGACGTACAGCAGGGAGCCCACGTGGCCCACGGCCATCGCGGGGGCTGGTACGGGGGCGGATTTGAAAGAGCAGGGAGGTGTGCACCGTTGTGCCCTGGCGCCGAACCGTGCGTGGTAGTAACAGTGGCCCGGGTTAGTGGGGCGCGAAGGCCCCGTGGGCCTGGTGGCTGGTCCTTGTGGCCGCGTGGTGGCCGGTGAGGGGCGCGCCCAGGCATTGGCTGCCAGGTCCGGAGTGACGGCGCGGCTGGAGTGAGCGGACAGCAGCTTGTCTGCCTCATCGGCCAGGGCTTCCAGGTTCGTGAGGCCGGACGCCACGATCGCTGGCCGGATGCTGAGAGGGAGCTGGCGGATGAACAGCGTGCGGAAGAGGGATCCGGGTGGGCTCTCGGTGAGGGAGAGCATGTGGGAGAGGAGGTCTGACGGTGAGGCATCACCGAGGCCTGGAAGGTCAAGGAGGTGGCAGTTTCGCTGGTATGCCGAGGCCGTAAACTTTTTAAGGAGCGCTGCCTTAAGAGGTGCATACTTGCCTTCCTCTGGTGGGTTCTGCAGCGCTGTCCAAACCTTCGAAACTGTGGCGCTACCGAGTGATGTGACGAGGTAGTCGTACTGCGTCCCATCTGTGGTGATGTTTCGCAGCCGGAAGCGGGATTCAGCTTGGAGAAACCAGGCTTCGGGCTGGTTTTCCCAAAACTCCGGCAGTTTCACGGAAACTGCGTTCGTGTCGCCATTGCAGTGCTCGGAATACGTTCTGAGCGTCGGGGTCACCAATGTCGAGGCTGCCGCGAAACACGAATTAAGACTGAATCCATGTGTGGAAAACAAAGGCTTTTTAATACAACTGCATGGTCCAAAATGGCTGAAACCAACTGCTCCCAGAATTCTCTGGAAAAACCCTGAGGCCCCGCCCACTCCTTTTCTCCTGCCTTAAAGGCAAGGTGCCTTAAAGGCAAGGTGCCCGATATTTTGTCCACGGACGGAAAAGTGGATAATGCCCGTTTAGGTGGTGATCCGTCACAACAACTTGGAATGGACTATCTGGGGTAGATTACCATGTTTAGCCAAGCTTCTGCCCAAAACACTTCTTACAGATAGCTCACGTCGGAGTCCTATTTGTAGAAAAAATGGCCACAGAATCCCAAACCAGAACCTTTCTAATCTTTTTATTTCTCCTCTATCTTTTCTATATTCCATTTGATTTATTTTTGTTGTTAGCCCTAGATTTTCCACTTGCCTTTTTGTGTCTCATTTTAATTTCCCTATTCTTCAAAGAAGCTCCAGTTTTTGCTGCACCACATTTACTTCTTGTGGGACTATTTCTATTCCGTATCATAATTAGTTCCTGTTTGAGCATTTCCCATGGTTTTGTATTGTCTTATTTGTAATTTTTTTCTTTCCCTTTTACCTGGGCTAGTTCCCTTCCAGTCAAGTACCTTTATCTTTGTTCAGCTTCCAGTCCTGCCCCAGCTAGGGTTGCCAACCTTCCAGGATTACCCTGGAGTCTCCAGAAATTAAAGACTAATGTCTAGGACACTGCTATGAGCAACCCAGGAGAGAAATGATAAGGGCAATAAAAAATTGTGTTTTTATTTAATTTTCTTTGAGTACTTTTGTTTACTAGTTATAAAAATATTGGACATGGGGGGAAAAAAGACTTTGACTGACAGTCAAGAATTATCCAATCAGGTAATGAAGTCTATTTGCTTTCCCACTGACATTTGAAGGCAGTGTGATATGAGGATGGGCATAGAAACATAGAAACATAGAATCTAGGAGCAGGAGTAGGCCATTCAGCCCGTCGAGCCTGCACCACCATTCAATACGATCATGGCTGATCATTCAAATCCAGTACCCTGTCCCTGCTTTAATCCCCACAGTACACATATCCCACCCGACCCCCATAACCCCACGTATTTAATTCCCCCTAACATATCCCATCCTATCCCCATAACCCCACATATTTAATCCCCCCCTAACACTAAGGGTCAATTTATCATAGCCAAATCAACCTAACCCACACATTTTTGGATGGTGGGAATGTGGGGTAGAGTGGTTGGAGGAAGGAGGTCATCTGATGAATCCTCCAGAAACATGTCTAACGAGAGTTGGCAAACCTAGCCCGAGAGCCTAAGCCACGTCTCTGTCTCTCATGTTCCCCACAGCTTTAGATCTGTAACATTTTGAGATTTTTACCTACTTGACCTGGACAGGATTTTAGTTTATTTATTATGTTGTTGCTATGAAGTTTGATTTGGTAAACAAAGGGCCACCTCCCAGAGACAGACAAGCTAGTTGGTATGTTGTTTAGGATGAATTAGTTGGAATATCAGCCATTTAAGAATTGTTAATCCCATCAGTTTGAGACAAGTAGAAGTCACTCAACACATTCTGGAGCTGTGTCTAGCACGTGGGAGGCTACACACCATGCAGGACCCTCGGTCGAGACTCCAAAAGGCGCCTGTTTATTCCCCCGACTATGGAATATGGACTTGAAAATTGAAAGCCAAAATTTTTCAATGTATCCAACAACGCACAAAATTCCAGACAGTATGGAGTTTCAGTCCTTGTCAATTTGAATCAGGATCTCACACTAATACCAAATACCTGCCCTTTGGCTTCACACCATCCAGTCATTGCATTGGATTAGTTATAAAACATTCTAGCAATACTGTCCTTACATGTTCTCATATTCATATAATCTTCATTGTCAAATTAAAATATTTAACAAAAATATGCAGTAAATGTTACACCGTTGTGTGTTTAAAGGTTTATTTGATGCAGGACTACAGCATGTAATAGCACACCACTACATTACAAAACTATTACAGTAATTGACAGGACTATTCGTCAGTTTGTACTGAAAATTACTGCAGCAGTTTACATTCTAAATTGTTCTGAACCCACCACCTCGTGTCAATAATTTGAAGTCCCATATAATTCCAAGTATTTACTAAGAAATAAAGTAAAAAGATATTGCAGCAGCATATTTCTATTTGTAGATCCTATAAGACCCAAGTCACCCTGCTGAGATTGCTCCACTTACATGATAACTGGCAAATACTGAACCACAAAATTGTTTTAGCATAAATATACATGGTAGGGTTGAGCATTTAGACTTCGGACCCCTCAAAATTAGAATTTTATGAATTGCAACTCAGCCTCCAAAGCTCAGGAAATCCAGTCCTATTTGCGGTTATATTTCTTATTCACTGGTTTGTACCATTTGAATTTTAAGAGACTGGAGATTTGGAAATGGATGTTCTTAGTGACATTGGTGGATCAATTCTAAATTAGAACACCAAGGTCTTTTAACATCAGCAACTTGAGATATAGACAAATAAACGGAACATGGATTTAAACTTTATATGCAGCCCTCAGGGGCTCCATGGTACGCACCTACATAGCTTACAAAGGCAGAAGCTTAGACACCCTTGCTCTAATCTCTCATAGCAGGTGGGCACATTCTACATCAGACTACCTGGGAACTAGGATGTATTCCATCCCTTTCCCAGAACTGGTAGTAACTCCGACACATTCTCATATCATCCTTCTGCCATCAGCATCAGAACTCGCACAAAAAAATATTTTTGTATCGTTAGAAAACCCATCTCTGTGAAACTCGGATCCTCCCCGCAAAACTTGCAGTTTTCCCTGTCTTAGCACAATCTCACTCTCGCTGCCTGCATCCAGTGTGTTTCTATTCTCCATCCTTCTCTCACCAAATCTCTACCACCTTACTATTGTCAGAATCCAAAGTAACGCCCTAACTAAATGGCCAGACAATCATACATTAAACTGTCAGGGAAATTGAACATCACAAATAAAAGAAAAATACAATTTCCTCGTAAGTCACTCCCAGACACCAACACCCAGTACAGTCTTAATGTCAAACATTTGGTGTGACAGAAAATTGGGCTGTGTCTACATTTATAACAAAAATACCAGAAGAGGTTTGGAGACATCCACATCTGGATGCTCCAAATGTTCAACCTTAGCAGGTGGTAAAGGAGCTAACCTAAATGCATGATAAGATTCACAATCAAACCACACAAATGTCTTCAGGCACTAAGTGGCCAAAGAGAAAACCAATGTAACCTTAAGAGTGATCTCAAAATGTTCAATGTGCTAGGTGCTCGAGATCCACTTTTGTTGGGGATTTAGAAATGAAATTTTGGCCCTTTTCACAGGATTTTTTGAGCATCTAGGATTTTGAAAGAGGCGGCCATTGGAATAGTGGACGCATTGGTTGTCATCTTCCAAAATTCTATAGATTCTGGAACGGTTCCTACAGATTGGAGGATAGCAAATGTAACCCCGCTATTTAAGAAAGGAGGGAGAGAGAAAATGGGGAACTACAGACCTGTTAGCCTCACATCAGTAGTTGGGAAAATGCTGGAATCTATTATAAAGAATGCAATAACTGGGCACTTAGAAACAAATAGTAAGATTGGGCAGAGTCAACATGGATTTATGAAAGGGAAATCCTGTTTGACAAACCTATTGGAGTTCTTTGAGGATGTAACGAGTGGAGTAGACAAAGGGGAACCAGTAGATGTGGTGTATTTGGATTTTCAGAAGGCCTTCGATAAGGTCCCACACAAGAGGTTGGTGAACAAAATTAGGGCACATGGAATTGGGGGTAATATACTAGCATGGATTGAGAATTGGTTAACAGACAGAAAACAAAGAGTAGGGATAAACGGGTCTTTTTCAGGATGGCAGGCTGTGACTAGTGGGGTACCGCAAGGATCGGTGCTTGGGCCCCAGCTATTCACAATCTATATCAATGATTTGGATGAGGGGACTAAATGTAACATTTCCAAATTTGCTGATGATACAAAGCTAGGTGGCAGTGTCAGTTGTGAAGAGGATGTGAAGAGGCTTCAGGGGCATCTCGACAGGCTCTGAGTGGGCGAGAACATGGCAGATGGAATATAATGTGGATAAATGTGAAGTTATCCACTTTGGTAGAAAAAACAGAACGGCAGAGTATTTCCTAAATGGTGAAAGGTTGGGGAATGCAGATGCTCAAAGGGACCTGGGTGTCCTTGTACATGAGTCACTGAAAGTGAATGTGCATGTGCAGCAAGCCATTAGGAAGGCAAATGGCTTCATTACAAGAGGATTTGAGTACAGGAGAAAAGAAGTCTTACTCCAATTATATAGGGCCTTGGTGAGACCACAGCTGGAGTACTGGTGTACAATTTTGGTCTCCTTACCTAAGGAAGGATATACTTGCCATAGAGGGAGTGCAACGAAGGTTCATGAGATTGATTCCTGGGATGGCGGGACTGTCGTATGAGAAGAGATTGAGTAAACTAGGCCTGTATTCTCTTGAATTCAGAAGAATGAGAGGGGATCTCATTGAAGCATACAAAATTATCACAGGGCTTGATAGGGTGGATGCTGGGAGAATGTTTCCCTTGGCTGGGGAGTCTAGAACCAGGGGCCACAGCCTCAGGATAAAGGGTAGGCCATTCAGGACTGAGAGGAGAAGAAATTTCTTCACACAGAGGGTGGTGAATCTTTGGAATTCTCTACCCCAGAGGGTTGTGGAGGCTCAGTCATTGGGTATATTCAAAACAGAAGTCAATAGATTTCTGACTAGTAAGGGCATCAAGGGATATGGCAATAGGGCCGGTGAATGGAGTTGAGGCAGAAGATCAGCCATGATCTCATTGAATGGCGGAGCAGGCTCGAAGGGCCGAATGGCCTACTCCTGCTCCTATTTCCTATGTTCTTATCTTCCTCCCAATAACATTTGATACAGAAACTGGAGCCCATACAAAAACATTTTGTACTGATGGAGCAATGTCCGCTTACACTTGAGGTGAACCTCAGAACTCCTTTGGAAAGACTTGCGTACAAGCAAGTTGCCTGTGCTAATAGAGAGGGAGGTCTCTACCTGCATCTCCTACCCTAACTCCACGTTCAGTGCTTCTTTCATCCCACCTCTTGCATAAGGTTTCTGCTTTTGTTTACTAGCCAGGTGAGGGTCAGAGTTGCATTACTCCAATGCTCCTCAGTCTCTAAGTCATCTCCACCAAATCCAGGGACTGTGTGCCCACCTCACCTCTCAACACTCAACTCTGGTCTACAAAGCAACTGAAAATGGAAAGATAGAAGGAGACAAGAGAAGATAATGGAGAAAGAAAACAAGGAAGGAAGGGGAAAAGCCAAGGCAAGCAATTGCAAACCAGGACAAGCCAGCATGAACCATTGTAATTTTACATTTCCATAATTGAAAATCACTGTAGAGAGAAAGGCAGCAGTTAATACTTGTATTAAATATCAACAGTTTGGCATTGGAGTGAAAACTTGGGCCGTAGTGAGAACTTTTAAGACCTTAACCCTTTAGGAAAGCTAGTACCATTTCAATACTCAAGACACAATTCAGTTGTACGCTGCTCCAGACTTTTACTACTATTTGTACACATCTACAGAAAGTGATTAGTCACCAAAAACATTATTTTATAACAAACAGTAATTAGATAAACCCACATGAAGATACAATTACATAGCAAAAATAGCACTAAATTCTTAAAACCATTAACAACCAATGATAATCTTGTCTCCTTTTCCTGGATTCTGAACAAGTGTCAGTAAAGTGAATGCATTACAATACAAACAGCAGTAGCACCACTGGTTCACACTTTATATTTCAAAATACAGATTATACATCAAGATAGAAAACCAGAGAGACCATTTGTGTTTGAAAAGTTACCTGCAAACAGCTTGAGAAGAATCTCCGCTTTACCTCATGACTCACATAGTTAAATGCCACACAATTCACCACTCTAATGCGTGGCAGTATCTATACAGCTCAAGACAGCAGCAGCGAGATTTCCTAAACAAGCAGAAGCCCACGGAACTCAAACTGAATGTCCCCACTTTACACACATTTCTGGTGATGATGGGATTGGACGGGGTGACAAATCAAAGCCACTTCTCTTTTGGATCAATAGAAAATGCATGATTAGACGATGTATTACCAAGGTTGGTATGTGAAATCGAGGACTAATTTTGGCCACGGTGCACAAACAGGACAATGGCAAGCACACGTGAATCTCCAAACCAACAGGTGGTTAATTGTCGCAACGTCTGTAAAACCAACTTGCATCAACACTATACAGAAGTAGATTGGAGGGAATGGGGGAGGGGTGTACCACAACTGGATCCCACAATAAGGAAATGGATGTTAGCCATTGCTCCACTTTACCCGAGTTGTAGAATTGTGACATGAACACACGATAAATGAATAGCCCATTTGGTCCGAAAGCTACTATTGCAAAGCTCTCCGAACGATAAAACAATTCACTCCAAATAACAGATTTCCATTGTCGCTTGTAAGATCTCTGGCTGTGGCCAGTTACAGAATACGTACAAATGGATCTGTAAACAGTTTAAAATCTGGATATAAAAATATAGAATTATTTGAGCAATGGCATCACAGGACTTTTTTTTTAAAAACTCACTTTATTTCAGATGTAATAATGCTACTATATTCCTCAACAGGTCAGCAGAAAATACTGAACTAAATCACTATAGTCCATAATTGCTTGGGCCCTTCCACTGCAACATTCCTGACAGCTTCATAAACACAATTGCTACTGTATTAAGCAGAGAAATTTTAGCCCCTACACATATACAGGTCCTATCAAACGCGAAACAAGATGTTCTGAGTAGCTTCCCTGATGTTTGATTATCCTATAATAAATAGGTTCAGTCAGGGTGCTAAATTAGCAGACCTCAGCGGGGTTGACACTATAATAGCCCTCAGCGCCCATGGGCTAAGGAAAGGAAAAGGCAGCCAAGGCTCCTTGTCCTGATCAAACTGCAGTGACTCCTTGTGGAAAGTGTACTTATGTGGGTATTGGGACAGGATCAGGCTGTGATCATCAAGAGATATGTCACAATTTAAAAGCATTTAAGTTTACTTAGAAACTTCAACTGTCAGAAATTTGCTCATTGTAAACATTTATTTTTTCTTCTAACTAGCAACCTCCGATCACTACATATAATCCCCCTATTTTATTGGAATGTATTAAAACCCACTGGTCACATAATATTTGTGCAAATTTGGTGCTCTGCTATTTGCACCTCTTCCTCTGGTTATTGAACCAGAATTTCGAGCGTTTCACATTCTGTGGCATTATTCTAGAATAGTCTAGCTGCAGCTTCTTCTAACACAGGTAATTATTTCAACAAAGCTTTCTGGAAAACGCAGGGAGAACCACGCCAGACTGAATAGACTCAGAATTTAATCAATGGCAGGTTCATTTGTTTAAACAATAAAGGAAAGTTGTGCCAAGCAGTCCTTATTTTATATTTTAAAAAGCCACCATTCAATGGGACTTCTGTTTATTTTCAAAAATGCCAATCTCCATGTTGCTATGGAGACCCTCGAGTTGGGTCACTCTAATGGTGTGAATTATGGAGTGTCCCGAAATGTCCCAGAGGAGCGCCGCCTCAAGCCAACAATGGGTGCAACTTCAAAAAGGCAGAGGAGTTAATCCAGACTTTCCTGACTCCCGCAAACCATGCAGCAGACTAAGGAATCTGTATTCCCAGCTTTACTGTGGTTTCCCAACACTGGGCTTTTAGGCTACATCCACACTACCTGCTGCAGAGCCACTCCACGACACCCCCCATCACTAACATCACCATAACAGCCCAGCAAAGAGTGACCAAAGTCAACAGTCTCCATGGCAGGATGAAAATGGACACTTAAGAATAAAAGCACCAATATTTATTTTTATTATAGTCTATTATTTTCTTCTATAAAAAGGGGAGGGAGAAGTACGCTAAAAAAAAGCTGCATTAATACAAGAGAAATATTCCCATCGTGGAGGCTCAGCATTTTGATTGTCAAGTTTTAAGTCTGTCAAATTCAAGTGCTGTGTCACGTTGTTTTATAATGATAGGAGTTGGGTATCTGCATGAACGATGTCTTGTGCCATGTATCTGGAACAGTTTTTAAGGTAGATTTTGTTTACGATTTCTTGTCATCTTCAAACTCGTTTTCTGTTAGACAGCACATTGCCAACTTCTGAGTGTGCAAAGAGAAGAGATCTAGAAGAAAAAAAATCCATCAACCAACCAGCAGTTTTTAATAGCAGGGTTTGACCTCAATCCCAGAAACATATTAAGTTACTAAATACATAAACTTTGTATCTGCACAGCAAGTATCTTAAAAATAACAAATTGGAACTATTTTCACTTTGGACTATTATCTTGAAAAATCAGCCTGCCACATGTAATTCTAACAAATGTGTATCAGGTTCATATTTAAGCAACAAAAAGAAAGAGAGAATATCGACAGCAATAGATAAAGAGAGAGAGTTGCACCTGGTTAATTATAGGGTTTACTTACAGGAACATACTTGTAAATACTTGCAGTTTCAAATCTACAGAAGCAGCTTTCTCCAGTTAGTGTGCACACTTTGCTAACCCTCAGCACAGAGGCTGCTCCTTTCATTAACTAATTTGCAATTCAATCACAATGCCTGTGAAAAAGCATTCTGATTGGCTGCATCACCACCAAGCCTGATGGTGCATAGTTGGATGTGATTCAGGATACCCACACAATACATGAACAATTGATGGGGTAACAACCGACTAGCACCTTACAGTCAGAGCTCAGGCAGTGATCAACAGAAGCTGCAAAAAAAAGACAGTATTGGCTCAAACTGATTAAATAGCAACAATACCATGCAACAACAACTTACATTTATATAGGATCTTTACCGTAGTATAAACGTCCCAAGGCGCTTCACAGGAGCGTTATCAAACAAAATTTAACACCGAGCTACATAAAGAGATATCAGGACAGGTGACCAAAAGCTTAGTCAAAGAGGTAGGATTTAAAGAGCATCTTAAAGAAGGAGAGAGAGGTAGAGGTGGAGAGGTTTAGGGAGGGAATTTCAGAGCTTAGGACTTGGGTAGCTTGAAGGCATGGCCGCCAATGGTGGAGTGATGAAAATCGGAGATGCACAAGAGGTCAGAATTGGAGGAGCTCAGAGGTTTTGTAGGGCTGGAGAAGGTTATACAGATAGGGAGGGGCGAGGCCTTGGAGGGATTTGAAAACAAGGATGAGAATTTTAAACTCGAGGCTTTGCCAGACTGGGAGTCAATGTAGGTCTGCGAGCACAGGGGTGATGAGCGAACGGGACTTGCTGCAAGTTATGATATGGACAGCAGTTTTGGATGAGCTCAAGTTCATGGAGGGTGAAGGGTGGGAGGCCAGTCAGGAGAGCACTGGAATAGTCGAGTCTAGAGGTAACAAAGGCATGGAGTAGAATGAATGGGCCTATATTCTCTGGAGTTTAGAAAAATGAGAGGTGATCTCATTGAACAGTCTAAAATTCTTAGACAGCTTGACAGGGTAGATGCTGAGAGGCTGTTCCCCTAGCTGGAGAGTATAGAACTAGGGGTCATAGTCTCAGGAAAGGGGGTCAGCCATTTAGGACTGAGATGAGGAGAAATTTCTTCACTCAGAGGGTTGTGAATCTTTGGAATTCTCTACCCGAGAGGACTGTGGATGCTCAGTCGTTGAATATATTCAAGACTGAGATTGATAGATTTTTGGACATTAAGGCCGCGATTTTCTCAGTGGAGGCGGCTTTGATGTTCGGTGGGTTCCGGTCCCGCTGCCGCTTTCAGCCACCCAGGAATGAAGATTTTCCCTTAAGTGGCCTGATTAAGGTCCCTGTGCGCGCTACCCGACCCAATCAGTGGGTTCGCGTCTGCTGCTCGCCTCTGCTGACGTCTGTCAGCCAGCTGTATTTAAGGGGCCCAACCTTTCCTGCTGCTTCTCGGTGTACCATTGTGAAAATGACTGCTACAAGAGCCAAGGCCTCTCCTCGATTTGATGACGACTCCCTCCATGCTCTTGTGGAGGGAGTAAGAGGGCGCAAGGAGGTTCTGTTCCCCTCATCCGGATGGAGGAAGCCTCCTCAGCAAAGCAAAGCAGCCTGGCTGCAAATTGCTGAGGAGGTTAGCGCCAGGTCTTTGTGTGCACACAACTGGGTTCAGTGCAGGAAAAGGTTCAATGATCTGCGACGCTCAGCAAAAGTGAGTATAACATCACACTTACCTTCAATCTGCTTCCTATCTCCTCTCATCACCAGCACTCTGCATTGTCAACCTACTCCTGCACATCCCAATTTACCCTTGCATCCCTTGCACCCTTAACCATCCCCCTCTCTCTATGTACAGAATCACTTGACTATTCTACTATGCACCCCTCACACTCGCTATCACTGTTATGCAATGACAACAACTAACAACGCACATGGAGGGCCCTTGGTATTGGCACCTCACTCCATCTTTGTCTCCCTCTAAGCATCTATGCTATGGATTCTCTACACTCACTCCAACATTCTCACCCAAACTCTACTTGTGTCCCTCATTGCAGGAAAAGAAACCCCACAATAAGAGGGAGGGGGCCAGGACAGGAGGAGGGCCACCTTGGATTGCCCACTTGACCACCGCTGAGGAGGCTGCTCTGGACATCATCGGAGGTGCTGAGGATCTGGAAGTGGGGGACGGTCAGACGGGTGCAGTAGAGCAAGCTGGTGACAGAATAGATTTGCAGCCCTCTCATTTACGTTGCATGAGTGACTGATATGGCATCTGATGTTGATACAGATTTTGAGTTATGACCATCTGCATAAGTCGATGTGCCTGCTACGTTAATATCACATGTCTAACTTATGCCTTTACTCCCCCACAGGACCATCGAGAGCCCCCCTCCTCACTGTCCAGGAGGAAGAGCCGGAAGACTCCTCAGAGGAAGCTGCAACCTCTGAGGGCGCAGTGTCAGCAGAATTGAGCGCACCCAACACCAGCGCAGATACGCACACCTTGGTGGGCCCTTCGCGAGATAGAATAATGTTGTCACCTGGTGTATCACAGCTCACAAGTAAGCATTAGCAGATGGTGGAGACAGGGACAGCAGTGGAGAGTCCTCGTCGAGGCTACAGGGCTCTCCTAGCTCTGCTCAGCTGCATGTAGACCCTGTGCCTCTGAGGCCATCCAGAAAGAGAGTAGTGCTGGAACTCCAGGAACAAGTGCAGGAGTCTCTGACAGGTTTTGCATCCAGGGTAACTGCGAGTGTGCAGAGAATGGAGGAGTCTGTCTCTAACACAAGCACTGCCTCTGTGGAAGCAATGGCGCATGAACGTTCCGCCATGGAGAGGGTGGCAACCGCCATGGAGGACATAATTCGCCAGACTAACGAAAACATGGTCACTCTTCAAAGTAGATTGTCTGCTATGGAGGAGAGATAGACATTTATTGAGAGAGACACCAGAGGTTCATGGACGTCATTGTTATGAGGACCGTCAGTACAGAGACGGGTCCTCGTGGCCCCACTGATGTGCAGCAAGGTGCTGTCCAGCCACTTGCTAGCACTGAAGTGCGGCTGACCCATGAGAGGGATGTTGGTGGCAGGCAACAAGGAAGTGTGGGCTCCTCTCCAAGCGCTCACACTCCCATGCCACTGTGGAGCCCTCGGTCAGAGCCCCACCAGATTCCTCACCCAACTGAGATGGCAGTCTCAGCCCCTGCACAGCCGCAGGAGCAGCAGACACCCTTGGCTGGTGAGTACTGTAGGGCTCCACCTGATCTGTCGAGGCATCTGAATCGCATTTTGAGCAAGCCGATGGTTTGCTCGATGATGACTCTGGTGGAAATGTGGCTCTCATTGTAGCGCTCCTCAGCTTCGTTTAATGGCCTCCTCAACGGTGTCATTAGCCACGTCTTCAGGGGATAGCCCTTGTCTCCAAGTAGCCATCCGGAAAGTTGGGTTGGCGGATTGAAGAGCTGAGGCACAGTAGACTGCCGCAGGATGAACGAGTCATAGCAACTGCCAGGGAACTTGGCGCAAACATGCATAATGTTCTTCCTGTGGTTACACACCAGCTGGACGTTAAGGGAGTGGAAGCCCTTGCGGTTGACAAATACAGCTGGGTTGTGATGGGGTGCCCTAATGGCTGCATGTGTGCAGTCTAGCACACCCTGCACCCTTGGCAAGCCTGCCATATTTGCAATGCCAACCGCACGCGCGGTTACACTTGCTTGATCCGTGGAGAAGTGGATGTAATTGTGCGCCTTTGCAAAGAGAGCATCGGTAACCTGTGTGATGCAAGTGTGTGCGGCCGATTGGGAGATGCCGCTGATGATCCCTGGAAGGACCCAGAAGCAAAAAAATTGAGGGCATTGGTGACATTGACAGCCACTGGTAAGGGGTGTCCACCCGCTCCTCTGGGCTCCAGGTGTTGCTGCAGCATTATGCAGATGTCAGCGACTACCTCTCGCGAAAGTCTCAGCCTCTTTTGGACAGTGCTGCTCACTCAAGTTGAGGAAGCTCATCCTCGGCCTGTAAACCCTGTGTTGGGGGTATCTCCTGCGGCGCGGTACACCCCTGCGCTGACACCCTCTGCCCTGTGCAGCATCAGGTGGGTGAGGAGGAGGTTGGCGCTCCAGTTGTTGGTGCTGCCGTTGTGCCTGGTCCTGCTGCTGCTGCGGCTGCTCTTCCTCCGAATCCTGAGGACCAGGATGAGAGGGTATAAATGGTTCCTATGCTGCTGGTATATATCTCAGTTGAGGACCAGAAGTTATAAGCGCTCAGTCAGTGTGGGGAGAGGGTTTTCCCAGGAGGTCACAGTGCAAATGGATCTCAGTTTCACCACTTACAAGCTCAGTCGACCTGCAAAAAGTGTTCCAACACCTCAAAAAACAAAGTTCTGTCATCTGAAAGTCGGCCTGTTAGAGCTCCATTTTTATGCTGGAGCTGCAGCTGTCAAGAAGTAAGGTACTTGCTGAACCCGGCGCAATATGCTGCCGTGTTTTGCAAACGGCATGGAACACGCTGAAAATGTAATAAAATGGCAAGACCCTGCTAAAATCGAATGATGTAGGCAATTAACAAGCTGTTAACTGCCTTAAGTGCCTCTCCCGCCACTTGGTGCCGGGTCCGATCGGGACTCCCAGAGCCGGCACTTGGCAAAGTTGTGTGGAGCGGGTTGACGCAGGGGCCGGAACCCGCCGTCAATCAAAACGATTTTAACCTCTGATCCGCCTCCAAACCCGCCCTCTGAGTGCCGGCAAAATCGCGGCCTAAGGGAATCAAGGGATATGGGGATTTGGCGGGAAAGTGGACTTGAGGGAGAAGATCAACCATGATCTTATTGAATGGCAGAGCAGACTCGAGGGCCCGTAAGGTCTATTCCTGCTCCTATTTCTTATGCGTCAGGGTTTCAGCAGATGAGCTTGTACTACTTCTTCTCTAGGCAGTCCCTCGGAACCGAGGATGACTTGCTTCCACACTAAAAATGAGTTCTCAGGTGACTGAGGAGTCCAATGCGGGACCTACAGTCTCTGTCACAGGTGGGTGGGGTACTTGGGTTGACGTGCGCTCCTTCCGCTGTTTGCGCTTGGCTTCCGCTTGCTCTCGGCGAAGAGACTCGAGGTGTTCGCCGCCTTCCCGGATGCTTCTCCTCTACTTTGTGCGGTCTTGGGCCAAGGATTCCCAGGTGTCAGTGGGGATGTTGCACTTTTTCCAAGGAGGCTTTGAGGGTGTCCTTGAAGCGTTTCCTCTGCCCATCTGGGGCTCTCTTGCCGTGTTGGAGCTCCGAGTGGAGCGCTTGTTTTGGGAGTCTTGTATCGGGCATGCGGACAATGTGACCCATCCATCGGAGCTGATCGAGCGTGGTCAAAGCTTCGATGCTGGGGATGTTGGCCTGAGTGAGAACACTGACGTTGGTGTGCCTGTCCTGCCAATGAATTTGCAGGATCTTGCGGAGGCAGCGTTGGTGGTAGCTCTCCAGTGCTTTGAGGTGCCTGCTGTACATGGTCCATGTCTCTGGAGCATACAGGAGGGCGGGTATCACTACTGCTCTGTAGCCCATGAGCTTGGTGCTGGGTTTGAGGTCCTGGTCTTCAAACACTCTCTTCCTCAGGCGACCGAAGGCTGCACTGGCACACTGAAAACGGTGTTGGACTTAGTCATTGACGTCTGCCCTCGTTAACAGTAGGCTCCCGAGGTATGGAAAGTGGTCCACGTTGTCCAAGGTCTCGTCATGGACTTTGATAATCGGGGGGCAGTACTGTGTGGTGGGGGCAGGTTGGTAGAGGACCTTTGTCTTACGGATGTTTAATGTAAGGCCTATGCTCTCGTACGCTTCGGTGAAGGTGTTGACGATGGTTTGGAGTTCAACCTCCGAGTGTGTGCAGACGCAAGCGTCGTCTGCATACTGTAATTCGATGACAGAGGGTGGGACGACCTTGGATCTGGACTGGAGGCGACGGAGGTTGAGCAGTTTCCCATTTGTTCTGTAGATTAGCTCCACTCCAGCGGGGAGCTTACTGAGGGCGAGATGGAGCATTGCAGCAAGGAAGATCGAGAAGAGTGTTGGTGCGATGACACAGCCTTGCTTGACCCCGGTCTGTACGTGAATTGGATCTGTGGTGGGTCCGTTGGTCAGGATCACGGCTTGCATGTCGTCGTGAAGCAGGCAGAGGATGGTGACAAACCTTTGAGGGCAGCCGAATTTGAGGAGGACACTCCATAATCCCTCACGGTTGACAGTGTCGAAGGCCTTTGAGGTCAAAGAAGGCCATGTACAACGGTTGGTGCTGTTCCCTGCATTTCTCTTGTAATTAACGCGCGGTGAAGATCATGTCCATTGTGCCCCTTATTGGGCGGAATCCAAATTCGACTCTGGGAGGAGGCGATTGAGGAGGTTTCTTGTGATGACTTTCCCTGTGGCAGACAGCAGGGAAACTCCTCTGTAATTACCACAATCGGACTTGTCACCTTTCTTGAAGATGATCACAATTACGGCATCTCTGAGATCCCCTGGCATGCTCTCCTCCTTCCAAATAAGAGAAATGAGTTCATGTATTCACGCCAATAGTGCTTCTCCGCCATGCTTTAGTGCCTCGTTGGGGATTCCATCTGCTCCTGAGGCCTTGTTGTTCTTCAGTTGTCGGATGGCCTTTTCAACCTCATGCCGGGCTGGGGTTGTGCTGAGGTGGTGGCAGGTAGCATGCTGCAGGATGGAGTTGAGGACACTCGCATCGAAGACAGAGTCTCGGTTAAGGAGATCTTCGAAGTGCTCCTTCCAGCGGGCACTGACTGCCTCTCTGTCCTTGATGAGTACCTCTCCGTTCTTGGCCCGCAGTGGGGTAGGACCTTGGGTGCTTGGGCCATAGGTGGTCTTGACTGCGCGAAAGAATCCACGTACGTTGTGGTTGTTGGCTAGCTGCTGGATCTCCTGCGCTTTCTCCACCCACCATCTGTTCTTTAGGTCGTGAGTTTTTTGTTGGACCTCAGCCTTCGGCCGTCTGTAGAGCTGCTTTCTTGCTCTCGAGTTGTGTTGCTGTTTCCAGATCAGAAATGCCTTGCGCTTGCGGCTCATTAACTCCTGGATCTCCTGGTCGTTCTCGTCGAACTAGTCTTGGTGTTTCCTGGTCGAGTGACCGAGCGTCTCTTCACAGCTGCTGATTATGGAGGCCTCGAGTGCAGACCAGGCACTGTGGACACTCTGTGTCTCTGAATCACTGGGAGTCGTCAGGTTGGTTGTGAAGTGCAGGCTGAATAGGGCTTTCTTAGCAGTGCTCTTTGAGTGCTCCAGCGTTGATTTTCCTGCGGCATTGTTTCTGTTGTCGCCGCTGTTTTGGGGCTACATTGATAGAGATGACAAAGCGGATTAGGTGGTGGTCTGTCCAGCAGTCGTCAGCTCCTGTCATGGCGCGGGTGATGCGGACGTCCTTGCGGTCCCTCGCTCGGACGATGACGTAGTCCAGCAGATGCCAGTGCTTGGAGTGAGGGTGTTGCCATGAAGCCCTTGTACTTGTCTCTCTGACGGAACGTGTTCTAAGCATTTCGTCAGGAGGAGGGTACCGTTAGAGTTGGCTTTCCCTACCCCCTCTCTGCCGATCACACCTCCCCAGGAGGTCTGTGTCCTTTCCAACTCTGCCGTTAAAATCGCCAAGGAGGATCAGCTTGTCGCCCGTTGGGAATTGGGACAGGGATTGTTCGAGGCTGGAGTAGAATTCCTCTTTGGTGTCGTTTGTGGTTGCCAGTGTTGGGGTGTACGCACTGATGACCGTAGCACACTGGTTCCGGGCTAGGGTGAGCCGAAGTCATGAGGTGTTCGTTTATTCCGCAAGAGGAGTCTTGAGACGTCTACTAGCTCATTTTTTATGGGGAAGCGTTCTTCTTCAGGTTTGCCTTTCCAGAAGGTGGTGTAACCACCGCCTTGCTCCTTGAGCTGGCCTTCCCCTGTCCGCCGGGTCTCGTTTAGGGCGGCGATGTCTATGTCGAAACGTCTGAGCTCCCGGGCAACGATAGCAGTATGGCGTTCCGGTCTGTCGCTGTTGGGGTTGTCCATGAGGGTCCTGACATTCCAGGTCACGAACTTAATTTTAAAGGGTGGAAGATGCCTGTGCGTGAATTCTTTTAACGTGGGGTGGCCGTTGCACACCAGCTACCACATGGGCTTGACAGAGCAAGGTCTTGGTCCAATGGCAAGGGGATCCAAGACGATTGGAGACCAGGCTCTGCTACATTGACCTAGCACATAGAGAAACTGAGGGACTTACCTGTGACTTCATCCTTCAGATTAGCACTCAATCTGAATTCCTCAGTACTGTATTATTGGTAACCATCCACTACTAAATATTACACACACACAGAAAAGTGCACTATTTTAAAACCGCCATTACACATTAAAATTTGGAATCATAGTGCACAATAACCTGAGTTCATTAGTAATGACATACAACTTAAACTTAAAGATACCCATTCCCACACACATTCCAAAAGCTCCATTACCCAACCATGTCAGATTCTCCCAATCAGGCTACACAATAGCAAAATGAGAGTTTACGAAGCACATTAGACACAAGACTTCCTACTACATGGACATGAGAAGCAGTAATCATCTGTGGAACTTACCTAGTAGTTTTTCAAGAAACTTGGGTCGCTTCTCAGGGGGGAGGTAAACACAGAAAAAGTAGGCTGGAGCTCCCGAGAGTGCGACTGCAATCCCAATTAGGGAGTTAATGGTGTCGCTGTAGAGGGGCATCACCACGAGAAACAAGCTGCACAGGCAGTACACAATTGGGAAAAACAAGCTGAGCTGGAAAAAAATTACAAGTGATTAAATTTTAAATGATAGCTAAAGAAAAAGATGCACACTATGTATTTTATATTATATATCTCTTAACAAGTACTGCTTTATCTAATTTTTTTTTGCTTTGTGTCCCTTTTCCAAAAAAAACCGTCATTAATTTCCCCCATGCGACTCTTCACATCATCAATTTTACAAGGTCCTTTTATTTTAAAAGACCAATAAGCAACTAACTCTTAGGGCTGGATTTTCACTGATCCGTGGAGGCGGGTTTGGAGGCGTGTGGGGGGTTAAAATTGCGAAAACTGGCGGGTGGGCACAAGTCCGCCCCTCCACGCAATTTTCATTAAATCGTCTCTGCTGGTCCCGACTCCGTCCCGCCTCAAAGAGGCGGGATAGGCTGTTAAGGCCCTTAACAAGCACTAAATTGCCTCTATAATGCCATTTTGAAAGGCCTTTGTGATTTTAACCCTTTTTCTACGTGAAGCACGCCTGTTCTGAACCACGAATGTGAAACCTGGCGGGAGCACATTTGGATAGCTGACGCTGGCTGGCTGGATGGGAGACATATCTGGGAGTGGTGGTGTAAAAATAAAAATATCTGGGAGCAGACTTAGGACTGCTGCTGCTTATTTTGCAGGTCCTCTCACAGCAAAGGCCAGGCAGTCTCTGAAGACCTTCAATGCAGCAGCAATGATGACATCATCAGAGGCAACTTTCAGACTGAAAACACTAATTGGTTCATGGGTTCCCACATGTTGGAACTCAATTGCCCAATTAGGTGAAAATTGTATCAATCTCCCACATCCAATTGCAGTCAGGGTGGATAACACGAAAAGTGGATGACACGACCCCAACCCACCCCAGTATCAAAATCCAGCCCTTAAAGTCACAAAATAACCTTTCAGAGATTTTAGTAAGAACTCCCATTTATACAGTGCCTTATGTCCTCAAGACATCCCAAAGTGTTTCACATCACTGAAGTGTAGTCGTTGCCACTGAGTGCAGCTGCCATTTCTACACAGCAAGATCTCACAAACATCAAATGAGATGAATGACCAGTTACCTGTATTTTGTTTTTGGTGATGTTGGTCAAATGAGGAAAGTTGGCCAGGACATTGAAGAAGAGCAGGGAAATTCTGCCAAACAGTGTCATGGGATCCTTTACATCGGTTAAGGTCGAAGGTGCCACGGTTTAATGGTGCATCCAAAAGACAGCACCACCAAGAAAGCAGTACTCCTACAGTACTATAATTGAGTCAGCCGAGATTACGTGCTCGAGTCTTGGAGTGGGACATAAACCCACAACCTTCTGATTCAAAAGCACGTGTGCCCCCACTGATCCAAGCTATCATTTATCAAGCAATTACTGTGCCCACTTCAAATGATCATTTACAAAAACTTCAAACAAGATGGGCACTGGGTGAATTCAGAGGCTGGCTATTTGAAGTTTATTTCCCCTGAAGTCACTGCCTGAATTTTTATGCTGGGAGTAAACAAGCCCAAATGGCAGCAGTTCTTGGACACGCTAGTTAGTGTTACACAAAGATACACACGGCAAAAAAACACCAGCGCAAGACACTAAGGGGGATAAGTTGGCTAGCCCCGGAAAACCGGCGTGGGGATCGCGATGCACGATTAACCAGTGCCTGTTGATTGAAATGCAGGCGGCATGCCAACTTTGTGCTGTCTGCTCATTAGCAAGATTACAGTGTCCAGCCAGTGCTAACCGCGCTGTTCATTGGCTGGATGCAGCAGCAGTGGGCCAATACCGTAACATGCTACCACTAGTAAAAGTTAGCCTGCACTGCTTAAAGCTAGTCTGCACCTACTGTGGCTGGAGCATCTGCTGGGAGTGGTGCAGGAAGTGGATCTGACCTGGGAAACAGTGAGGAATGGGACAACATGGGAGGTTTTCAGACGCTGCATTGGAGGCCTTGGTGGAGGAGGTGGAAAGTAGAAAAGATGTCCTATACCCGCAGGGGGCCAGGAGGCCCACCAGACACATGCTCAGAAGGCAGTGGAGGTCAATGCCAGGAGTCAAGCCCCAAGGACCTGGATGCAGGGCCGCAAGAAGTTCAATGACCTCACAGAAGTGGTCAAGGTCAGTGAATGCATTTTCCAAATGCCATATCTTACCAACTGCACCACTAGCCTCAGCCACTGGTCAATTCACCACACCCCCATCACTCACTTACCAACAATCTCTATCAATCAGGACTCACACCCATAGCTTCACCTCACCCTCACACACTTAGCACGGCTGCAAGCCTCACACCCACATCTCACAGCTTGCACACACTGCCAGCTATTCAACCATGACAGTCACATCACCCAAATACATTGCACTAAACTCACTGACACACTTCCCTCTCTCTTACAGGATAAGGTGGCGCACAACCGGAGACAGCAGAAGCTAACAAGAGGGAGACAGGCTCACCTGCACAGTCCTAACCCCCATGGAAGAGACGGTGCTGGCCATTATTGGAGCAGCCCAATACTGAGGCCGTGGCCAGCGGCGGGGCTGAAACCATTGAAGATGATGGCATCTTCATACATAATCCTCTTCCTCGCATCCCACTTCCTCCTCATCCAACAATCTCTTCTGATTTACAAGCACGCACCTCTTACTTTCTTCTCTCCCCTCACCACAACCTTACCCATGTGCCCTTCTCCTTTCAGATACCAAAGAACTGCAACCTGCCCAGGCAGTGGTGGAAGAGCAAGAAGACAGTGATGATGAAGAGACACGGTCACTTGATTTCACACTCGCAGCCACCAGCTCAGATACTGACACTGTGCGTAATTTAGAGGATAGGATAAAGGCGGGATCTGCATGTGGTGAGTCACCAGGCACCAGTGGCCTGCAGCCAGAGCAAGGATAGCATAGGTGCCAGCTCGCCGAAGAGCGAGGTCGCACACGGCTTCTGCTGCAGAGGACTCAGATGAGAACTTCGAAGGGGCAGGCAACAGAAGGCGGCTGATGGGTGTGCACAATGAAGTGCTTGGTGCATTAGCAGGCCTGCCAGAAAGCCTGCGTGCAATGTCAAAGAGCATGGAGGCATCTAGTACTAACTTGGCATAGTGCTTTGCACAGAGCTTGCAGATCATGATTTCCAGCATTGAACTGATGGGCAATTCCATTAGTGCACTTGTGGACCCAACCATGATGCAGCGACTGATGGCCGATGTCTCAGCTTCCATTGCAGCACAAGCAGAAGCCAGCCAACGTCTGAGTACAATGTCCAGCAATCTGTCCTCCAACAGATTACCAGGATTGCTGAGGCGCCACCCCAGGGGAGTGGCAGTGGCTCCATGGAGCACGAACCTGCTGTCCTCTCTCAGGACAACAGCATTCGTCCTCCCACACTGCCACTCCACCAGTGTTCTTGCTGTTGTCCGTCGGCCAGCCAGCCCAGAGTGCTTCCGCCCAGAGATGGCGCAGTCCATAGCCGGGCCTTCTAGGCCCAGAGCTACTCGAGGTCGTCCTCCAAGGCCATCTGCCGAGTTCTCCACTGAAAGTCAGCAGTCTTCCACCAGCCATGCTGCAGCCACTGGGGTAGCATTGCATAGGAGCACTAGGACAGGCAAAGGCACATGGAAGACAGGCACTAAGGAATGCACAAGGGTGATTAGTTTACATTTGTATGCAATATGGCATGATTTGATTTATAAATTTGGTTTGGAATGTTTATTTTGTGGTGGCTTTTATTTTTGCATTGTGGCCATGCGGACACCGTGATGGTCAGTGACAGAGGGAAGGTAAGGTGTGGGACTGTTGGTGAATGGGGAATCGGGGTTGCGGTTACTGGTATCGCACTCGGATGAGTTCTTCAGGGACAGACCAGCCAGAAAGGGGCTGTCTACGTTGCCTCCTCCCTTCCTCTTCCTCCTCCTCATGCTCCAGCTCCTCAGCTGCTTGCCATATAGCTGGTGGCAAGGCTATACCCTCATGATGGCGAGGTTGTGCAGCATGCAGCAGACCACCATGAATCTTGACACCCGCTCTGCCGAGTACTGCAGGGCTCCTCCAGAGTGGTCCAGGCAGCGGAAGTGTTGTTTCAGCATGCCAATGGTCTGCTCCATCACATTTTGTGTGGCAGCGTGACTTTCATTGTATGCATACTGCACACGAAAGTCACACTAGTAAAGGCATCAAGGAATATGGCGATAGGGCCGGTGAATGCAGTTGAGGCAGAAGATCAGCCATGATCTCATTGAATGGCGGAGCAGGCTCGAAGGGTCGAATGGCCTACTCCTGCTCCTATTTCTTATGTTATGAATGTATGGGTTGTGCACCAGCTCAAATGTAGATGGCTCAGCAGACTGCTGCAGAATGAAGGCATCCTGACTAGGACAGTAGAGAGGGATTTAAACGAATGAAGGGTGGGGGCGGGGAGGATTCAGGAAAGAGTAAATTTAAAAGCAGCAAGAGAAATGTCAAGGCTCTAGAGCAGAGCAGAGTTTGGGGTAAAAATAAGCAGAGTGGGTCAGGAAGGGACAGAGAGAGTAACAAAGGTAATAAGGCATCAGTGACTAAGGTGAAAACAGGGAAAACTAGAAAAAAGTCAAAGCTAAAGGCACTATATCTGAATGCGCGAAGCATTCACAACAAAATAGATGAATTAATAGCGCAGATAGAGATGAATAGATTTGATCTAATAGCCATTACGGAGATGTGGTTGCAAAGTGGCCAAGGTTGGGCACTAAATATTCCAGGATACTTAACTTTTAGAAGAGATAGGCAAAATGGAAAAGGAGGAGGGGTAGCCCTGATAATAAAGAATGGGATAAAGACAGCAGAGAGAAAGGATCTTAGCTCCAAAAATCAAGTAGTAGTATCAGTTTGAGTGGAGCTAAGAAACAGCAAGGGGCAAAAAACATTGCTGGGAGTTGTTTATAGGCCCCCAAACAATAGTTGTAATGTAGGGCAGAGTATAAATCAGGAAATTAGAGGCACATGTAACAAGGGTAATACAGTAATCATGGGGGACTTTAATCTGCATATAGACTGGGCAAACCAAATTTGTAGTAATAGTGTGGAGGATGAATTCATGGAATGTACACAAGATAGTTTTCTAGATCAGTATGTTGAGGAACCAACTGGGGAACAGGCTATTTTAGATCTAGTATTGTGCAATGAGAAAGGGTTAATTAATAACCTTGTAGTAAAGGGGCCTTTAGGGAAGAGTGACCATAATATGATAGAATTTTATATTGAGTTTGAAAGTGATTTTGTTAAATTCGAAACTAGGGTCTTAAATCTAAACAAAGCAAACTACGTAGATATGAGGGGCAAATTGGCTAAGGTAGATTGGGAAACTACATTAAAACTATGACAGTAGACAAGCAATGGCTTGCATTTAAAGAATTAATACATAATTTACAACAAATATACATTCCTTTAAGACACAAAAACCCCACAGGAAAAGTGGTCCAACCATGGCTAACAAGAGAAGTTAAAGATATCGTTAGATCAAAGGAAGTGGCTTATAATGTTGCCAAAAAGAGCAGTAAGCCTGAGGATTGGGAGGATTTTAGAATTCAGCAAAGGAGGACCAAGAAATTGATAAAGAAAGAGAAAATAGAATATGAGAGTAAACTAGCGAGAGGCATAAAAACAGACTGTAAAATCTTCTATAGGTATGTAAAAAGGAAAAGATTAGCGAAAGCAAATGTGGGTCCCTTACAGGCTGAGACAGGAGAAATTATAATGGGGAATAAGGAAATGGCAGAGAAATTAAACAAATACTTTGTGTCTGTCTTCACGGAAGAAGATGCAAAAATGTTCCCGGAAATAGTGGAGAACCAAGGGTCTAGCGAGAATGAGGAACTGAAAAAAAATTAGTATTAGTAAAAAAATAGTACTGGAGAAATTAATGGGTCTGAAAGCCAATAAATCCCCATTGACCTGATGGCCTACATCCTAGGGTTTTAAAAGAAGTGGCTATAGAGATAGTGGATGCATTGGTTGTTATCTTCCAAAATTCCATAGATTCTAGAACGGTTCCCGCGGATTGGAAGGTAGCAAATGCAACCCCACTATTTAAGAAAGGAGGGACAGAGAAAATGGGGAACTACAGACCAGTTAGCCTGACATCAGTAGTAGGGAAAATGCTAGAATCTATTATTAAGGATGTGGTAACAGGGCACTTAGAAAATAGTAACAGGATTGGACAGAGTCAACATGGATTTATGAAAGGGAAATCGTGTTTGGCGACTCGGTTAGAGGTTTTTGAGGTTGTAAATAGCAGAATAGATAAGGGGGAACCAGTGGATGTGGTGTATTTGGATTTTCAGAAGGCATTCGATAAGGTGGTGCCACACAAGAGGTTATTAAACAAAATTAGGGCTCATGAGATTGGGGGTAATATACTAGCATGGATTGAGGTTTAGTTAATGGACAGAAAACAGAGAGTAGGAATAAACAGATCATTTTCGGGTTGGCAGGCTGTAAGTAGTGAGGTACCGCAAGGATCAGTGCTTGGGCCTCAGCTATTCACAATCTATGTCAATGATTTGGATGAGAGGACCAAATGTAATATATCCAAGTTTGCTGATGATACAAAGCTAGGTGGGAATGTAAGTTGTGAGGAGGATGCAAAGAGGTTTCAAGGGGATATAGACAGGCTAGGTGAGTGGGCAACATGGCAAATGGCATATAATGTGGAGAAATGTGAAGTTATCCACTTTGGTAGGAAAAATAGAAAAGCAGAGTATTTTTTAAAAAGGTGAGAGATTGGGAAATGCTGGTGTTCAGAGGGACCTGGGTGTCCTTGTACACGAATCACTGAAAGTTAACATGCAGGTACAGCAAGCAATTAGGAAAGCAAATGGTATGTTGGCCTTTATTATGAGAGGATTTGAGTACAAGAGTAAAGACGTCTTACTGCAATTATATAGGGCCCTAGTGAGACCACACCTGGAGTATTGTGTACAGTTCTGGTCTGCTTACCTAAGGAAGATAAGGGAGTGCAGGGTATGGGGAACGGGCAGGGAAGTGGCTTTGAGCTCAAGATCAGCCATGATCTTAATGAATGGCGGAGCAGGCTCAAGGGGCCTATTCCTGATGTTTTTAACTTGCCATAGAGGGAGTGCAATGAAGGTTCACCAGACTGGTTCCTGGGATGGGGGGATTGTCTTATGAGGAGAGATTGAGGGGTCGGCCATTTAAGACTGAGATGAGGAGAAATTTCTTCACTCAGAGGGTGGTGAATCTTTGGAATTCTCTACCCCAGAGGGCTGTGGAGGCTCAGTCATTGAGAATATTTAAGACAGAGATCGATAGATTTTTATATATTAAGGGAATCAAGGGATATGGGGATAGTGTAGGAAACTGGAGTTGAGGTCAAAGATCAGCCGTGATCTTATTGAATGGCAGAGCAAGCTCGAGGGGCCGAAGGGCCTACTCCTGCTCCTGTTTCTTATGTTCTTATGCTGCCAGGATACCGTGCATTGACCTGTATGATTCGCTGCCTATGGTTGCACACCAGCTCAGCGTTGAGGCAGTGGAATCCCTTTTGGTTCCGGTATATGGCAGAGTTGACATGTGATGCCCGCAAAGCCATGTGCATGCTGTCAAGGGCACCCTGCACCACTGGGAAGCCTACAATCCTAATGATGCCGTGTGCTCACTCTGCCTGCTGCTCTCTGGCAAGAGAGATGGATAGAGAGCCTCAGTGACCTCCCTTATGCAACAGTGGATGGCAAACTGCAAGATGTTGCAAATATCTCCAGCTCCAGCCTTGAAGGAGTCAGATGCATAAACGTTCATCGCCACAGTCACCTTCACAGCCACAGGCAATGCAGTCCTTGTCCTGCTCTCAGGTTACAGTTGCTGCTGCAGCAGATGGCAGATTTCAGTGGGGATGTGCTTATTGAATCGCAAACGTCTCACACATTGTTCCTCGCTGAGGTTCAGGCAGGAGAATAGCTCCCTGAAGACCCTGGGTGGATATGGCCTCCTGCGGAGTGCCCTTCTCCCCCCTCCTCCTTCTTCCAGAAGCTCGTCCTGCTCTGTGTGCCCTCTGTTCATTCTCCAAGTCATGCTGTATTCCTATTGGAATTCCTACTAGCTCACCCATGTGTGGCAGCAAGTGATTTGGGCAGACTCCTTGAAGTCAGCAAATAGTCCTTCTGCACCAGCCACACCACTCCCTGTAGACTTTTGCAACTTGAAAGCATCAAACACTTGTAGAATTGTAGCAACAGCCAGAGGAAATCAACCAGCAACTAACCTGTAAATAGTTGATCCTTTTAAGCTTGAGCGCAGAGCGTGGAGACAGAGCTGGGAGAATGCAATCAGAGTGGATCGTAAGCAGAGTGGAGGAATTTGGAGAGAGCAGGAGGGCAGTTGAGAAGTCTAACTGAAAAGGAGGAGTGGAGCCACAGAACCCAAGGACTCTAATTTAATCGGCACGAGAGCGGACCTGCGGGAGAGCGACAGGAGCGGCCGCAGATAAAGGTAGGCTCAAGAGGAGCATGAGTGTCAGGGAGCAAGGTAAAAAACCTAAAGTGACGTCAGCACAAGGAAGAAGCTGATTGGTAAGTTGATGAGTAGCTGGTGATTGTTTTTTTTTTAAAGTCTTGAGTTTATTTCTGTTAAGTTAGTTAATCGTCTATTAAGTAGGGGCATGGCAGGGCATCTCAGTCCCGTGGAATGCACATCTTGTGCCATGTGGGAACTCCAGGATGCTTCCTGTGTCCTGAACAACCACGTATTCAGGAAGTGTCGTCAGCTGGAGGAGCTCCAGATTTCGGAGCTTGAGCAGCAGCTGGCATCACTGCGGTGCATCCGTGAGGCTGAGAGCTACGTAGATAGCACGTTTCAGGAGGTGTTCACCCCGCAGCGCAAGAGTGTGCAGGCAGAGAGGGAATGGGTGACCATCATACAGACAAGGAGGACCAGGCAGGTAGTGCAGGAGTCCCCCGAGTGCATCTCACTCTCTAACCAGTACTGAATACTGGTGAGGGCTATGGTTCCTCTGGGGCGTACAGCCAGCGCCAAGTCCACGGCACCACAGGTGGCTCAGCTGTATGGGGGGAGGAGGAAGATCGGGAAAGCAATGATAGGTGATTCAATAGTTAGAGGAACAGACAGGTGTTTCTGCGGCTGCAGACATGACTCCAGGATGGTATGTTGCCTCCCTGGTTCCAGGGTCAAGGATGTCACTGAGCGTTTGCAGACCATTCTGAGGGGGGAGGGTGAACAGCCAGAGGTCGTGGTCCATATCAGCATCAACGACATACGTAGAAAGAGGGATGAAGTCCTGCAGGCAGATTTTAGGGAGCTAGGAAAGAGATTAAAAGGCAGTAATCTCCAGATTACTCCCAGTGCCACAAGCTAGTGAGTATAGAAATAGGAAGATAGAGCAGATGAATGCATGGCTGGACAGATGGTGCAGGGGGGAGGGCTTTAGATTCCTGGGACATTGGGACCTGTACAGGCCGGACGGGTTGCACCTCAACAGAGCCGGGACCAATGTCCTCGCTGGGGGTGGGGGTTGCACTAATTTGGCAGGGGGTTGGGTACCAGGATGTAGCATTAGAAAGGAGAAACAAGGTGCACAAAGGATTGGGAGAGACAAATAGCATTAGAGTAAGAAATAGTACGGTATTAGGTATCAGACTAAGAGAGAATACAAGAAGGTCTAAGATAGGTTTACAGTGCATGTGTGTCAACGCACGAAGCATGTTAAATAAGGTTGGTGAGCTGCAGGTGCAAATAGCCACATGGGAATATGATGTCGTGGTGATAACGGACACCTGGCTCAAAAAGTATAGATTGGGTACTAAATTTTCCTGGCTATAAGGTGTTCAGGAAAGATAGGAAAGGAAAGAAAGGAGGTGGGGTGACAGTATTGAGTAAGGAAAATATTACATTGCTGGAGAGAGAGGATGTCCTGGAGGGTTCAAGTGCAGAATCTATTTGGTTACAGTTAAGAAACAATAGAGGTGCCATTACACTACGAGGTGTATTCTATAGGCCACCAACTAGTGGGAAGGATATAGAGGAGCAAATTTGCAGGGAAATGACAGAGAGGTGCAAGAACAATGGAGTAGTGATAATGGGGGCTTCAACTATCCTAATATAGACTGGGATAGTAATAGTGTAAAGGGCAGAGAGGGGGAAGAATTTCTGAAGTGTGTTCAGGAGAACTTTCTTGACCAGTACATTTCCGGCCCAACGAGGAAGGAGGCATTGCTGGATCTGGTTCTGGGGAATGAAGTGGGTCAAGTGGAGCAAGTGTCAGTAGGGGAACATTTAGGGAACAGTGATCATATAAGGTTTAGATTAGCTATGGAAAAGGACAGGGAGCAATCTAGAGTAAAAAATACTAAACTGGAGGAAGGCCAATTTCAGTGGGTTGAGAACGGATCTGGCCCGGGTAAATTGGAATCAAAGATTGGCAGGCAAAACTGTAATCGAACAATGGGCTGCCTTTAAAGAGGAGATAGTTCAGGTACAGTCGAGGTACATAAGAAATAGGAGCAGGAATAGGCCACTTGGCCCCTCGAGCCTGCTCCGCCATTCAATAAGATCATGGCTGATCTTGGGCTCAAAGCCACTTCCCAGCCCGCTCCCCATAACCCTTCACTCCCTTATCTTGCAAAAATTTGTCTATCTCCACTTTTAATGACCGAGCCTCCACAGCTCTCTGGGGCAGAGAGTTCCACAAATTTACGACCCTCTGAGAGAAGAAGTTCCTCCTCATCTCAGTTCTAAAAGGGCGACTCTTTATTCTGAGACTGTGCCCGAGTTCTAGATTTCCCCATGAGGGGAAACATCCTCTCTGCATCTACCCTATCGAGCCCCCTCAGTATCTTATATGTTTCGATAAGAACACCTCTCATTCTTCTAAATTCCAATGAGTATAGGCCCAGCCTGCTCAACCTTTCCTTATAAGTCAAACCCCTCATCTCTGGAATTAACCTAGTGAATCGTCTCTGAACTGCCTCTAATGCAAGTATATCCTTCCTTAAATAAGGAGACCAAAACTGTACGCAGTACTCAAGGTGTGGTCTCACCAATACCTTGTACAGTTGCAGCAGGACTTCCCTGCTTTTATACGCCAATCCCCTTGAAATAAAGGCCAACATTCCATTTGCCTTTTTGATTACTTGCTGTACCTGCATGCTAACTTTTTGTGTTTCATGCACAAGGACCCCCTCTGAACTGTAGCATTTTGTAATCTCTCTCCATTTAAATAATAGTTTACTTTTTTTTTTATTCCCACGAGGGGGAAAGGTAGGCCAACCAAAGTCAGAGCTCCCTGGATGACAAAAGAGATCGAGAGTAAGATGAAGCAGAAAAAGGGGGCGTATGACAGATATCAGGTTGAGAATACAAGTGAGAATCAGGCTGAATATAGAAAGTTCAGAGGGGAAGTGAAAAAGGAAATAAGAGGGGCAAAGAGAGAGTATGAGAATAGATTGGCAGCTAACATAAAAGGGAATCCAAAAGTCTTCTTTAGGCATATAAATAGTAAACGGGTAGTAAGAGGAGGGGTGGGGCCGATTAGAGACCAAAATAGAGACCTACGCATGGAGGCAGAGGGCGTGGCTGAGGTACTAAATGAGTACTTTGCATCTGTCTTTACCAAGGAAGATGCTGCCAAAGTCATAGTGAAAGAGGAGGTAATTGAGATACTAGATGGGATAAAAATTGATAAAGAGGAGGTACTAGAAAGGGTGGCTGTACTTAAAGTAGATAAGTCACCAGGACCGGATGGGATGCATCCTAGGATGCTGAAGGAAGTCAAGGTGGAAATTGCGGAGGTACTGGCCATAATCTTCCAATCTTCCTTCGATACGGGGGTGGTGCCAGAGGACTGGGGAATTGCAAACGTTACACCCTTGTTCAAAAAAGGGTGTATGGATAAACCCAGCAACTACAGGCCAGTCAGTTTAACCTCGGTAGTGGGGAAGCTCTTAGAAACGATAATCCGGGACAAACTTGACAGTCACTTGGACAAGTGTGGATTAATTAAGGAAAGCCAGCACGGATTTGTTAAAGGCAAATCGTGTTTAACTAACTTGATTGAGTTTTTTGATGAGGTAACAGAGAGAGTTGATGGGGGTATATGTGCACAAATCGTTGAAGGTGGCAGGGCAGGTTGAGAAAGTGATTAAAAAAAGCATACGGGATCCTGGGCTTCATAAATAGAGGCATAGAGTACAAAAGCAAGGAAGCTATGATGAACCTTTATAAAACACTGGTTCAGCCTCAACTGGAGGATTGTGTCCAATTCTGGGCACTGCACTTTAGGAAGGATGTGAAGGCCTTAGAAAGGGTGCTGAAAAGATTTACAAGAATGGTTCCAGGGATGAGGGACTTCAGTTACGTGGATAGACTGGAGAAGCTGGGGTTGTTCTCCTTAGAGCAGAGAAGGTTGAGAGGAGATTTGATAGAGGTGTTCAAAATCATGAGGGGTCTAGACAGAGCAGATAGAGAGAAACTGTTCCTATTGGTGGAAGGGTCGAAAACCAGAGGACACCGATTTAAGGCGATTGGCAGAAGAACCAAAGGCGACATGAGGAAAAACTTTTTTACGCAGCGAGTGGTTAGGATCTGGAATGCACTGCCTGAAAGGGTGGTGGAGGCAGACTCAATCGTGGTTTTCAAAAGGAGTTGGATAAGTACCTGAAGAAAAAAATTTGCAGGGCTACGGGGAAAGGTCGGGGGAGTGGGACTAGCTGACGTGCTCTTGCAGAGAGCCGGCACGGGCTCGACGGTCCGAATGGCCTCCTTCTGTGCTGTAACCATGCTATGATTTTATAAAATAGTGCTTGTAGAGGGTCCTTCCTGCTCCTGAATGCGTGTTCGGCTGTATGAGGTTAAGAGAGGGCGTTAACTGGAACGCTGACCTCCAAAATGGCACCGATGGCGTCAAACCAGCATTGCTCTCTGATTGGCATCATGATCTGCCTGCTCAGCATACTTCCGTTGGACGTTCACTACGCGTGCACTAACACCCTCGCCAATATGGCTTCTGGCGCGATTCGTTCCATAAGTGTCCATGCACGCCGCGGAAGCCATTTTGGTGCTCGGTGCACTCGTAATGCCCAAAAAACGGAGGTCAGTGATCCCAGTTTTACGCCCTTTACGCCCTACTAATCTGGAAAGTTTTACTTCTGTTAAATCAGCCTGGGTGAGGAGATTTGCATTTTGGCTTGGGTACCACAAGCAGTGCTTCTGTATTCCATATGATTGTGATTCTCTGCAAATGGAAAGAAAGCAGAATCTGTGGGATTCCAGTGCGACGTATTTAAAGACATCTGGAGGTCATTTTCACCTTTGGTAAACTGACAAAGTGGATCACCCGCCCATTATGGAATGTGCCCGATTTTCATTTCTGTAACGGGCACGGCAATCCTTTTCACGCCCAAGCGTGGAAGGTGAAAATTGCTGCCATAGAAATTTTGGTACAGGAGGCTGCTATTTAGCCAAGTGTGCCTGTGCCAGTTTTAGCTGCCACACAGTGGGAACAGTAGCATATAGGTTATGTCACTGGACTAACTGTGAGCAGCCAAGGAGGAGCAGACCTAGCTGGGAACCGGAGCAGAGGCCAGTCAATAAAGAGCGCGGTCGGAGAGGGGCCTGAACTCACTGTGAGCAGCCGAAGAGGAGCGGACCTAGCTGGGAACCGGAGCAGAGGCCAGTCAATAAAGAGCGCGGTCGGAGAGGGGCCTGAACTCACTGTGAGCAGCCGAGGAGGAGCGGACCTAGCTGGCAACCGGAGCAGAGTGGAAAAAAATCCAGGAGTCCAAAAAACAAGGTGTGACGTCACAGGACAGCAGGTAGGTAGGTAATTGGTTGGTGAGTATTCAGGTTTTTTTTTCTCTCTAACCTAGGACAGTGGTTTAAACTAGGAGCGGGAAACTATAACATACTGGGCCAAAAATTCATCCCGCGACGCGAGATTACGCACTGCGTACTCTCGCGTATTCCCTCTGCAATTGCCGGTTTTCTGCATGCCCTGCGCACGCGCTGAAAACCGGCAATTGCTCTTTTGAAAAGGGGGCGGTTCCTCGGTGCATCGCGTGCGTGCTACAGGCTGCGCGCACGCTGTGCACTTCATGCTTTGGACGCGCAGGTAAGTACTGAAGATTTTAGAAATGGAAAAAGGAGGAGTAAGACCCACTTTTAACAAGCTAAGTAGTGAATTAAGTATTTTTTTGAATTTTTTTTTAACAGGTATATCTTTTTTAGAGACTTTAAAGACAGGTAAGTTTATTTTTATAACTTTTTAAAAGATTTTAAATTTTTTCAAAAATTTAATTTTTTATTTAAAATGGTTAATTTATTTAACTATACTTATTTTATTAATGTGATGGTTTTTTTTAAATTTAATTGAGGTTTAGCTGTTATTTTGGGGGGGGGTGTAAGATTCATAGATTTCACAGCACGTATGTGAAACTTATGAATGGAAGATGGTGTGCTGCCATTGGCTCTAACTGAGTCACGTGATCCCACAGCTCGCACGAATTCACTACGCCGGTGGGATACGCAAGCACTGCCCGGCCGATGTCTGGAACATCAAGTTCGTGCGAGCTGGATCTGAAAAAGCACAAGCGGAGTGAGAGATCGCGGGGAAGGCTTACCCCCGCGGGAACAGAGCGAGATCAATTTCTGGGCCAATGTATTAAATATGTAGCTTAACTAGTTAACTAATTAATATAACTACAAATAATCATTGATTAAAGACTTTAACTAATTAAATAAATAAAATAAGTCTAGACTAATTTGGGAGGAGGCAGCGGACCTGGGCAAGACCAGAGTGAGAGAGGCAGCAACTCAACAAAGGCAAAATCCGAAAGAGTGACGTCGGCACAAGGGAAGGAGCCGATTGGTGAGTAGCTGGTGGGTGTTTTTTGTTAAGTTTTAAGTTTATTTCTGCTAAGTTAGTTCTTAGTCTATTAACTAGAGGCATGGCAGGGCTGCTCAGTCCCGTGGAGTGCACGTCCTGTGCCACGTGGGAAGTCCTGGACGCTTCGCGTAGCCTGGACGACCACATGTGTGGGAAGTGTCGCCAGCTACAGCAACTCGAGCTCCGGGTTTCGGAGCTTGAGCGGCGGCTGGAGTCACTGCGGTGCATCCGCGAGGCTGGGAGTTACATGGATAGCACGTTTCTAGAGGTGGTCACCCTGCAGCTTAACAGTATGCAGGCAGAGGGGGAATTGACCGCCAGACAGAAGAGGAGGACGAGGCAGGTAGTGCAGGAGTCCCCGGAGTGCATCACGCTCTCCAACCAGTATTCGGTTCTGAGTACCAGTGAGGGCGATGGTCCCTCTGGGGAGTACAGCCAGAGTCAAGTCCATGGCACCACGGGTGGCTCAGCTGCACAGTGGGGGAGGAAAAAGAGTGAAAGAGCAATAGTGGTAGGGGATTCGATAGTTAGGGGAGCAGACAGACGTTTCTGCGGCCGTAGACGTGACTCCAGTATGGTATGTTGCCTCCCTGGTGCCAGGGTCAAGGATGTCACTGAGCGGCTGCAGGACACTCTGACCTGAGGGGGAGGGTGAACAGCCAGAGGTCGTTGTCCATATCAGTACCAATGACAGAGGCAGAAAGAGTGAGGAGGTCCGGCAGGCAGAGTTTAGGGAGCTAGGAGAGAGATTAAAAAGCAGGACCTCAAATGTAGTAATCTCCAGAATACTCCCGGTGCCACGTGCTAGTGAGTACAGGAACAGGAGGATAGAACAGATGAATGCGTGGCTGGAGAGATGGTGCAGGAGGGAGGGCTATAGATTCCTGAGGCATTGGAATCGTTTCTGGGGAAGGTGGGACCTGTACAAGCCAGACGGGTTACACCTCAACAGAGCCGGGACCAATATTCTCGCGGGGAGGTTTGTTCGTGCTGTTGGGGAGGGTTTAAAATAACTTGGCAGGGGGATGGGCACCAGCATATAGGAGTAGAAAAGAGGAATAAGGTGCATAAAAGAGTGAGTGTGTTGGATAGTACTAGAGAAGATAGTAGTAGTAGAGGCGGAAGTAGTACCATATTAGATAGGAGCAGACTAAGAAAGACTACGAAAAGATAGGAAGGGAAAAAAGGGCGGTGGGGTGGCAGTGCTGATTAAGGAAGCCATTGTAGTGTTGGAAAGGGAGGATGTTCTTGAGGGGACAAGGACAGAATCCATTTGGTTAGAGTTGAGGAGCAAAAAGGGTGTGATCATGCTACTGGGGGGTATTCTATAGGCCTCCAAATAGTGAGAGGGAGGTAGAGGAGCAAATCTGCGGGGAAATTGCAGAGATAAGCAAGAGCTACAGAGTGGTGATATTGGGGGACTTTAATTACCCAAATATCGATTGGGATAATGCTAGGGTAAAGGGAAAGGAGGGGGAGGAATTTCTGAAATGTGTTCAGAGAATTTCCTTGACCAATATGTTCTTGGCCCAACTAGGAAGGAGGCATTGCTGGATCTGGTGCTGGGGAATGAGGTGGGCCAGGTCGACCAAGTGTCTGTGGGAGAACACTTGGGTACGAGTGATCATTGTATCATAAGATTTAGATTAGCAATGGAGAGGAACAAGAAACAATCTAGAGTGGAACTTCTAAACTGCAATAGGGCTAACTTCAATGGGATGCGAAAGGATCTAGCCAGGGTAAAATGGAACCAAAGACTGACAGGAAAAACTGTAACAGAACAATGGGTGATCTTTAAGGAGGAGATGTTCCAAGTACAGGCTAAAACTTTACCCACCACTAGGTACATTCCAACAAGAGGGAAGGGTAAGGGAACCAAGCAAGGGCTCCAAAGCAAGGGCTCCTTGCATGACGAGAGAGATAGAGAAGATGATGAAACAAAGAAGGTGTATGATGCATGTCAGGTGAATTCTTCAAGGGAGAACCAGACCAAATACAATAAGTTGAGAGGGAATGTAAAGATGAAAATCAGATTGGCAAAGAGAGAATATGAGAGTAGAATGGCGGTTAACATAAAAGGGAACCCAAAAATCTTCTACCGGCATGTAAACAGTAAGCGGGTAGTAAGAGGCGGGGTGGGGCCTACTAGAGACAAAGAAGGTGATATATGCTTAGATGTGCAGGGCAAGGCTAGAACACTCAATGAGTACTTTGTATTGATGTTTACTAAGGAGGTGGATGCTGATAAAATATCGGTAGAAGTGGAAAAGGTAGAAGGAATGGAAGGGGTGAAAATTGATAGACAGGATGTACTAGAAAGGCTGGGTATGCTTAGAGTGGACAAGTTGCCTGGTCCAGATGGCTTGCATCCCAGGTTGCTAAAGGAATTGGGGGAGGAGATAGCGGAAGGGCTTGCCATAATTTTCCAATCTTCCCTAGATGCGGGGAGGTGCCTGGGGATTGCAAAGTGGCAAATGTGACACCATTGTTCAAGAAAGGTTGTAAGGACAATCCTAGTAACTACAGGCCGGTCAGTTTAACATCAGTGGTGGGTAAAGTTTTAGAATCAATAATCAAGGAAAAAATTAACGGGCATTTGGAGAGATTTAAGCTAATTAAGGAAAGCCAAAATAACAACAGAAAACGCTGGAAAAACTCAGCAGGCCAGGCAGCATCCATGGAGAGAGAAAGAGAGTTAACGTTTCAGGTCGATGACCTTTCGTCAGAACTGTGAAGAGCCGGAAATCAAATAGATTTAAGGCCAGAGTAAAGCTGGGAAAAGGGGGAGGGGATAAAAGAACAAAGGGGGAGATGAAGAGACATTAAGAGACATTAAGAGATATGCAAGGCTAGAGGTGGTGTTAATGTGACAGATTAAGGCTGAAAGAAGTGTGAAATCCACTGGCAGAATGAAGGACAGCTGCCAGCTTCTAGGAGGAAAAAAAAAAGGTGTGGGGGGGGGGGGGGCAAATAAAAGGGTGGAAAAAATAAAATATAAATGTGATTGGAGCTGAGGTTATGATCTAAAATTGTTGAACTCGATATTGAGTCCAGAGGGCTGTAGCGTGCCTAAACGAAAGATGAGGTGCTGTTCCTCGAGCTTACGCTGCGCTTCCGTGGAACAGTGTAATAGACCGAAGACGGTGAGGTCAGAGTGGGAGTGAAGCGGTGAATTAAAGTGACAGGCCACCGGGAGCTCGGGGTCCCCCTTACGGACTGAACGGAGGTGTTCCGCAAAGCGGTCACCCAATCTGCGTTTGGTCTCCCCAATGTAGAGGAGACCACATCGTGAGCAGCGAATACAGTATACTAAATTGCAGGAAGTACAAGTAAATCGCTGTTTCACCTGGAAGGGGTGTTTGGGGCCCTGGACAGTGGGAAGAGGGGAGGTGTAAGGGCATGTGTTGCATCTCCTGCGCGTGCACGGGAAGGTGCCGGGCGAAGGGGAAGGGGTGCTGGGGGTGGTAGAGGAGTGGACTAGGGTGTCGCGGAGGGAGCGGTCCCTGCGGAATGCTGAAAGGGGAGGTGAGGGGAAGATGTGTTTGGTGGTGGGATCACGCTGGAGGTGGCGGAAATGGCGGAGGATGATCCGTTGAATGTGGAGGCTGGTGGGGTGAAAGGTGAGGACAAGGGGAACCCTATCGTGGTTCCGGGAGGGAGGGGCAGGGGTGAGGGCAGAAGTGCGGGAGATAGAACGGACACGGTCGAGGGCCGTGTCGACCACGGTAGAGGGGAATCCTCGGTTGAGGAAAAAGGAAGACATGTCGGAAGCACTGGTATGGAAGGTGGCATCATCAGAGCAGATGCGGCGGAGACGGAGAAACTGGGAGAATGGAATAGAGTCCTTACAGGAGGCGGGGTGGGAGGAAGTGTAGTCCAGGTAGCTGTGGGAGTCAGTGGGCTTGTAGTGAATGTTAGTCAATAACCTATCCCCAGAGATGGAGATGGAGAAGTCGAGGAAGGGAAGGGAAGAGTCGGAGATGGACCATGTGAAGGTGAGGGAAGGGTGGAAATTGGAAGCATAGTGAATGAAATGTTCTAGTTCAGGGCGAGAGCAGGAGACGGCACCGATACAGTCATCAATGTACCGGAAAAAGAGGTGAGGGAGGGGACCCGAGTAGGACTGGAACAAAGAGTGTTCCACATATCCCACGAAAAGGCAGGCATAGCTAGGACCCATGCGGGTACCCATAGCAACACTTTTAATTTGGAGGAAATGGGTAGAGTCAAAGGAGAAGTTGTTCAATGTGAGAACAAGTTCAGCCAGGCGGAGGAGGGTGGTGGTGGATGGGGACTGGTTGGGCCTCTGTTCAAGGAAGAAGCGGAGCGCCCTCAGGCCATCCTGGTGGGGAATGGAGGTGTAGAGGGATTGTACGTCCATAGTGAAGAGGAGACGGTTGGGGCCGGGAAACTGGAAACTGTTAAAATGGCGGCGGGCATCGGAAGAGTCGCGGATGTAGGTGGGAAGAGACTGGACAAGGGGAGAAAAAATAGAGTCGAGATAGGAAGAGATAAGTTCCGTGGGGCAAGAACAGGCTGAAACGATGGGTCTACCGGGGCAGTCCTGTTTGTGGATCTTGGGAAGGAGGTAGAAGCGGGCTGTGCGCGGTTCGGGAACTATGAGGTTGGCGGCCGTGGGGGGAAGATCTCCAGAGGAGATGAGGTCAGTGACGGTCTTGGACACGGTGGCTTGATGTTCAGTAGTGGGGTCATGGTCCAGGTGGAGGTAGGAGGAGGTGTCAGAGAGTTGGCGTTCAACTTCCGCTAGGTAGAGGTCGGTTCGCCAAACAACAACAGCGCCACCCTTGTCAGCAGGTTTAATGACAATGTCAGGGTTGGATCGGAGAGAATGGAGTGCTGCAAGTTCAGAGGGAGGTAGGTTGGAGTGAGTGAGGGGAGCAGAGAAATTGAGCTGGCCGATGTCACGGCGGCAGTTAGCAATGAAAAGATCTAGAGAGGGTAAGAGGCCAGAGGGAGGGGTCCAGGTGGAACGAGAATTCTGAAAGCGGGAGAAAGGGTCAGCCGTGCGGGGGGAAGACTCCTGGCCAGAGAAGTGGGCATGGAGACGGAGGCGGCGGAAAAAGAGCTCAGCATCGTGCCGAGCTCGAAATTCATTGAGATGGGGGCGTAAGGGGATGAAGGTCAGGCCTTTGCTGAGGACTGATCGTTCGGAGTCAGAGAGGGGAAGGTCAGAGGGGATAGTGAAAACGCGGCAGGGGGTGAGATTGGGAGAAGGGGGGTCAGAGGAAAGTGAAGGGGAAGAAGGTTCCGGAGGGGCGTTAGTGTCCGAGAGTTGTTGAAGCTTGCGATCCTTGACATCGGAAAAGGAAGAAGAAAAGTTTTTTGTTGAAGCGTCGGATGAGTCTAAGGATGAAATGGAACTGTGGACCCGGACAGCTTTGAGATAGAGTGCGTCGGTGCTGCTGAAGAGAGAGGTCGAGAGTGTTCATGTGGCGCCGCATGGCGTTGAGCGTGGATCTCAAGATGCGGCGAGAGCAGTAGTTCGAGGAACGATGAATATCTTGGAGATATTTGTAATCCTGGGTTGATCCGAAACACGAAGGGTGGAAGTTTAGTTGGAATCCACGTGGGATAAGTCGGAACCAGAGACAGTTGCTGAGGAAAGTAATGTGGCTGTGAAACCGAGTCTTGGAAGATACCTGATCAAACACGAGAAGGGAAACTGAAATCAATGAAGATGAACAAGGTTGAAGAGCCAAACGGAAATCCCGTCGAAGAGAAGAGCAGAACTTCTTCAAGGTAGGCATTCCTAGAAGAGAGGTGGTAGTGAACCAAACACTAATACGATAGCAAAATACTGCGGATGCTGGAAATCTGAAATAACAACAGAAAACGCTGGAAAAACTCAGCAGGCCAGGCAGCATCCGTGGAGAGAGAAAGAGAGTTAACGTTTCAGGTCGATGACCTTTCGTCAGAACTGTGAAGAGCCGGAAATCAAATAGATTTAAGGCCAGAGTAAAGCTGGGAAAAGGGGGAGGGGATAAAAGAACAAAGGGGGAGATGAAGAGACATTAAGAGACATGCAAGGCTAGAGGTGGTGTTAATGTGACAGCCAACACGGGTTTGTAAAAAGATCGTGTTTGACTAATCTAGTTGAATTTTTTGATGAAGTAACAGAGAGGATTGATGAAGGGAATGCAATGGATGTTGTCTACATGAATTTTCGGAAGGCGTTTGACAAAGTACCACATCGAAGGCTGGTTAACAAAATTGAGGCTCATGGAATAGGTGTATCAGTGACAGCTTGGATAAGGAATTGGCTTAAGGACAGAAAACAGCAAATTTTGGTAAATGGCTGTTTTTCAGACTGGAGGATGGTAGACAGTGGTGTTCCTCAAGGGTCAGTGCTGGGGCCACTGCTTTTTTTGATATATATGACCTGGATATTGGAATACAGAGTAAAATTTCTAAAGTTACCAATGACACCAAACTTGGGGGTGTGGCAAACAGTGATGATGATATTAAATCGACTGCAACAGGACATAGACAGGCTAGCAGAATGGGCAGACAAGTGGCAGATGGAATTTAATACAGAGAAGTGTGAGGTGATGCATTTTGGCAGAAGGAACAGGGAGAGGCAATATACACTTAATGGCACAGTTTTAAAGAGTGTGCAGGGACAGAGGGACCTGGGAGTTAATGTGCATAGGTCCCTGAAGGTGACAGGACATATTGAGAAAGTGGTTAACAAAGCATATGGGATCCTGGGCTTCATAAATAGAGGTATTGAGTACAAAAGTAGAGAAATTATGGTGAATCTTTATAAAGCGCTGGTTAGGCCACAACTGGAGTTCTGGTCACCACTTTAGGAAGGATGTGAAGGCCCTTGAGAGGGTGCAGAGGAGATTTACCAGAATGGTTCCGGGGATGGGGGATTTTAGCTACAAGGACAGGTTGGAGAAGCTGAATTTGTTTTCATTAGATTTGATAGAGGTGTACAAGATTATGACGGGTTTGGATAGGCTAGATGGGGAAAGGCTGTTCCCACTAGTTGATGCCACTAGTTGATGGCACAAGGACTAGGGGACACAGATTTAAGGTTTTGGGCAAGAGATACAGGGGGGATGTGAGGAAAAACTTTTTTATACAGCGAGTGGTGATGACATGAAATTCGCTGCCGACGGACGTGGTGGAAGCGGACACACTCAATGTTTTCAAGGGGAGACTGGATAGGCACTTGAGGGAAATAAACTTGCAGGGCTACGGGGATAGAGCGGGGGAATGGGACTGACTGGATTGCTCTGCAGAGAGCCGGCATGGACACGATGGGCCGAATGGCCTCCTTCTGTGCCGTTATGACTCGATAATCATCCAGAGAGCACAACTTCAAATCCCCACAAAGGTAGTTCGGGGATTTGAATTCAGTTTAAAAAAATCTGGAAATAATAAACTAGTATCAGTAAAAGTGACCATGAAGCTGCTGAAATGTTGTAAAAATCCAACGAGTTTACCAATGTCCTTGAGGGAAGGAAACCAGCCATCTGTACCCTACCCGGTCTGACCTATATGGGACTCCAGTCCCATATCAATGTGTTTGACTCTTAACTGCACTCTGAAGTGACCTAGCAAGCCACTCAGTTATATGAAACTGCAAGAAAGGGGAAAAAATAAAACCAGATGGACCATTCAGCTGCAACCAGTCCCAGCCAAAGTTGGGAGAGCTGTCACACAGACTAGTCAAGCAACAGCCTGTCGTAGTCATACTCACGGAATCATACCTATCAGCCAACATCCCAGACTTCTCATCAACATCCCAGGGTATGTCCTGTCCCAGCAGCGGAGAGACCCGCCAATCGAGGGCAGGAGGGGAGTGACCCTGGGAGCAACGTTCACTCTAAGCTGCACAGGCGCAGCTCTCTGCCGGTCCCGCGCAGCCCGGGACCGACTTTTCCAATATTAAATTTTGCACATGTGCAAAACTATGAATGGGCTGCGAAAAATTAGGGGGAACATTGTCTGGGAGTCCTCAACATTGACTCCATACAACGGGAGGAGGAGGCTCCCTGAACATCATATCCTCAATGGTGGCAGAGCCCAGCTTGTGAGTCCAAATGACAAGGCTGAATCATTCTCAACCACCTTCAGCCAAGGTGTCAAGTTGATGATGTAACATTGGTAGTACCTGGGAACAGACCCTCACTTGGCCAATTACAATTTAACACTGGTCGTATTTGGGAACAGATCTTCCTGCAGTTACAATGTAATATTGATAGTACCTGCAAACAGACCTTCTCCCGGCCAGTTACAATGTAACACTGGTAGTGCCTACGAACAGACCCTCACTTGGCCAGTTACAATTTAATACTGGTCGTATTTGGGAACAGATCTTCTCCAAGACAGTTACGATGTAACCTGGTAGTATTTGGGAACAGACATTCTGCTGCTAAATTACAATGTGACATTGGTAGTGCCTGGGAACAGGCCTTTGCCTGGCCAGTTACGTTGTCATGATGCGGAGATGCCGGTGTTGGACTGGGGTGGACAAAATTGAGAGGTCGCACAACACCAGGTTATAGTCCAACAGTTTTATTTGAAATCACAAGCTTTCGGAGCTATCGCTCCTTCCTCAGGTGAAGTAAATTGGATACAGAATCGCCAGAGCATATATAGATGGAAAAAAAAGCATGTGTACTTTACAATTGCAGACCAATAAATTAAATCATCCTGACTATCTGCCGAGGTGTGATAAAGTTAATTAAGTCAGCCAGGAAGGTACCACATCAAAAGACATAGCAAGATACAACTGAGACAATGAGGTGTAGTCGCAGGGGTTCTAACGTGTCAAAAGCTGCCGTCTGTATGTAAAACGAAAAGCTTTTAAAAAAAATTTACTTTTTTACTGGGACAATTTTTACTTTTTCACTGGGAATCACATCTGTGAACAAGCTAACGACGACTCGAGTCCGGATCACGTCATGTATCGTGACAATGTTACGTTGTAACATTGGTAGCACCTTGGAGTAGTTCTCTGCTACTCTACTGCACAGAGCTTTACACACAGATGGAGAAATGTGGGGAAATAAATTTTAAAATAAAATTGTAGATATAATGACAAAGTGTTCTAAACAGTAAGAGATTTTCATTAGCGAGTGCCTTTTTAACTAATGTTCTTACCTTTACAGGTCTTGGCAGATCTGGGAATTTCCATCTCAGATAAATCTGGCTGGCAACAGATAGGCCAATGAAGAGCCAGTAGTTAAAACTGAAGTAATTAATGAGTCTGTAAATATCTTCTACGCAGAGATAGATTAAAGTCATCCCTCCCTGAATAACAAAAAAAACCAAAACCATGATAGTCAATATAAAAAGGACAAGCAGGGAGTAAAGACCATATCAGTTAGTCCTCTACAGTTAGATAACAATTCACTTCTTTCCTTTAAATAGGTAAATATTTTCACTAATTTTGTATCACATTACATAAGCATATCCCTCTGATGGTGCAGTGTACTGCAAAGCAATACAGTACGTTTACAAAACGGGGATGGAACTCAGAAGGTTATCAGATTTGTGTACTTTTCGGTGTTTGTTGGCTTGTTAGCACATAACTTCTGTTGCTGTATAGTAATGAAAATCTGCAATGAGTGCACAGATTACCTTTGAAATACTGACATCACCTTTTGGAAGTTAAATCAGCGGGTCATCAGAAGTGTGCCAAATTTGCAAGGGTGCCTGGGAGTGTGTCAATTTTGCAAAGGGTCTCCAGGAGTGCCTGAATGTTTGCAGGTATCTCCCACACAGCAAAGTGTGAAAGCAACAGCAATAGAATGTGCACCTGCAATCTTCCTCCTGGCGAGTTTTCTATCTCAACAATGGGGTCAGGGGGAGGTGCTGAGCAGAGGCCCAAGTCCATCCCAGAGGGAAGGAGGATCCGTCAGAAGGCAATTCATCAAAGACTGTTCCTGCGCTCTCTCCAGCAGCCAGTCAGAGAGTGGCACTGACAGAGGTCTGGAGCACATCATATTGTGCAGTCCAAGATAAAGGGTTGGGAGAAAATGCAAAGAAAAAAATTATAAACGTGGGCAGAGTGAGGCCATCACCACAGTGTATCTCTGACTGCCACCAATCTTATAGACCCAATCTAAATAAAAAGCATTAACTTTACAAACATGAAACTTAAACTTGCTAAAAGCTTCAAATCCACTTAATATTGGACTGCCACCCGCACCCAAGTACTTCTGATTTTGTAGGTTCTACTTTTACAATATAAAATGAAAGGGAAATGACAATAACTAAAGAAGGAGGTCCTGATTTTCTCCTCTTTCCACCCCCTCCCCCCACCATCCCAGTGCAGGTCAGGTACACGTTTTTCACAAATGTCTGGCTTATCCTCAGCCGAAGCAGGCCTCATTGCCTGGTTCAGTTGTTTTAAATATAAATGGGAGAGTGCCAGACGAGGTGACCACCTGGGAATCAGCGCTTGCTCAAAATTAGAGCCAGGAAGCTCTGCGCAGGCCAAACTTGGGTTGAAATATGGACTTGCTATCAGAAACAGGAGCCAAATAGCAAAATGACGTGTGAGGGACTATGCCTGCCTCATTCACATTCTATTCAAATGCTTATGCCCATGTCAGGTGGGACCTTCCTGGCTACACCAGGGATGCCCCAGGAAACAAGTACAAACTGAGTGGATGCCAGCATTATGGGTGTCCATAGTTTTTTTTAATGCCTCTCCCCAATGCCCAGATATGGCACACACAGGGCATTAGGCAGTGGAACAGTGACATTGGGATGTCAAATAGATGGCGAGAGTGGGGGGTGGAACAAAAAGAAAGAGAAAAAAAAAGGAGAATGTCTTCATGAGACTTGGTCATAATGTTATAAAAATTGTAGAACTTGTTTTAAACACCAGGACTTTCGTAAGAACGTAAGAAACAGGAGCAATGTGTAAGGTCCATTGCATTAAATTATTAGAGGGCAGCGGGCCAGCTCCTTCCATTCCTCTGTCTGTGTGCCTCTGAACCAGGTAGTGAGACTGCGCAGGACAAAAACTTGGGTTGACTCAATCTCAGTTTCCTTCTGCCCTTCACCTCTAGCGCCATTACCACACTTAACAGTTGGACAGCATCAAACAAGTTCCATTGATATTTATAAATATTAATAAAGCATGAAAAAATCATTTTCAAAATTGTACTTACATTAAAACACAGGGCTGGGATCGGAGTGTATCTAAAAACATGGATCATACACAGAACACTGGGAAGGTGGCGTTCACGTGAAGCTACAAAGTAAAGCCTGTAATACAACAATTTGGACATAAGGGGCGGTGTCACACTACCAACACAGGCTTTACCACAATTTAATGACCTACTTAACCTACAGCACAAAGAAACCACATGCAGAAAAATGTAATTCAGCAAGAGGGCAGTGTTTTGAATATAGTACTGGACTTCACATCACAAACTAGTTTTACCGTGCACCTGTAATGCCAAATGAACTACAGAAGGTTTAAATCAATTATTTCACAGCTGATAGCTTCAAAGATCAAGAAAGAAAGAACTTTCATTTGTATAGCACCTTTCACAACCGTAGGATGCCCCAAGGTGCTTTGCAGCCAATGAAGTACAATTTTTTGAAGTGTAGTCACTGTTGTAGGAAATGCAGCAGCCAATCTGCACACAGTAAGGTCCCACAAACAGCAAGAGATAAATGACCAAATAATCTATTTTAGATGATGTTGGGACACTGGGAGAACTCACCTGCTCTTTTTCGAATAGTGCCATGGGATTTTTTTTATATCCACCTGAGGGAAGACGGGGCCTCGGCTTATCGCCTCATCCAAAAGATGATACCTCAGCACTCCCTCAGTACTGCACTAAGTGTCAGCCTAGTGCTCAAGTCTCTGGAGTGAGACTTGAACCCATGACCTTCTGACTCAGAGGCGGGAGGGCTACCACCGAGTCAAGGCTGACAGCTGGTAGTAGGAAGCCGGGCCATTCTAATTTGATATATATTAGCCTGGAAAACGAGTAAATTCCAGCCAATAGTTTAAAAAAGCTGACACAAGGCCATTTTCTTTTAGGGTCACAAACTTGTAAAAATTAAAGCTTCTTTGTTGGAATTGATTTCCCCCCCCACCACTATCTTAATTAAAAAGCAACAACGTTCAAATGTAACATTCAAACTACAACTATAGATTGCAAAACAAAATCAGAAAACGCTGCAAATACAAAACAGGTCCGTCAGCATCTGTAAAGAGAAAAGGCAGGTTAATATTTCAGGTATGATGCTCTGTTGGATCTTTTCTACATTTTGGGCTTTGGTTTCATATTTCTAGCATCCGCAGTTTGTTTGTTCTCCTTTTATTTGTGTAGATTGTATAAATGCTGTAGATCAATCTGTAGTCCGTACTGAAATACGAAATATGAAGTGTTCAATGAAGGCTTGATATTTGGATGAGCCGATTCCAGTTGCATTAGTGTCTGCATTAATAGGATTTGCATTTCTTCAGCTCCTGTTCTCATTGACCCATCACAAAATAAAATATAGTGCCTCCCCCCCACCCCCCATTTTCTGTTACCTTACAACAGGAATGTTCACTATCACTTAGCTGAGTACCAGTGACCTACTCGAGGGCTACTCTCACAAACTGCCACAGGATGGTGGAAATGGCAGAGAGTCTGGCCACCTGAGCCAGACGAGGATTGGCAGTGGGATCAGAACCAGGAGCATGGCCATCATCCTCCTCCAATGCTCACTAACCCTCATTGACCTTGGTTTCCCAATACCCCAAATTTTAAATTTTCATTCTTGTGTTTAAAACCCTTCTTGGCCTCACCCCTCCTTATCTCCTCCAGCCCTACAACCTTCCAATAATTCTGCATTTCTTCAACTCTGGCCACTTGTGCATCGCCCACTGTCTTTGCCACACCATCGGTGTGGGGAACAAAGAAATGGCAGACCAATTAAATACATACTCTGGTTCTGTCTTCACAAAGGAGGACACAAATAAACTCCCAGAGATGTCGGGGAACATAGGGTCTAATGAGAGGGAGGAACTGAAAGAAATCAGTATTTGTAGGGAAATGGTGTTAGGGAAATTGACGGGATTGAAGGCCGATAAATCCCCAGGGCCTGATAATCTACATCCTAGGGTACTTAAGGAAGTGGCCCTAGAAATAGTAGATGCATTACTGGTTATCTTCCAAAATTCTATAGACTCTGGAACAGTTCCCATGGATTGGAGGGTAGCTAATGTAACCCCACTATTCAAAAAAGGTGGTAGAGAAAAAACGGGGAATTATAAGCCTGACATCGGTAGTGGGAAAAATGCTAGAGTCCATTATAAAAGATGTAATAGCAGAGCACTTGGAAAACAGTAACAGGATCGGTCAAAGTCAACATGGATTTACAAAAGGTAAATCGTGCTTGACTAATCTACTGGAATTTTTTGAGGATGTAACTGGTAAAATAGATAAGGGAGAACCAGTGGATGTGGTGTATTTGGACTTTCAGAAGGCTTTCGATAAGGTCCCGCATAAGAGATTAGCGTGTAAAGTTAAGGCACATGGGATTGGGGGCAGGGTACTGACTTGGATAGAGAACTGGTTAGCAGACAGGAAGCAAAGAGTTGGAATAAACGGGTCTTTTTCCGAGTGGCAGGCAGTGACTAGTGGGGTACCGCAGGGATCGGTGCTAGGACCCCAGCTATTCACAATATATATTAATGATCTAGACGAGGGAACTAGATGTAATATCTCCAAGTTTGCAGATGACACAAAGCTGGGTGGGCGTGTGTGCTGTGAGGAGGATGCCGAGAAACTCCAGTATGATTGGATAGGTTGGGTGATTGTACTGCATTTGCCATGCATCTGCCCAATGTGGATAAATGCAAGGTTATCCACTTTGCTGGCAAAAACAGGAAGGCAGATTATTATCTGAATGGCAATAGATTGGGAGAAGGGGAAGTGCAACGAGACCTGGGTGTCCTTATGCACCAGTCGCTGAAGGTAAGCATGCAGGTGCAGCAGGCGGTTAAGAAGGCAAATGGTATGTTGGCCTTCGTAGCGAGAGGGTTCGAGTACAGGAACAAGGATGTCTTGCTGCAGTTGTACAGGGCCTTGGTGAGACCACACCTTGAGTATTGTGTGCAGTTTTGGTCGCCTTATCTGAGGAAGGATGTTCTTGCCATGGAGAGTGTAGCGAAGATTCACCAGACTGATACCTGGGATGGCAGGAATGACGTATGAGGAGAGATTGGGTCGATTGGGCTTATACTCGCTGGAGTTTAGAAGAATGAGAGGGGATCTCATTGAAACTTATAAAATTGTAACAGGACTAGACAGACTAGATGGAGGAAGGATGTTCCCGATGGCCGGGGAGTCCAGAACCAGGGGTCACAGTCTAAGGATATGGGGTAAGCCATTTATGACTGAGATGAGGAGGAATTTCTTCACCCAAAGAGAGTGGTGAACCTGTGGAATTCTCTACCACAGAAGGCAGTTGAGGCCAACTCATTAAATATATTCAAGAAGGAGTTAGATATATTTCTTAAGGCTAAAGGGATCAAGGGATATGGGGAGAAGGCAGGGACAGGGTACTGAATTTGGATGATCCGCCATGATCTCATTGAATGGCGGTGCAGGCTTGAGGGGACGAATTGCCTGCTCCTGCTCCTATCTTCTATGATTCTATGATTCAACCAAACTTTTAGTGACCCCTCCTAATATCTCCTTTGGCTCAGTGTCCATTTTTGTCTGATTACGGTTCAGTGAAGCGCCTTGGGACATTTTTCTACATTACAGGCGCTATATAAATGCAAGTTGTTGTTATATTTACTTATCTCAAGTCCCACACTTCACTCCACACCAATACAGAAAGTTTCCATGTATACAGCCATGATGCAGTCTGGGATGCAACCTACAGCTCTAACCCCACTCCGCCACCCCCCACACCAAAACAAACTCATTTCAACACTGCCCAACTGAGCAACCCAGCAGCCCACACTCCACCTGTTGGTCAATAGTGCAGTTGCTGCCTCGGGTGAGTTGGGACCATTAGGACTGAATTGGCACTAGACAGGTCCTGCACCACTGTCAACAACCGACCCACAACATACAAGGCATTGCCACACTGAGATCTCCAGAGCGAGTGAGAGATGGAAAATGGAATGTTTTCTTGGGCTTAAGATACACTAAGGATGTAACTTACAGTATAAATGTGCCAGAAATACACCTGCTAATTGCATATTAAAAAGTTTTAAGATTCAGGTAAATACTTCAAAAACACAAATACATTGCCTGGTACCCAAGTTAATTCTAGTATCTCAGATATATTTAGTAATAAAGCCAGCCAACAGAGTGTTTATTCAAATAATTTTTTAGTGTTAATTTCCTGTTCCTTTCACATCAATGGAAAGTGCGGCTCATTTAATCAAACTGGCAGCAGGTGGAGAACAATCATCATCTCTGACTTCAGCTCATTAACTGATCCTGCTTTGTTTTTGAGAAACACTGACCTTAAACACTTCATGGTGCATCTACAACACTGATTAAACATAATCAATCTCATGATCGTTGCAAGGCAACCCTGTAATTCAGACATTTCCAAGATACACTGCAGACACACAGCCGGTCTGGGTCTCTAAACTAGGGAGGGGGAGGAAGAGTCCATGCTCAAGATTGCTCACAATCTGGCATAAATTGGTCAGAGAGGCCAGTGGGATGGCTATTGTTGGAAGCAAGCAACAGTTTCACTGGTCTAGTGGACAGCTGCTCTACTGAGTATGGGCCTAAGGTACAGAACTGAGGAAGAGCTTTACTCTACATTTATCTTCACAGTTTAGGAAACATTAGTCAAATCCAGTAACTGTGTGCCTGTAATCAAAATATATCTAGTTTTTGATGAAAACATTTTGCGGTGGGTGAGGGCATGGGGAAGGGGAGGATATCATCTTAAATCCTTGATCGTATCACTTCATAATTTACCAAAAACATTTAGTGTCTTTTTTTAATATGCGACTTGTGGAAACTGGATTGAGACTGCTCAAGACGACCCTTTGGGCAGCACAAGAAACTTTCATCTGAAATATGATTAACTCAATATGCTCTGAAATGGCCTAGCAAGCCATTCAGTTATAAAAACAGTTGCTATTTGAAAGCAGTGACCCACCATCACCACCAGCCCAAAGCGACTAGGGATGGACGATAAATGCTGCCCTGCCAGTGTCAGTCATGTCCTCTAGAGTATAAGTTTGGTTTGAATTTGAATCCAGATCCAAAGGGTAAAGATTATCTGGTCATTATCACGTTGTTGTTTGTGGGGCCTTGTTGTACACAAATTTGCTGCCGCATTTCCTAGATTACAACAGTGACCACACTTCAAAAGTAATTCATTGGCTGTAAAGCGATTTGGGATATCCTGAGATCATGAAAGATGCTATATACTTGCATGTCTTTCTTTTTTTCTTTTAAAGGGCCAGTGTCCAACTCATTGAACAGCCAGACTTTCTTTATATATAAAGTGTTTCTCAACAAATGAAAGGAATGACCTCTTATCTCTCAAGTTGTTAAGTTTGCAATCCTTCGCCCACCACCCTAACTTAAATTCCATTGACTTCAGAATTACCTGGAGGCTGCAATGATCGATGAATTAAGGCCACCGTAACACGATATTGCCACCGATAATGGTATGAGCCACTTCGCATAACCCAGAACTTGATCTGCAAAAGTCTGAAGTAATATTGCCATCAGTAATTTTGAATTTCACCTTCCGTTTGCAAAAGTTCAATGCTCAAGAAACAGAAACAAATCACCAGCTTTCATTGAAGTTACAATCTTAACACATCCTTTGGTGACTTTTATCCATTAGAATAATGATTAGTTCTAGAATAAAAACATCCTACAGAACCAACCCATGCAGGAATAAAAGCAAATAGTTGAATATCTTTACAAGTCATGGCCCAAAATTTGCAGTCCTCGGCATACCTCCGGAATATGCCGCAGACTTGCGAAAAGAATATGCACCTACCTGATGGCGGCCCTCCTTCGTAAACTTGCACTCTGACTCTGCATGTTGCAGGGCAGCAGAATGGCCCACGGATCCCAGGGACGCAACCTGTGCGGAAGAGTACCTGGGATCACGTGGGCCCGGTCCTCCAATCAGAAAACAGAATTCGATTTTACATAATTTCAGAAGTTAATCCCGTAATCAGATTTAATAGAATCTCGTAATCAGATGGAATTAAAATTTACAGGATTCCTAATTAGTTTAATTCCACCAACTCCACTACATCTTATTTCTGTTAGTAAAAATTGAATTTAGCTGATAATTATCGACATCCTTAAAACTCCAACCTTTGCAGAAACAAGAAAAACTAATTTGATACATTTAAACTATCTGATTTCCGAGATGAAAATGGTTAAAACATGCCGGAGGTATCCCCTTACGCTGATTCAAACAGGCCATGTGCCTGTTTGCAGCAACCATAACATTTTCATACGCAACTGCTGGGCAAACAACAGATTGCAAGTTTGGGATTTAGCCCTTGCGCAAGCGCATGCAGAAATCCCTAACTTGCGGGCCATTTCAAAGGCGGTATAACGCCATACTCTCAGAGTACGCAGTCAGACCCACCGCAAATTCTGGCCCAATAAAACTATGATGAGCTTTCCTAGCCCTTAGTAAGGAAAAAAAAAACCTTCTAACACTGCTAGAACTAAGATTTTGGGTCACAGTCCAAGGCTGAGCTCCAACAAACCAAGGGCGACTAAGTATCAGGACCAAACCCTCAGTCTCAATGTCAATCTTTCTCTCAGACTCTTACCACTGAACAGACTAGTGTCATCCTTCATTGCACGTGAGGAGTGTGGAAACAAAAGTGATGTAGAACACCCGCCCCACCCCCATTTCAAACTGCTGCAGACCAACCGATTCAGCTGCACCCATGCTGCATCAACAGGCCACAAACACAACACTAGCTTTGTGCAATTTTAAAAAAATTGGCAAACCTCCTGTGCACTAAAGCTAAAATATTATATCGGATACCTTGAACCTAAAGTCATGTGGAGGTGGTCAGGTTTCCCAATTTTTTTTTAAACTGCACAAAGCTTGTGTACTGTTTGTGGTTTGATGATGCACCTAATGAGGTTAAAGTACTTGCAAATCCTCAGAGTATCTATAGCAACAGGGTGTGACTAAAAGCAGAAGAAAGCCTATGAGACTATAAAGGAGCTATTACATACAAGATATACGGATATGTACATTAGCATGGGAATAAGGATGAAGTGCAGCATGATTCACAGTATGTGCCTTAATATATCCAACAGAAGGTAATTCATGCTGCTGTGCCTATGATTTTAATGCTACTACCTACCCTGTCGATCATTTGGTTTTCAATCTAATGCAGTTTCATTCTATAAATTCCAAAGCCACGCCGATAAAATTGAATGCATTACTGTAATTAATAATGTACTTGCTGCTGTGTGCATGGCACTCAGAATCACACAGCAAAGAAGGAGGCCATTCAGCCCATCATGTCTGTGCCGGCTCTTTGAAAGAGCTAATGATGATAACTGATGAAGGTTGAAGTACTTTTTTTTAAATAAAGGGAGCATTTTCTGTAATAAAAGTGTTCAGCATAAAAAAAGCCCATAATACACGGAAATAAAGCCTTCCTTATGATCATTCAATCACCTAATTTCTGGCAAAATAATTGTAACTCATGATAAATTATTGATATGTGAAGACCTATAAATGTAATGGCTTCATTTGAACTATTAATAATGGCAACAGTGTTCTGACAAGAGCCAAGAATCTATACCCAACATTCTTACCGCTTTGACAGGTCATTATTTATTGCAAGAAATACTTTTTTTTTATTCGTTTATGGGATGTGGGCGTCGCTGGCAAGGCCAGCATTTATTGCCCATCCCTAATTGCCCTTGAGAAGGTGGTAGTGAGCCGCCTTCTTGAACTGCTGCATTCCGTGTGATGAAGGTAGTCCTACAGTGCTGTTAGGTAGGGAGTTTTAGGATTTTGATCCAGTGACGATGAAGGATCAGCGATATACTTCTAAGTCAAGATGGTGTGTGACTTGGAGGGAAACTTGGAGGTGGTGGTGTTCCCATGCGCATGCTGCCCTTGTCCTTCTAGATGGTAGAGGTCGCGGGTTTGGGAGGTGCTGCCGAAGAAGCCTTGGTGGGTTGCTGCAGCGCATCTTGTAGATGCTACACACTGCAGCCACGGTACGCTGGTGGTGGAGGGAGTGAATGTTTAAGGTGGTGGATGGGGTGCCAATCAAGCGGGCTGCTTTGTCCTGGATGGTGTCGCGCTTCTTGAGTGTTGGAGCTGCACTCATCCAGGCAAGTGAGAGAGTATTCCATCACGCTCCTTACTTGTGCTTTGTAGATGATGGAAAGGCTTTGGGGAGTCAGGAGGTGAGACACTCGCCGCAGAATACCTAGCCTCTGACCTACTCTTGTTGCCACAGTATTTATGTGGTCCAGTTAGGTTTCTGGTCAATGGTGACCCCCAGGATGTTGATGGTGGGAGATTCGGCGATGGTAATACCATTGAATGTCAAGGGGAGGAGGTTAGACTCTCGCTTGTTGGAGATAGTCATTGTTTGGCACTTCTGTGGCGCGAATGTTACCTGCCACTTATCAGCCCAAGCCTGAACGTCGTCCAGGTCTTGTTGCATGCGGGCATGGACAGCTTCATTATCTGAGGAGTTGTGAATGGCGCTGAACACTGTGCAATCATCAGCGAACATCCCCATTTCTGACTAGTCATAACCGCACCCTAGTTCAAATGAGTAGGCTTAATTTTTTTAAAAAGCAGCCAGGATACATGCAGAAAGGGAAGATCCTGCCAGACAATTCTCCTCAACTTCTTTGAGAATGTCACAAATAAAGCAGATAGTTAAATTCCTCATGATATAATTTATTGAAGTTTTCAGAAAGCCTTCATGACAATGTCACATGAGGGACTACTAATCAAACTAAATCCATAGGAATCCAGTGCAGAATATGGGGCTGCATGAAAAATAGTGAACAGAATTGTACTCTTGGGAGCTGTAGTGTCAGAAGGTGTTGAGCGGAGGGCTGCGTGGGTCAGTGCTTATTATCCACATAAATGACCTGGAAATTAATACCAGTTTCATGAATCCCTGTTACATTAGTTTTCAAATGGCAAGTGAAATTTAATACTGGCAGCTGTAAAGCAACAGATACAAGAACAAAAAAAAGAGGTATGCAGAGATACCATGAAGAGAATAGAATTAACAATTGGCGTGACTGTGGTCTCATCACTTCCAATGTCAAGACAATAAGGAGAAGCAATTAAAAAAGCAAATAGAATGTTGGGATATATAGACAGAATAGGAGAGTAGAAGTCTACAGAAGTTATGCTGGGCTGTTGTAATGCATGAGGCAGACTTCACCTCAGGAGCAACACCTCAGGAGTACAAGCATTAAAGAGGATGCAAAAGAAAAGCAAGCATAATCTCTACTGTCTAGAGAAAAAGGTCGTCAGATGAGTGTTTACAGGACTGTGTATGTACATTTGGGGAACATCACTGGTTACATTAGCAGTTCTCAAAAGTATTTTTGGGCCAGGGCATGCCAAGAAGGGCTCAGACTCCAACACCTAATGAGAAGTCGCACAACACCAGGTTATAGTCCAACAGTTTTATTTGAAATCACAAGCTTTCGGAGCTGCTGCTCCTTCGTCGGGTGAAGTAAAGAGATACAGAATCGCCAAAGCATATATAGATAGAGAACAATGCATGTGTACCGTACAATGGCAGACGACTAAATTTAATCATCCTGACTGTTTATCTGCCGAGGTGTGACAAAAGGCAATCAGGTCAGCCAGGAAGGTACCACATCAAAGACATAGCAAGATACAACTGAGACAATGAGGTGGAGTTACAGGGGGTCTAACGTGTCAAAAGCTGCAGTCGGTACGTAAAACGATAAACTTTAAAATTTTTACTTTTTTACTGGGAATCACATCTGTGAACAAGCCAACGACGACTCGAGTCTGGATCACGTCATGTATCGTGACATAAACCCAAGATATCGGTTGAGACCGTCCTCATGAGTGCGGAACTTGGCTATCAGTTTCTGCTTGATGATTTTGCGTTGTCGTGTGTTTCTAAGGCCGCCTTGGAGAACGCTTACCCGCAGATCCGAGGCTGAATGTCCTTGACTGCTGAAGTGTTCCCATCGTAAAGGGAACCCCCAGCTTCTGTCGCGACACTACAGACTTCTTACAGAAACTCAGCACCCACGGACCAGTTGAACCAGGAACACTCCTCGCCACGATGGACGTATCGGCACTCTACACCAGTATCCCCCACGATGACGGCATCGCTGCGACAGCCTCAGTACTCAACACCAACAACAGCCAATCTCCAGACGCCATCCTACAACTCATCCGCTTCATCCTTGACCACAATGTCTTCACCTTCGACAACCATTTTTTTACCCAAACACACGGAACAGCCATGGGGACCAAATTCGCACCCCAATACGCCAACATCTTCATGCACAAGTTCGAGCAAGACTTCTTCGCTGCACAGGACCTCCAACCAACGCTGTACACCAGATACATCGAAGACATTTTCTTCCTTTGGACCCATGGCGAAGGATCACTGAAAAGACTACACGATAACATAAACAAGTTCCATCCCACCATCAAGCTCACCATGGACTACTCCTCAGAATCGGTTTCATTCCTGGACACACGAATCTCTATCAAAGACGGACACCTCAGCACTTCACTCTACCGCAAGCCCACGGACAACCTCACGATGCTCCACTTCTCCAGCTTCCACCCTAACCACGTTAAAGAAGCCATCCCCTATGGACAAGCCCTGCGAATACACAGGATCTGCTCAGACGAGGAGGAACGCGATGGACACCTACGGACGCTGAAAAACACCCTCGTAAGAACGGGATATGACGCTCGACTCATCGATCGACAGTTCCGACGGGCCACAGCGAAAAATTGCATAGACCTCCTCAGAAGGCAAACACGGGACACAACCAACAGGGTACCCTACGTCGTCCAGTACTTCCCCGGAGCGGAGAAACTACACCATGTTCTTCGCAGCCTTCAACATGTCATCGATGACGACAAACACCTCGCTAAGGCCATCCCCACGCCTCCACTACTTGCCTTCAAACAGCCGCCTAACCTCAGAAGTACCATCGTTCGCAGCAAATTACCCAGCTTTCAGGATAACAGCGACCACGACACCACACAACCCTGCCATGGCAACCTCTGCAAGACATGCCAGATCATCAACACAGATACCATCATCACACGTGAGGACACTACCCACCAGGTACATGCTCATGTGACTCGGCCAACGTCGTCTACCTCATATGTTGCAGGAAAGAATGCACCGCGGCATGGTACATCGGCGAGACCATGCAGACACTGAGACAACGTATGAACGGACACCGCGCAACAATCACCAGGCAGGAGTGTTCCCTCCCAGTCGGGGAACACTTCAGCAGTCAAGGACATTCAGCCTCGGATCTGCGGGTAAGCGTTCTCCAAGGCGGCCTTAGAAACACACGACAACGCAAAATCATCGAGCAGAAACTGATAGCCAAGTTCCGCACTCATGAGGACGGTCTCAACCAGGATCTTGGGTTTATGTCACGATACATGACGTGATCCAGACTCGAGTCGTCGTTGGCTTGTTCACAGATGTGATTCCCAGTAAAAAAGTAAAAATTTTAAAGTTTATCGTTTTACATACCGACTGCAGCTTTTGACACGTTAGACCCCCTGTAACTCCACCTCATTGTCTCAGTTGTATCTTGCTATGTCTTTGATGTGGTACCTTCCTGGCTGACCTGATTGCCTTTTGTCACACCTCGGCAGATAAACAGTCAGGATGATTAAATTTAGTCGTCTGCCATTGTAAGGTACACATGCATTGTTCTCTATCTATATATGCTTTGGCGATTCTGTATCTCTTTACTTCACCCGACGAAGGAGCAGCAGCTCCGAAAGCTTGTGATTTCAAATAAAACTGTTGGACTATAACCTGGTGTTGTGCGACTTCTCATTTTTGTCCACCCCAGTCCAACACCGGCATCTCCGCATCATGAATACCTAATGAAGCAAGGACACCAGCACTGGACAGCCTGCAAAAAAGTCTTTCATTCCATTGATTTGTGTTCTTCAATATAAATTCTTTTCTCTCTCTTACTTCACACCTGTTTCTTCTCCTCCTCCTGTTGCCTCTCAATTTAAATTTCTCTCTATATCATATGTATTTATTTCTAAATATTTTTATTTCTCATTCCACTGTTTAGTGTTCTCAGTTTCTTTCTTTTCTCTCCTCCTCTTCAGTATTTCTCTTCCTCTTTTTATGGTATTTGATTCCCTGCCACTATTTCTTCCCTGTCTGTATTTATCACTGTTTTCCTGCAGTTTCTTCAGTCTGAGGAGACTGTGCTGGCTCTCGTGAATTCTAGGACCTGTTCAGTTTCAATTCTTAAGAAAATTCCATATTTCACATGAACCTGTCTTATATTTTAACAATTTAATACAGTCAGAGGATGCATAATTTGGGGTGTTCATGTACATCAGCACCAATGTTTTATAGTGACTGAATAAGAATTTAATTTTTATCTGTGATTTTTATTGGTGCCTTGGCTTAAATTCCATAATTCTGTCCATTATTCTGTAAGTGATTAGATATTCCTTTACCACACAAAAAAAATCAGTTGATATGTTTAATCATATTATTGTGAATGTTATTTTTGAAATTGTAAAACCATATCTTGCATATCAGAAGTTTCAGTTACTGAGGGGACTAAAAGGCAGATGAAAATTTCTACCAAAGCATTTAGAGTTACTGGATTAGTTCATCAATAAACTGCAATGGTGAAATGTTGACATATTTATATATGATTTTTCCCATTATAAAATGTTTAGAGGTTTTTCCCACAGTGGCACTTTAGCATATGGGTTTTCCATTATAAAGACATGAGCAAATAAGGTTAATATATATGGGGAACTGCATGCCATATGCAAGATTTTTAATAAGATATTGTGTAGCTCATTAGAAATAAATGTTCATTTTACTTTCCCACTGTACAGTAGGTGAAAGGAAATAAAGATAGTGATATAGCAGTTGAAAGTACACAACAGCAATTGTCAAAATGCCATACAGTATTGGGGTCCTCAAAGATGACACAATATGAATAACAAATTGATAACTACTGTAGTGCCCCTGTGTTCCTCTGGATTTTGCTTCTAATGTCTATGCCCTTCTTTATTACAAGGTGAAAAACTGTAACCTTGTTTGTCATCCTGCTAGGCTGTTGTCAATAGGAGTTTCTGAAGACCAATCTGTTGCAGATAGTGGGGGCTGCAACTTCAAACTATTCAGAGTGCATCTGCAGCCATGGGATCTCAAAAAACTGTACTACTGGCTGGAGATGCAGATTTCCCAGGCTTTAGCTTGACTTCCAGAGTTGCTCCCAGACCAGATGTAGCCCCCATTATTTGCAATGGAGACATTCAGCAACGCACAAGGATGCTCAGTGTTGGCAGTGCCTAGCAGGGAGGGAGACTTGACTAGAGTCTACATGCAGGCAAGTTTTGACATTTGTTTTTTAAAAAAAAAACAAATCTGATTTTAATAGTTATATATTTCTTTAAAATGCAGCCATACTTTTTTCAAAAAAACTATGCCACTAAACTTACATCCCTCTTTAAGAAACCCAATAGACTAAAAAAAACACTTAACTATATGACAGTACCTAACGTGAGTCCCAAAGATGTTTGTTAAAGGCATATTTCAATGTATCTCAATAACTCTGTACAAAGACTTACCACAGCCACAGCATCACTGTGGAGGATGGTAGGAATATCCAGGACAGCATAATAAGCCACGTTTGTCAGGATGTAGATACCCGTTACAAGAGGCATAGAAATAGCAATAGCTAAGGGCAGGTTCCTGTCACAAAGCAAACAAATTCATTGTCAATTACAGCAATTCAAAAGCACAGCAAGAGAACAGTAAATGCTTCATTCATCTCAATTCTATCTCATTTATGACAGCTGAAAAGAGCTGTAGGATAACCCTGCCTAAAGTCAATGCAGATATTAGGGTTTCCAACCCTCCTGGAATGACCGGGAGTTTCCCAGAATCGAGGGTTCCGAGCGCTGCCTCCAGTAGCCCGGAAGATTCAGCGATTTAAATTTCCCGCCGCTGTGCGTCGCCCAACCCCCCACCCACTTTGTGATGTCACCAGCTGCTGTTAGAGAAGCCTCCTGCTCAGTGACTTTACCCGCAGAGAGCCACAACAGCAAGGAGGAGGCTGGAGAGTCAGAAGTTGGGAGGGCTCAGAAATCGCAGGTTTCAGCATTCAGTGGGGTGGCCCCTCGGTTTCCCCTCTTCACCTGCTCACAGGTGGCCTCCTGGTTCTTGGAACTAGTTGCACAACAGCTGCTGTTGCATAACCACAAGCAATATTACGCAACTACAAGGGATCCAACCTTTATAAGCTAAATGCATAACATTTGTAGAATTCATGTGATCAGATGTCACATGATCAGATATTATGTGATCAAGTGTCGTGGTCAGAATGTCACATGATCAAACCTCCAGGATTGCCTCCAACCAGAGTTGGAAACCCTAGCAGATACGTGAATACTGTGAGGAAGGAATGGCTGGCGTTTATATAGCACCTTGTCACATCTCAGTCATTAACTGCTCCACGTACTGTGAATTAGTTTGAAGTGGAGCAACTGTTATCTCAGCAAATGTGGTTGTCATTTTGCATACAGCAAGATCCCACAAACAGATCAACGACTAATTAATCTGCATTTGGTGGTGTTGGTCAATGGATGAACGTCAGCCAAGGAGAACGCCCTCCTCTTCTTCGAATCGTGCCGTGGGATCTTTAATGCCCATGTTGATTGAATGTCTCATCCAAAGAGCTTCACTTCCAACAATACAGCATTCCCTCAGTGCTGGACTGGAGTGCCATTCTAGATTTTGTGAATCAATTCTGAAGTGGGGTTTGAACCCACAACCTTCACATGTGTGCACGCGATCAACTCAGCTAAGCTGTTGACAGTCGAGTTGAAATGTTATGTAATGTGTTACAAAAAGTAATCTTATACATTGTGATATTACGTAACAATTCCTACTTCAAGTTTACTGTAAACAGCTAACTGACAGCAGATCAATAAGATGGTTAGATAAGTTGTTCAAGACAAACAAACTCATTAAGCATGTTAGATTATGTAAGATTCCTTGGTTCACTGGAATCTCAAATTTCCCATTTTATCTTATCTTTATTATAGGGATGAAATTTATTTAGATTGGTCCTTACATCAGGCATCAGCTTTCATGCCACTTCTGCTCTCATCGTCCATCTTGTGCCCAGTCCCTCAGCTGTTTGCAGGAGTTAGTTACTGAAGGTAAAGTTAAGCTAGAACCCCTTAATTAGATGCAAAATACTCTGTGGAGAAATAATCTATGGTGGTTATATCGCAGTTTCCCCCGTGATATTTTACCTTGTGTAGTTTCTCATCTTTGGTACTGACCTTATGAGGAGAGGCTTGAGCTATTTAGACTATTTCCAAAGAAGCAGAGAAAGCCAAGAGGCGATTTAATAGAAATTTTCAAAATTATGAGGAGTTTTGGCAGGGTGACTAGGGAAAGACTAATTTCTCCGGCTGGGAGTCAGTGGCAAGGGATCAATTAAAAGTTATTACTGTGAAAGTAAGGAGAGAAGTTAGAAGTTTCTTTACGCAGAGAGCCGTTAAAGCATGGAAAGCTTTGCAATGGGGAGTAGTTGAGGCAGACACCATTACATTTAAGGGCAGAGCCAATAAACATTTGAATCAGATAAAAGATACACGGCAGGAGAGAGCAAGGCATTAGAGTTAACTTTCAACTGCTCTAGCAAAGAGCCACCACAAACAAAATGGGTCAAATGGCCACCTTCCTCGTTATAAACTTCAATGGTTATAACTGTTATTACAGTATACCACAAGATCAGTCAGAAGTGCTATCAGAGCTTATTTGCTGTGCCATATGAGGGCACTTCGCAGCTTCTGCATGCTAACTTTTAAAACGTACATTTGGTTCCCAGTTAGTTCAGTTGGTAAAGGCACTGCTCACCATGGAACTGGGCAACAAATTTCAGGAATGCTCCTGGTTTAACCCCAGCTCTATGTCAGAACATTAAAAATAGAGAAGTATGGTTCGTAAGGACCACTGAAGCACAATCTGGTACCTTGACTCCCCCATCCTAGCAAAACACTGAATTTTGAATGCCTTCAATATTTGACTCCAGTAACCTGGTTGGGAGGAACATTTTGTCAATGTTTGAGTAAAGAAGTTATTCCCAACATCTGTCCAATGTTTATTTTCACTGATTTAAATGCATGTCCTCAAGTCCCAATACCCAGACTTACTTTCAAATAATATTTTGGGTTTACCTTATCTATACCTCAGTGAGGTCTAGCCTCACTGATTTTCTCAGGCTGTAGAGCTTGAACTTCCCAAACCTTTCCTCAGCTCATCTCCTTCACACTTGAGATCCATCTTTTTTCTCTTCTCTGCATTTGTTCCAATCCATACATGTTCTTTTTATGATATGGAGACCAAATATAATTGTTTGTGTGACATGGAGACCAGAGTTGAACATAGTACTGCACTGTAAAGCCATAGTATAATTTCTGTGACTTAGGGCTGGATTTTGACATTTCCGACCCACCCAGAGTGGGGGTGGGGGCCGGTAGACCATGGGATGTCCGGGTTTCCCCGCAAGCTGTGGAGTTTTAACAATGTGCAAGATCTACTGGTAGAATTGAATCTCATGTGCCCACCCAACTACATAACTGGTCTAAATCGACAGGCTGGCTACCAGTCGGGCGGAGAACACTGGCTGGACAGGACGCCGCAGCAACAGGTAGGTGTGGGGTCCAAGGGGGGAGGGGGTCCGTTCCCCGACCGTGGAGGTGAGTTCCAATCCCCGGGGTGGGTCTGATCCCCAACCCTGGGGGGTGCGAGCTGCTGGTGGGTGAGCTTGGGTGTCTGGGAGGAAGCACTCCCGCTCCTCCCAGCCCACAAAGATTGCTCCCCGAGGCTGTGCTCGCCTCGCTGCAGCTACCAGGAATCCAGAGGCCTGGGATTCCTGCCTGGCTCCAGTAAAACCTGCACAACAGGCTAAAGCAGTGGCTTCAGGGCCTCATTAATCATATTTAAAATGCTAATCCACCTCCTGGCAGCGGGTTGGCTGCCCGCCCCCCTTCCTGCCCGAGTAAAAGTTGAAAGTGGGCGGATTGGAGTCGGGATTTAGATTTTTTAAACTTTAACTACCCCACCCATTTTTTCATGTTAAAATTCTCCCCTTAATCACTACTGTTCTGATTACATGGCCTAAAATTACATATGCTTTATTTTCTAAAATTATTTTGTTACCATATAGATATTGCAAGTGACCCTTTCCAAGTCTCCCCATGCTCATTCTTTTCCTTCTCGATGCTAATTCTATTCTGTTTATTGTATATTATTGTTGCTCTTTTTATCAACCAATGTGCAATATCTTCTGGTAGGACTGAATCGCATTTGCCTACCCAACTAACTGGTCTAAATTCTTCTGTAAATCTTCAACTACATCCTTGGTCTCTACTGCTCTCCCTATTTTTGTATTGTCTGTAAGTTTGAACAGTCTGCAATCTCCTTCGGAGGCCAGGCCATTTAAAATTCAAAAGAAAAGGGGTTCAAGCACTGACCTTTGCCAGACTTCAGTCTCCTCCCACCAAACTAACATTATACCCCTCACAAGTATCCTGTTCATGTTTTTATTTTTAAAATGACTCCTTAACCACTTATGTTGTATCCTGGTGTCCTGTAGTTTTAGTGTAATTATAAGCCTTTCAGAAGGAACTTTGCCAAAACAATTTGCATTTATATAGTGCCTTTAACATAATAAAACATCCCAACTGCTTCACAGGAGCGTTAACAAACAAAATTTGACACAGAGCCACACAAGGAGATAGTAGAAGTAGCTTTTAAGGGGCAACTTAAAGGAGGAGTGATAGAGAGGTTTAGGGAGGCAATTCCAGAGTTTAGGGCCGAGGCAGCTGAAGGAACGGCCGCCAATGGCGGAGCAAAGAAAATCAGGAATGCACAAGAGGCCAGAATTGGAGGAGCACAGAGCTCTTGGAGGGCAGGAGGGCTGTAGGAAGTTACAGAGATAGGGAGGGACAAGGCCATGGAGGGATTTGAAAACAAGGCTGAGAGTTTTAAAATCAAGGCATTTCCGGACCAGGAACCGATGTAGGTCAGTGAGCACAAGGGCGATGGGTGAATGGGACTTGTGCAAGTTAGAATAAGTGCAGTGGAGTTTTGGATGAGCTCAAGTTACGGAGGGTCCCAAGTGATAGCCAGCCAGAAGAGCATTGGCACAGTCAAGTCTAAAGGTAACAAAGGCAAGGATGAGGGTTTCAGCAGCAGATGAGCTGAGGCAGAGACAGAGAAGGGTGATGTTACGGAGGTGGAAGTAGGAGGTCTTCGTGATGGAGAGGATATGAGGTTGGAAGCTCAGCTCAGTGTCAAATAGGACGTTAAAGTTGCAAACTGTCTGTTTCAGCCTCAGACAGTGGCCAGGGAAAGGGATCGAGTCGGTGGCTAGGGAACAGAGTTGGTGCGGGGACCGAAAACATTGGCTTTGGTTTTTCCAATATTTAATTTGACGAAATTTCTGTTCATCCAATACTGGATGGCGAACAAGCAGCGTGACCAATCAGACACAGTGGAGGGGTCGAGAGAGGTGGCGAGGTAGAGCTGGGTGTTGTCAGCGTACAGGTGGAACCTGATGTTGGTTTGCAGATGATGTTGTGGAGAGGCAGCATGTAGATGGGTAGTAGGAAGGGGGTCAAGGATAGATCTTTGAGGGATTCCAGAGGTAATGGTGCGGGAGTGGGAAGAGAAGCCATTGCAGGTCATTTTCTGCCTACGACTGGATAGATAGAAATTGAACCAGGTGAGGACAGTCCCACCCAGCTGGACACCAGAGAGGCATTGGAGGAAGATGGTGTGGTCAACTGTGTCAAAGGCTGCAGACAGGTCGAGGAGGATGAGGAGGCATAGCTCACCACAGTCATAGTAACATAGGATGTCATTTGTGACTTTGATAAGGGCCGTTTCAGTGCTGTGGCAGGGACGGAAACACGATTGAAGGGGTTCAAGCACGGAGTTGCGGGAATATATAGGCATGGATTTGGGAGGCAACAGCACGCTGAAGGACTTTGGAGCAGAAAGGGAGGTTGAAGATGGGGGTAATAGTTTGCAAGGACAGAGGGGTCAAGGGTGAGTTTTTGAGGGGTGTGATGACAGCAGATTTGAAAGGGAGGAGGAGAGGGAACCATCAACAATATCAGCTAACATGGGGGCCAAGAAAGAAAGTTGGGTGGTCAGCAGTTTGGTGGGAATAGGGTCGAGGAAGCAGGAGGTGGGTCTCATGGACAAGATGAGATAGGAGAGAAACTAGAGAAAGATACGAGTTCAGGGCTAGGGCAGAGAACCTTAGGGAAAGTTTGACTTGGTGGGCTAGAGGAAGGGAGCTGAACAAATGGTTTCCATCTTAGTGACAAAGTCGTCTATGAGCTCCTCGCCAATGTTCCCTTTCATTTTTGGGGGGGTTTTAAGGGACTGCACGGCCCATTCAAAATACCACGCATGCGTAGTTTTTCCGAATTAAAAGGCGGTGAGCCGGCTGCGCAGGAATTGCAGAGCGCTGCGCAGCTTAAGGAAACATTGCTCCTCGTACTTGTTGTTGGAAAGGAGGGTGGAGGCAGGGTGCAGTGGACGGGGGTTTAAGACAGTTTGTAGTGGAGAAGTGAAGCTGGAGTTATCTTTGCATTCCAGGATGATCCTGGAATATCGATCAGTTTTGGCAGAGGAGAAAAGGACAAAATTGTGCTTTTTATGGTCCAGCTAGATCTGGCAATGAAGTTGTCCACCATAAACATTGAAGTCTGTGTCTCTTGAACTTAAGGGAGTGGAGATAGGGCCGCACCAGGGGGAACGACCAGGGCGAGAGAGAGTAATGGGGACAAGGGCATCCAAGTTGGAGATGAGGGGGTGATTGAGCAAATCAGCAGCTGCAGAAATGGCGTGGTGAATGGAGGGTCAAAGCTTAGACAGTTGGGAAATAGAGTAAATGACTTGGGTAAGAGTTTTTCCAGCGGCGGACACAGAAGGGAGTGGGGTTGGGAGAAAGAAGAGGAATGCGAGTCGCGATGGATACAAGGAAGTGATCAAGATGCTGTTCACAATTTACATTAACGATTTAGACTTAGGAATCAAAAACACAATTTCTAAATTTGCGGATGACACCAAATTGGGGGGGGATAGTCAATACTGAGGCGGACTGCAACAAATTACAGGAGGACATTAATAAACTTACAGAATGGGCATATAATTGGCAAATGAAGTTCAACACAGATACATGTGAGGTATTACAATTTGGTAGGAAGAATAGGGAGGTCACTTATTACTTGGAGGGTGCGAGTCTAGGTGGGGTAGAGGAACAAAGGGATCTCGGAGTAAAATACACAAATCACTAAAAGTTGCGCCACAGGTTAGCAAGGCCATAAAAAAGCAAACCAAGCACTAGGGTTTATTTCTAGAGGTATAGAATTGAAAAGTAGGGAAGTTATGCTAAACCTGTATCGAACCTTGGTTAGACCATACTTGGAGTACTGCGTACAGTTCTGGTCGCCATATTATAAAAAGGATATAGAGGCACTGGAGAGGGTGCAGAGAAGATTTACAAGGATGATACCAGAAATGCGAGGGTGTACATATCAGGAAAGGATGAACAGGCTGGGTCTCTTTTCTCTTGAAAAAAGGCTGAGGGGTGACCGAATAGAGGTCTTTAAAATTATGAAAGGTTTTGATAGCGTGGATACAGAGAGAATGTTTCCACTTGTGGGGAAGAGCATAACTAGAGGCCATCAGTATAAGATAGTCACCAAGAAATCCAATAGGGAATTCAGAAGAAACTTCTTTACACAGAGTGTGGTGAGAATGTGGAACTCGCTACCACAGGGCATTAAAGGGGAGGCTAGACAAGCATATGAGGGAAAAGGGAATAGAGGGTTATGCTGATAGATTTAGATGAGGAAAGACGGGAGGAGGCTCGTGTGGAGCATAAACGCTGGCATGGACTGGTTGGGCCGAATGGCCTGTTTCAGTGCCGTATATCCTATGTAATGATGGCCTTAGCTGTGATTAACACGTTGGGAGTAGAGAGTCCACTTGACATGGCCAGATTGAGGGGGTGGCTGTGAATATGGGTAGGTGAGTTTATATGGAGGGAGCGATTAAGGGAGGATAGGGCAGTGAACTCAGAGGAGAGAGCCCAAATGGACCATGTGATAGTTAGTTCATTTAGCTACTTTATTTGAAATGTCCTCAAAAGAAATCAAGGAGGTTTGTCTGGGAGGATTGTTCCCTTATAGAACCACGCAGCCTTTGCATTATGGGTATCCTCCTATCTACGTTTTACAGTAGTTATCATTATTTTATGTCATTTGGCATATCTGTAAATGAGCAAAACGATAGAGATGAAATTCGTTATAGACAAGTACTGCACATGGGAAGAAAACTGGGTGACATAATGAAGGATGAAGTTTGATGAAATCGAAGACTCTTGGTCGACTCAACGCTCAACACATCAACCACTGCAGAACAGCAATCAACAGAACAGAATGCTGAACTATTTACCTAAAACTGTGAAGTCAGAGGAAATCAAATTGTACAGACCACACCTCAAGTACTGTCCAGGTCCGACACAAAGGAGTCCAAACATTGGTGGAGTTTAGAGAACAGCCGCCAAAATGACCTTAGTGTCAGAGATGTGAATTATGAACAAAGACTGGAGAATCTTGGCATTTTCAGCCATAAAAGGAAAAGACCGAGAGGTGATATTAGAGAGGTGTATAGAATAGCAAATAGTACGGCAAACACAAATTCAGAATATTACTTCAAACTATAATGGCATTTCAACTATCTGTATTGGAGCCCCCAAAAAAGCTTTGATTGAGATTTAATAAAGTTAAAGACTATCTTGGAGAGAGGAAGTAACATTTTTAATGCCAATTCCATGATCAGCCTCCAGGTAGGTACAGTATGTTGTTTGCAATTATGATGTCAATAATTTAAGCATGATGGGTGTTCCTGCTTTTGTGAATTAACCACAGGGTACATACACTCCTTTATTCTCATAATTGACAGAGGTCTTTGAAACTATGAAGGGGTTCAATAGGGTAGACATAGAGAAGATATTTCCACTTGTAGGAGAGTCCAAAACTAGGGGCCATAAATATAAGATAGCAACTAATAAATCCAGTAAGGAATTCAGGAGAAACTTCTTTACTCAAAGAGTGGTTAGAATGTAGAACTTGCTACCAAATGGGAGTGGTTGAGGTGAATAGCATAGATGCATTTAAGGGGAAGCTAGATAAGCACGAGGAGAAAGGAACAGAAGGATATGTTGATAGGCGAGATGAAGTAAGGTAGCAGGAGTCTCATATGGAGCATAAACAGCAGCATAGACCTGTTGCGCCAAATGGTCTGTTTCTATGCTATAAAAAAGCTAAGCAAAGGGAGATCCATTTTACAGGAAACTCTTTATTAACTGGCACCCAAATATCCGGAAATCTCTCTTAACCGGCAAAATTCTTGAGTAGGTAACCGGGGTTTTCCTTCATCTCTCGTTTAAAATTAACTTTAAAAAAAACCGAGGCGTTTGCCTTGTATCGAAGCGTGTAGATTGGGAGGGGAATGTGCAGCCCGGGTAGGCAGCGGACACGACAGATGGTCAGCTGGCGGTCCCCGGGGAGACGGAGCTCCGAATGCAGGCGCATGTCAATGTGTACGGGGCTCTCGTACGTTGGGAGATATAACTCTCCATTATCCGGACTTTTTGATTAACCGGCACCACGCCGGTCCCGTCGGTGCCAGTTAATAGAGTTTCTTGTACATGGTTTTTGTTTGGCATCATTGTCACAGAGCAATTAACCTTTCACTTTGACATGTAATGATGTTGACAGGTGACATCATCCAAAACATTTTTCCAAACTTCAAAAGAAAAACACCCTTATAACTCAGATACTTTCCTTTGTTATTCGGTCGGCATTCCATGTAGTCGCCAGTAGTTTTAGTGCTAGAGCCATGTAATTCGCTACATTTGAAAGAGGACTTTTTGATCACAGAAAAACACTTAAGAGACAATGATTGTGGTTGATTGGGTATGTTACAATCAATAATGTGGTGGAAAACTCCATAGACTGTTGATTCAGTGCCCAGTTGTTACAGAACTTGGCTCCTGCCTTTCACCTGATTTGAAAGCAATGCAAGAGTGGTCTACAATGGCACCTGATGTACATCCAAGACAAATCAGTTCCCTGTCCATCAACCCTACAGGAAATCAATTGTTTTTGGTCTGGCTTGACACTAGAACAAATGTACAATGATGATCAAAAGCGTGGCTCTTTCATGCCACAAGCCAAAACCACTCTACTGAAGAGAAATATTTATGGGCTTTACCAATAACAGCAATCTCAGAGCAAACAAAAGTGATGGTAAATATAGACCATAAACACCCTAGGACTCCATACAAATTGCAAAGAATGATTCTGAGGCAATCGAAATATCAAAGATCTAAGTGAATTGAAACTGATCAATCCATTTAATTAAAAACAGAAAATGCTGGAAATACTCAGCAGGTCAGGCAGCATCTGAGGAGAGAGAAACAGAGTTAACGTTTCAGGTCAATGACCTTTCATCAGAACCTACATTTGAAAGAGGACTTCCTGATCACAGAAAAATACTCACGAAGAAAAGAAAGACTTGCAATTATATAGCGCCTTTCACGACCACCGGACGTCTCAAAGCGATTTACAGCCAATGAAGCACTTTTGCGACAATGATTGTAGTTGATTGTAACATACCCCAATCATTAAAGTGGTGGAAACCTCCATAGACTATTGATCCTGTACCCGATAGTTACAGAACATGGGTTCTGACGAAGGGTCATCAGCCTGAAACGTTAACTGTTTCTCTCTCCACAGATGCTGCTTGACCTGCTGAGTATTTCCAGCATTTCCTGTTTATATTTTAAATTTCCAGCATCCACAGTATTTTGCTGGACAAAGGACTTGTTCGCTATTTTATTGTTCAGAAGCTGCATCTCAGAACTAGTAAACCTCAAAAAACACTTTGCTCGCAGCTCAAAGAATGACTGACTCAAAGTTAGCAGCAGTTAAATTACAAGCATCTGTACCAAGTTGAAAAAGTTCTTCAACATCCAAAGCAAAGACAGTATTTGAAGAGATTGCAGTCCTTATCATCTTGTACTTTGTTAAAGGTCAAACATAGAAAACACTTTAGACGTAAAAGCATACTCTCCATCTTTGTTTCAGCCTGATTCCAACCTAGAAGTAGCCTATGCTGCATGGAAAGGCAACAAAGTGGATATCTTCAATTCTCTGAAAACCTATTTGGGCAATTGGTAGAATATATGCACTGATCCTGGAGTGGGGTTTGAATCCACAACTGCTGACTCAAAGGAGAGAGTGCTAACAACTAAGCCAAGCACAAATACCCACTCATTGTCATCATGTTTCTGCTGAAATTGTGAGAGGCTAATCCTTCTGGCCTCATATCTGTTCTTCTCAGTGCCTACACCTCAAGTGGCTGTGATACCACTAGTTATTCTTTTAGACAATGTAAGAGGTATCTCAAGTGGCACCTCATATTTCTCTCAAATTGTCTTCAGTTTCCCTATAGATAGAACATGATGTATCCTTGATTTAAATAAACAGGGTATTCCCAGCAGCAAAATATAGATTTACCGATCTATATGGGAGGCCAGAGTTTGATAGGAACTTGTTTGCAACCACAACAGTGGATGAGAGATACCTGCCAACACCCAAATACCTTCCATCAGCATGTTTTTTGCAGTCTTCATCAGATGGCTGTCAGCAAAAGTGCCCAGGAAGTTTACCCTGAAGCAACACACATTGGAAGACAAGTTGAGAATGGCAAATTTATACTCATTAAGATGTTCAAACCACCAACTGCTGGGACAGTTTAAGAAGTACAGTCTAGCCATAAAAGTATGTGAAAGGGGTTAGCTTGAAGAAGACTGCTGTTGGACAAGAGGAAAAAAAAACTTCAGACAACTCATTGAAGATGCACCCCAGAAACCAGAACAAGCACACTGCAGAAGAGGATAACTGTTCAGGTACAGCAGTTGAACGTAATGATCAGAGGCTGTTTTTAGATTATCTGAGATGGACTTAAAAAAGAAAAGCACAATTTATCGATTAGTTCGCAGTCTAAATTGCAAAAGAGCCAACTTTGCCAAGCATGTACTGTAATCCTCAAAATGAAGTTGAATCGGCTAAAGCTGTGATACTCTAATTATCTAAGTAATAAGCTATGTTCAACTGAATGTAGAATTTTTTTCTTTTTATTCGTTTATGGGATGTGGGCGTCGCTGGCAAGGCCAGCATTTATTGCCCATCACTAATTGCCCTTGAGAAGGTGGTGGTGAGCTGCCTTCTTGAACCGCTGCAGTCCGTGCGGTGAAGGTACTCCCACAGTGCTGTTAGGGAGTTCCATGATTTTGACCCAGCGACGATGAAGGATCGGTGATATACTTCTAAGTCAGGATGATGTGTGACTTGGAGGGAAACTTGGAGGTGGTGGTGTTCCCATGCGTCTGTTGCCCTTGTCCTTCTAGGTGGAAGAGGTCGCGGGTTTGGGAGGTGCTGCCAAAGAAGCCTTGGTGAGTTGCTGCAGTGCATCTTGTAGATGGTACACACTGCAGCCACGGTACGCCAGTGGTGGAGGGAGTGAATGTTTAAAGTGGTGGATGGGGTGCCAATCAAGCGGGCTGCTTTGTCCTGGATGGTGTCGAGCTTCTTGAGTGTTGTTGGAGCTGCACTGATCCAGGCAAGTGGAGAGTATTCCATCACACTCCTTACTTGTGCCTTGTAGATGGTGGAAAGGCTGTGGGGAGTCAGGAGGTGAGACACTCGCTGCAGAATACCCAGCCTCTGAGCTGCTCTTGTTGCCACAGTATTTATTTGGCTGGTCCAGTTAAGTTTCTGGTCAATGGTGACCCCCAGGATGTTGATGGTGGGGGATTCGGCGATGGTCATGCCGTTGAATGTCAAGGGGCGGTGGTTAGACTCTCGCTTGTTGGAGACAGTCATTGCCTGGCACTTCTGTGGTGCGAATGTTACCTGCCACTTATCAGCCCAAGCCTGAACGTCGTCCAGGTCTTGTTGCATGCGGGCATGGACTGCTTCATTATCTGAGGAGTTGCGAATGGCACTGAACACTGTGCAGTCATCAGCGAACATCCCCATTTCTGACCTTATGTTGGAGGGAAGGTCATTGATGAAGCAGCTGAAGATGGTTGGGCCTAGGACACTGCCCTGAGGAACTTCTGCAGCGATGTTCTGGGGCTGTGATGATTGACCTTCAACCACCACAACCATCTTCCTTTGTGCTAGGTATCACTCCAGCCAGTGGAGAGTTCCCCCCCCCGCCCCCCCGATTCCCATTGACTTCAGTTTTACTAGAATGCAGATATTGGAACTCAGAAACCAAATTCTTGCGATGTTTATGATGATTAAGTTGAAAATTGTCTCATCCTTGATTTGGTAGCAGTGTAATAAAGTAATTATTAGTTGTACATCAAACTGTGTCCTGTGTAGTCCTTTATATATTTAGATCCTTGTAATTTGAGTTTGCTTACGTCAGACTACTAAAAAGCCACAATACACACCACACATAAACCCTAGAAACAAATCTAAAACTTATTATTGCTACATGGGTAATATTATCAAACTACTTAAATAGTTCAATTTTTCATGTCATTTTTAGCTTTTATTGGAAAAATATCTGTGGAAATTCAAGGGGAGGGGACTAAAAGTTACATGTTCTTGGTGAAATCATTTAGGCCTAGAATTTGCGGTCAGCGGCAAAGCAAAGGTGCTTTTTGCCTCTTTTGACGCGCAAGAGATTTCAGTGCAATATAACAGGGAATCCCTTGCGTGATCTGCTGTGACGTCAACAAGCTGTCTAAGCAGTCAATCACATTGCAGAATTCTCACAGACAGAAGCAGGAAATGCGAACCTGCTTTTATCCCGACTTTTTAAAAATGTTAGAGAGCAAAATAAAGATTGGGGCGATCACATGGGGACAAGGTAGAACTTAAAATAATCATGAACAAACTTTTTAAAAATATTTTAATTTTTTTGAAAGTTTCTTAAAAATTGCAATTTTTTTACCATAATGTAGAAATTTGACACTCTACAAAACTAAAATCTGTTTAGCAGTCAATACACTGTTAAAACCCCAGTTACACCTAATCCAACAAGACTTCGCATTTAATGGGGTATTTAACAACGATATTACCGCAGTAAAGCACAAGTCTTCATCAGTTTAATGGCCGGTTATTGGGAGGGGTGTGTGGGGGGTGGTGGCGGTGTCCAGAGCGCAGCCTGCGTCGGAGTAGTGAATGATTGACTGCAACTTCAAGATTTCCGCGTTTAGATGCACTACATCCTGAAGTTGCAGTCAGTTTCAGACGGATAATGACGGCGAACGCTGTTAGTTCACCGTTATTACCCACCGCAAATTCCGGCTGATAGTGTTGAAATTTACAATTCCAAAAAATACTCAAAAACAGTTTGCACATTCAGAAGGCTCTTTTGTTGATATGATTTTAGATATTCTTAAAATGTTAAAGAACGAAAAATACATTTAAGAAGTTCAAAACTGTTCTTAATTATTTTCTTCCTACTCCCCCCCTCCCCCAAGATGAACAGCTTGCTTTAAATAGCGATATATCTGAATGATAGATGGGAGGTTCAAACTTAGTTGGGCTCAGGAGCACAGGATCTGATGTCCATTGATCCTAACATAGAAATGGTAGGAAATGGAGCCAAGCTACAAAAATCTACAAAACGCAGAGTTAAAAAAATGTAATTCATTCTGTGATTAACCTTTGTTGACCCATGGGGGAAAAAAAGGCAAGATAAAGCACTACAGACTGCAGCAAATATTGGAGTAGAAATTGGACCTCATTGTAGTAATTTTCAGGCATAAAACGGGTGCAACAAGGGACAATTTCAGGGACTAACGCCTCCAAAGGACGCCTGAAAGACATCCGACCGATATTGGGTCGGTTAATATTTTAGGCGTCCCCGGCGGCCACCTAAAATAGGCGGTAGGTTTCTTGTATATGGAAATAAGGGGTCAAACTGTTTTAGGCCCTCTCGCCGATAGTCGATGTTGCAGAGTGGTGCAGGAGCCGGGCCTGTCCCACTTGGGACCTGAAGCAGTCGAAGGGCAACCGGCACCAAATAGTAAGTTGTCTCGTTAAAAAAAATACAATAAATGTGGTCCTGGGAATTTGTGATTAGAGAGGCGGGCTGGAAGAAAATGGGCCAGGAAGCTGGGCTCTGCCTCACTGCCGGAATTTACAGGCAGTAGGTGCGGAAGAGGCGGCTAGCGATGGACCAGGCAACAAAATCCATATCAGGGGAAGGAAGTGCAGCAGTTCCTCACTGCTTTATTTTCAAGCCATTTGTTGCTATTTTGCCTGATTTGAGGCGGGATAACAAAGAAAATTCCAGCTCCTGCTTTCACAAACTGTGAAGAAGTCTCGATACTCACCTTTCAGGGTTTTGGATCTCTTCAGTCACAAAGTTAAGAGTGTCCCAACCGGAGTAGGAATATAATGCCGAATACAGAGCTAGGGCCATATCTCCACCATTCAGTTTGGAGCCTTGAAAGGAATTTTGGAAATTATCCGTTTGACCTGCAAGAGATAATTCCAGTATAAGGAAATGGAAACCAGCACATTCGGTGAGTAAGCCTTCCCTAAGGCAAAGATTCTGAAACCTTTGCGGTTAAATGTGCTTTTTAGCAAGACAAAAAAATATTTTTCTGAGAAACAGTTACACTTTCCAGCCTCAAAACCACAAGGTAAATTTTGCAAGATGAGGCCCATAGCATAGCACCTGACGTGATGGGGTTACAAATTGGAGAGGCAGGTGCAGGACTGCACTATGCAAGCTGCTGTCTTTCAGATTAAATCAAGGGGTCAGCTAACCCGATCAGTGGTACTTACAATATTCCAGCGATTAAAATCACTGGAAGATTGGGAGGACGGCCAATAAGTCCCATAACTCCCGTTGAGCAAAGCTCTGCACTCGGAGCCTTGCCTGACAAAATCTATCCTTATGTGCTGTGCAGAATTCCTAAACATCCAATATCAAGAAGGAAGAAAGGAATTAAGTTACAAACAAACAGCACTTTGCACATCCTCAACATGTCCCAAAGCACTTTATAACCAACTTTTGAAATGCAAAGGGAGCAGTGAATTTGAATAAAACAAAGTCCCATGAAGAGCAAATTAATGAATTAATAACCAGATAGTTTGTGGTGGTGTTAGTTGAAGAATAGCCAACTGCTCTTTTCAATTAATGCCATGGATCTTTTACTTTCACCTGAACAGGTAGAAAGGGACTTAGTTTAATGTCTCAACCGAAAGACAGCTCTTTGGACAGTGCAGCACTGTCTGAGTACAGCACTGAAGGGTCAACCTAGGTTACGTACTCCCTGGAGGGGTACTTAAACCCACAACCTTCTGACTCAGGCAAGAGTCCAAGTTAAGCTAAAGAAGATCATTATGGCCAATTATGTCTTGAGAGACAGAGAGAGCAAGAGCGAGCGCGAGACAAAGAGAGAGCGAGCGCGAGACAGAGAGAGAGCGAGCGCGAGACAGAGAGAGAGAGAGCGCGAGACAGAGAGAGAGCGAGCGCGAGACAGAGAGAGAGCGAGCGCGAGACAGAGAGAGAGAGAGCGCGAGACAGAGAGAGAGCGAGCGCGAGACAGAGAGAGAGCGAGCGCGAGACAGAGAGAGAGCGAGCGCGAGACAGAGAGAGAGCGAGCGCGAGACAGAGAGAGAGCGAGCGCGAGACAGAGAGAGAGCGAGCGCGAGACAGAGAGAGAGCGAGCGCGAGACAGAGAGAGAGCGAGCGCGAGACAGAGAGAGAGCGAGCGCGAGACAGAGAGAGCGAGCGCGAGACAGAGAGAGAGCGAGCGCGAGACAGAGAGAGAGCGAGCGCGAGACAGAGAGAGAGCGAGCGCGAGACAGAGAGAGAGCGAGCGCGAGACAGAGAGAGAGCGAGCGCGAGACAGAGAGAGAGCGAGCGCGAGACAGAGAGAGAGCGAGCGCGAGACAGAGAGAGAGCGAGCGCGAGACAGAGAGAGAGCGAGCGCGAGACAGAGAGAGAGAGAGAGCGCGAGACAGAGAGAGAGCGAGCGCGAGACAGAGAGAGAGCGAGCGCGAGACAGAGAGAGAGCGAGCGCGAGACAGAGAGAGAGCGAGCGCGAGACAGAGAGAGAGCGAGCGCGAGACAGAGAGAGAGCGAGCGCGAGACAGAGAGAGAGCGAGCGCGAGACAGAGAGAGAGCGAGCGCGAGACAGAGAGAGAGCGAGCGCGAGACAGAGAGAGAGCGAGCGCGAGACAGAGAGAGAGCGAGCGCGAGACAGAGAGAGAGCGAGCGCGAGACAGAGAGAGAGCGAGCGCGAGACAGAGAGAGAGCGAGCGCGAGACAGAGAGAGAGCGAGCGCGAGACAGAGAGAGAGCGAGCGCGAGACAGAGAGAGAGCGAGCGCGAGACAGAGAGAGAGCGAGCGCGAGACAGAGAGAGAGCGAGCGCGAGACAGAGAGAGAGCGAGCGCGAGACAGAGAGAGAGCGAGCGCGAGACAGAGAGAGAGCGAGCGCGAGACAGAGAGAGAGCGAGCGCGAGACAGAGAGAGAGCGAGCGCGAGACAGAGAGAGAGCGAGCGCGAGACAGAGAGAGAGCGAGCGCGAGACAGAGAGAGAGCGAGCGCGAGAGAGAGAGAGCGAGCGCGAGAGAGAGAGAGCGAGCGCGAGAGAGAGAGAGCGAGCGCGAGAGAGAGAGCGCGCGCGCGAGACAGAGAGAGCGCGCGCGCGAGACAGAGAGAGCGCGCGCGCGAGACAGAGAGAGAGCGAGCGCGAGACAGAGAGAGAGCGAGCGCGAGACAGAGAGAGAGCGAGCGCGAGACAGAGAGAGAGCGAGCGCGAGACAGAGAGAGAGCGAGCGCGAGACAGAGAGAGCGAGCGCGAGACAGAGAGAGAGCGAGCGCGAGACAGAGAGAGAGCGAGCGCGAGACAGAGAGAGAGCGAGCGCGAGACAGAGAGAGAGCGAGCGCGAGACAGAGAGAGAGCGAGCGCGAGAGAGAGAGAGCGAGCGCGAGAGAGAGAGCGCGCGCGCGAGACAGAGAGAGCGCGCGCGCGAGACAGAGAGAGCGCGCGCGCGAGACAGAGAGAGAGCGAGCGCGAGACAGAGAGAGAGCGAGCGCGAGACAGAGAGAGAGCGAGCGCGAGACAGAGAGAGAGCGAGCGCGAGACAGAGAGAGAGCGAGCGCGAGACAGAGAGAGCGAGCGCGAGACAGAGAGAGAGCGAGCGCGAGACAGAGAGAGAGCGAGCGCGAGACAGAGAGAGAGCGAGCGCGAGACAGAGAGAGAGCGAGCGCGAGACAGAGAGAGAGCGAGCGCGAGACAGAGAGAGAGCGAGCGCGAGACAGAGAGAGAGCGAGCGCGAGACAGAGAGAGCGAGCGCGAGACAGAGAGAGAGCGAGCGCGAGACAGAGAGAGAGCGAGCGCGAGACAGAGAGAGAGCGAGCGCGAGACAGAGAGAGAGCGAGCGCGAGACAGAGAGAGAGCGAGCGCGAGACAGAGAGAGAGCGAGCGCGAGACAGAGAGAGCGCGAGCGCGAGACAGAGAGAGCGCGAGCGCGAGACAGAGAGAGCGCGAGCGCGAGACAGAGAGAGCGCGAGCGCGAGACAGAGAGAGCGCGAGCGCGAGACAGAGAGAGCGCGAGCGCGAGACAGAGAGAGCGCGAGCGCGAGACAGAGAGAGCGCGAGCGCGAGACAGAGAGAGCGCGAGCGCGAGACAGAGAGAGCGCGAGCGCGAGACAGAGAGAGCGCGAGCGCGAGACAGAGAGAGCGCGAGCGCGAGACAGAGAGAGCGCGAGCGCGAGACAGAGAGAGCGCGAGCGCGAGACAGAGAGAGCGCGAGCGCGAGACAGAGAGAGCGCGAGCGCGAGACAGAGAGAGCGCGAGCGCGAGACAGAGAGAGCGCGAGCGCGAGACAGAGAGAGCGCGAGCGCGAGACAGAGAGAGCGCGAGCGCGAGACAGAGAGAGCGCGAGCGCGAGACAGAGAGAGCGCGAGCGCGAGACAGAGAGAGCGCGAGCGCGAGACAGAGAGAGCGCGAGCGCGAGACAGAGAGAGCGCGAGCGCGAGACAGAGAGAGCGCGAGCGCGAGACAGAGAGAGCGCGAGCGCGAGACAGAGAGAGCGCGAGCGCGAGACAGAGAGAGCGCGAGCGCGAGACAGAGAGAGCGCGAGCGCGAGACAGAGAGAGCGCGAGCGCGAGACAGAGAGAGCGCGAGCGCGAGACAGAGAGAGCGCGAGCGCGAGACAGAGAGAGCGCGAGCGCGAGACAGAGAGAGCGCGAGCGCGAGACAGAGAGAGCGCGAGCGCGAGACAGAGAGAGCGCGAGCGCGAGACAGAGAGAGCGCGAGCGCGAGACAGAGAGAGCGCGAGCGCGAGACAGAGAGAGCGCGAGCGCGAGACAGAGAGAGCGCGAGCGCGAGACAGAGAGAGCGCGAGCGCGAGACAGAGAGAGCGCGAGCGCGAGACAGAGAGAGCGCGAGCGCGAGACAGAGAGAGCGCGAGCGCGAGACAGAGAGAGCGCGAGCGCGAGACAGAGAGAGCGCGAGCGCGAGACAGAGAGAGCGCGAGCGCGAGACAGAGAGAGCGCGAGCGCGAGGCAGAGAGAGCGCGAGCGCGAGGCAGAGAGAGCGCGAGCGCGAGGCAGAGAGAGAGCGAGCGCGAGGCAGAGAGAGAGCGAGCGCGAGGCAGAGAGAGAGCGAGCGCGAGGCAGAGAGAGAGCGAGCGCGAGGCAGAGAGAGAGCGAGCGCGAGGCAGAGAGAGAGCGAGCGCGAGGCAGAGAGAGAGCGAGCGCGAGGCAGAGAGAGAGCGAGCGCGAGGCAGAGAGAGAGCGAGCGCGAGGCAGAGAGAGAGCGAGCGCGAGGCAGAGAGAGAGCGAGCGCGAGGCAGAGAGAGAGCGAGCGCGAGGCAGAGAGAGAGCGAGCGCGAGGCAGAGAGAGAGCGAGCGCGAGGCAGAGAGAGAGCGAGCGCGAGGCAGAGAGAGAGCGAGCGCGAGGCAGAGAGAGAGCGAGCGCGAGGCAGAGAGAGAGCGAGCGCGAGGCAGAGAGAGAGCGAGCGCGAGGCAGAGAGAGAGCGAGCGCGAGGCAGAGAGAGAGCGAGCGCGAGGCAGAGAGAGAGCGAGCGCGAGGCAGAGAGAGAGCGAGCGCGAGGCAGAGAGAGAGCGAGCGCGAGGCAGAGAGAGAGCGAGCGCGAGGCAGAGAGAGAGCGAGCGCGAGGCAGAGAGAGAGCGAGCGCGAGGCAGAGAGAGAGCGAGCGCGAGACAGGGAGAGAGCGAGCGCGAGACAGGGAGAGAGCGAGCGCGAGACAGGGAGAGAGCGAGCGCGAGACAGGGAGAGAGCGAGCGCGAGACAGGGAGAGAGCGAGCGCGAGACAGGGAGAGAGCGAGCGCGAGACAGGGAGAGAGCGAGCGCGAGACAGGGAGAGAGCGAGCGCGAGACAGGGAGAGAGCGAGCGCGAGACAGGGAGAGAGCGAGCGCGAGACAGGGAGAGAGCGAGCGCGAGACAGGGAGAGAGCGAGCGCGAGACAGGGAGAGAGCGAGCGCGAGACAGGGAGAGAGCGAGCGCGAGACAGGGAGAGAGCGAGCGCGAGACAGGGAGAGAGCGAGCGCGAGACAGGGAGAGAGCGAGCGCGAGACAGGGAGAGAGCGAGCGCGAGACAGGGAGAGAGCGAGCGCGAGACAGGGAGAGAGCGAGCGCGAGACAGGGAGAGAGCGAGCGCGAGACAGGGAGAGAGCGAGCGCGAGACAGGGAGAGAGCGAGCGCGAGACAGGGAGAGAGCGAGCGCGAGACAGGGAGAGAGCGAGCGCGAGACAGGGAGAGAGCGAGCGCGAGACAGGGAGAGAGCGAGCGCGAGACAGGGAGAGAGCGAGCGCGAGACAGGGAGAGAGCGAGCGCGAGACAGGGAGAGAGCGAGCGCGAGACAGGGAGAGAGCGAGCGCGAGACAGGGAGAGAGCGAGCGCGAGACAGGGAGAGAGCGAGCGCGAGACAGGGAGAGAGCGAGCGCGAGACAGGGAGAGAGCGAGCGCGAGACAGGGAGAGAGCGAGCGCGAGACAGGGAGAGAGCGAGCGCGAGACAGGGAGAGAGCGAGCGCGAGACAGGGAGAGAGCGAGCGCGAGACAGGGAGAGAGCGAGCGCGAGACAGGGAGAGAGCGAGCGCGAGACAGGGAGAGAGCGAGCGCGAGACAGGGAGAGAGCGAGCGCGAGACAGGGAGAGAGCGAGCGCGAGACAGGGAGAGAGCGAGCGCGAGACAGAGAGAGAGCGAGCGCGAGACAGAGAGAGAGCGAGCGCGAGACAGAGAGAGAGCGAGCGCGAGACAGAGAGAGAGCGAGCGCGAGACAGAGAGAGAGCGAGCGCGAGACAGAGAGAGAGCGAGCGCGAGACAGAGAGAGAGCGAGCGCGAGACAGAGAGAGAGCGAGCGCGAGACAGAGAGAGAGCGAGCGCGAGACAGAGAGAGAGCGAGCGCGAGACAGAGAGAGAGCGAGCGCGAGACAGAGAGAGAGCGAGCGCGAGACAGAGAGAGAGCGAGCGCGAGACAGAGAGAGAGCGAGCGCGAGACAGAGATAGAGCGAGCGCGAGACAGAGATAGAGCGAGCGCGAGACAGAGAGAGAGCGAGCGCGAGACAGAGAGAGAGCGAGCGCGAGACAGAGAGAGAGCGAGCGCGAGACAGAGAGAGAGCGAGCGCGAGACAGAGAGAGAGCGAGCGCGAGACAGAGAGAGAGCGAGCGCGAGACAGAGAGAGAGCGAGCGCGAGACAGAGAGAGAGCGAGCGCGAGACAGAGAGAGAGCGAGCGCGAGACAGAGAGAGAGCGAGCGCGAGACAGAGAGAGAGCGAGCGCGAGACAGAGAGAGAGCGAGCGCGAGACAGAGAGAGAGCGAGCGCGAGACAGAGAGAGAGCGAGCGCGAGACAGAGAGAGAGCGAGCGCGAGACAGAGAGAGAGCGAGCGCGAGACAGAGAGAGAGAGAGCGAGCGCGAGACAGAGAGAGAGAGAGCGAGCGCGAGACAGAGAGAGAGCGAGCGCGAGACAGAGAGAGAGAGAGAGCGCGAGACAGAGAGAGAGAGAGAGAGCGCGAGACAGAGAGAGAGCCAGCGCGCGAGACAGAGAGCCAGCGCGAGACAGAGAGAGAGCCAGCGCGAGACAGAGAGAGAGCCAGCGCGCGAGACAGAGAGAGAGCCAGCGCGAGACAGAGAGAGAGCCAGCGCGAGACAGAGAGAGAGCCAGCGCGAGACAGAGAGAGAGCCAGCGCGAGACAGAGAGAGAGCCAGCGCGAGACAGAGAGAGAGCCAGCGCGAGACAGAGAGAGAGCCAGCGCGAGACAGAGAGAGAGCCAGCGCGAGACAGACAGAGAGCCAGCGCGAGACAGACAGAGAGCCAGCGCGAGACAGACAGAGAGCCAGCGCGAGACAGACAGAGAGAGAGAGCGCGAGACAGACAGAGAGAGAGAGCGCGAGACAGACAGAGAGAGAGAGCACGAGACAGAGAGAGAGCGCGAGACAGAGAGAGAGAGAGCGCGAGACAGAGAGAGAGCGAGCGCGAGACAGAGAGAGAGCGAGCGCGAGACAGAGAGAGAGCGAGCGCGAGACAGAGAGAGCGAGCGCAAGACAGAGAGAGAGAGAGAGAGAGAGAGAGAGAGAGAGAGAGAGAGCGAGCGCGAGACAAAAAGGAGAGAGAGAGAGAGAGAGAGAGAGAGAGAGAGAGGAGCACGAGACAGAGAGAGAGACATGCAGACGCCAGAATTTTAATCGGGAGGCAGGTTGGGAGCCAGGCGGGGGGAGGGGTCTCGGAAGCGGTGGGGAAACCCGGGCAAATGAGTTTCCAGCAGGCCCTGCCGAATTTAACGGCAGGGCCTGGTTTGCATTTGGAACCGCTGGTGGGAATTTTCCGGGGTGGGGGGGGGGGGGTCAGTGGGCGGGGTTGGTGGCAGGTCAGGTGGGAAATTTGATTTTTTTTTTGACAGCGGATCGGGACACCCGCTGTCAAAACGCCACAACACGCCTATCCCACAGGCGCATGTGAGATCTCCGATCCGACCTGACCCAGAGAGGCGGGCGACCCAATTAAACCAATTATTAGGTTGTTGACAGACCCTTAATAATGCTTTTAACCTCACCTTTTAACTGCTCGCCGACGGGGTCCACGCAGCTCGAGGACCACGTCTGTGAACCCAAGGCGGGAGTTGAATGGCCATTGCTCCAGCTGATTATTTGACAGCTTCAAATGTACAGTAAAAGCTCCCACCTGACAGATCTTCACTTTCCTCAGCCACAAGTTGTTTCGGAGTCCATTTCCAGCACATGTTCTGCAGGCTTTCCACTTTCCATCCACTCTTACCTCATTGACAGAATGCATCTGTCATCTCTACTTCACCTGTCATCTATTCCATCAACATGGGTGCCGTTATACTGTCTCACGTTGGTGCTCAGAATCCGACCATGATGAGCCCCAACACCAGCAGCACCAGGCACACTAGCAGCACCAACAGCACCACTACCAACCTTCTCCGCAATCAACTGATGCTGCACAGGACAGAGGGCATCAGCACCCGACCACATTGCCAGGGATGGCCTCACCATGGCCAGATTTACTTCACTTGACGCTGTACACCATGGCTGCCACATGATGCGCCAGGTTGGCACCACCCCACACCAACACCATAAAGCATCTCTACAATGCCCAAGCCATTCCTTTCACACTCACCACAATTGCAGGGGGTGGGGGGGGGTTGGAACCATTATGTTTCACCATTCACTGCAACTCACTAAGCCACTTCCAAAGGTGCACACAAATCTATCCAAGAATGCAAAGTGTTGAAAATAAAGGTTTCAATGTTTGACAGCACATTAACAGAAACTTTACATGAACATTGGATAAAATACCTAAGTGGCTACCCTTGTGTGTTGTTAGTTGGTATGATTGCACTAGGATGAGGGTGAGTGTGAGGGATGGCTAGTGAGATGGGGATATGATAATGTAGATAGAGAGGGATGGATGGAGGTGCAAGGTAAGTTGGTGTGAGTAAGGATGTACAGGAGTAGGATAGGAAGGCAGAGTGATGTGGATGTGATGAGAGGCACAGCAGGATGAAGGGGAGTGTGGCTTTGTAATAACGTTTCGTGATCTAATGAGATCATTGAAAGGTTTGCGCCACTGCACCCAGGTCCTCCTGACCACATCCCTGCTTGTGTCCTCCTCTGCAGTGTGCAACCAGGCTGTGTTGGTCTTCTGGGGAGGTCTCTTCCATCCATCGGAAGTGAAGAGGACCTCCTTGCTTGCTCTGACTCCCTCCATAAGCATATGGAGGGAGTCACTGGAGAACCTGGGTGCAGCTCTGTACCTCTGTGCAGTGATTGTCAGTGTTTGCAACACTCCAATGCTGCAGAACACTGACAGCACAAATGTCAAAAGAAAGTTGGCCATGGTCCCTTTAAGGAAACCGGCTGATGACACGTCATGAATGATGTCATCAGACCCGCTTCCTCTAATTGGACCGGGAAACGCACTGGGTGGGCTTAACAAGCCCTATCAACGGAAATTGATTTTCCAGAGAGGAATGGAGCTAGCAGCAGGGCCGAGACCCGCCACAGACCCCACCAGACCACCGAGGTAAGGAAAATCTCGGCCTCTGTTTCCCACCCGCAGCCAGCCAGATGGAAAAGCTGGCTGGTTGCGGGTGGGTAGACTTGCGGTACTAGGCTGCAGAGAGGAGGGATTAGGTGGGGCTGGGGGCCGGACTCGAGCATCGGGGGAAGGCAGAGAACATGGGGGGGCCTGGAGAACAATTGAGGGGGGCAGGGGGATAGAGAACATCGGTAGCGGCCTGAAGATCATTGGTGTTGCAGGAGGCTGAGAAGTGATCCGAGGCCTCCTGGATGGCATGGGGGGTGGGGGGGCCAGCGGGAAGGCGATCGGAAGCCTCAAAGAGCGTCTCCGATCGTGGGGGGGCGCGGGTTAGGCAAAGACGCAGGATCAAGGAGGTAAGTGTAAAGACACTTGCCTCCTGGATCCAGCCGTCCGCGCCTTCCATTCGCTATCGGGTTTCCCCAAGGCCTGCGAAACCCGACCAGCCACAGTTAAATTTAAAATGGTGGTTAAATCGGAGGCACGCCAGCCTCATTTTAATATTTAAATGGGCACCCGGCCTTCTGGGAGCGGGTTGGCTGCCCGCCCCTCCATTCCGCCTCAGTTAAAACTGGAAGTGAGCGGGTTGGAGGCAGGTTCTGGTCGGAATTCAGTTTATTAACACTAACTTCCCACCAGACCCCAACGCACCCGTTTTTTGGGGTTAAAATTCCCCCGGAGGGAGGGCGACAGAGAGGCAGAAAGAGACAGACAGAGAGGGACAGACAGAGAGAGAGAGAGAGAGACAGAGGCAGACAGAAAGAGACACAGAGACAGAGACACACATACACTTCAGCTGTCAGTGTAACTTGTAACTGCAATTTGTCTTCAGTATGTCAGAATTTAAACAGTGTTGGAATCTTACATTTACTTACATTACAAACACAAAAACCAGTACAGGAAACTCTCGTTTAAATGGCACCTAAATATCCAGAATTCTCTAATAACCGGCAGAATTCATACTCCGAAAACTACAGTATACAGTCGTTTATAAGTTTTGTTTTACTGTTAAGTAATTAAAGAGTTATGGATTACCCTCAACTGGCATTACTGTACTTAATCAAGCATCTTCCATCATCCATTTAACACAACATTCTGTAGGGGAGTACCCAATTATACTCCACATTTCTTGATTTTTTTATTTTTGTTTGTTAAAAATAGCCTCGGTAGATATACCTCTCCGTTATCCGGAATTTTTAATCAACCGGCACCATCCCGGTCCCGTCGGTGCCGGATACAAAAGAGTTTCCTGTATTTGGTTTTGTCATAACTCTAGTGGTTTTAACACAATTAGAAATGTGTTAACAAGTTAAGGGTATTTACCTTGACATAGCTTCACCATCCCAGCTATGATGATGATGATCAAGGCACTCACTTTAGCGAAAGTGGACACCACCTGCACAGTAGTTCCCCATTTCACTTTGGCACAGTTTACCAACGTCAGTAGACCTTTGGATTCAAAACATGTAGTTATGCTAGAGAGATGCAAAACTAATCCTACTTGCCTACTCTCTCCCCGTAGCCCTGTATCTGCCTCTGCTTCAAATATTTATTCAATTTTCTCTTAAAATCAATAGTGTCTGCCTCAGCCACATTAACAAACTACTGCGTAAAAAAAAATTCCCCCAACTTTTCTCCTCACCCTCTTAGTGACCATTTTAAATATGACCCATCATCACTGACTCCCCAGCAGAGGAAATAGTCTTCACCTATTCACTCCATCAAAATCCTTCATTAATATGGAAAATCTCTGATTAAATATCCTGCTCGCTTTCTCTGATCCAGTGGAAACAGTCCCAGCATTTTAATTGTCTTCTCATAACTAGTTTCCCATCATGGCATCACCTGTTGAATCCACAATGGACGCACTCTATGGCTTTAAGGTCCTTTCTAGAACAGAATACGCAAAACTTGCACACTCTACTTTAACTGTTACCTAAAAATATTTTGTACAAATTTAATACAGTACCCACCACTTAAACAACCCACGTTTAAGTTGGGCAAATAGCACGAACAAATTGCCATTACCATTGTTAATTACAAAGTCGGTTCTTCCAGCATGTTAAACTCGCTGGCTATTTCAGGCAGGACCAGGTGTTCAGGAAGTAGTTTGCACCTCGTTAAGGTCTACTTCTAAAAATTTACATAACAATAACTCAACCAAGCGGTTTAGGTCCAATTAATCCAACCAGCTTTTTATAAAAGACAAGTTTTATCTTTGGGACAAGAGCAAAATGCTGTGGATGCTGGAAATCTGAAATAAAAACAGAAAATGCTGGAAATACTCAGCAGGTCAGGCAGCATCTGTGGAGAAAGAAACAGAGTTAGGGTTCAGGTCGATGACCTTTCAGTTATCTTTGGTCTTTGTTGGTCATCTGCTACCCCTGCCAAGCTTCAGTGCAGTTCAAGGTCCTCTGCTGCTTATACAGGCACTCATTGTGAGAGAGGAATGTTACGGCAAACAAGCATTACAGATTAAATCATAGCATGCCTTTTCTATGCAAAGTAACAATGGCACTATGCACAGGTTCTCTTGAAGGAATTTTTTTTTTCCTTTTCAAGGTTTAATTAGTGTCAAAACTTTTTGATCATGTACAAACTCGCCAGAGAAAGCTAAGTCTTGTCTATTCCAGTTTAAGCACCCTTTTAACAACGTTATAAGGAATATTCCCTGTAAACTGTGCGGCCACGCGGCACTCTGGGGTCCCGCGCAGCCAGCTTGCCGGCCTTTCAATAGATAATCCGTACATACGCAGCATTTTGAATGGGCCACACGGCCCCCCCAAAAAAAATTACAGGGAACACTAGTTATAAGTGTTAATTACTGCCAAACAACCTCTTTGGCACTGAAAATTAACTATTACAAATATGCAGTGTCAGTCCTTCAGGTTTTAATTGTTGTGGGAGATTTAAAAAAATGTAAAGTTTAAATGTTTTACTTTTTTTTACTTTCTCTCTTAATCCATCTTTCTTTCCGTCTCTATTTCTCTTGCTGTACTTGATTTGACACTGAATTCACCCATTCTAATTTACACTTCCTTCTCAGTCCTTGCACTGTTTATTTCACAATCCTTCAATCTGATTGGTTGAGGAGATACACAGTTGCTTCACTCAGATCCCAGATGCCTAGTTTCCCTAGCTGCCACATTATCAGCTCGCACTTGCCACGCATAAACTGTACAAACCTAAACATGCAAGGGCAAGTCTAAATAACGGCGGATACTGTTAGATGCCCTACTACAGCAACATTTGGCCCATTAACATTTACACAGTGATCCCTATTATAACACACAGTGATCCCCATTATAACACAGTGATCCCTATTATAATGCACAGCAATCCCTATTATAATCCTGGACTTAGTTCTCCTATTTTAACGCTTAGTCTGAGTTGAATGTGCAAAAAGCAATTTTAAAATTTTATTTCCTGTAACCTGTAAAAAAGTGTTGGAACACAGGATTTTAAGTAAATATTTTGATAAAAATTATTTTTTGTAACTTTGAATACCAAGGCTTAACCCGCCCCCGCCCCCGCCCCCCCACTCAGATTGTAATAATTTTTTATTTTTTTTAAACGATTAAAGCAGGTCAAATATATGGTGACTGTTTATTGCATTATCTTCTCCAACCATTTGTTCCTGGTTCACACACTCTCCAGTACTCCTGCCTATCACTGTTACCCAGATAGCTGCATCCACCACAACGTATGAAATGGAAGCTAAGGTTTTGGCCCGGATTTTTCGTTCAGCAGCGAAAAGTGACGGCACTCACCACTGACCTCGAAGAAAATGTCCCACAAAGATCTCGCAATCTCTGTGGTGTCGATTTCATCTTTCCAGACATTAATTTGATTCCGGTGCCAACTCGAAGGAATCTCCAGCATCCCGCAACAGTGATATCATCAAGCAGGCCAAGCAGCCAACCACATTAAAGAATTCTCACAGACAGCAAAGCAGGAAGTAAAATGCACTGACTATCCTTCACTTTTTATAAATTTTATAGAGAGTGAAATAAAGATTGGGATATACACATGGGGTTAAGGTAGAAGCGGACATATCAAACTTTAAAAAAATTTAAAATATAATTTTATCATAATGGAAAAATTTGACAAACCACAAATATTAAATTAGTTTTTCAGGGCTAGAGAGGTTGCTCAGCAGTAATTATGACACCATTAAAAACCCAGTTACACCTCACTGATAAAGGCTTAACTTTTTCGGCTGTTTTTTTAACAACTATATTACAGCGTAAAAGAAAAAGTTCTCGTCAGCTCAGTGAGTTATAAAGATTGCCTTCTGGGGGGGTCTTCAACAGCGTGCCCTGTGGAGGAGCAGGGAATCACGGACAGCAAATTTTGGATTTCTGCGTTTAACTGCGCATGTGCGGACACCAGAAGTTGCTGTCATTTTCACAGGGAAATGACAGTGAACGCTGATAGTTACACCATCATTACAACCACAAGATCCAGGCCAATGAAATGAATCTAATACTTCAACACTTATCTTGGTCATTATACAATTTTTCCCATTATATCTAATTTGGAAATTTTATGCTGGTTTATTGCAATCTGGTGCCCATTTCCAACAATATTGTGCCCAGCCAATTTCAAGTTCTAAGAATTTCAACATTGTATATTTTAATATGAACTTGGTGAGGCTAAGCCCTCATTTTTTTTAAAATGTAAGCTAAGGCAGCTGAATTCTAATAATTGTTCTTTTATCTTGTATTTGCTTTCCTAATACATGACTCAGAGATTTTAACCCAACTATAACAAGGTTAAACTTGCATTTATAAAGCACCTTTAACGTAGTAAAACTTCCAAAGGCGCTTCACAGGAGCGTAATCAGATTAAAATTGACAGAGGATTTTGCCAATGGGGAGCTTTTGGAGACGGGACTCCCACTTGTTGGGTTTCAGTCCCGCCTCCATCGACTTCTGGCCAACCCACGCTATTTTCCCTTGATTGACCTTGCGGGCTTAGCAAGCCAATTAAGGGAAAGCCGGTTACAGAGAATGTCAGCGTATGACGTTTCATCTGTCAAAATTTTTTGACAGCTGAACTGTCATCGTTTGACAGCTCTGTGAAGCTGTCAAACACTGACATTCTCTGTTGTTTGATGAGTCCTTGTATTCAAGACTCATCAAACCTATCTGCTGAGCAGAAATCAGATGGCTGCTACATTGAAGAATGCAGCAGCCATCTGCCATCTCTGCCAGTGACATGCTGGTTCCCCAACTGCTGAAGCCTGCAGGAAGAAACAAAGGTAAGTAAACATTTTCTATCACTTTACACTCATCTCACACACTTACCTCTCCACACTTGCACCCATCACTCACCTCTACAGCGCACTTTTGCACCCCTCCGACCCCCTCCTCGCCTCGGTGACCCTGGCGGTGTTTCCCAACGTCGGGAAGCCCGCACTTGCATGGGGTAAAATGGGGATAATCCTCTTAACTGCCTGTTAATTACCTGTTAACAGGCAGTTAAGTGGCTGTAATCCTCTTCCCGCCTCGGGGAGGCGGCTCCCAGCGTGGGTTGGCTACCCGCCTCCTGGGAAGATGGCACGGAGGCGAGTTGGGGGCGGGATGGGTACCCGTCCCCAGATTCTGCCATTTTCCCAGCAGTCCCGCCTCCCCAGGGCTGGCAAAATTCTCCCCAGAGTCAAAGAGAGTCAAACTAAGTCAAATCTCGTTTTGCTGGAGTTTGTTTGAAGTTGTTTATTTCTGCGGGTTCCCTCTGCTAGAACTACTTCCTGCAGAGGTACAAGTGGGGAAGTTGTGGGTTACAACCAAGCTTAAAGAAATGTTCCATTTTACCTTTAATTGTTCATTATTTTTAAAAATATATAATGATTTCCCATAAAATGATTTCCACTTGATGGAAGAGAAATGTGATCAACAATTTATCCATAGCAACCACCCATCCAACTTAATTAGGCATAAAATAGTTGGAGTATACACCTAGTTTCCCTTCAGGGTATTGCATCAGATACTGTGAATTTGCATAAACTAAAATAGGTGAAGAATGCCAGCATGAACTGTGAACTGAGGAAGGAGAGAACAGTGCCTCAATGTCACTCAGAGCTGTATGAAGTATTTAACAATGAGATTTAGAAAGAGAACAATAGAGATCCACAATCACTTGTAATTTCTTTGCAAAAAGAGGGAAACCCTACAATTTTTGCTAGCCTTCCACTAAACAAGTGATAAACGTTGGGTGAATAAACCCTGCATATTCAGTCTAACTAATGGCTATAGGCCTATATTCAGAGCTGAACTGTCCATTTCTTTTTACATTGTTGCTTAGCTTTTGCTAGTTTTCCACACTGGCATGTAGGGAGCTGTCAGGCAGACCTATGCCTAGAGAAGCTGGGGATCCGATTTATAAGTAGCCCCACAAAGAATGTGCCATCAATTCCACTTAAAATTTTCTATTCCCGACTGCAGTCCCTATTTTATGGTTATCTAAATAAATATCCTGCGAGCAGAAATGAGTTGCAACGTAGTCAAGAAAGCAAAGTAGAAACAAGCCCTATTGTACTCATCACTTCTCTTTAGTCTCACATGACATCACTCAATTCAGTACTCTTCCTATTTTTTAAATTAGTCATACATGCTACCCTGGATTTCTATAGGTTTAGTTTATTATTGCAAAAGCAGAGCTTGGAGACAGAGCTGGGAGAACGCAAACGGAGTGGATCGCAAGCAGAGTGGAGGAATTTGGTCAGCGCAGGAATCAGTGGAGAGGAGATATTCACTGGTAGTTATACATTTTTTTTAGATTTAAAATAATAAATCTCAAAGTTAACTCCACATAAAACAAAAACCATTTCAACACCACAGTGTACAAACACATAACTCCATCATAATCCAATTAAATGCTACAGATAACACTCATTCCAATAAACCAAGAAAAAACCCGTTTTACGCCAGTCCTACTGGCATTGCACTGGTAGTTATAAGGTAAGTAATCATCAGATTGGAATTTGGCTTTCTCTTCGAACAGAAAAGAAACTGCATGGTCAGTGGCAGTTAGCAGCTATCAGCTGTAAGTGGTTGCTTGAGTAGGTAGTAAAAGCTGTGAGCTAGAAGCTGATTAAGCAGTTGTAGATTGTTTGACGCTCAAAAGGTATATATTAGGCACTAGTTTGCAAAAGCACAGGGCTGGGAGAACGCTAACGGAGTGGATCGCAAGCAGAGTAGAGGAATTTGGTGAGCGCAGGGATCGGTGGAGGAGGAAGAAGGTGGTTGAGACGTTTGACTGAAAAGGAGGAGTGGAGCCACAAAACCCAAGGTCTCGAAGGTAATAGACATGTGAACTGACCTGCGGGAGAGCGAGAGGAGCAGCCGCAGATAAAGGTAGGCCCAAGAGCCCAGAGGGAATGTGACCGTCGGGGAGCGAGGTAAGTGATGTCAGCACAAGGGAAGCAGCTGATTGGTAAGTAAGAACATAAGAAACAGGAGTAGGCCATACGGCCCCTCGAGCCTGCTCCGCCACTCAATAAGATCATGGCTGATCATCGATCCCAACTCCACTTTCCCGCCCAATCTCCATATCCCTTGATTCCCCTAGAGTCCAAAAATCTATCTCAGCCTTGAATATACTCAAAGACTCAGCATTCACAGCCCTCTGGGGCAGAGAATTCCAAAGATTCACAACCCTCTGAGTGAAGAAATTCCTCCTCATCTCAGTCTTAAATGGCCTACCCCTTATCCTGAGACTATGCCCCCTAGTTCTAGACACTCCAGCCAGGGGAAACAACCTCTCAGCATCTACCCTGTCAATCCCCTTCAGAATCTTGTATGTTTTAATGAGATCACCTCTCATTTTTCTAAACTCCAGAGAGTATAGGCCCATTCTACACAATCTCTCATCATAGGACAGCCCTCTCATCCCAGGAATCAATCTAGTGAACCTTCGTTGCATCGCCTCCAAGGCAAGTATATCCTTCCTTAGATAAGGAGACCAGAACTGTGCACAGTACTCCAGGTGTGGTCTCACCAAGGCCCTGTACAATTGTAGCAAGACTGCCGTACTCCGATACTCCAACCCCCTCGCAATAAAGGCCAAAATGCCATTTGCCTTCCTTATTGCTTGTTGTACCTACATGCTAGCTTTCTGTGTTTCTTGCACGAGGACACCCAAATCTTTCTGAACACCAACATTTAATAGTTTCACACCATTTAAAAAATATTCTGTTTTTCTATTCTTCCTACCAAAGTGAATAACCTCACATTTCCCTACATTATATACTCCATCTGCCACCTTACTGCCGACTCACTCAGTCTATCTATATTCCTTTGCACTCTCTGGGCTGGATTTTACCTTAGATCCAGAGGTCGAGGCGGGACTGCTGGTTTTCGGGTTTCAGTCCTGCCTCCAGCGACGTCTGATGAACAGACGCTATTTTCCCTTGATTGGCCTTGTTAAGCCCGCCCTGCGGGCTTGCCGGCAAATTAAGGGAAAGCCGGTGTCAGATGACATCAGTGCATGACGCTTCATCTGCCGGTTTTGTTAAAGTGACCGGCACCATAATTTTTTGACATGATTTGACAGCTTGAGGTGCTGTCAAACACTGACAATCACTGTCCAAAGGTAAGCCCTTGCATCAGGCTCTCTAATGACTCTCTCCTTAGGATGAAACAGATGGCAGCTGCATGCGAGATTGCATATCACAGCTTGTCAACTGCAAAAGCATCAAACCATAGTAAAAAAAATGTCCCCAACATTCTCTCACCTGTCATACTTTGTCCCATTGCAGCCTTCACACTACCTCTGCAGCTGTCATTTCTATAGTTACAGTACAACAGACCCACAGCTCGTCTCACTTACCCTGGCAGGGTTTCCCGACTTCGGGAAGCCCGCAGCAGTCGGCGCAAAATGGGGAAAAAAGCCTCAACTGCCTGTTAACAGGCAATTAATTGGCTCTAATCCCCTCCCCTCTGCTAGGAGACGGGTCCCTGCGCGAATCGGGGACCCGCCTCTCGGGAAGATCGTTTGGAGGCGGGTTGGGAGCGGGTTCGGGACCCGCTCTCATTTTTTAACCACTTTGCCACCGGTCCCTCCTCCAAACCTGCCCCGAGCGCTGGCAAAATCCCCCCCCTCTGTGTTCTCCTCTCAGCTTACTCTCTCACCTAGCTTTGTATCATCAGCAAACTTGGATACATTACTCTCGGTCCCTTCATCTAGGTCATTAATATAGATTGTAAATAGCTGAGGCCCCAACGCTGATCCTTGCGGCACCCTACTAGTTGCAGCCTGCCAACCTGAAAAAGATCCGTTTATCCCTACTCTGTTTTCTGTCCATTAACCAATCCTCTATCCATGCTGCTATATTACCCCCAACCCCATGAGCCCTAATCTTGTGTAATAATCTTTTATGTGGCACCTTATCCAATGCCTTTTGGAAATCCAAATGTACTACATCCACTGTTTCCCCTTTATCTACCCTGCTAGTTACATCCTCAAAACGCTAAAATTTGTCAAACATGACTTCCCTTTCATAAAACCATGTTGACTCTGCCTAATCATGTTATGATTTTCTAAGTGACTTGATACCACTTCTTTAACAATGGATTCCAGCATTTTCCCGACGACTGATGTCAGGCTAACTGGCCTGTAGTTCCCTGATTTTTCTCTCCCTCCTTTCTTGAATAGCGGTGTTACATTTGCAACCTTCCAATCCGCTGGGACCTCTCCAGAATCTAGGGAATTTTGGAAGATCAAAACCAATGCATCCGCTATCTCTTCAGCCACCTCTTTTAGAACCCTAGGATGTAGGCCATCAGGTCCAGGGGATTTGTCGGCTTTTAGTCCCATTAGTAGCTGGTGATTTTTTTTTTTTAAGTTAAGTAACTTAACAGAAATAAACTTATTAGTCTATTAAGTAGAGGCAGGGAAGGGCAGGGCACCTTGGTCCCATGGAATGCACATCTTGTGCCATGTGGGAACTCCAGGACATTTCCTGTGTCCTGGACAACCACATGTGCAGGAAGTGTCGTCAGCTGGAGGAGCTCAAGTTCCAGGTTTTGGAATTTGAGCAGCAGCTGGTGTCACTGCAGTGCATCCATGAGGCTGAGAGCTACGTGGATAACATGTTTCAGGAGGTGGTCGCCCTTAACTGCAAGAGTGTGCAGGCAGAGGGAATGGGTGACCATCATACAGACAAGGAGGACCAGGCAGGTAGTGCAGGAGTCCCCTGAGTGCATCTCACTCTCCAACCAGTACTGAATACTAGTGAGGGTAGTGGTTCCTCTGGGGCGTACAGCCGGAGCCAAGTTCACAGCACCACGGTAGCTCTTCTGTACGGCGGGGGCGGGGGAGGAGGAAGATCGGGAAAGCAATGATAGGAGATTCGATAGTTAGAGGAACAGACAGGTGTTTCTGTGGTTGCAGACGTGATTCCAAGATGGTATGTTGCCTCCCTGGTTCCAAGGTCAAGGATGTCAGAGTGGCTGCAGACTATTCTGAGGGGGAGGGTGAACAGCCATGGGTCGTGGTCCATATCGGTATCAACGACATGGGTAGAAAGAGGGATGAAGTCCTGCAGGCAGATTTTAGGGAGCTAGGCAAGAGATTAAAAGGCAGGACCTCAAAGGTAGTGATAATTGGGGACTTCAACTATCCTAATATAGACTGGGATAGTAATAGTGTAAGGATAAACCCAGCAACTACAGGCCAGTCAGTTTAACCTTTTTATGGGACGCTTTTAGAAACGATAATCCGGGACAAAATTAACAGTCACGTGGACAAGTATGGATAAGGAAAGCCAGCACAGATTTGTTAAAGGCAAATCGTGTTTAACTAACTTGATTGAGTTTTTTGATGAGGTAACATAGAGGGTTGATTAGGGTAATGCAGTTGATGTGGTGTACATGGACTTCAAAAAGGAGTTTGATAAAGTGCCACAGAATAAGCTTGCCAAGCAAAGTTGAAGCCCATGGAATAAAAGGGACAGTGGCAGCATGGATACGAAATTGGCTAAGTGACAAGAAACAGTAGTGGTGAACGGTTCTTTATCGGACTGGAGGAAGGTATACAGTGGTGTTCCCCAGAAGTCGGTACTAGGACCACTGCTTTTCTTGATATATATTAATGACCTGGACTTGGGTGTACAGGGCACAATTTCAAAATTTGCAGATGACACAAAACATGGAAGTATAGTGAATAGTGATAGACTTCAGGAGGACATAGACATGCTGGTGGAATGGGCGGACACGTGGCAGATGAAATTTAATGCAGAAAAGTGCGAAGTGATACATTTTGGTAGGAAGAATGAGGAGAGGCAATATAAACTAAAGGGGCTGCATGAACAGACCTGGGGGTATATGTGCACAAATCGTTGAAGGTGGCAGGGCAGGATGAGAAAGCAGTTAAAATAGCAGGATCCTGGGCTTCATAGAGGCATAGAGTACAAAAGCAAGGAAGTTATGATGAACCTTTATAAAACATTGGTTTGGCCTCAACTGGAGTATTGTGTCCAATTCTGGGCACTGCACTTTAGGAAGGAAGTGAAGGCCTTAGAGAGGGTGCAGAAAAGATTTACAAGAATGGTTCCAGGGATGAGGGGCTTCAGTTATGTGGATAGACTGGAGAAGCTGGGGTTGCTCTCCTTAGAGCAGCAAAGGTTGAGAGGAGATTTGATAGAGGTGCTCAAAATCATGAGGGGTGTAGATAGAGAGAAACTGTTCCCATTGGCGGATGGGTCGAGAACCAGAGGACACCGATTTAAGGTGATTGGCAGAAGAACCAATGGCGACATGAGGAAAAACTTTTTTACGCAGCGAGTGGTGATGATCTGGAATGCACTGCCTGAAAGGGTGGTGGAGGCAGACTCAATTATAGCCTTCAAAAGGGAATTGGATAAGTACCCGAGAAAAAAATTTGCAGGGCTACGGGGAAAGGCTGGGACTAGCTGAAGTGCTCTTGCAGAGAGCCGGCATGGGCTCGACGGGCCAAATGGTCTCCTTCTGTGCTATAACCATTCTATGATTCTATGCCAATTTGCGTGTGGCTCAGATAGTAATCCAGAGATTATTACCTTTGAGGTTCTGCTTTTTAATTTGTAACCTAGCTCCTCAAACCCCCTCAGCAGAACCTCATTCCTAGTTCTACTTTTGTCGTTGGTTCCTACGTGGACCACTACAACTGGATCCTCCCCCCTCCTTCTCAAAATTCTTCTCCAGCCACGAGATGTCCTCAACCCTGGCACTGGGCAAGCAATACAGCTTTCGGGACTCTCTGAGCCGGTTGCAGAGAACAGTATCTATCCCCTGACTACTGTCCCCCTAGCACTACAGCATTCCTCTTTGCTCCACCCATTTGAAAGGCCTCCTGTACAACGGTGCCATTGACAATTTGGCCATCGCGCCCGCCCCCCCCCCCCCACCCGTCTTTGTTCTCATCCACACTGGTAGCAAGTACCTCGTACCTGTTGGACAATTGCAAAAGCTGAGACTCCTCCACCACTGCATCTGCGGTCCCCTTACCTGCTGGAGTCTCAGTCACATCCTCCTGTCCCTGACCACTAACCAAATCTAAACCACTACCTAACGTAAGGGGTGTGACTGCCTCCTGGGTCAAAATGTCCAGCTAACTCTCCCCCTCCCTGATGTATCGCAATGTCTCCACCTCACCAACTCTTGAGCCGAAGTTCCTCGAGTTGCAGACCCTTACTGCAGATATGGTTGCCTGCGATCACTCTGCTCTCCACAAACTCCCACCTGCTGCAGATGCGGCACACCTCCTGCACTTCCATCTCTATCTAATTTTGTTTTATATATTTTAATTAAAGTTTCATGTAATAAAATCACTTGGTTTATTTTAAACTAATTAATTTAACTAAAAGGAGCACCTCCTTCCCACTCAAATTTTCAACTACCCACTCCGTTTCTGATGCACTCCATTCGCGGTGATCTGTGGTTATTCTGTGCCTTAGCAGACACCTTCTGAGTTACACCCAAGTTACAACTGCTCAGTCATCTTCCAGCTCACAATAATTAACACCTATCAGGCAATCACTTACAGCTGATTGACTGTTACCTGCTTAACTGCCTTGAAGTTTTTAAAGTTCCAAGTTAACTTCTAAATGTTATAAATTTCAGTTTGACATACTCAAGAGTCCCACTTTCCAAATTCTCAACTTCCTAATCTGTTTACTTTATTCACGTTGCGATCAGTGGTTATGCTCTGTTCCTCAGCGTCCTAGTTGCACTTGCAGCACTCCCTGCTGCTTCTTCTTTCAATACAGTTGGTTGGGGGCGGGGAAGTGGAGGAAGTTGCTGTGATTTATGAGTCACCTTCCTTCCAATAGATGGCAATCTTTAGGATGGTGGCTGTCTCCCTTTACTGGTACCAGGGATGAGGGATTTCAGTTATCTGGAGAAGCTGGGATTGTTTCCCTCAGAGCAGAGAAGGTTAAAAGGAGATTTGATAAAGGTGTTCAAAATCATTCATGATTTTGATAGAGTAAAAGGAGAAACTGTTTCCAATGGCAGAAGGGTTGGCAACCAGAGGACACAAATTTAAGGTGATTGGCTAAAGAACCAGAGGTGACAGGAGGAAACTTTATTTTTACACAACGAGTTGTTGAGATCTAGAATGCACGGCCTGAAAGGGTGGTGGAAGCAGATTCAACAGTAACTTTCAAAAGGAATTGGATAAATACTTGAAGGGAAAAAAATTGCAGGGCTAGGGAGAAAGAGCAAGGGAGTGGGACTAGGTGGATAGGTTCTACCAAAAGCCGGCACAGGCACGATGGGCGAATGGCCTCCTTCTGTGCTGTATTATTCTATAATTTTATGATAACATGCTCCAATTCCTCCATCTCATCCTCATTAACTTTCCTCCTCAACCTAGCCCCCTTGAGTGATCCAGAATTCATATCCTTCTTGCAGGCAGGACTCACCTGCTGTATAGCTGAGAATGAGGGCCCTGGCCCTGCCCCAGTATTACTTCAGGAGATCACCAATAGTCATTAAGGACCACATCATCAACTTTACCCATGCCAAGGAGCAGAGAGGAATATAAAGTTGGACATCCAGAGTGAAAGATGGAGACCCAGAGTGAAAGATGAGAGATAGAAACAACACAAGACTGAAACGGTCCTGATAGATGACAGAGGACACTGGACACCATTCTTTGTAGTGGGTGGTGAAAGGCTCCTCCAATATGCTAGAGATAATGCCATGATTAGGGAAACAAGGCACATCAGAGACATAGTTAATCCTGAATGTGGAGATATATATATATATATATATATATATATATATATCTCATTAGGCATACATCTGTAAGCTCGAGTCCCCGCTTACTGTTTGTATTAGTGCTTCCTTCTACTTCATTGCTGCATTGTTAACATACGATCCAGGTTTTTTTTTAATTAGAAAGGATATCTTCCAAAATAGATTTTTCCCAAAAATTCAATGAGGGGGAAAAAAGGGATTGGAGAGGAGAACATTTCCAGAAAAAGGAGGAAAAACTCCCATTTCAGGCCAATACCCAATGAAGCTCTAAGGCCCGGGGAAACAACATCTGATGCGTAGATCACTGTGCAGAATAGTTTTGGGCTGGAGCAAGAAACAACCCACCAGCAGCTTACACCAAATGAGCTGAAAGGGTTATACCCTAAACCATGTTGGGCCCACTGGGATTTAGACTTTAATAATAATCAGATAATTTTGGTCCAATTCAGACAGATTTGCTGTACCTTAGCTGGAAAATTTGGGGAGATGAACAGATGATGATTTGGTTACTTTTTGTCAATTCTGTGCAGGCCTATGGATCATGACATGGCAAATGTTTGATAGCCCCTGATGTCAATAGCTGGAAGGGACCTAGTAACATAAGCATTTTATTTTTATTCTGCTTTGATGCATGAATTTGATCCGACTAGTTGCTCTAGTGACCTGCTGACTGTTGGTGTCCATTTCCACAGCAGTCAGGGAACCTATTCCTTAAAAGCTCTCATGTAGAGTGAATGTACACAAAAACATCAGACTGGGTGAGAGATCAAATAGTTTGAGGCACTAAAGCCCAAATCAAAATGAATCTGAACAAATTGAATCTGACTTCCTTGCCTCCAACTTTTACTCTGTTCCTGCACAAGTTGAAGAACTTCCATTATTTTCTTGAGGCCTACTGCTAAACGGAGGCTGGTTTTGGCATAATTAATTATATTAATTATTAAGCCAAATCATTAAAAACCATCCGCATCACATCCCCTATCTCTCAGATTCAGAATCAAAAAATGATCTAGTGTTCCTGAAAGCAGTCAGGGCCATTAACTATCATTCTTGTACATTTAGAAAGCACTTGCACTGCGGTTTGCAGGCCCGATAACTACTCGGATATTACAGTAGCTTCTTCATATAAAGTGGCTGATAATTAACACGACACCTCAAACTACCATGAAAGCTAACATACTAACTAACTAATGAACATTGATTACCAAACTATCTTCAGAATTGTCATTTTGGGACTTTCACCTATTTGACCTGGGAAGTAATTTTAATGTACATTATAATATTTTTCTGATATAAAGTTAGGTTCAGATTACCAAGGGTTAATTCCCAAGAGTTCCAGCACACCTTTCTGGAGCTTGGAGCTGCTAAAACAGAGTGGCTAGGAGTTTGATGGGCTCTCAAAGTGAAATGGGTTAGCCATTGAAACAGTCATTCATTTTCTAAATGAGTGCCAGCCACTTCAAAATACAGGAGAGGTTTTACTGTTACAACCCCCAGGTAATGCTATTGTACGGCCAGTTATTGGGCAGTAAAAGTATACCCCTGATCATAGGGTCCACTTACAAGAGTGATCAGAGAAACTGAACCCAAGACAATATCTAGTGCACATTCAATTTGTAACATATATTAACTAACTAACTAACTAACTAACTAACTAACTAACTAACTAATGAACACTAGTACCAAACTACCTTCAGCATTAACACACTAAAAGGAAACTTTTAATCTGTTAAACAGCTACATTTTTACCAGTGGAACAAACACACAATGTGACAGGTGGAAGATTGTTCATTCTCCAGTCCTAAGCAAATAGACAGTGAAATAATTTGCCTTAAGTGACAAGTTTTTTTGACCTTGTCTGTCATCTTCTTCACAATGGATCAGAAATCAAAAGCTCATTGCGAAACCTTGCCCTTCAAATCTCTGTCTAGTTCTTTTCATTTAAAGTAGTATATACATGGTGGGCGTTACAGAAAAATAGTTCAGGATAAAACCACTGAAAGGATGGGAAACGGGACTACATTGAGTATTCTGTTAATGACAAATCTTCACAGCAACAACGTACATCTATAGAAACGTCGCAAGGGGCTTCACAGACACCTATTCAGAGGACAACACACACACACACACACACACACTCCTGCCATTACCTTCTAGGATGGAAATTTGGCTGAATTTGCTTTGATAAAAGTCACTCTAGCCTGTCAATCATCGTATCATTACTTCCCATCAACAGATCACAAAAGCTCAACTGGAATGGTGTATCATGAACAAATTCTGCCCTTACCAATCTCGGCACTCCATTTAAAAATAAAAACAACTTTTTTTGATGGGGTGGTGGGAGGATTCTTCCCTCCATTTTTCATCAATGTTCTTCTCTCTCTTGTTCTCTTCAAGGTGCTAATCTCATGCTGGGGTACAGTTCCACCTGGTACCTTGCCCAAGTTGGCATACATGCATAAGCCTAGACAGTGAGCGTTGGCAGGTGATTCAAGCATCCACGGCATCACAGCCCAGACCGATCCAGTCTTCACCCAAAATGCGCACATACTTCCAACAGGGAGGTCACCGGTTAATGATCAGTTGTGCAAAATCTTTCCATGCCCGAAACTGGAGCATCAAGGCCAATTATAGAGACTAAGTGCTGCTCCGAGCCAATATCAGCCAACGCAACACAGGCCTGGGATTGATCCTGGGACTTACCTGGGCTCAGTTGCTCACTACCTTAGCCAACTGATGTATTAAAAGGACCCATTCATTGATTTAAAAAAAACCAATTATAATTACCAGGCTTCACAGAGCCCAATATCCATCCATCAAGTACCTTGGGATATTTTCTACATTATAAGTTGTTGTTGTTAATAGGTGCCACAATGACTGAGTAAAAGGATTCCCTTGTAATGTGTCCACTCCACACACAGATTATCATATAATATTTGGATGAGACATTAAACTGCCCTCTCAGGTGGATGTAAATGATCCCATGGCAATATTCGAAGAGGAGCATGAGAGTTCTCCCTGTCTTCTGGGCAATATTTATCCCTCAAACAACATCACTAAAGCCAATTATCTGGTCTTCATCTCATTGCTGTTTCTAGGTCCTTGCTGTGTGCAAATTGGCTGCTGCGTTTCCCTACATTACATAGAAACATAGAAACATAGAATCCAGGAGCAGGAGTAGGCCATTCGGCCCGTCGAGCCTGCTCCACCATTCAATACGATCATGGCTGATCATCCAAATCCAGTACCCTGTCCCTGCTTTAATCCCCACAGTACACATATCCCACCCTACCCCCGTAACCCCACGTATTTAATTCCCCCTAACATATCCCATCCTATCCCCATAACCCCACATATTTAATCCCCCCCTAACACTAAGGGTCAATTTATCATGGCCAAATCAACCTAACCCGCACATTTTTGGACTGTGGGAGGAAACCGGAGCACCCGGAGGAAACCCACGCAGACACGGGGAGAATGTGCAAACTCCCACAGACAGTCACCCGAGGCCGGATTCGAACCCGGGTCTCTGGCGCTGTGAGGCACCAGTGCTAACCACTATGCCACCGTGCTGCACTATACAACAGTGACTGCACTTCAAAATTACTTCCTTGACTATATAGAGCTTTGGGATGTCCTTAGATCGTGAGAGGCGCGATATAGATGCAACTCAAACAGACACATGCAATGACAGCGTTCTCAGGCAGCTTTCTTTTTGAGGAAGTTAATTGGATTTCCTTTGGGGTATTTTTCTGTATATTTAAAATTAAAGAAATATTCTGTTGACAAATTATCACTGGTATACAATAACAGTTCAGAAGAATTTTTCCTTAACCTTATGCACAAAGGAAAATATATCCCTCTAACTTTTATGCAGCTCTGGAATCTAATAATTGTTAATTATTCCAGAGAACATTAAAGGAAAACATTGAGAGTTTCTGCTCTTGACTTGGAATCTCACTAGACAGGAACACTGGGTCGCTGAATCCACTCTAGTGTTCGATCCCCATCTAGCGAGGCTTCTCACGCGGAGTGGTGGGTGGGGGGGGGGGGGGGTGGTGGAGCTCACAAAATTACCCATTCTTCCTTTAGAAAGAGGTTAATAAGAGGGTATTATCCATAACTTTATGAAAGGGCACATTACAAGTGACATGTTAACTGAATACCCAGAAAGGGATTAGCTTTGTTAGGCCAGTGAACACACTCTACTGGAACCTTTCCATTGCTGTTAACAGAACATACTTAACAATGAATATCTCCTTTTTTGTTGTGGCTACAGCTCAATTCAATTGCATGCTCACACAAACAAAAGCAATGTTTCCAACATTTTCTGTTCATCCTCCCTTCCCACCTCCCAGGGCCCTAAACACACTCCTTCCTTCCTAGAACCCCAAACACTCTTCTCTAATGCCACCGTCCAGGGCCTGAAAGCACTCCAGTGACACCTTAGTCCACTCTTCAATCACCCCCAACACTCACTCCCCTTCCCCTGGCACCTTTCCATGCCAGCACAGGAGATACAACAACACCTGCCCTTTCACCTCCTCCCTTCCCACCATCCAGGGCCCCAAACACAACAGTTCTGATGAACGGTCATTGACCTCAAACATTAACTCTATTTTCCTCGCCACAGATGCTGCCTGACCTGTTGAGTATTTCCAACATTTTCTGTTTTTATTTCAATTAACATGCTCCATGGCTTTAAATTAGCAAATTTTTCTGGTCCTGTACTTTTGCAGTAGAAATTAATCTGGGCCTGCTTTTGGGCCCAGACTCAGCGCTGCATGAGCAGCACCTGGCCGAACAGACAGGCCCAAGACCGTACCAAAATTCGAACTCTGGCCTCATTCTACACCTTCGGGGCGAGATGCCAGTGCCAGTCACTCCTCCACAGCCAGCACGCCTCACGAGACAAATTAATGTCGGGCCACTGGCAGCGACCCTCGGGGGGTGGGGGAGGAGAGAGATTGTATCGCCAGGACTGTAGAGTAAGGGGGGGCACTCCTGCTCCTCCTGGCTCCACAGAAAATATAATTTAAAAAAAATGATACACCTAACACTTACCTTTTGTTGGCTGCTGTTGAAGATTCCCAAGAACAGCAGACCCCACAGCTGCCCCAGTCATCGGGAACAGATTTTACAGAGAGGGCCATCAACAGGCCCCTCGAACATATTTAAGGAGCCCGACGACTAACGATTCTGCATTGGTCGAGGTCCCGCGCAGGCTGCTCACTGGCTTTTCAATGGAAATAACCGTGTGCGCGAAAATTTGAATGGGCCGCACAGCCAGTTAAAGGGACCGCGCACACACACAAATTACAAGGAACATTGCTGACTATTGTTTCAGGCATCTGCCCGAGACTCAAAAAAAAACTGTCCACACTAATTTAGCTGTGGGACCGACGCTTGCGCACATTGGTCACAGGCTGTCCCACTGCTAAAATGGTACACATTGTACCGGTAATACGCCCAAAACACAGGCACAACGCATACTAATTTCTACCCCTTTATACCTTGCTGGGCTATCCTTCTGAAAGAGCAAGAGGAGAGCATTTTCTGAGCTTGGACTGCTGAAGGAGGAATTCACATGCTCGCTGTGCCTAGAGAACTAATTGGCACACTTTCTGTCCCTGATTTCCATACATGCCTTGCCAGCAGGCAGAGCTCCCAAACAATGTGAATTTGGAAAATCAGCTGTAATGTCTTGATAGCCATTCAGTAAGGGATGAAATGTGGCACAAGTGTGGAAGCATTACTAGCTAAAATAGTCTTTCCCTCATCAGCTCTACTATGACCTGAAAAATACCAACGGTAAGCCATCTGGGAAAAAGATCAAGTGCAAATGTCAGCCTCAATGCTGGAACTCCTAGTCCCAGCCATTAGATCAACCCAACCGAATTGAATTTCAATAGAATAAGGCAGTCAAAAGAATGCTGTTGCATATAGCTCTCAAACATCAGAGAAATTCCTTTCCTGAGAAAATTTTAAGTACTGTTTTCCCCAATTTAGCAGCCAATGCCAGCACTATACCTCTGGAGCATTGCATTAGCTGGAAGGAAGGTGTTTCACTATAAATTAACTGAATAACTATTACCCATGAACCAATATTTCTTATTAGGTAAAACAACAACAGAATTGCTTTGTTGTGCCATACTGTTCAGATTGCATTTAGCTGTTCTGGCAGTAAGCAGCAACATTTAAAAAAAATTGGGGCGGGCGGGGGGAGAGGGGGTACAGTGGGAAGAGAACCCTGACTGCATCAACAGATCACAATGCTTTTTTTTCCATAAATATAAAAATAAGCTTGACTGCATCTTGGGTTTCTTTTCAAACAATTTCTCCATCCCAAGCCCAGGCCATTTTCCAACATAGTATTGCAATTTTGCATAAAATGTCACGGAGGCAGCAAAAATGCAAGTTGTCAAGCAGATCTTGGCGATAACAAATCAAAGCCCTCATAATGGAATATTTTCGAACATAACATTAAAACACTGTGCAGCTTGTTGATGGAGTGGTTGAATGCAAGGTCCTGTCTACAATTAGTCAAATGTGGGCAGCCCACTAATAAAGCGACATTGGGCACCTTCCTGTAAAAAAAAATAACTTGACGAGTCAGGGACATGAAATTTTATGGTCAAGCCATCCCAAATCTAGCTCCTAGCCCCAGAAGTATCCTAAAAATCTACAACTTGTATTTATATACCATCTTTAACTTTGTAAATGTCCCAAATTTCACAAAAGGAGAAACAGATGCCGAGCAATACTGAAAAGGTTAAAGATGATGACCTAAAGCATACTCAAACAGATAGACTTTGAGGAGGCAGATTGTAAGGTGAAGAGGTTTAAGAGCGCTCCAGAGAGCAAGGGAGAGAGGGTTGAAGGAACTGGGGTGGGGGTTAGGGGAATGCACAGGAAGTTAGAGGCAGGTGACTAAAAGGCAAGGACCGGAACATGCATTGGACGTAGGGTGAAGTAACACTGTGGAGGGATTCGTAAACACGGACAACGATTTTGAATCCAATGAGTTGGTGAACGGGGAACATATCAAGGTTGGCAACAAAAGGGATGATGGGTAGGACTTGGTACAGGACAGGGGGGAGCAGGAGAGGCTGAGTCAAGCAGAGTCAGCATGGTTTTATGAAAGGGAAATCATGTTTCACAAATTTGCTGGAGTTCTTTGAGGATGTAACGAGCAGGGTGGACAAAGGTGAGCCAATGGATGTGGTGTATTTGGATTTCCAGAAGGCATTCGATAAGGTGCCACATAAAAGGTTACTGCATAAGATAAGAGCTCATGGAGTTGGGGGTAATATATTAGCATGGATAGAGAATTGGCTAACTAACAGAAAACAGAGAGTCGGGATAAATGGATCATTTTCCGGTTGGCAAACGGTAACTAGTGGGGTGCCACAGGGATCGGTGCTGGGGCCTCAACTATTTACAATCTACATTAATGACTTGGATGAAGGGACCGAGTGTAATGTAGCCAAGTTTGCGGATGATACAAAGATGGGTGGGAAAGCAAGTTGTGCAGAGGATTCAAAGAATCTGCAAAGGGATATAGACAGGCTAAGTGAGTGGGAAAACATTTGGCAGATGGAGTATAATGTGGGGAATGTGCGAGGTTATCCACTTTGGCAGGAAAAATAAAAATGCTACAGTTCAAAAGGGACCTGGGGGTCCTTGTGCATGAAACACAAAAAGTTAGCATGCAGGTACAGCAAGTAATCAAAAAGGCAAATGGAATGTTGGCCTTTATTGCAAGGGGGTTGGAGTATAAAAGCAGTGAAGTCCTGCTACAACTGTACAGGGTATTGGTGAGACCACACCTGGAGTACTGCGTACAGTTTTGGTCTCCTTATTTAAGGAAGGATATACTTGCATTACAGGCAGTTCAGAGACGATTCACTAGGTTAATTCCAGAGATGAGGGGGTTGACTTATGAAGAAAGGTTGAGCAGGTTGGGCCTATACTCATTGGAATTTAGAAGAATGAGAGGTGATCTTATTGAAACGTAAGATACTGAGGGGGCTCGACAAGGTAGGTGCAGAGAAGATGTTTCCCCTCATGGGGAAATCTAGAACGCGGGGGCATAGTTTCAGAATAAAGGGTTGCCCTTTTAGAACTGAGATGAGGAGGAATTTCTTCTGAGGGTCGTAAATCTGTGGAATTCTCTGCCCCAGAGAGCTGTGGAGGCTGGGTCATTAAATACATTTAAGGTGGAGATAAACAGATTTTTGCAAGATATGGGAGTGAAGGGTTATGGGGAGCGGGCAGGGAAGTGGCTTTGAGCCCAAGATCAGCCATGATCTTATTGAATGTTGTGCAGGCTCGAGGGGCCAAGTGGCCTATTCCTGTTCCTATTTCTTATGTTCTTATGTTCTAATTCAGGAGCATTCAAAAAACACTGAAATTAAGCACAAAAAGAGAGTTTCAATGGCAGTGAGGGTGAGGTAAGGGCAGAGACAGGAAATGTTGCGAAGGTGGATGCAAGTGGCCTTGGTGATGGTTAGGATATGGGGTCTGAAGATCAGCTCTGGGTCAAGCCGCACCGTGGTTCCATACCATGGGTTCACCCTTAGTGAGGAGGATGCTGGGAGTTGGTGTTGTCAACCCCTGTAGGGTGAAGAGTTGGAGAAAGGAGGCGAGGAGAACAATGTGGTTGAGTGGAAAGAAATGAGAACAGAATTTTAAATCACTGAAGTATAAGATTTTCAGCGCAGTTGTCAAAATGTAAACTGCATGTAGCTTGTTTTTTTTCCCCAATATCGACAATGTACATGTCTCTTTTTGAACAGCAGCATTTCAAAAAAATTAAAACTTTTCTTCACCATTTAAGATTTCTGTTGCAGTACATAAAAGGTAAATAACATACTAAGTGCACAGTTTTGCTGTTGATAGATTGAACCATTGACATATTATTATTGCCATTGACCAATTTGGCAGCGGGAGGGGCACCAGGATGAAGCATCAGAGAAGAGACAAGCTGCACAGAGGATTGGGAGACACAAACAGCATTAGAATAAAGAGTAATTCAGAAATAGGAGGGATCAGACAGGGGAAAAATGTGAGGCAGACTAAAATGGGTTTAGAGTGCATGTGTGTAAATGCAGAGTGGTAAATAAGGTTGGTGAGCTGCAGGCACAAGTAGCCTATTGGGATTATGATATAGTGGCAACAACAGAGACCTGGCTCAAACAAGGGGAGGAATGGGCACTTAATATTCCTGGCTACAATGTATTCAGGGAAGAGGGCAGGAAAAAAAGGAGACTGGGTGGCAGTATTAATCAAAGATACTGTTACAGCACTGCAAAGGGATGATGTACTTGAGGGTTCAAAGACAGGGGTAGAAATTCATGTGTTTAGAGCCACAAGATGGCGCTAAAATGCTGTTCAGAGCTCTACTGCCAGCTGATGGCGGTTCCAGAGCCGCACACCACATCCATCTTGCCGGTAGCGCTACCAGTAAACTCGATCGCCAGGGACATCGCTATCACGGAGATCATGACGTCAGTGAGTGTGCAACGCTCACTTGATGCCTGATCTCCCAACTTCGTTTTGGCCAGCGAACTTACCGGCTGGAGAAAGCAACGACAGGTTGAGGTGGCGTGCAGCAGCAGGAAGCCGGCTCCAGCAACGCTATTTAAAGGGATCCTCACCAATCACTCGGACCTGATAGGGTTTTGAAGTTTGAGTGGCTGTGTGCTAATTCCTGCTACTGCAAGAGGTTACTTTCAAGGTTATTTGGTATCAGGGAGTGCAGTGGCAAGTACGAAATTCCTTCATTATTTTTGAAACACTTCAAACTACAACACTTGCTAAAAGTCAAGGGGGCTGTACTGGCAGTCGCCCTCGCCCTCCAGGATCGACGGTGGAGGAAGCGAAGGCAGCGAGAAAGACGGGAACATGTGCGCAGAGGGACAAGGATGGCCATCAGGGCTCAACGGAGGCCTTACCCGCCGAAGGTCTTCCAACAGCACTTCTCCTACCTCCAATTAAGCGAGAAGCAGTGTTATTAGGAGGCTCCGCTTCACCAAAGAGGTGGTCACAGAACTCATCCACCTCCTGCAACCAGACTTCCAGCCTCAGAGCAGGGCGACCACTGCTGTCCCAGTGGCAATCAAGGTCACCGTAGCCCTCAATTTCTTCGCCAGCGAATCCTTCCAGTCTGCAGCAGGAGACATAGCTAACATCTCTCAGTTCGCCGTCCATCGCTGCATCCGGGAGGTCACTGAGGTTCTCTACACCAGGAGAAGGGACTACATTGGCTTCCCGATCACCAGAGAGAAGCAGGATGAGCGTAAATGCAACTTTGCCAGGATAGCAGCCTTCTCCATGGTGCAGGGCGCCATCGACTGCACTCATGTGGCTTTGCAGGCACCGCATAACAATCCTGAGATCTTCCGTAACCGCAAAGGCTACCACTCACTTAATGTGCAGTTGGTGTGCGACCACAGACAGCATATCCTCAAGGTCAATGCCTGCTATCCTGGTAGCAGCCACGATGCCTTCATCCTGCGCCACACCGGCTGCTCGGAGATGAGAGCTATCCGCTCTCCACCTGGCTCATGACTCTCTTTCTCCCCCCCCCAACCCCAACATTCGTGCCCAGCACTCATGAGAGCCATGCTGCCACCAGGAACATTATCAAGCAGACCATCGGCCTACTGATGCAACGGTTCCGCTGTCTTGACCGCTCGGGAGGAGCCCTCTAGTACTCGCCAGAGCAGGTGTCCCATTTCGTGGTGGTCTGCTGCATGCTGCACAACTTGGCCATCATGAGGGCGCAGCCCTTGCCACCAGGGATTGCGGACCACCTCACGAGGAGGAGGAGGACGGGGAGAGAGGAGGCAACCAGATAATCGGCCTTCTGGACGGGCGGTCCGTGACCGGCTTATCAGACTCCGATTCGAATGAATGAAACCCCAAATCCCCGTTGCTCACCACATCCCCATCATACCATCCCTGTCACAGGCCATATCACCGCGTCCTTCTGGGTGCAATGAGAGAGACCACAAAAGATTCCAAACACAATTAATAAATTTATCGATACACATATTACAACACCACTATTAACTAATCACCCTTGTGCAATCCATTAGTGCCTGTCATTCGTGTGCCTTTTCATACTCTAGTGCTCCTACGCAGTGCACCCCCTGTGGCTCCAGCACGGCTGGTGGAAGGCTGCTAAGCTTCCGTGTGGGAGACTTCAGATGGCCTTGCAGGACGACCGACGGCCTGCCTATTCACTGCACCACCTCGGCATATGCGGCAGCAGTCGGGGTTGGCTGGATGACAGGCAACGGCAAGGGCAATGGCGGAGTGGCAATGGTGGGAACAGGAATGCGGTCATCCTGAGAGGACAGCAGGTTCCTGCTCCACTGACCCACTGCCACTTCCCTGGGGTGGCACCTCAGCATTCCTAGCAATAATAATTAAAAAAATAAAAGCAGAAAATGCTGGAAATACTCAGCAGGTCAGGCAGCATCTGTGGAGAGAGAAACAGAGTTAACGTTTCAGGTCGAGGACCCTTCGTCAAAACTCTATTCCTAGCAATCTGTTGGAGCACAGATTGTTGGCCTGCTGCGACACCATGAAAGCCCCGGTCGATGGTGGTAGACCCAGCCACAATGGCAGCAGTCAGAGCTTGGGCGGCAGCAAGCCGAGACTGTATGAGAGCAGTCTGAGCTTCCGCTGCAGCACTACGATGTTGGGTCGCTTCTGCCTGTACTGCAATAGAAGCTGCGACATCGCTCATCATGTGCGCCATCACCTCTCTGGAAGGCTACCATCATTTGCAGACTGGAAATGATGGGCTCCATGCTCTGCGCAGAGCCTTGTGCAATGTTGGAGGCAGACTCCTCCACGCTCCTTACCATAGCCGAGGGGGTCTCCGGCAGCCTTGCCATTTCACCTATAATCTCCGTGTGCATGCCCATCACCCTTCTTCTAAAGGCCTCCCCATCGAGGTCCTCATCCGAGTCCTGTGGAGCAGAACTCACCCGCCGGGGAGCTGGCCCCCGAGCTACCCTTTCCCCCTGGGCTTGCTGCAGCCCACTCGTGCCCGGTGCCTCACCCTGTGCAGATCCCGCTACTATGCTAGCCTCTAAAGAACGCGTAGTCCCCGTATCTGAGCTGGTGTCTGCGAGTGACAGATGTAGTGACGCGGTGTCATCTTCCTCCTCCTCTTCTCCCCCCTCACTCTCTGCAGTGCCCTCAGGGACAGGCTGCTCAGGTGCTTGCGGATTATCTGAAAGCAGAAAGACACAAGAGGCGGGTTATGGTGAGGAGAGGGGGGCAGGAAGGCAGAAATGCATGCATACAGCATGAGTAGCTTGAAAGTGAGAAATGTTTGTGGGCTGAGAGGGAAGTGGGATGTGAGAAGAAGGAGTAGGGATGAACATACTGCTGTTGTCCCCAAGGGGGTCAATGTCGCCGGTGGCCATGGTGCCGACAACCTGGCGCGCAATGATCTCCAGCACTTGACTCTTCAGCTGGCTCAGCTGTTCAATGTGGACTTGGCCCTCGCCTGTCTGCTCCTGCTCCCTCCAGTTGTGAGCCACCTTGGCCTGCAAGAGAAAGGAAAGTGTGAGTAAGTGTGGAGCAATGTGCTTGGGTGATGTGCCTGCCATAGTTCAACAGCTGTCTCTGTGTGCAAGGTGTGAGATGTGGGTGTGAGTGTTGGTAGGTAGAGATTGGTGCTTTGGGCAGTGTGTGAAGCTTGTGGTAGAGATGGTGGTATGTAGCATTTGTTGAAGCCTTCACTCACCCTGACCACCCGTGTGAGGTCGTTAAACTTCTTCCTGCACTGTGTGGGGGTCCTGGGGACCACTGTGCTGCCCGTCACGTGTTGTGCCACCTCCCTCCACATTGTGCGGGACACTTGTGGCGAGGGCTTCCTGCCAGTTGGTGGGTACGGACCGCCCACCTTCTCTCGACCGCGAAAACCAAAGCCTCCAAACCTTCATCGGAGAACCACCGGGCTCTCTCCCTGGGGCGACAATCTGCCATCATGATTTGTTAGTAACTGATCCTTCTCCTTCTGCTTCTTCTTAGGATTGTTGGGGCAGCTGCACACCCAACAATGATGAGAATGAGGTGCTGCAGCATCAATGAACCTCCCCTTTAATTAGTGAAAAAAGTCCGTGGCAATCATAACTTGCAATTAGACTGCCCCCGATATTGGTCCAGCTTTTCAGTGTAACGCCAATGAGCTTGAGATTTTAGACTAGTATCATGACTGCAATCGAATTTTGCGTGCATTCTAGACGATTCAGGTGGCGCTACTTCACCATTGTTAGTCTAAACTCTGCTCATTTCTTGGCTATAACGAATTTCTAGCCCAGAATCTAGTTGGTTAGAATTAAGGAACAATAGAGGAGCTATTACGCTGCTGGGTGTATACTATAGGCCACCAAATAGTGGGAAGGAGATAGAGGAACAAATTTGGAGGCAACCAGTAAGCATATATAACATAAAATAATGGATTATTTGACAATAGGACAATGTTCTTGTTAGGCTTTACTACAACATTTATAAGAACTCCTACATTGAAATACTGTTTGTCTATAAATTTCTTACCCTTAATGTTTTGATCCTTACAGCCTATAAAATCCCTGGGTGAAATCATTAGATTTTCTGACCTAATGCAAGTTCATGTTATTTTACAAAATATAATTTAGTGACAAGTCCATATTTAATTACAGAGAATGATCATTTAAAAAATTGTTTTCAGGATATGGGCGATGTTGGCTAGGCCGCATTTTTGACCAGCCCTCGTTATCCTGGTAACAATTATTTTTACAACTAAGTGGATTACTAGGTCGCGTCAGAGGGCATTAAAAGTCAACTACATAGTGCATGGGACTGCAATCACATGTAGCCCAGACAGGACTGGGGAGGCAGGTTCCCCTCCCTGACGGACGTGAGTAAACTAGTTGTGTTTTTGCGACAATCCAGCGGGTTTAATGGTCGTTCTTTTCTGATGCCAGCCCACATGTTATCATATTCACTGAATTCAGTTTCACAACATACTTGATTCAGTATTTGCTCCTCACCTATACAAACGGCAGCCATCAATCGCACAGCGGAATAAGGTGGGTCACAGGAAGGAAAGAATGGCTGAACCAGGTAATTGGCAAATGTGATAGCGATGACAGCTTGGCATGCTGGTTCAACAATCAGCAGAGATGTCCAGAGGCGCAGAAATGCCAGAAAACCGCCAAATGACTCCAGTATATAAGCATAGCTTGCCCCAGATTTCTTTATAGTTGTTCCAAGCTCTGCATAGCATAGTGCTCCAAACACCGAGAATATTCCTCCCACTGCCCAGATAATCAATGAAAGGCCGTAGGAACCACTGTACATCAAAACTCCTTTGGGAGAAACAAAAATTCCTGATCCAATCATATTTCCGACAATCAGGCAAACTCCATGCAGCAAGGAGATATCCTTCTTAAGTCTCAGGGAATCAGTGGCAGGTTTCTTAGAATCAACCTCCATGTTGTCACAATATAATGGACCAACTGCAATATCAGACTATGTTTGAACTGAAGACACGCCTTGGGAATCTGTGGGGAAAAAAAAGTTAAAAGAACAATTATTAGATTAAGAAACACATACATTTCTAAATTAAACAAGGCTCTGAGGATATTGATAAGCAGGCAACAGGATTCCCAATTCCTTCAGCCCCAGCTTTGCCTCTTATGCACTGGGGCTTTTCTCCAACACTCTTTATTCATGTCCACCTTAAAAATATAGTTCCATAGGCAGGCCCGCAACCTCTTTTGAACCTAAAGTTCACCTTATGCGGGTCGTGAATGGGATAAAGTGTCTCAGGGCGGACAATCCACGCATTCACCAGTGGCTTATAACGGAATAAATACAGGTTGTCCAATATCCAATTTAGATCTCTCCAATAACCAAAGAAAAAAACACCACACTGACAGGCCATATAAATCAGGGTAAAAATACTAATTTCTAATCAAATGTAATATCTTCTGAGTGCAAAATAAACCATGTCAGAGTTCCTATAGGGTCCCTTTCCTTTCAGAATGCTTTAACTAAGTTTGGATGGACATGAACACCAAGCCCCATGGAGTTTCATCTTGCTCCTGTGACTTGGATACACTGGTCAAACAAGTAGCGAAAAAACTACCCAACTATTAATAGGTCTTCAAACCAATTGTCAGTACAGCTGGCTTCAAAAGACACAAAGCAGCACATTCAACAAGATACCATTCGAAGCACAGGAGCTCACACCCAACCAGATCTCGCATATCCAGGAACTGCTAAAGGATGTCGACAATGATTCATCTACTCTTTATCGGACTGATCACATTATTAAATAATCTGCTCTTCTTCCTTGCAAACAGCCTGACTCCATTCTGACAGCAAGTGCTGGTAATGTAGGATGATTGCACCAGAGCCACTGGAAGTGGAGGTGTGGGCTGATACTTTGGGTGGGGAATCCCCTTTCGGCGAGGTAGTCCAGACCCCTGGAGTCTACCAGCCTTTCGTCCGTCACATTCCTGGGCCACGGAAGCCTTCTCTTTGCCAGATTTTCCATGCTTCTGCTGTAACCCTTTACACCTCCTCCATCTTTTGTTTCTATACTTGTCTCATTATCACCTCCTTTAGCCTTGCACCATCATCTTTCGTCATTTAATCACTCCTCCCCTTCATCCCATCACAGACCTTTCCCTTTTGTTCTTTTCCTGCCGCCACCACCACCCCATCCCCACTTTTCCCTGGCCCTGTATTTGCTTAAAAGCTGTTCATCTCTCACATCTTCAGAGTTCTGATGAAAGGTCATCGACCTGAAATATTAACCTTGTTTCTCTCTCGACAGACACTGTCTAACGCGCTGAGTATTTCCAGCATTTTCTGTTTCCATTCCCAGTTGATGGCTTGGAGGGAATAGTTAGCATTCTTTCACAAGTTAGTTCAAACTCTCTCATTTCCCTGTAAATACCTGCAAGTGGACTCTCTACTCCCAACGTGTTAATCACAGATAAGGCCATCTTTACATAGGACTACATAGGATATACGGCACAGAAACAGGCTATTCGGCCCAACCAGCCCATGCCGGCGTTTATGCTCCACTCGTGCCTCCAGTCGTCTTTCCTCATCTAAATCTATCAGCATAACCCTCTATTCCCTTCTCCCTCATGTGCTTGTCTAGCCTCCCCTTAAATGCATCTATACTATTCGCTTCAACCATTCCCTGTGGTAGCGAGTTCCACATTCTCACCACTCTCTGGATAAAGAAGTTTCTTCTGAATTCCCTATTGGATTTCTTGGTGACTATCTTATATTGATGGCCTCTGGTTATGCTCTTCCCCACAAGCGGAAACGTTCCCTCTGTATCCACTCTATCAAAACCTTTCATAATTTTAAAGACCTCTATTAGGTCATCCCTCAGCCTTTTTCAAGAGAAAAGAGACCCAGCCTGTTCCTCCTTTCCTGATATGTATACCCTTACATTTCTGGTATCATCCTTGTAAATCTTCTCTGCATCCTCTCCAGTGCCTCTATATCCTTTTTATAATATGGCGACCAGAACTGTAACGCAGTACTCCAAGTATGGTCTAACCAAGGTTCGATACAGGTTTAGCATAACTTCCCTACTTTTCAATTCTATACCTCTAGAAATAAACCCTAGTGCTTGGTTTGCTTTTTTATGGCCTTGCTAACCTGTGGCGCAACTTTTAGTGATTTGTGTATTTTACTCCGAGATCCCTTTGTTCCTCTACCCCACCTAGACTCGTACCCTCCAAGTAATAAGTGACCTCCCTATTCTTCCTACCAAATTGTAATACTTCACATGTATCTGTGTTGAACTTCATTTGCCAATTATATGCCCATTCTGTAAGTTTATTAATGTCCTCCTGTAATTTGTTACAGTCCTCCTCAGTATTGACTATCTCCCCCAATTTGGTATCATCTGCAAATTTAGAAATTGTGTTTTTGATTCCAAAATCTAAATCGTTAATGTAAATTGTGAACAGTGGTCCCAGCACTAATCCTTGTGGAACACCACTACTCACTTTCTTCCACTGTGAATAGCTACCTTTTACCCCTACTCTCTTCTTTCTGTCTTGAAGCCAGCTGTTACTTGTCCCCTGACTCCGTATTCTCTGAACTTGTTCATCAGTCTATCATGGGGTACCTTATCGAAGGCCTTCTGAACATCTAGATAAATTACATCTACTGCATTACCATTGTCTACTCTCTGTTACCTCTTCAAAAAATTCAATGAGGTTGGTCAAGCAAGACTTTCTCTTTTGAAATCCATGCTGACTATTGATTACTATGGATTTGGTTTCTAGATGTTCTTCCATTTTCTCCTTTAGTAGGGATTCCATTATTTTTCCTACCACCGATGTTAAGCTGACTGGTCTATAATTCCCTGGACATGTTCTATCCCTCTTCTTAAATATAGGTATTATGTTAGCTATCTGCCAGTCCTCTGGCACTACACCTTTTTTTAACAAATTACTAAATATGTGTAGTAATACCTCTGCTATCTCTTCCCTAGATTCTTTTAAAATGCGTGGATGCAATCCATCCGGACCAGGGGTTTTATCCTCGGAGTTTGATTAGTTTATTTAATATATCCCGTTTTTTTTATTTTAAATGCACTTATCTCATTACTAATCTCATCCAATGTCATGTCCACCTGTTCTATCTCCCTGGTAAATACTGAAGCAAAATAATTATTTAATATTTCTGCCATCTCTATCGTTACCTGTGGTATTATCCTTAATGGCCCTATTCCCTCCCAACCTCCCTTTTTTATTGATTTGTCGGTAAAATATTTTACTATTTTGTTTTATGTTCCTTGATAATTTAGTTTAATTGTTTCTCTTTGCCTTCCTAATTGTTTTTTTGACTTCTCTCCTAATCTCTTTTCGTATTCTCCCTCATCATGCACTCCCCTGCTGTCTATGTACTTAATGTATACCTCTTTCCTTACCCTCAATTGTTCACTTATGGCTTTATTCATCCATGGAGCCTCATTAGTGTTTAGTTGATCCTGCACTCTGTTGAACACGGTTTTAAATGTTTCCCATTGCTGTTCTACATCGTTGTTTGCCAAAATTGTTGCCCATTTTATTTTCCCAAGTTCTATTCTCAGCCCCTCAAAATCAGCTTTTCTCCAATCTGTTACCCTGGTTTTCGTCATACTTATGTCCTTCCCAATTATCATCTTAAAGCGTATTATATTATGGTCACTATTGCCTGTATGTTCCCCTACTTTTACTTCTCTTATCTGCTCTGGTTCATTCTCCATTACTAGATCCAATAGCAAATCCACCCTTGTTGGGCTTTTTACATATTGGGTTAGAAAGGAGTCCTGTACACATTGTAGGAACTCCATTCCCTTATCCCCTTTACCTACCTCTTCTGTCCAATTAATATTGGGGTAGTTGAAATCCCCCAGGATTATTAGTCTATGCTTTTTACTCATTTCCCTAATTTGTCTGCATATTTCTTCCTCCACCTCCCTTCCACTATTAACATACTAGTCTGTAGACTACACCTATTAGTGTGATTGATCCTTTATTATCTTTTATCTCTATCCATATGATTCAATTTTTGTCTTGCTGATAGCTGCAAAACCTTTTTCTACTGCAATTAAAGTTATAAAAGAAAAATATACATGTATCACCATGGAGCTTCAAGAGAGCTTGGAATCAGAGCTGGGTAAATCGCAAATGGAGTGGATCGACGTCATAGGTAGAAAGAGGGCGGAGGTCCTGCAGGCAGATTTTAGGGAGCTTAAGAGAGATTAAAAAGCAGGACCTCAAAAAGGTAGTAATCTCCGGATTACTCCCGGTGCCACGAGCTAGTGAGTACAGAAATAGGAGGATAGAGCAGATGAATGCGTGGCTGGAGAGATGGTACAGGAGGGAGGGCTTTAGATCCCTGGGACATTGGGACCGGTTCTGGGGGAGGTGGGACTTGTACAGGCCGCACACCTTCCATGCTAGTGCTTCCGATATGTCTTTCTTTTTCCTCAACCAAGGATTCCCCTCCACCGTGGTTGACATGGCCCTCGACCGTATCCGTTCCATTTCCTGCACTTCTGCTCTCACCCCTTCCCCTCCCTCCCAGAACCACGATAGAGTTCCCCTTGTCCTCACCTTTCATTCCACCAGCCTCCACATTCAATGGATCATTTTCCGCCACCTCCAGTGTGATCCCACCACCAAACACATCTTCCCAATCCCTTTCAGCATTCCAAAGGGACCCTTTCAGCATTCCGAAGGGACCCTTCCCTCCGCCATCCTGGTCCACTCCTCAATCACCCCCAACACCCTCTCCCCTTCTGAGCTAAAGCTTGCAGAGTGAGGAGGATGGGAGCCCAACCTGGAACACATTGGAATAGTCAAGTCTGCAAGTGACAAAGGCATGGATGAGGGTTTCAGCAGCAGATGGGCTGAGGCCGGAGCGGAGGTGGGTGATGTTACAGAAGTGGAACTGGATGGTCTTTGTGATGAAGAGCAGATGGACATAGAAACTCAGCTTGGCGCTGAATAGGACGCCAAGGTTGGTCTGGTTCAGCATGAGACAACGGCTGGAGAGGGGGATGGAATCGGTAGCAAGCGTACAAAGTTTATGGCGGCAGCCAAAGATGATTGATTTGGTCTTCCCTGTGTTTAACTGGAGAAAACTGTGGCTCATTCAAGACTGGCTGTCACACAAGCGTCTGACAGCACAGAGACACTCAAGAGAGGTGGTGGAGGTAGAGCTGGGTGCTCTGAGTGTACATGTGAAAGTTGAACCCATGTCTTTAGATGATGCCACTAAGGAGCAGCATGAGGAAGAGGAAGGGTCAAAGATAGATCTTTGTGGGACACCGAGGTAACATTTCAGAGGCTGGAGGAGAAGCCATTGATGGAGATGCTCTGGCTACAATTGGATTGGTAAGAGTGGAACCAAACGTGGGTAATCCCACTGAGCTGATCCACAGAGAGGAGCTGAAGGAGGATGCTGTGATCGATCGTGTCAAAGGTTGCACAGAGGTCAAGAAGGAAAGGATGGGATAGTGTACCACCGTTACAGTTAAATTTCAGTGCTGTGGCAGGGGTGGAAAGCGGATTGGAAAGATTCAAACATGGAATTGTGGCAAGATGGGCACAGATTTGGGATGCGACAATTGTTCAAAGATTGAAAAGAAAAGGGAGGTTGGAGATGGAATGGTAGTTTGCAAAAACAGAGGGTCAAGGGCAACGTTCCATTTAAGCTGCGTGGTCCCGCAGCACTCTGCAGGTCCCGCACAGCCTGTGGGTCGGCTTTTAAATAGAAAAACCACGCATGTGCGGTATTTAGAATGGCCTGCCCAGGCCGTTAAAAGGGCTGTGCTGGCCAAAAAAAATTAGAGGGAACATTGGTCAAGGATGGGTTTAATGAGGAGGGGGTTTTGATGACAGTTTTGAAAGGGAGGGGAACAGTACCCAAGGAGAGAGAACCATTTACAATGTCTGTTAGCATGAGGGCTAGGAAATGAAGCTGGGTGGCCAGCAGTTTAGTGGGAATGGGGTGGTGAGAAGGAGGTGGATCTCATGGAGCTTAGAGAGGGCTTGAGAAAGAAACTAGAGACAGATATGGGTTCAGGGGTAGAAGCAGCAGAGGCAGCTAATCGACCAGTCTCAATCTTGGTGACAAAGAAGTCCATGAACTCCTCACACTTGTTAATGGAGGATAGGGTGGAGGGGGCAGGGGAGAGGGGTTTCAGGAGATGGTTGGTAATGGAGAAAGGAAGCTGAAGGTTCGTTGTCCTCCAGGATGATCCTGGAGTGGTGGGCACTTCTGGCCAAGGACAGCGAGGCCCGATAGCACTTGATGCGGTCCAGACAGATTTGGATTGGACGGCTAAAACAGTTGAGCACCAGATACGCTCAAGCCCGCGACCCTTGGACTTAAGGGAGCAAACAGGGGGACCATACCAGAGTTAACAACCAGGATGAGAGAGAGCAAGGTGGAGAAAATCAAGTGTTCGAGCAGATTGACGGCTGTATAAGTATCATGGTGATGGAGAGCTAAAGGCTAGGCAGCTGTCAAATTGTTAGTGCAGCTGTAACTGACCTTGGGGGGCGGGGGCGGAATTTCCAGGGGCGGACGCAGAAGGTAATGGGCTTTGAAGAGGGGGTAAGGGAATGAGAGTGGCAAGGGATACAATAAAGTGGTCGGAGATGGCCATGTCTGTGATCAATACCATGTGAATAGAGGCCACGGGACATGGCAACATCGAGGGAGTGGCCATGAATACAGGCAGGAGAGTTTACATGGAGGGAGAGGTTTAGAGAGGATAAGAGGGCAGTGGAATCAGAGGGCAAGATGAGATGGAGATTCAAATGAATACAATAATAAAAATGCTGTAATGCGCATAGTCCTTTATCATCACAACCTAATGAAACACCCAACCTGTTCAATGTCACAGGTACATAGGAACAGGCATAGGCCATTCAGCCCCTCGAAACTGTTGTGCCATTCAATTAGATCATGGTTGATCTGTACCTTCACCCTTTCTACCTGCCTTGGGTCCGTAAACCTTAATACTCCTGTCTAACAAATATCAGTTTTGAAATTGTCAACTGACCTAGCCTCAACAGCTTTTTTGGGGGCGGAAGAAGGAGTTCCAGAATTCCACTACCCTGTGTGAGAAGAAGTGCTTTCTGATATTACCCCTGAATGGCCTAGCTCGAATATTAAGTTTATGCCCCCTTGTTCGGGACTCCTCCACAAGAGGAAATAGTTTCTCTCCATCTACCCTATTAGATCACCCCTTAATCTTCTATATTCAAGGAAATACAAGCCTAGTCTATGCAACCTGGCCTCATAATTTAACCCTTTTATCCCCAGTATCATTCTGGATGAATGTGCATTGCTCCCCCTCCAAGACCAATATATCTAAACACAACGGCTGACTTACCTGGTACATTTGATAATTCTTTGTTGACATTATGGTGAGAAAATTGATACAAGTATGTTAAAAAGCTTTGCAACTGAAGATTTGCCTTTTCTTAAAACGAAACAGAGTGGAGCAATTTAATAGATGTAGATGTATTTTACATGTGACAGACTGAAAGCCAAATTGCTGTCATAAATTGCAGAGATATTGCTCAATTTTCTAAATTTAAACTAAGCATTATGGCGTGCATCTATGAAGGGTGGAGAAAAACACACACCCACAGTACTGGATGTACCAGTACAACATCATACCAAAAACTCTTCACAGTCTATTACACACCAGTTTCAGCATCTCAAATGAAGCAGTTTCTGCTGCACTCCAACACTGAAGTAAACAGAGTTTGTGGCAAACAATCTCGGGAGCAGGTTACAGTAGAGCTGCCAAAGCAAAGTTTGCCATTTCCTTTCTTCCATGAACACATTTTTGTTTTAAATAACGGCTCGATCTATACCAAAATACTGCCACTAGGACCAACCTCAGTCCTTTCAACTTTACTGTAACATAAATACCAACATGCAAGAGTCCACAGGACATAATGAGAGATGTGTGCACAGGATGAGAAGGCCATTTCCAGAATCCCTCCAAATCAAGTCTACTGATCAGTCTTGGTCACCTTTTCTTTGAAAAAAATTGAATTATCCAATAATCTGAATAAAGCCACCTAAATAACCCAGCAGTTTGGTAATTGAGTGCTTTATATTAGAATCAAGATTAGTCTATTGTACTCTTCAGTTTTAGGTTAACTTCCCATGACCTAGTCCACAGCAGTGGCATTGGAACTTCTGAAAGAGTTACAGACTTTAGGAGGAATCTGTGCACCTGGAACCCTGCAGTGTGCATCTCATTTTTGGCTACATATTAAAGTCTTACAATAATCACCCAGATGTAAAAGATTCTTGGATGACGGCCATAGGAAGCAAAATTAACGATCACCATGGTACAGAAAGCAGGACGTCCCCATACCGGTCAGTATATATTTGTCCAGTGCCGTTCCCAAATCAGAGCACAGAAAACCCTGGTCCTCAATACAGCCAATTAATACTAATGTTGTTCTTAACTGCCTGACCCCTTATTAGCTAGAATTCAATCTTAGATTTATAACTATTACACCCTTGCCAGTTTTACTTCTTCGAGGGGTAGTAATCAATGTTCCCGTTCATTTTATTTTTGGGTGCGCGGCCCATTCAAAATACCACACATGTACGTTTTTTCCTATTTAAAAGCTGGTGAACCGGCTGTGCGAGTGCTGCAGAGCGCTGCGCGACTGTGCAGCTTAAAGGAAACATTGGTAGTAACCCTGGTTCTGACTGTTTCTTCAGGTCATCAATCACATCTCAATTCTGAGGCAGCACTGTATTCATGCTGTTATTAGATTTAAGGTTGAAAGTGCAAGCAGAAATTCACCCTAGCATGCTGCACATTAAATAAATTGATCTAATTTCTACTGCCATGGTTACCTGACAGATTATTAAACTGTCTGTACAGTTAAGCTGGCTGGAAATATTCAGAGATTGTGCCTGTGTCTATCTCAATAATATGATAAATACATCAGCTATTACCTACAACCATGAACTGCTCCTTTTATATTCTTCTAAAATCAATCCAAAACCTTTTTCTCTTATTAAAGGGTGTCAAATACTCCTATGTTACATTGGACTTCCGCAGCCAAAAAGGCAATGGATTCCTTATGTATTTCCTACTTTTATTTATTTCTCCTGGTCTCTACTTCTGGAGTTTTGGAAGCAGGGAAGTTGCATTAACATAGTGCTTTATCACATTGCAACATAACACCCCAAAACATTTCACATATTATGTAGGTGAACACGACAGCCATTTGCACACAGCAACTTCCACAAACAGCAACAGGATGAATGACCTGTTTATCTAGTTTTGGTGCTGCTGATTGAGGGAATGTTAGTCTGGACACGAGGACAACTTGCTGTTCTTTTTCAAATTGGTCCAAGGGATCTTGAACATGCATTTGAATGGCGGATAGGGCCTTGCTTTAATGGCTCCTTTGAAACATGGTGCCTCCAACAGTGCAATATTCCCTTGGTACTGCACTGCAGTTAGCATAGATGAAGACCACGTTTGGTTTCACTCAGGCCGATGGTTAAAGGAGCAGAAGTGGCAAAATGTGTGGAGTCAGACCCGAAACTCCACATTTTCAGAAAAATGCATGAAGGCCAATATAAAAACCATACATTGCGTACACTGCACCCATACATACTCCACAAATTCTATCCCTCCATACCAAAAAACTTCGAGAGGGTGTCATCCTCCTGCAAATACTCTGGCCATGCCACTCATCCAGCCATTCTGGACAGCAGTCTGGGAGATTGCTTAGATGACTGGTCTCACAATCCCAGAGAACCCAGCTCAGTGCTCCTTGGGCCTGCACCTTGGAGGGAAAGGATCTCTGCAACAAGATGATGCTTTCTCCCTCTCTGACAGAATGCAGCCCCACCCACAACAAACATGTGGCTGAAACATGTCAGAAGAAGTAATTTTTTGCCCTCCACCTGGAGCTGGGAAAATACCAGGCAGTCTGGGACCCATTGAGCAAAATTATCCACACAGCACAGCAATCTGCCCACTGGGGTCACCAACCCCAACCAACGTGACCACCAGTATGCAGAACCCTTTTCCCACTGTTCCCAAGCCTAACCTACTACAAAACCTTGGGCCAAAGAAGCTTCCTCAGCCCCCCTGACTTTCAGTGCTCCCAATGCAGGCAGCCTGATGCAATACATTTCTCCTGCAATCACTGTATAATCAGTACGCAGCAACTCCATAAACTATGTATGGAATGTACACATAAAATATGTGTAATTGTACACCTAAATATACATTGGCTTCATAAAATGTGAGCCTGCATGCATCCTTAAATCATACAATGGCTTTATAGAATGTGTGTGTGTGAATGTACTCTTATAAAAGCTTCATAAAATGTATGTATGAATGTACATATGTACAAGAGCTTCATAAAATGTGAATGTATTTCTTGAGAACCTAATTTTTAAAAAAGAGGCAAATTCAGAACTCAACTTTAAATTAAGATAAGGAGCACAGGCTAAACTAGAGTAAGCCTAATTTACGGCAATGAGGACATACTTCCTCACACAGAGTTAAGGACTCATGAATGGATTTCCAGGTATGGTGGTGGAGGCAAATACTCTGAAATTAAGAAACAGCTGGATACTCCGATGTGAGGAGTTTTTTTTTTCCTGGATGGACCAAATCGCCTTCCTCATCCATATCTATCTGATGACTTGGCAAACAGATAAAGAACCAGTTAGGTATCAACTAGGTTCAGTGGATAGCGCTCACCTTAGAAGCAGATTCCATGCACTATTTTAAGACAGCGTGTTCTCCTGGCCTAACCAACATGACCACACAAAAAACAGATTAATTTTTCATTCACCTCATTTTTGATTTGTGGGATCTTTCTACATTAGCCAACATAACAGTGACTACACTTCAAAAGTAATTAATTGGCTATGAAGCAGTTTGAGACAACCTGAGGAAATTATGAAGTGCTTCATAAATGCAAGTTCTGCTTATAAGAACATAAGATATAGGAGCAGGAGTAGGCCATTTGGCCCTTCAAGCCTGCTCTGCCATTCATTATCATGGCTGATCTTCTACCTCAACTCCACCTTCCCGCACTATCCCCATATCCCTTGGTTCCCTTAGTATCCAAGTTTACTTTTACTTTTCTTTTCCTTGGTTTTAACGTGGTTCCACGCTCCCTTTATTGTAACATCGAAGGTACCGGAGTGGCTAGCTTTCTCTGATAAATGGGATAACCTAGATTCTAATTGGTTGTATCCACAGAATTCTCAGGGACAGTGGGAATTTCCTTCTATTTGCTGTCTCCAAAGGCATGGAATCTGACTTAAATTCAGATAATGAGGGCATTTTCCTGTTCTCACAGATGTGCCATGAATGCCAACAAACACATACTATGGACACCTTTTCTCACAGTCAAGATTTACCAGACAACAATCATTCACTTTTTCTTTGTATTCGCAAAGGTGAAAGACATTAATGCAAAGGAATTGCCCACTTTGACCACACAGTGTCACCATCAAACACTTCCATAGGGAGAATAACGTTCACTATCCTCTGCCCAATGACGCGCCTTAACGTGGAACTCAGAAGAGTGCTTCTATTTCCCATTTAATAGTCCTTATAATCTTTGTGCAAACGTGCCAGTACTCTCTGTCCAAAATTCTATTCAAAACCCAGGTCACATTGTGATACAAAATTTCCCCTTCAATATTGTCAAATAATTTAGAAAGTTCTCAGTTTCCTTAATGTTAGTTCTCATGAAAAAGCTGCTTTTGCCCTCCTTGGTAGTAGAGGCTGCAGGGGAGAAAGTGCTGCAGATTCCCCCCCACCATCAACATCCTGGGGATCACCATTGACCAGAAACTTAACGGGACCAGCTACATAAATACTGTGGCTACAAGAGCAGGTCAGAGGCTGGGTATTCTGCGACGGGTGTCTTATCTCCTGACTCCCCAAAGCCTTTACGCCATCTACAAGGCACAAGTCAGGAGTGTGAAGGAATACTCTCCACTTGCCTGGATGAGTGCAGCTCCAAGAACACTCAAGAAGCTCGACACCATTCAGGACAAAGCAGCCTGCTTGATTAGCACCCCATCCACCACCTTAAACATTCACTCCCTCCACCACTGGCGTACCGTGGCTGCAGTACGGACCATTTACGAGATGCACTGCAGCAACTCACCAAGGCTTCTTCAACAGCACCTTCCAAACCTGCGACCTCTACCACCTAGAAGGACAAAGGCAGCAGGCGCATGGGAACACCATCTCCTCCAAGTTCTCCTCCAAGTCACACACCATCCTGACTTGGAAATATATCGCCGTTGCTGGGTCAAAATCCCAGGACTCCCTCCCTAACAGCACTGAGAGAATACCTTCACCACACGGATTACAGTGGTTCAATAAGTCGGCTCACCACCACCTTCTCAAGGGCAATTAGGGATGGACAATAAATGCTGGCCTTGCCAGTGATGCCCACATCCCAGGAACGAATAAAAAAAAAGTAACTACAGGTAGACAGAGTCCAGTTTGAGCTTTGTGAGATGAATGCTGAGGGTTAAGTACCTGTTGCAAATAGAGCCCAAGGGAGAATTGTTCGGTGATTAGGAAAAACAGTGTTTGGAATGTAAATTTCAATGGTAAACTGCTGTAAGGGGAGGGTTCTGATGTTCATTGCCAAGATGCAATTAGTGATGTTGACATAGTGAGCAGGCATAAAGTCATAAGACTCTGGTGTCACCATAGCTGGGTCAGCTTTAAGCTGTGGAAATATACTCTCAGGAAAAGAGAGTAAGGGACAAAATAAAGGAAGAAGGATAACACGAATGGCCAGAGATTGCATAATGTCTTGGAGAATGAAGGTAAAATAACTGCTAAAAAGAAATACAGGAATAACAAATAAAAACAATTTAAACTTCATACAGCAAGGTACATAGTATTCAAAACAAATTGGATGATTTTGGAGAGCCAATAAAGGTCAGTGATAGGAGCAGATGAGCAAGTGGGATTTGGTGCGGGGTAAAATATGAGATTTGATTTGGACGTGTTGGATTTTAAGGAGCATGGTGGTTTAGAGACCAGGAAGGAGAACACCGTTGTAATCGAGTCTGAGGGTAACAAATGAACATATGAGGGTTTTTATGGCAGGTGGACTGACGTTTAGGTGGAGACAGATTATGTTACAAAGACAGAAGTTGGCGGTCTTAGTGATGGAAAGGTTACGGGATCAGAAACTCAGTTCGGAGTCGACCGGATACTCAGCTTGCAAACAAACAATCTAGTTCAGCTTGAGACAATGGTTGAGGAGGGAGACATCGGCAATGTTGAGGGAGCAGAATTTGTGGTGGGGACCATAGTTGATTGCTTCAGTCAATTCAATATTTAGCTGGAGAAAGTTAAGATTCGCCCAAGACTGGAGGTTGGAGACAGTCAAAAGGCAAGAAAACTGGGTGTCACTAGTGATCAGCTGACCCCATGTCTGTGGATATCACCACCAAAGATGAGGAAGAAGCCAAGGATAGGTGCTTCAGACAGTCTGGAGATGATGGTGGTGGGGTCTGGGTGGGAAAAGAAGCCATTGCTAGAGATGGACTGGCTACAATCAGATAATGCGAAGCAGATTCATGGAGCTGGATAACAAAGAAGAACTGTTGGACAGGATGGTGTGGGTGGCCGTGTTGAAAGCTGCAGAGGTCAATGAGGTGTCATTAGCAACATAATGATCATTTCATCTATGTAACCTTAAACATGCTCACTGCAGTTTTTTTGTAGTAGCAGTATGGGAGTAGTTTTTATTTGCAAAGAATATTGTTTAAAATTGGACAGTGACAATAGAACACACAATAACTTTTCCAACCGACAAAGCTCGAGTTTTGCATCTCCAAGCCTAGAAAAAGATTGAGTGTCGTCGTGTGATATTTTACAATTCTTACTAAATTTACCTAGCTGTGTGAATGGTGTATTACTGCAGAATATCTTCTTAAAGGTTTCAGCTTTATTTACAGAACCACTCAATGTAATATAGCCTTAAACTGAACAATATGGACACATTTAGCTATATTTCTTTAATGAATAAACAATACAAGTTTTCGAAATGCCTATATGTATGTAAGTGAAGGCAATATCCAGGCTGTTGTGCTACAGACTTACACACCAAAAATAGCTGCTTCACTGTTTCAATCCAGTTATGACACGGTCATCTACATGACAATAAGGAAAAATGCAGTTATCTCGCATCCGCAAAAAAGGAACAATTCTAACTCAGCCAAATACTGCACTATCAGCCTCCTCCCAAAGTAATCAAGAGTCCTCAATAATGCCATCAAATGGCACCCATTCCCAAATACCTGCTCACTGATGCTCAGCTCGTGTGGACAGAACCTCTCAGCTCCAACCTCATCACAACCTTGATCCAGACGTGATAACAAGAGCCGAACATTAGAGGAAAGGTGAGAATAGTTGTCCTTGACATCAAGGCAGCATTTGACAGAGTGTGGCACAAAGAAGTCCTCAGCAAAACTGAGGTCAATGGTGATTAAGGGCAATATTCTCCAGTGATGGAATCATACTCAACACAAAGGAAGGTGGTCATGATTGTTGGAGGCTAATCAATGCAAACCCACAACGTTGTTAACAGTTCTTCAGGGCAGCATTCTTGGCCCAACCATCTTCACCTGATTCATTGATCACCTTCCCTCATCAGGTCCGGAATGGGGTCCTTTGCTGACAATTCCAGTGTTTTTTTTATTCATTCATGGGATGTGAGCATCGCCGACAAGGCCAGCATTTATTGCCCATCCCTAATTGCCCTCAAGAAAGTGGTGGTGAGCTTCCTTCTTGAACCGCTGCAGTCCATGTGGTGAAGGTACTCCCATATTGCTGTTAGGGAGGGAGTTCCAGGAGTTTGACCCAGTGACGATGAAGGAATGGCGATAATATTTCCAAGTCAGGATGGCGTGTGACTTGGAGGGGAACTTGGAGATGGTGGTGTTCCCATGCGCCTGCTGCCTTTGTCCTTCTAGGTGGAAGAAGTCGCGGGTTTGAGAAGTGCTGTCGAAGAAGCCTTGGCGAGTTGCTGCAGTGCATTTGTAGATGGTACACACTGCAGCCACGGTACTCCAGTGGTAGAGGGAGTGAATGTTTAAGATGAAGAATGGGGTGCCAATCAAGCAGGCTGCTTTGTCCTGGATGGTGTCAAGCTTCGAGTGTTTTTGGAGCTACACTCATCCAGGCAAGTGGAGAGTATTCCATCACATTCCTGACTTGTGCCTTGTAGATGGTGTAAAGGCTTTGGGGAATCAGGAGATGAGACACTCGCCGCAGAATACCCAGCCTCTGACCTACTCTTGTAGCCATAGTATTTATGTGGCTGGTCCATGTGGCTGATCCAGTTAAGTTTTTGGTCAATGGTGACCCCCCCCAGGATGTTGATGGTGGGGGATTAGTCGATGGTAATGCCGTTGAATGTCAAGCGGTGGTTGTTAGACATCTCCTGTTGGAGATAGTCATTGCCTGGCACGTGTGTGGCACAAATGTTACTTTCCACTTATCAGCCCAAGCCTGAATGTTGTCCAGGTCTTGCTGCATGCCGACCGGACTGCTTCATTATCTGAAGAGTTGCAAATGGAACTGAACACTGTGCAATCACCAGCAAACATCCCCACTACTGACCCTATGATGGAGGGAAGGTCATTGATGAAGCAGCTGAAGGTGGTTGGGCCTAGGACACTGCCCCGAGGAACTCCTGCAGCGATGTCCTGGGGACGAGATGATTGGCCTCCAACAACCACAACCACCTTCCTTTGTGCTAAGTATGACTCCAACCAGTGGAGAGTTTTACCCGTGATTTCCATTGACTTCAATTTTACTAGGGCTGCTTGATGCTACACTCGGTCAAATGCTGCCTTGATGTCAAGGGCAGTTACTCTCACCTCACCTCTGGAATTCAGCTCTTTTGACCATATTTGAACCAAGGCTGTAATGAGGTCTGTAGCCGAGTGGTCATGGCAGAAACCAAACTGAGCATCAGTGAGCTCGTTATTGGTAAGTGCTGCTTGATAGCACTGTCTACGACACCTTCCATCACTTTGCTGATGATTGAGAGTAGACTGATGGGGTGGTAATTGGCCAGATTGGATTTGTCCTGCTTTTTGTCGACAGGATATACCTGGGCAATTTTCCACATTGTCGGTTTAGCTCACATAAAGATGCAGGCAATGCCTGGCCTGACAAATGGCAAGTAAGCTTTGTGTCACATAAATACTAGGCGGTGACCATCACCAACAAGAGAAAACCCAAGCACCTCCTTCTGACCTTCAACAGCACCACGATCACCAAGATCCCCACCATCAATAGTGACGGAAGCTTAACTGGACCAGCCATATTAACACAGGGACTAAAATAGAAAAGCAGAATCTGGGTACTCTGCTCACCTCCAGAGTCTGACCCCTCAAAGCCTCTCCACTATCTACAAGTTTTAAATCACAAGTGCAATGGAATAGTCTCTAATATCCCGGATGAGTGTAGCCGCATCACTCAAGAAACTCAACACCATCCAGGACAGTTCAGTTGATGGCCACCCCTGCTACTTGGCTTAATATCCACCCTCTGTAACACTGTGGCTGCAATATGCACCATAGCAAATCACCAAGCTTGCTTCAACAGCACCTCTCAGCCCTGTGGTCTCCAACACTGAGAAGGACAAGGTCAGCAATGTCATGGAAACAACATCACCTCCAAGTCACAGAACATCCCAATGTGTAAGTATATTTACAATTGTTTATCAGCACTGAGCCATGGTCCTGGAAGTTACGACCCAACACCACTGTGGGAGCACCAGCACCACAAGGAGTGCAGAAGTTTGAGAAGGCAACCCACAATCACTATCTAAGGGCAATTAGGGATGGGAAATGTCAGCATCACACACATCCCAAGAACAAATTTTACAAAGTTAGTTTAAGCCTTCTTTATAGTGTTACTACAGAGAGGAGTCACTGGGACATACACAAATACAACAATTTTGCTCCTATTTGCAACAATATGTATTATAGGTTTCATTTAATTTCAGTTCTGTACAAATGTTAAATTACAGGTACCAGCCTCAGATAGGTCCTGCTTGACATGTACCTGACAGGCCCAGCAAGGTCCCAGAAACAGCAATGTGAAACATCAATATGATAATCTGCTTTAGTGATGTTGGTTGAGGGATAAATATTGGCCAGGTCTACAGGGAGAACTCCCCTGCTGTTCTTCGAAATACAGCGACAACATTTCAAAAGTAATTCATAGACTGTGAAGCACATGAACGCTGGGCTGGAAAGTCTAAATACACCAACATATTGGTTCAACTAACAAAAGCTGACCAACACCTTCCAAAACATTGACACAGCCACACAAAAAAGTTGACAACTTAAAAGACTTGCATTTACTATAGCGCCTTTCACGACCCAAAGTGCTTTACAGCCAATGAAGTACTTTTTGAAGTGTAGTCACTGTTGTAATGCAGGAAACGCGGCAGCTAATTTGCTCCCACAAACAGCAATGTGATCATGACCAGATAATCTGTTTTTAGTGATGTTGATTGAGGGATAAATATTGGCCAGGACACAGGGTCCTACTCTTCTTCAAAATAGTGCCATGGTCTTTTACGTCCACCTGAGAAAGCAGACGGGGCCTCGGTTTAACGTCTCATCCGAAAGACAGCACCTCTGGCAGTGCAGCACTACACTGTCAGCCTAGATTTTTGTGCTCAAGTCTCTGGAGTGGGACTTGAACCCACAACCTTCTGGCTCAGAGGCGAGGGTGCTACCAACTGAGTCAGGGCTGACACAGGCCTGATGTGTAATTGTTCCAGTCCTACTCGGGTCCCCTCCCTCACCTCTTTTTCCGGTACATTGACGACTGTATCGGTGCCGTTTCCTGCTCTCACCCTGAACTAGACAATTTCATTCACTTTGCCTCCAATTTCCACCCTTCCCTCACCTTCACATGGTCCATCTCCGACTCTTCCCTTCCCTTCCTCGACTTCTCCGTCTCCATCTCTGGGGATAGGTTATTGACCAACATTCACTACAAGCCCACTGACTCCCACAGCTACCTGGACTACACTTCCTCCCACCCCGCCTCCTGTAAGGACTCTATTCCCTTCTCCCAGTTTCTCCATCTCCGCCACATCTGCTCCGACGATGCCACCTTCCATACCAGTGCTTCCGACATGTCTTCCTTTTTCCTCAACCGAGGATTCCCCTCTACCATGGTCGACACGGCCCTCGACCGGGTCCGTTCTATCTCCCGCACTTCTGCCCTCACCCCGGCCCCACCCTCCCGGAACCACGATAGAGTTCCCCTTGTCCTCACCTTTCACCCCACCGGCGTCCACATTCAACGGATCATCCTCCGCCATTTCCGCCACCTCCAACGTGATCCCACCACCAAACGTATCTTCCCCTCACCTCCCCTTTCAGCATTCCGTAGGGACCGCTCCCTCCGAGACACCCTAGTCCACTCCTCTATCGCCCCCAGCACCCCTTCCCCCTCGCCCGGCACCTTCCCGTGCAAGCGCAGGAGATGCAACACCTGCCCTTATACATCCCCCCTTCCCACTCTCCAGGGCCCCAAACACCCCTTCCAGGTGAAACAGCGATTTACTTGTACTTCTTGCAATCTAGTATACTGTATTCGCTGCTCACGATGTGGTCTCCTCTACATTGGGGAGACCAAACGCAGATTGGGTGACCGCTTTGCGGAACACCTCTGTTCAGTCCGTAAGGGTGACCCCGAGCTTCCGGTCACTTGTCATTTTAATTCACCTCTCCACGCCCACTCAGACCTCACCGTCCTCGGCCTCGTGCATTGTTCCACGGAAGCTCAGCGCAAGCTCAAGGAACAGCACCTCATCTTTCGTTTAGGCACTTTACAGCCTTCCGGACTCAATATCGAGTTCAACAATTTCAGATCATAACCTCGGCCCCTACCACATATATATACACATTTTATCCACCCTTTTGGTTCATGCCTTTTTCCTTTTTTTTTCTCTCTCTCCCCCTACGGCAGCTGTCTCTCATTCTGCCAGCATTTCACACTTCACCTTTTGTTTCTTAACCTGTCCCATTACCATCTCGTCTTGCCTTGAGCATCTCTTAATGTCTCTACTTACCATAGTTATTCCTCCCCCCCAGCCTCCCCTTGCATTTTTATGTTTTATTTCCTGCTCTTTTCTCAGTTCTGACGAAGGGTTTCGACCTGAAACGTTAACTCTGTTTCTCTCTCCACAGATGTTGCCTGGCCTGCCGAGTTTTTCCAGCGTTTTCTGTTGTTGTTGTAATTTTAACAACTCTTTACAAGCAATAAAAGATAGCTATCCGAATGGCGCCTAAAATACCCATCATTACTATGTAAATGTAAGGAACTTCTCACTACCTTTCTGTACTCCACTCCCTCGGAGAGATACTTACACACGATGCAGTCTGAAAACCTATTTACTTCTGGACGAAAATTTCGACAGACCTGTGGATTTTCCTGGATTAGCGGCACCGAAACACGTGTCAGTCGCTGCTGTCCGCTACATCGAACACGGAACTTAGAATTAAAGCTGGCGTGGACCAAACGACCAGTTAAATCGGGCTATACCTATGACCGGCGTAAATGGACAACCCAACCCCGATTCGGGGGGATTTTCAATTAGCAAACTCAAAAAGCAGGGTCAGATTTACTTTACTCGTCCCGGCGAAGCAGCGTGTAACGTTTTAAACACTGCGAAATGCGAGTGTCTCAGACACACCACACTCCACTCAGGAAGAGGATTGCATCAGTAAACGACGGTCTTCCGTGTCACTTTACATATTAAAACAAAAACACGCGCGCAACTTAGCATAACAAAATCCATCTCATAACGGGGTCGTATTAAACACACATACCCCTTTCCGATTGGGGGGGTTGAAGCAAAACAAATAAAAAGCGTTTAGAATTTCAAAGGAATCTGGAAAAACCATGCAAGCACTAGGCGCTGTGTGGGTGCAGCATGCGGGCAGACGCAGGCCCGGCTCTCACACGATGCCCGGAGACGGGCAGACTTGCCCTTCCAATTTAGAACCTTAAGACATCCTCATTTAGTAACATAACGTTCGAGAGCAGCCGCACTCAGTGCCGAGAGTTCACGCCGCCGCCGCCACTCACCTTTCACAAAGCCACTCCGCGCCCAGGGAGACGCCGCAGCAGCAGCAGCAGCAAAGCCCGAGCTGTCGGCGACGGGGAAAGAATCAAATCTAAAAATAAATGCAAATTCTTCAATCCCGCACTCTCTCACACCCCACTTTGAACTAGCGCGCCAGAAGAGCTTCGCAGTGTCCTTCTGTCATTACAGCTTTTCCCGGCCTATTTTTTTTAATATGTAGGAACTCGAACGCTTTCTTCTTGCATCCTTGCAGCAAATGATCCGCGAACTAATTCCAGTTGGGAAGGCCAAACAGAAAAGGCTAGCAGTGAGTGGCAACCCTTAAAGGCACAAGCAACATCCATTCATCTTCCTCGCTTGGATTTCAAAACAAGATACAACAGCCCAACAGTTTGTCCTTGTTTAAGTAGATGGTGGCAATATCCGAATGCTGCACTATCTATCTCTATATTATTGTCAACGCATTAAGGAATATTGACTACCTCTTATACATATGTGTATATGAATTCCGGCACTGTTATAGTTATGGGTAGTTCAAATGGGGATTGCTATCTAAATTCTACATTTCAACAACTTTGCACAAATATTTTTACATAGGAGAAAGATTACTGAATATTCTTTTAAAACTCCAATCTTTTTGACTTATCAGAGTCTCAGCTATGATCGCAACATAACCAAAACAGGCACAGCGGGAAAACTTTAGAGAGGACGGGGCCGAACTGCCCCCCGTTTGGCTGGAATTTCTCATCAGCGCAAGGCCATGAAACCTCTCTCAGGCGCCTGCTCCTCACAGCTTGAGCCGTCTCTTGAAAATTCCCTCCATGCCGTTTCACTCTGCAGGGAGGAGTTTCATATCCGGCTGCTCCTGCACACTCTCCTCGCCCTCGTCTTCTGCCTGGACACGCCACCTTGCCGTCCAGCGGAGGTGGAGGGCCCCAATGGAGGGCTTTCTACCCGGGACTCCTGCCCTGTACCATTTGGGATCTGGGTGGAGAGTGTCGCACAGAGCAGTATAATCTTTTATGTCAATTAACAGATTCCTAGGACGCCTGTAACCTTTGCAGCCTGGATGAGTCCGTGTTTCACGTGTACATGGAGTGTGAGAGGTTACAGCCCCTGCTCCATTATTTGAACAGGTTGCTCCTCAACTTCCACGCTCCTGATCTTTGGCCACCCAGTGCGGGCGGGGGGGGGGGGGGGCAGGCAAGTTGGAGGATCACCTTGTGGGTCTGTTCCTGGGCCTGGCCAAGGTGGCCATCCACAGGTCCAGGTTGGACGCAGCCCATGGGGGTGGTCGGTCTGGCTGCCTGCCTCTCTTCCGCAGCTTTGTCCATGCCTGGGTGGCCCTGGAGGCCCTGGAGAAGGAGCACGCGGTGTTTTCCGGTACGCTTGAGGCCTTCTGTCTCCAGTGGGCACCACAAAGACTGGAGTGCATAGTGGAAACAATATTATTATTTAATTTGTTATGTTTTCTTTGCTGTTTTTATGATTTGGGTGTTTATTATTGTGCCCCTCTAAAAAGGGGGCACTTTTGTTTGTTTTTTGTTTGATGACACTGGGGCAAACCAGTGTCTCCTTATTGTTTCAATTAAAAAAGTAGAGCGGACGGAGAGGGACTTACATCACAGGCACTGGCAAAATACTTATTAAGGCTTAACGTCAGATGTAGCATTCTAGGCAGGGCAGGACATTGTTCTCCCTGTCTTTCCCATATCGAACACGGCACAGTAAAATATTGCAGCGTTTAGATAACATCTCATTGAAGTTTTAGAAAAATTAAGTTTGAATTTGCAATTAAAAAAATATATAGCCAGAAGTGACGGCTATTGCTTTTTCAGTGCTTTTGATCTCTTCTTTAAAGGTCAAATTATGTTATGCTTATGTCAACAATGATTATTTTATTAAAAAAATAATAGGGTACTGATCCTAAGCAAACCTTCCAACAGCTGGCAGACAGTGGCATTTCCAGCTGTATCGGCCAGTTGCTTGAACTTTTGATTTAAAAAAAGTCACGGTGAGACTAAACGAGGTAAATTATATGATGCACCAGTATAAAGAAAGTTGCATTTATATAGTGCCTTTCACAACCACCAGACATCCCAAAGCACTTTACAGCCAATTAAGTACTTTTTTTTTTATGTGTAGTCACTGTTATAATGTAGGAAATACAGCAGTCAATTTGCACACAGCAAACTCCCACCAGATAATCTGTTTTAGTGATGTTGATCAAGGGATCTTTTATGTCCACCTATGAGAGTAGAGAAGGCCTCGGTTTAACATCTCATCCGAAAGACGTTACCTCCAACAGTGCAGAAATCCCTCAGTACCACACTGGAGTGTCAGCCTAGATTTTTGTGCTCAAGTCCCTGGTGTGAGACTTGAACCCATGACCTTCTGACTCAGAGGCAAGGGTGCTACCAACTGAGCCACTGGCTGACACACATTTCAGTCCAGTAGTTCAAATGTAACAGCTAATTGATCACTGAGGTTTAAATAAGGATAAAACTAAAATAGGTTTTAAAATAGTTGTAACCACATGCCACAAAATTGTCATTATCATCCCCTTCCTCAAAGATCCCACCAACCCCAAAGTTCTTGCAAACTATTGCCTCATCTCTAATCTTCCTTGCCTCTCCATAGTCTGAACATATTATTGCCTACCAAATCCATGCTGATCTCTCCTGCAACGCTCTGTTTGAATCTCTCCAGTCAGATTTCCACCCCACCACAGCACCGAAACAGTCCTAACCAAAGTCACAAATGACATTCTACATGCTTGTGACTGTAATGCATTATTCCTCCTCAACCTCTCTGCAGCCTTTGACACATCTTCCTCCAATGCCTCTCTCCCATTCTCTAGCCAGCTGAAACTGCCCCTGCTTGGTTCCCCTCTTATCTATTCGATCATAGACAGAGCATCTCCAGCAAAGGCTTCTCTTCCTACCCCTGCCCCCTGCTCCATTATCTCTGGAGTCCTCCAAGGATCTATCCTTGGTCCCCTCCTCTTCCTTATCTACATCCTGCCTATAAAGAGATGGTAATTGGGTCCATTACTGCTGGGAACATGTCAAGTGGAAGAGTGAAGATTATCTGGTGCATCAGTGACAAAGAGTGACCATATTAGCACTGGAGAGGAAGAAGTGTACCTGTCTGATCAGAATGGAAGAGGAGTACCAGCTTAACTAAGTTGGAGGGGGAGGAGAGTGCCAAGTTGAATCGATGAGGGAGAGCAAAAGGGAGAAGGAGAGGGAGAAGACTGTGTGTATGTACTGAAAGGGTTGGAGAAGAGTGTCTTTGAAAGGGTGAGGAGTTGGATGCGGTGCAGTGTGTGTGTGGACCGGATCTGGAGGGAGTAGAGTGCCTTTATGAACTGGAGCGATGGGGGTATGGATGTGGCAGATTTATTGTTGAGGTAATTTTTGGGAAAGTGTTTCTGTTGGAAATCTAAATGTCATTTTGTTTTTTCTTTTTTAAATTAACAATCTATTAATTGTGAAGTATAAAAGTGCTTAAAATTAACCACAATGATATATTCACATTTTTTTCTGGTACAGCAATACCTAGAAATGCACCACCATTTGGATTTTCCTTCAGGATATTTTCCTCCAGAACAAATGAAGGAACATGGCCTAGAAATTCAGGGGTTTAGCGCCGACCGTTAAGGCCCGTGTTGAAGAAAAAATGGCGGCCATCTTGTTTCCGCCCGCTTCCGGCGGGTCCCGCGGCATCTGCCATTTTTGGCAGCACTGCCATTACCTGCGCTCGCGGCAGAAACGGAAATGAGGCCGATCGTGATGTCAATGAGTGTGCAGCGCTCACTTGGCGTACGATCTGCCATTTGTGCCGTCGCCGCTCCACTTAGCGCCCTCTCTTAATCACGACCAGCTGACCAAGCATTCAGCAGCAGGAAGGAGCCTCCAGTAGCGATAATTAAAGGGATCATCATCAACAACTTGCAGCTGACATGGTTTCTCAGTTTGACTGTCTCTGTGTAACTTTCTGCAACTCTTGCAGATTTCTAAACTTTTTTAAAGTTCCTGAGGTCACAGGGAGTGTTGGTGCAAGTGGAGAATGCCTTCATTCTCATTTAAAGGCTTCTGCTCACATCACTTGCTCACAGTCACGGAGGCTGCACTTGCAGTCCTGCTCACGCTACAGTATCTTCGGGAGAGGGAGCGGATGCAGCGAAGAAGAGAAGCTGCTCGCAGAGGGAGGAGGACGAGTGCCAGGACTCCCAACAGGAGGCCTTACCCACCTAGGGTCTTCCGAGAGCACTTCTCTTACCTCCACTTAAGTGAGGCTATGCTTCACCAAGGAGGTGGTCACAGAACTCTGCCACCTCCTACAACCAGACCTCCAGCCTCAGAGCAGGGTGACCACGGCTCTCCCAGTGGCCCTCAAGGTCACGGTAGCCATCAATTTCTTCACCAGTGGATAGAAACATAGAAAAATAGGAGCAGGAGTAGGCCATTTGGCCCTTCAAGCCTGCTCCGCCATTCAATATGATCATGGCTGATCCTCTATCTCAATACCATATTTCCACTCTCTCCCCATACCCCTTCCAGCCTGTAGCAGGAGTCATAGCTAACATCTCCCAGTTCACTGTCCATTGCTGCATCCGAGAAGTCACAGAGGCTCTCTACTCCAGGAAAAGGGATTTCATTGTCTTCTCGCTGAACAGAGAGAAGCAGGACGAGCGTGCATGTGGCTTTGCCAGGATAGCGGGCTTCCCCGGTTGTACACACGTGGCTTTGCGAGCACCGTATACCAATGCTGAGATGTTCCGTAACCGCAAAGGCCATCACTCACTTAATGTGCAGTTGTTGTGTGACCACGCCCGGTGCATCATGATGGTCAATGCCCGCTATCCTGGCAGCAGTCATGGTGCCTTCATCCTGTGCCAGCAATCTTCCAGCCACCATGTCAAACCCAAGGCTGGCTGCTTGGAGACAAGGGCTATCCACTCTACACCTGGCTGATGATTCCCCTCCGCAACCCCACCACACGTGCCCAGTGCTCATAGCCATGCTGCCACCAGGAACATTATCGAGCAGACCATCATGTGCTCCAAGCTCTGCGCAAAGCCCCATCCAATGTTGGAGCCGGACTCCTCCATGCTCCTTGACATTGACAAGAGGCTCTCAGGCAGGCTTGCCATTGCACCTATGATTTTCGTCTTCTGAAGGCCGCCCCATCGAGGTCATCATCTGAGTCGTGTGCAGCAAAAATTATGTGTGAACGCGCCCTCCGTGGAGCTGGCACCCGAGCTACCCTTCCCCTATCCTGGCTGCAGCCCACTCATGCCCGGTGCCTCACCATGTGCAGATCCTGCCTCTATACTCTGCTCCAAATCTCCCGCAGTGCCATTTTCTGAGCTGGTGTCTGCGAGTGTCAAATGCAGTGCCAGTATCTCTTCTTCTTCTTCTCCTTCAGTTTGGTCAACATGAGAGACAAGCTGGCCTGCTAGCAGTTCTTGGGTATCTGAAAGCAGAAAGGCACAAGAGTCGGGTTGTGGTGAGGTGATGGGGGGAAAAGCAAGATATCCATGCATACACCATCAGCAGCTTATAAGTGAGAAGAGATTGTGGGATGAGGGGAAAGTGGAATGTGAGAAGAATGATTAGGTATGACCATGCAGTCATCATCAGGAATGGCTTCGAATTCTCCGGTGGCCACGGACTCCGTCACTGCCCCTCCAATAATGTCAAGTACCGATTCCTCCAGGGAGGTGAAGTTCTGTATTGCGGCTTGGTCGCCTTCCATCTGCCGCTGCTCCCTCCTGTTATGTGCCACCTTTGCCTGCAAGAGAAAGGGAAGTGTGTCAGTGAGCAGAGGGCAATGTGTTTGGGTGATGTGCCTGCCATAGTTGAATAGCTGTCAGTGTGTGCAAGGTGTGAGATGTGGGTGTGAGTGTTGCAGCAGTGGTAGTGGTAAGGTTGTGAGAGTGAAGGGAAGCCATAATTGTGAGGTATGAGTGGTGATAGCTAGAGATTGTTGGTAGGTGAGTGATGGGGGTGTGGTGCGTTGAGTAGTGTGTGAGGCTGGTGGTGCAGATGGTGGGATATGGCATTTGCTGAGGCCTTCACTCACCTTAACCTGCCATGTGAGGTCATTAAACATTTTTCGGCACTGGATCCAGGTCCTTGGGACCACACTGGTGGCCGTGACGGAGTCAGCTATCTCCTCCCACAGCCTTCTGCAAATGGCCTTGGATGGCTTCTCGCCACCCTGCGGGTACAGGACATCCTGCCTTCATTGCACGGACAGGACCAAGGCCTCCAGTGTAGCATCTGAGAACCTTCTTGCTCGCTCCCTTGGTTGCTGTGCCATGGCTTGCTCTACAATGGCAATGAGGTGCTTCTGCAACAAAGCACCTCCCCTTTAAGTACTGCAGACAGCCTAGGTCAAACATTAATGGCCATTAGACTGCACCCGATATTTTTTTTTTATTCGTTCATGGGAAGTGGGCGTCGCTGGCAAGGCCAGCATTTATTGCCCATCCCCAGTTGCCCTTGAGAAGGTGGTGGTAAGCCGCCATCTTGAACCGCTGCAGTCTGTGTGGTGAAGGTTCTCCCACAGTGCTGTTAGGGAGGGAGTTCCAGGATTTTGACCCAGTGATGATGAAGGTGGCCGTGACGGAGTCAGTTATATACTTCCAAGTCAGGATGGTGTGTGACTTGGAGGAAAACTTGGAGGTTGTGGTGTTCCCATGCGCCTGCTGCCCTTGTCCTTCTAGGTGGTAGAGGTCGCAGGTTTGGGAGGTGCTGCCGAAGAAGCCTTGGCGAGTTGCTGCAGTGCATCTTGTAGATGGTACACACTGCAGCCATGGTACGCCGGAGGTGGAGAAGTGAATGTTGAAGGTGGTGGATGGGGTGCCAATCAAGCGGGCTGCTTTGTCTTGGATGGTGTCGAGCTTCTTGAGTGTTGTTGGAGTTGCACTCATCCAGGCAAGTGGAGAGTATTCCATCACGCTCCTGACTTGTGCCTTGTAGATGGTGGAAAGGCTTTGGGGTGTCAGGAGGTGAGACCCTCGCCACAGAATACCGAGCCTCTGACCTGCTCTTGTTGCCACAGTATTTATGTGGCTGGTCCAGTTAAATTTCTGGTCAATGGTGACCTCCAGGATATTGATTGTGGGGATTCGGCGATGTTAATGCCGTTGAATGTCAAGGGACGGTGGTTAGACGCTCGCTTTTTGGAGATAGCCATTGCCTGGCACTTGTGTGCCGTGAATGTTACTTTCCACTTATCAGCCCAAGCCTGAACATACGTATGAACATACTAATTAGGAGCAGGTGTAGGCCACTCGGCCCTTTGAGCCTGCTCCGCCATTCAATAAGATCATGGCTGATCTGATTACTCCACATTCCCGCCTACCCCCGATAACTTTTCACCCCCTTGCTTACCAAGAATCTATCTACCTCTGCCTTAAAGATATTCAAAGACTCTGCTTCCACCGCCCTCTGAGGAAGAGAGTTCCAAAGACTCACGACCCTCTGTGAGAAAAAATTTCTCCTCATCTCTGTCTTAAATGGGCGACCCCTAATTTTTAAACAGTGACCCCTAGTTCTATATTCTCCCACAAGAGGAAACATCCTCTCCACATCCACCCTGTCCAGACCCCTCAGGATCTTATATGTTTTAATCAAGTCACCTCTTACTCTTCTAAACTCCAACGGATACAAGCCTAGCCTGTCCAACCTTTCCTCATAAGACAACCCGCCCATTCCAGGTATTAGTCTAGTAAACCTTCTCTGAACTGCTTCCAGCGCATTTACATCCTTCCTTAAATAAGGAGACCAATACTGTACATAGTACTCGAGATGTGGTCTCACCAATGCCCTGTATAACTGAAGTATAACCTCCCTACTTTTGTATTCAATTCCCCTCGCAATAAACGATAACATTCTATTAGCTTTCCTAATTACTTTTGCAATTCATGCACTAGGACACCCATATCCCTCTGCCTCTCAGAGCTCTGCAATCTCTCACCATTTAGATAATATGCTTCTTTTTTATCCTTCCTGTCAAAATGGACAACTTCACATTTTCCCACATTATACTCCATTTGCCAGATCTTTGCCCACTCACTTAACCTATCTATATCCCTTTGAACCCTCCTTATGTCCTCTTCACAATTTACTTTCCTACCTATCTTTGTGTCATCAGCAAATTTAGCAACCATACCTTCGGTCCCCTCATCCAAATCATTTATATAAATTGTAAAAAGTTGAGGCCCCAGCACTGATCCCTGTGGCACACCACTCGTTACATCTTGCCAATCAGAAAATGACCCATTTATGCCTACTCTCTGTTTCCTGTTAGCTAGTCAATCTTCTATCCATGCCAATATGGTACCCCCTACACCATGAGCTTTTATTTTCCACAATAACCTTTGATGTGGCACCTTATCAAATGCCTTCTGGAAATCTAAGTACAGTACATCCACCGGTTCCCCTTTATCCACAGCACATGTTACTTCCTCAAAGAACTCCAATAAATTGGTTAAACATGATTTCCCTTTCACAAAACCATGTTGACTCTGCCTGATTACCTTGAACTTTTCTAAGTGCCCTGCTATAATGTCTTTAATAATAGCTTCTAACATCTTCCCTAGGACAGATGTTAAGCTAACTGGCCTGTAGTTTCCTGCTTTCTGTCTCCCTCCCTTTTTTGAATAAAGGAGTTACATTCGCTATTTTCCAATCTAATGGAACCTTCCCCGAATCTAGGGAATTTTGGAAAATTAAAACCAACGCATCAACTATCTCACTAGCCACTTCTTTTAAGACCCTAGGATGAAGTCCATCAGGATCCGGGGACTTGTCAGCCCGCAGCTCCAACAATTTGCTCAGTACCACTTCCTTGGTGATTATAATTTTCTTGAGTTCCTCCCTCCCTTCCATTTCCTGATTTACAGCTATTTCTGGGATGTTACTTGTATCCTCTATAGTGAAGACCAATGCAAAATATCTGTTCAATTCAACTGCCATCTCCTTATTTTCCATTATTAATTCCCCAGACTCACTTTTTATAGGACCAACACTCACTTTGTTAACTCTTTTCTTTTTTAAATATCTATAGAAACTCTTACTATCTGTTTTTATATTTCTGAATGTCATCCAGGTCTTGCTGCATGCGGGCATGGACTGCTTCATTATCTGAGGAGTTGCGAATGGCACTGAACACTGTGCAGTCATCAGCGAACATCCCCACTTCTGACCTTATGATGGAGGGAAGGTCATTGATGAAGCAGCTGAAGATGGTTGGGCCGAGGACACTGCCCTGAGGAACTCCTGCAGCGATGTCCTGGGGCTGTGATGATTGACCTCCAACCACCACAACCATCTTCCTTTGTGCTAGGTATGACTCCAGCCACTGGAGAGTTTTCGCCCCGATTCCCATTGACTTCAGTTTTACTAGGGCTCCTTGATGCCACACTCAGTCAAATGCTGCCTTGATGTCAAGGGCAGTCACTCTCACCTCACCTCTGGAATTCAGCTCTTTTGTCCATGTTTGGACCAAGGCTGTAATGAGGTCTGGAGCTGAGTGGTCCTGGGCATCAGTGAGCAGGTTATTGGTGAGTAAGTGCTGCTTGACAGCACTGTCGACGACACCTTCCATCACTTTGCTGATGATTGAGAATAGACTGATGGGGCGGTATTTGGCCGGATTGGATTTGTCCTGCTTTTTGTGGACAGGACATACCTGGGCAGTTTTCCACATTGTCGGATAGATGCCAGTGTTATAGCTGTACTGGAACAGCTTGGCTAGAGGAGCGGCGAGTTCTGGAGCACAAGTCTTCAGCATGACAGCCGGGATGTTGTCGGGGCCCATAGCTTTTGCTGTATCCAGTGCGCTCAGCCATTTCTTGATATCACGTGGTGTGAGTTGAACTGGCTGAAGACTGACTTCTGTGGTGGTGGGGATCTCAAGAGGAGGCCAATATGAATCATCCACTCGGCACTTCTGGCTGAAGATGTTTGCAAACACTACAGCCTTGTCTTTTGCACTCACGTGCTGGGCTCCACCATCATTGAGGATGGGGATATTCATGGAGCCTCCTCCTCCCGTTAGTTGTTTAATGGTCCATCACCATTCACGACTGGATGTGGCAGGACTGCAGAGCTTTGATCTGATCCGTCGATTGTGGGATCGCTTAGCCCTGTCTATAGCATGCTGCTTCTGCTTTTTGGCATGCATGTAGTCCTGTGTTGCAGCTTCCCCAGATTGGCATCTCATTTTTAGATATGCCTGGTGCTCTTCTACACTCATTATTGAACCAGGGTTAGTCTCCTGGCTTGATGGTAATGGTAGAGTGAGGGATACAGATTGTGGTGGAATGCAATTCTGCTGCTGCTGATGGCCCACAGCACCTCATGGATGCCCAGTTTTGAGCTGCTAGATCTGTTCTTAATCTATCCCATTCAGCACGGTGGTACTGCTACACAATACGATGGAGGGTGTCGTCAGTGTGAAGACGGTGGTCACTGCTACCAATGCTGTCATGGACAGATGCATCTGCGACAGGTAGATTGGGGAGGACGAGGTCAAGTAGGTTTTTCCCTTGCGTTGGTTCTCTCACCACCTGTCGCAGGCCCAGACTGGCAGCTATGGCCTTCAGGACTCGGCCAGTAGTGGGGCTACCGAGCCACTCTTGATGATGGACATTGAAGTCCCCCACCCGACGTACATTCTGTGCCCTTGCTACTCTCAGTGCTTCTTGCAAGTGGTGTTCAACATGGAGGAGTACTGATTCATCAGCTGAGGGAGGGCAGTAGGTGGTAATCTGCAGGAGGTTTCCTTGCCCATGCTTGACCTGAAGCCATGAGACTTCATGGGGTCCGGAGTCAATGTTGAGGACTCCCAGGGCCACTCCTTCCTGACTGTATATCACTGTGCCACCACCCCTAGCCGGTGGGACAGGACATACCCAGGGATGGTGATGGAGGAGTTTGGGACATTGGCTGAAAGGTATGATTCTGTGAGTGTGACTATGTCAGGCTGTTCCTTGACTAGTCTGTGGGACAGCTCTCCCAAGTTTGGCACAGGTCCCCAGATGTTGGTGAGGAGGACTTTGCAGGGTCAACTGGGCTGGGTGTGCCATTGCCGTGTCCGTATGCCGGATGGTCCATCCGGTTTTATTCTTATTGTTTTTCCTAGCGGTTTTTTACAATTGAGTGGCTTGCTAGGCCATTTCAGAGGGCAGTTAAGAGTCAACCACATTGCTGTGGGTCTGGAGTAACATATAGGCCAGACCAGGTCAGGACGGCAGATTTCTTTCCCTAAAGGGCATTAGTGAACAAGATGGGTTTTTACGACAATCCGATAGTGTCATGGTCACCATTACTGATACTAGCTTTTTATTCCAGATTTATTTAATTAACTGAATTTAAATTCCACAGCTGCCGTGGTGGGATTTGAACTCATGTTTCCGGATCATTAGTCCAGACCTCTGCATTACTAGTCCAGTAACATAACCACTATGCTGCCGTTCCCTTATTGGTCCTCCCGTTCCGCGCTAGCCAATCAGCAGCGCGTTTAGCGCTGAGATCAGTGCTCCAATCATTATAATGAACAGGCAGCATGAATTTTGCATGCTGCCTGCACCACTTAGAATGGAGGCAGGCAAATAGCGTTGGCCCGTGACATCGCCCGTTTTTGGGCCATATCCAATTTCTAGGCCAGAGTACCATGCAGCTAACTCCTCAGCACATGAAATCAGACAGGACAGACTCACAGACATTGAAACCCAATGTCTCTATTGTGTCAGTTGGAACATGCCTGCTTCTTGTTATTCTCAGTGAGCACTGGATCTTTGCTCAAATTTGGCTTCCAAATTCCTTGGGGGAAAAATTCGGTTGATTTGCACCTCCCGATAATGCCCTAAGAGGGCGCTAACGGGGCGCAAAGCAACTAGCGCCCGGGCGTGGTGCCGCTAACGCCTCCCGCGAAATTCAGTGCGAGGTTAGCGGCGGCGGTAACCGTTAGTGCCCTGCGGCGTCTCGTCTCCGGCGATGACATCATTGCCGTGCACAGCGCCCTGCTTGCGCCCCGGCGCAATCTTAGGTAGCGCCCCCTGAGTTATCGCCGGACGCTATGTCCAACAGGGTCAGGGGGGCGTACGTGCGGCCTGAGCGGCGCAAATTACAGGGGAGGTGCCGGGCGGCCATTTTTGTTGCTGGCCTGCCAGCACCTGCCCCCGTTGCTGTCCCTAGCCTCCTGTGAAGCCCCCCCGCGGGGTGCCGGCTGCGCCCTGTGAGCCTGGCACTCCTCGAGTGCCGGGCTCTTTTGCCAGCACTCCGATCCCTGGTGGCCCAGCTGGGCCCCAGGTTGCGCTGCACTAGGCCCCTCCCCTTTAATAAGGCGAGGAAGGCCTGCAGTACCGCGGCGCGACCTTGTGCCGCGAGATTCACTCGCAGCACTCCAAGAGGGAGGGGGAGCGCTTCCAGCAGCTTCTGCACTGGATGACACCATAAGACTCAGCTGCTGTGTCTTTCATCTGCTATTCATTTGCTTGTGGCGGATCGCCACCTAAAACGGGCATAATCCACTCTTCCGTCTGTGGACAAATTTCCAGCCCCTTCCCTTTAAGGCAGAAGGGGGCGGGGCCTCAGGTTTTACCCAGAGAATTCTGGGAGTTTACCCAGAGAATTCTGGGAGCAGCTTTCTCAGACATTTTGTTTTGCCATGCAGTGAATAAAAGCTTCTTGTTTTCCACACATGGATTCAGCCTCCATTCATGTTTCGCGGCAGCCTCAACATTGGTGACCCCGACGCTCAGAACGTATTCCGAGCACTGCAATGGTGGACACGAACGCAGTTTCCGTGAAACTGCCGGAGTTTTGGGAAAACCAGCCCGAAGCCTGGTTTCTCCAAGCTGAATCTCGCTTCCGGCTGCGAAATATCACCACAGATGGGACGAAGTACGACTATCTCGTCACATCACTCAGTAGCGTCGCAGTTTCCAAGGTTTGGACAACGCTGCAGAACCCACCAGAGGAAGGCAAGTACGCACATCTCAGAACAGCGCTCCTTAAAAAATTTACGGCCTCGGCATATCAGCGAAACTGCCACCTCCTCGACCTTCCAGGCCTCGGTGATGCCTCACCGTCAGACCTCCTCTCCCACATGCTCTCCCTCACCGACGAGAGCCCACCCGGATCCCTCTTCCGCACGCTATTCATCCGCCAGCTCCCTCTCAGCATCCGCCCAGCGATCGTGGCGTCCGGCCTCACGAACCTGGAAGCCCTAGCCGATGAGGCCGACAAGCTGCTGTCCGCTCACTCCAGCCGCGACGTCACTCCGGACCTGGCAGCCAATGCCTGGGCGCGCCCCTCACCATCCAGCCCGCGGCCACAAGGGCCTGTCACCAGGCCCACGGGGCCTTCACGCTCCACTAACCCGGGCCATTGTTACTACCACGCACGGTTCGGCGCCAGGGCACAACGGTGCACACCTCCTTGCTCTTTCAAGTCCGCCCCCATTCCAGCCCCCGCGATGGCCGTGGGCCACGCGGTCTCCCTGCTGTTCGTCACGGATGACAAAACCGGCCGCCGGTTCCTGTGCGACACTGGGGCTCAGCACAGCATCATCCCGGCCTCCTCCCTCGACATCCAAAAGGGTGAAAGAGGACCGGCGCTGGCTGCTGCTAACGGCTCGGAAATCCGGACGTATGGCACCCGGACAGTCACCCTCGACCTCGCTGGTCTCCGCTACCGATGGGAGTTCATCACTGCCAAGGTGCTCTCCCCCCTCATCGGCACAGATTTCCTGTGTGCCCACGGCTTACTGGTAGACATCCCTCGTCACCGCCTCGTGGACATGAACACCATGTCCCCCATCCTGGGCGCCATGGCCCCCCGTCAACCCGCCGACATGGCGTCACAGTGCCACGCCCGGGCCACGGATGACTACTCGGCACTCCTGGCCGAATTCCCGGCCCTTACCAATCCGACCTTCTCCGCGGAGGCCGCCAAACACAGGGTGGAACACTTCATCCCCACCACAGGCCCCCCAGTGTACGCCCACGCCCGCAGGCTGGACCCGGCCAAACTGGAGATCGCGCGGACCGAGTTTGCCACCATGGAACAGCTCGGCATCATCCGCCGCTCCAACAGTCCCTGGGCCTCCCCACTCCACATCGCCCCCAAACCAGGCGGGAGTTGGCGCCCCTGCGGGGATTACCGCCGCCTCAATGACACCACCACCCCTGATCGGTACCCCGTGCCGCACATTCAGGACTTCTCGGCTAGACTGGCCGGCCGCTCAGTCTTTTCCAAGGTCGACCTGGTGCGCGGCTACCACCAAGTCCCCGTCCACCCCGCGGACGTCCCCAAGACGGCCGTAATCACCCCCTTCGGCCTGTTCGAGTTCCTGCGGATGCCCTTCGGCCTCAAAAACGCGGCCCAGGCATTCCAACGGCTCATGGACTCGGTCCTTCGGGACCTGAAGTTCCTGTTCGTCTACCTGGACGACATCCTGGTAGCCAGTTCCTCCAAGCAGGAACACCTCGAACACCTTCGCATCCTGTTCGGGCACCTCAGCGACCACGGGCTCATCCTCAGCCCAGCCAAATGCCAGTTCGGCCTGGCCAAGATCGACTTCCTCGGCCACCACATCACCCATGCTGGGGCCATTCCCCTGCCCACCAAGGTGCAGGCCGTCCAACAATTTCCCCGCCCCACCACCATCAAAGGCCTCCAGGAGTTCCTCGGGATGGTGAATTTCTATAACCGCTTCATCCCCAAAGCGGCGTCCCTCATGAGGACCCTGTATGAAGCCCTCCGGGGCAGGAGCGGCAAGATGGCGGTCGAATGGATGGCAGACGCGTCCGCCGCCTTCGATTCCACCAAGACCGCGCTCGCCAACGCCACCCTGCTCGCGCACCCACGGCCCAATGCTAGGGTAGCGCTCACCACGGACGCCTCCGACCACGCGGTCGGCGCCGTGTATGAGCAGTGGGTCGACGGCGCCTGGCAACCACTTGCCTTCTTCAGCCGCCAACTACGACCCCCGGAGGTCAAGTACAGCACCTTCGACCGCGAGCTCCTCGCGCTGTTCCTGGCGGTCCGCCATTTCCGGTTTTTGCTTGAGGGCCACCCCTTCACTGCGTTTGTCGACCACAAGCCCCTGACATTCGCAATGGCAAAGACAACCGACCCCTGGTCCGCCAGGCAGCAGCGCCAGCTCGCGGCAGTGTCCGAGTTCACCACGGACATCCAACACGTCTCTGGCCGAGACAATGTGGTAGCCGACTGCCTCTCCCGCCCCGCCATCCACGCCACACACCTAGCAGTCGACTACGCTCAACTTGCAGCAGACCAGATCACCGACCCGGATCTGCTCTCCGCACCCACCAACCTACCAGGGCTACGCCTGGCCGACGTCGCCTGTGGCCCGACCGCAGTCACGGTCAAGTGCGACATATCCCTATGTCAACCTCGGCCCGTCGTCCCAGCGTCCTGGCGCCGCTGGATATTCGACATTCTCCACAACCTCTCCCACCCCGGCGCCCGCGCATCCATCAAATTGGTAGCCAACCGCTTTGTCTGGCGCGGCCTTCGCAAGGATGTGCGTACTTGGGCCAACTCCTGCCTATCCTGCCAACGTGCCAAGGTACAGCAACACACGAAAGCACCCCTCGAGGAGTTTACCGTCCCCTCGCGGAGATTCGACCACATCCACGTGGACATCGTCGGGACCCTGCCGCCGTTGCAAGGCCACACGCACTTGCTGACCATCGTTGACCGCACCACACGCTGGCCTGAGGCAATTCCACTGACCTCTACCACCACCACTGACATCGCCAGAGCCTTCGTCAGCACCTGGGTCGCACGGTTCGGCGTCCCCTCCGACATGACGTCAGACAGAGGTCCGCAATTTACCTCTGAACTCTGGACCGCCGTCGCACGCAATCTCGGGGTGACCATCCACCGCACCACAGCGTACCACCCCCAAGCCAACGGACTGTGTGAGCGGTTCCACAGATCCTTGAAGGCATCTCTTCGAGCCAGCCTCCAAGATGGCGCCTGGACTGACCGACTTCCGTGGGTCCTCCTTGGCCTGCGCACCGCTGTTAAAGAAGACCTCCACGCATCGGCAGCAGAGCTCGTGTACGGTCAGCTGCTGCGCGTACCCGGCGAGTTCCTGCCCACCGCCACGACACCCTGGTCAGCCGACCAGCAACGCCACAACTTCGCCTCACCGGCACTGCAGTTCGCCCCGGTGCCCATTGCCCGATACGGCGAATCCACCTCACACGTCCCACTAAGCCTGCACCAGGCACGGTTTGTTTTCGTCCGGCACGACGCCCACCGCGGACCCCTTCAACCCCCGTACGACAGGCCCTACAAGGTGCTACAGGCTGGGGACAAATTTTTCACCCTGCAAGTGGGCGACAGGACCGAAGAAGTGTCGGTGGACCGACTCAAGCCAGCACACTCGGAGCCCGGGGAGCAGGTCCCTGTAGCTCGTCCACCTCCACGTGGCCGACCTGCCCTCAAGCCGGTTCACCCGGCTGCCCCACGCCCGGCCGTCCCACGTCCACCGGCGTCCTACAAGAGCCGCTCCGGCTGGCCCATCAGACCGCCGCACCGTCTCGTCCACACCTCCTAAGCGGATTCTGGGGGGAGCTGTGTGGCGGATCGCCACCTAAAACGGGCATAATCCACTCTTCCGTCTGTGGACAAATTTCCAGCCCCTTCCCTTTAAGGCAGAAGGGGGCGGGGTGTCAGGTTTTACCCAGAGAATTCTGGGAGTTTACCCAGAGAATTCTGGGAGCAGCTTTCTCAGACATTTTGTTTTGCCATGCAGTGAATAAAAGCTTCTTGTTTTCCACATATGGATTCAGCCTCCATTCGTGTTTCGCGGCAGCCTCAACATGCTTAAATTTTAATGTCACTTTGTCTAGCCTACAGCCCATCCCCCACCGCTACTGTTGCCTGCTGAGTTTATGACTGTCCTACTGGTCCTACTGGTTTTTCAGCTTCAGCCACAGTCTGGTTCCTGGCCAGAAATTCTTTCTCCTGGGCTGAACTCCATTTCTCCGCTGCCTCTGGATCTTATGGTGTCCTTCAACCTCTCCACCGTTTTTCTGCCCCGTGATCAATTCTGCACACCTCCTGGATCTTCATTCCAATTAAAAACCTCCAGCAGTGCGTCCTCCGATAGTCAACCATTCAAATACCTTCTGGACTCACTTGCCGTTCACACCTGTCTCCGAACCTGGACATCAGTTCGTCGGAGATAGAACATGTCCAGGGAACTATAGACCAGTCAGCTTAACATCGGTGGTAGGAAAAATAATGGAATCCCTACTAAAGGAGAAAGCAGAAGAACATATCGAAGCCAAAAATATACTAATGAATAGTCAGCATGGATTTCAAAAGGGAAAGTCTTGCTTGACCAACCTCATTAAATTTTTTGAAGAGGTAACAGAGCGAATAGACAAGGGTAATGTAGTAGATGTAATTTATCTAGATTTTCAAAAGGCCTTCGATAAGGTACCACATAATAGACTAATGAATAAGGTCAGAGAATGCAGAGTCAGGGGACAAGTAGCAGAATGGATAGCTAGCTGGCTTCAAGAAAGAAAGCAGAGAGTAGGGGTAAAGGGTAGCTATTCAGAGTGGCAGAAGGTGGGTAATGGCGTTCCACAAGGATCAGTGCTGGGACCATTGTTGTTCACTATTTATCTGACAGATTTAGGGGGAAAAATTCAGTATCGCCCCGTTTGGGGCGCGATTATCGGCCATGCGCAAAGTTTAGCGCCTGGCGCTAATTATCGCCTCCAACTGCAAACTTGGCTTTTATCGCCCCTGGAGGTGATTGGAGCGATAAATCAGGTGCTACACACCTGTCTTAAGGCGCAAAGGCCGAGGAGTGAGGCGCTAACTCAGAGCGCGGGCGCAGCGCAGGTGATGTCAGTTAGCGATGGAACACAGACAAACTGGCACCGGACAGTTCTTAAAGGGGAGGGTTGATCTTGCTCTCCAGCCACACCCTGCTCATTGGAGCTTTGAATCTCGGCCTGGAGAGACCTGTGCCTAAATCTTCCAGCCAAGGACTATGGAGAGGGTGAGAGAACGAGCTCAGCACTTCAGCGAGCGGGCCTTGGAGGCTCTGGTTGGCGCGGTGGAGCGCAGAAGATCAATACTGTACCCAGAGAGTGGCAGGAGGCCTTTGCCGCGCGAGTACAGAAGAGTGTGGAGGGAGGTGGCTCAGAACGTCTCCTCCAGGAGCATGGTGCCCAGGACCCATACTCAATGTCGAAAAAAGTTCAACAACCTCACTCGGGTCGTCAGGGTGAGTGGCTGTTTTTCAATACCTCTCCATCCCTCCATCTCAACCTCACTCAATGGCCAGAGGGTCTTAAAACCCCAATGCCCAACACTCATCCAACACCTATGGCCCTCTCATGAAACACACATGCACATTCCACACTTTGCATACAGTAAGGGCTATTCACCTATGGGAGGCACATCAGGCAAGACCATGGCTGCATCCAGTAAGGGCTATTCAATTATGGGAGGCACATCAGGCAAGACCATGGCTGCATACAGTAAGGGCTATTCAATTATGGGAGGCACATCAGGCAAGACCATGGCTGCATTCAGTAAGGGCTATTCAATTATGGGAGGCACATCACGAAAGACCATGGCTGTATATTTACTCAGACGCCATCCTTTTTCTTGCAGGCCAAGCTATCTCATAACAGGAGACAGCAGCAACGAACAGGTGGAGGGCCGCCTCAGCTCCAACCCCTCAGCGATCTTGAGGCGCGCAGCCACAGGATTGTGGCAAGCCAGGTGATCGGTCCCGTCGCCCCTGGAGAGGCCGACCCCGTTCGGGACAGCAATGGTAAGGTCATTACCTTTTTGTCCTCTCTCCTTCCACTTGTCCCTCACAACACCAGCCTTTGACACTTTCAATCCAACTTACTAATCACTCCACTCCTTCCTCCCTTACTGCCCCCCTGTCCTGACGCTAAAGCCACTCTTGTACCTCCCTGTTTTCAGATGGTGATTCACCAGCTGAGGAGACGGGCCCTCAAGATGCCAGTGGGAGCGAAGCTGCAGGCGAGGAGGAAGAGGAAGCCGAAGCATCAGCGCCAACCTCTCCCGAGGAAGTCTATGCCCACACTGGGAACACACCTTCCCTGGAGGGGAGCAGGGGGGGAAGGGTCTGATGAGGGTGAAGCTCCAGGACCCAGCGGACTGCAGCAACACGATGGGGGTAGGGAAGCTCGGGGGCCTTCTCCCCGGAGGGAGAGTAGGCCAGCGAGTCCTGCTGCACTGGACGCAGAGGAGGAGCGGCTCATCGCTGAAATGAACACCCAGGCGGTGGACATGCACACTGAGCTCATGGGTGCAGTGGGAAAGGTGCCCGAATGCATTGAATCACTGGCAAGGAGTGTCGAGCACGTCGCTGTAGCACAGGCGGATGCCACGCTAAAGCTTAGTGCTGCAATTCAGTCACTGGCTGCCATGAACCCATCTCAGACTGCTCTCATGCAGACTCAGATTGAGGCCACGCAAGCACTGACTGCTGCCATTCTCGCTGGTTCGGACACATTTCCCCGGGGCTCTCACCGCGCCGCAGCAGGCCAGCAATCTGTGCTCCAGCAGATTACTCCGGATACTGATGTGCTGCCCCGTGGGAGTGCCAGTGTGTCGGTCGAGTGCGGAGTTGCTGTCCTCTCTCAAGATGACAGCATTCCTGCTGCCACCACTGTCACTTCCCCATTGCACTTGCCACCGCCTGTAGCCCAGACTGCTGCCGCCCATGCAGAGTTGCTGCAGTCTGCAGCCGGGCCCTCCAGGCCCAGAGCTGGTCGAGGCCGTCCTTCAAGGGCATCTGCAGTCTCAGGTTCTGACAATCAGCAGCCTTCCACCAGCCTTGCTGCAGCCACTGGGGCCCCATTATGGAGGAGCAGTAGGGTGGGAAGGGGGGAAGTGCGCAAGGGAAGGAGATCACCCTCGAAGGGCAAAAAGTAGGAGGTGTGACAAAATGTTTGTCAATTTTTTATTAAAGGCCGAGGTTCGTGTTCAAACTTTTGTTTAATGTTTTGGACATTATCTCCAGGTTGTGAGAACCAGTTATGTTAATGACTGTTTTTGTGTGTTTCTTTCTAGTAGTTTGTCATGAAGAAATGACACACACAGAGTTTGTAAAATAAATAAGTTTTTGTATTCAAAATGTATATGTTTGGTCTTTGGAATCATTGCTGCCTTGGTCGGCTTAGGGGTTGCAGGTTGGTTTCATTCATGTTGTTCTCCATGCCAGAAGCCATTTCCTCAGCAGGGGCCTAGAAGCGGCTTGCTATCAGCCTTTGACGGACGGCCCTTCCAATTTCAACATTGTGGGCCTCCCTCCTGCCTTGGTGCTGCTGATGATCATCCTCCTCCTCTTCCTCCTCCTCCGGTGGTGCTCCAAGGCCTGGTGGCATTGGCTGGGTCCTGAGGCTCACCAGGTTATGCAGCATGCAGCAAACAACTATGAAGAGGGTGACTCGCTCAGGCAAGTACTGCAGGGCTCCTCCTGAGTGGTCCAGACAGCGGAACCGTTGCTTGAGCGTGCCGATTGTGTGCTCAACGATGTTCCTGGTGACGAGATGGCTCTCGTTGTACCGCAGCTCAGCAGGGGTGTTGGGGTTACGGAGCGGTGTCATCAGCCAGGTGCACAGTGGATAACCCTTGTCCCTGAGGAGCCATCCACTTGGGTGATGCGTTCCCTGGAAAAGTTCTGCCACAGCAGTCTGGCGCAGGATGAATGCATCGTGGCTGCTGCCAGGATAGCGGGCATTGACAGTGAGTATCAGCTGTCTGTGGTCACAGACCAACTGGACGTTTAAGGAGTGGAACCCCTTGCGGTTTCGGAAATCCTCTGCATTCTCATGCGATGCCCGCAATGTCACATGCGTGCAGTCAATGGCGCCCTGCACCATGGGGACACCCGCTATCCTCACAAAGCCCAATGCGCGTTCATGCTGTTTGGCCCGGGTCATCGGGAAAGAGATGTACTGGAGTCTCCTTTTATAGAGGGCATTTGTGACCTGACAGATACAGCAATGGACCGCGAACTGGGAGATATTGGTGATGTCCCCAGTAGCTGCTTGAAAGGAGCCGGTGGCATAAAAGTTCAGAGCCACTGTGATCTTCACTGCCACCGACAGAGACATCCTGGTCCTCAGTAGAGGCTGCAGATCTGGCTGCAGCAGGTGGCAGAGCTCAGTGACCACCTCCTTGCTGAAGCGCAGCCTGCGCAAACACTGCTCCTCAGACAAATTAATGTAGGAGAATTGTTGGTGAAATAACCTGGGAGGGTAAGGTCTCCTGTACAGAGGCCTGTTGGCCCTCCTCCGTCTGGCCATGATTGCCACTCTCTCTCTGCGTCTCTGTTGTCTCCGAATCTGCAGGCGCAGGACAACGCCCCGAATCAGTGCAGCCCCCAAAGTCTCTTGGCAATCAAAGTAATGAAGGTCAAAAACAAAAGTACCTGCAAAGTGATGCTCAGTAGCCAAAACTACTTCACACAGCGTTGACTCTATGCAGAAGTCTCTCCTTCTCTCTCTCAGAATCTCTCTCTCTGTCAGAATGAGTGGTGCAAAAATGTCTACCACAGAAAAAGCCAGGAAGAGGCCGCCTTTAAATAGCGCCCCCCCAGCCCCACACCGACTGGGAAACATTCCAGTCTACCTGTCGTTGCTTGCGCCAGGCGGAAAGGAGGGGGGCGCCACTCAATATCCGGTCCGGGGCGCCACAAGGACGTTGCATGCTCGAATGATGTCAAGATCTGCGGGCGCAGGAGATTGGGACGGTATTGTTTAGCGCCGCTGCAAAATGTCTGGTCTATTTCGCGAGCGGCGCAGACATTGCCGCGCCCGGGCGCTAGTTGCTTTGCGCCCCATTAGCGCCCTCTTAAGGCGCTAAAGGGAGGCGCAAACCAACTGAATTTTTCCCCCTTCGACTTCGGAATCAAAAACACAATTTCTAAATTTGCGGATGATACCAAATTGGGGGGGATAGTCAATACTGAGGAGGACTGCAACAAATTACAGGAAGACATTAATAAACTTGCAGAATGGGCATATAATTGGCAAATGAAATTCAACACCGATAAATGTGAGGTATTACATTTTGGTAGGAAGATTAGGAAGGCCACTTATCACTTGGAGGGTGCGAGTCTAGGTGGGGTAGAGGAACAAAGGGATCTCGGAGTACAAATACACAAATTACTAAAAGTTGCGACACAGGTCAGAAAGGCCATAAAAAAAGCAAACCAAGCACTAGGGTTTATTTCCAGAGGGATAGAATTGAAAAGTAGTGAAGTTATGCTAAGTTTGTATCAAACCTTGTTAGGCCACACTTGGAGTACTGCGTACAATTTTGGTTGCCATATTATAAAAAGGATATAGAGGCACTGGAGAGGGTGCAGAGAAGATTTACAAGGATGATACCAGAAATGCGAGGGTATACCTATCAGGAAAGGATGAACAGGCTGGGTCTCTTACAGAGAGAGTGTTTCCACTTGTGGGGAAGAGCATAACTAGAGGCCATCAGTATAAGATAGTCACCAAGAAATCAAATAGGGAAGTCAGAAGAAACTTCTTTACCCAAAGAGTGGTGAGAATGTGGAACTCGCTACCACAGGGAGTAGTTGAGGCAAAAAGAATAGATGCATTTAAGGGGAAGCTAGATAAGCATATGACGGAGAAGGGAATAGCAGATTATGCTGATAGTTAGATGAGAAGAAACGAGTGGAGCATAAACACCAGCATGCTCGAGTGGAGCATAAACGCCAGCATGGACTGGTTGGGCCGAATGGCCTGTTTCTGTGTCGTATATCCTATGTAATGCTCCAAGCTGACTCCACTCTACCTACGTCAACTTTATCCCACCACAGGACCTCTGACTTTAACTCTGGACTCTCTTCTACTGTCTCCTCTCTATTCCTCGTTTATTACCAGGACGTATTTATCCTAATCTTGCCATGTAACCAGGCCTATGTAACTTGAGTTTCCCTGTATCTATTCGCATACTCATTTTGGCTGCCGCTCCGGACCAAGCCCATCACTCCTAGCTCCCCTTTTCCTTCTATTCTCTTTACCTATCCTAGACCCGTCTCTCCTGTCATCATGCCGCCTTTCAATTCTCCCCTCTTGGGTATTCTGCTCTCCCAAATTCCTACCCCAACCCTTCAGCGCTCCTCGACCCTCCTACTCTCCTGCCGCCGTGGCAGGCTTGACTTCCTCTTGGATAAGCCTACAGCTTCCCTCTGTTCCTCTCTTAGCATTCTCCGAAGGGCCCATCGAGGCGCTCATCACTGCCTCCTTACGAGCTGCAACCCCAACTGCCCCATCCAATTCTCTTGCTGACCCTCCCGCCAAGTGCGCCCGCTGTGGGCTAATCTTTCCTCCCTCCTTCCCGTCCCACTAACCGCTTGCCTGGAGGGAGTATAGCTTAGATTTACCAGAATGATACCTGGGCTCCAAGGGTTAAATTATGTGGAGAGATTACACAAACTCGGGTGGTATTACCTGAAATTTAGAAGGTTAAGGAGTGATTTGATCAAAGTTTTCAAGATATTCAGGGGAACAGATAGGGTAGATAGAGAGAAACTATTTCCGCTGCTTGGGAAGTCTAGGACTAGGGGACATAGTCTAAAAATTAGAGCCAGACCTTTCAGGAGTGAAGTAATGAAACACTTCTACGTGGAAACGATGGCAGAAGTTTGGAACTTTCTTCCGCAAATGGCATTTGATGCCGGATCAATTGTTAATTTAAATCTGAGATTGTTAGATTTTTGTTAACCAAAGGTATTAAGGGATATGGGGAAAAGGCGGGATTTAGGTTACAGATCAGCCATGATCTCCTTGAATGGCATGTGGAATGTGTAATCTCTCCTCATAATTTAACCCTTGGAGTCCAGGTATAATCTACGCAGCATTCACTGCAAGGCCTCTGACCTAGAAATTCCCTACCTTAACGCCATGTGTTTGTGCTGTATTTCTTCAAAAAATGGCGGCCGCCTTGCTTGCACCCGCTTCTGGTCTCTGAGAAGACAGAAAATGCTGGAAATACTCAGGAGGTCAAGCAGCATCTGTGGAGAGAGAAACCGAGTTAACATTTCAGGTCGAGATGTTGCCTGACCTGTGGAGTATTTCCAGCATTTTCTGCTTCTATTTCAGATTTCCAGCATCCGCAGTATTTTGCCTCTGAGAAGACCACTTGCTCACAGTCCTGGGGGCACATGGAGATGAAGCAAAGGCAGCAAAGGGGACAAGCTACTCACAGAGGGAAGAGCAAGAAGCAGAAGAGGAGGAAGCAGAAGGAAGGATGCAACCCAGACAGCCTCTTTCTGGCCAGGATATCCAGGATCAAATCATCCGCCTGCAGTACCAGTGACCACAACCCCAATTCACCTTTCAACATTTGTCCTACACCTTACCTTCCCTCTGTTACTGACCTTCACAACATCCTCTTGGCCACAATGCTGAAATAAAAGCCACCTCAAAGCAAACTTTCCAATCCAACTTTATCCAGATATGATTCCAATATGACATCAAGAAATCAACTAATCACCCTTGTGCATTCCTTTAGTGACTGTCTTGCGTGTGCCTTTGCCTATCCTAGTGATGTCAGGCAGTGCTACCCCAGTGGCTGTAGCATGGCTGGTGGAAGATGCTGACTTTCAGTGGGGGACATTGCAGATGGCCAGGCAGGATGACCTTGAGGAGCTGGTGGCTGGGAATGTCAAATCGAGTGACAGTGTTTCTTCTTCTTCTTCACTCTCCTCTCCCTCTTCTTGGTCAACCACTGGCTGGGCAGGCTGGATTTCTTGGGTGTCTGAAATGAGGAAGGCACAAGGGTGGAGTTGTGGTGAGGGAAGTGGGGGGAAAGCAAGAGGTGCATACTTACACCATGCACAGCTTGTACATCAGAAGAGATTGTGGGATGAAGGGAAGTGGGATGTGAGAAGGAGGATAACGTATAATGATACCGGAATCTTGTATTCTTTCAGCCCCGCCGCTGGCCAAGGACTCAGCCATGCCCCTGCCAAGAATGGCCAGCACCCTCTCCTCAAAGGGGGTGAGGTGAAGCTAGGAATGTGAGGTGTGCCTTGTGTTTGGTAGAGATTGTTGTTAGGTGAGTGATGGGGTGGGGGGTTGTGCATTGAACAGTGTGTGAGGCTAGTGGTGCAGTTGGTAGGAGACGGCTTTTGAAGATGCATTCACTGCCCTTAACCACTGATATGAGGTCATAAAACTTTTTTGGGCACTGGAGCCAGGTCCTGGTGGCGACACTGTTGGCATTGACCGCCTCGGTGATCTGATCCCACATCTGTCTTTCTGGAGGGCCTCCTGGCCCCCCCACCCCCGGGTAGAGGACCTCTTTTCCAGTGTTGACCACCTGCACAAAGCTGGAGTGCTGTGTGTGAGACCCTGGGTGCCCTTTCCCTGACCTGTTAAGCCATTTGTGTTAGTGCTGAAGAACTTTTCCATTTTTTACGTGGCGAAGGCAGTTCAGCTTTAAGAGCTGGAGACTGCCATTTTGGAATTATTTTTAATTTATTTTTTATTTTTCAGAAGGCAGTTGAGCTCTAAGGGCAAGACTGCCTATTTTTATATGATTTTTATTTCAGAAAACAGTTCCCCTTTAAGGGCTTGACCCTGCTTTCTAAAATGACAGCCTAGCTTTAAGAAAAGGCTGCCTCGCTCCAAGGACGCTACGGCGCTTTCCATGCTAGGCTGTGCACTGCAATCATTCAAATCAGCAGGCAGCACCAAAATAACGGTGCTTCCTGCGATCTTTTTACAGGCCGAGCCCACCTCACTCCGTGGCGGCACTGCTTGTTTTCGGGCTTTATCAGATTTCTAGGCCTCTTATCTGCTCAGGTACTTTCCTCCTCCCCCTTCAAATCTGCCGTCATCACCACTCTCCTCAAAAAACCTAACCTTGCAAACTACCGCCCCATCTCCAACTTCCCTTTCCTCTCCAAAGTCCTAGCACATGCTGTCACCGCGCCCCCCCCCGCCCCATATTTGTGCCCATCTTTCCTGGAACTCCATGTTAAAATCCCTCCAATCAGGTTTCCGCCCCGCCACAGTACTTTAACGACCCTTATCAAAGTCACAAATGGCATCCTATGTGACTGTGACCGTGGTAAGCTATCCCTCCTCATCCTCCTTGACCTGTCTGCAGCCTTTGACATGGTTGACCACCAAAGTTACCTTTTTTTTAAAAAAAAGTTTAAAAAATTTTCAGAAGGCAGTTGAGCTCTAAAGGCTAAAGACTGCCTATTTTTAAATGATTTTTACTTTTTTTATTTTAGAAAGCAGTTCCAGGGACGCTACGGCCACGCTACATTGGACCTCCTGCTGAGCGCACAGGCGCCTGAAGCTTTTCCCATGAAACTGTGAATGGGCCGCCAAAAAATAATTAGTTGGAACATTGTTGACCACACCATCTTCCTCCAACGCCGTCCAGCTGAGTGGAACTGCACTTGCCTGGTTTAATTCTTATCTATCCAGTCATAGCCAGAGAATCACCTGCAATGGCTTCTCTTCCCGCTCCCACACCGTTACCTCTGGAGTCCACCAAGGATCTATCTTTGGCCCTGTCCTATTTTTCATTTAAATGCTGCCCCTCGGCGACATCATCCGAAAACATAACGTCAGGTTCCACATATACGCTGACGACACCCAGCTCTACCTCACCACCACCTCTCTCGACCCCTATCTCTAATTTGTCATACTGCTTGCCCAACATCCAGTACTGGATGAGTAGAAATTTCCTCCAACTAAATATTGGGAAGACCAAAGCCATTGTTCCTCACAACATACTCCATTCCCTAGGCACCGACTCCATCCCTCTCCTTGGCAACTGTCTGAAACTGAACCAGACCATTTACAACCTTGGTGTCATATTTAACCCTGAGATGAGCTTCCGACCACATATCTACGCCATCACCAAGACCGCCTACTTCCACCTCCGTAACATCCCCCATCTCCGTCCCTGCTTCAGTTCATCTGCTGCTGAAATCCTCATCCATGCCTTTGTTACCTCTAGACTTGACTATTCCAACTCTCTCCTGCCGGCCTCCCATCTTCCACCCTCCATAAACTTGAGCTCATCCAAAACTCTGCTGACCGTGTCCTAACTCGCACCAAGTCCCGTTGATTCATCATCCCTGTATTCACTGACTTACATTAGCTCTCGGTCCGGCAACACCTCAATTTTGAAATTCTTATCCTTGTTTTCAAATCTCTCCATGGTCTCGCCCTTCCCTATCTCTGTAATCTCCTCCAGCCGTACAACCCTCCGAGATATCTGCGCTCCTCCAATTCTGGCCTCTTGCGCATTTCCGATTTTAATCGCTCCACCATTGAAGGCTGTGCCTTCAGCTTGCAAGGTCCTAAACTCTGGAATTCCCTCCTCTCTTTTGGTCATCTGTCCCAATATCTCCTTATGTGGCTCTGTGTCAAGTTTTGTTTGATAACACTCCTGTGAAGCGCCTTGGGACGTTTTACTACGTTAAAGACACTATATTAATGCAAGTTGTTATTTTTGTTGTTCTTGTGTGGGAGTGTGAGCACAGGAGATCCAGCAGCTAGCCGACAACCACGACGTGCGTGGATTCTTTAGCGCAGTCAAGACCGCCTACGGCCCAAGCACCCAAGGTCCTACCCCACTGCGGGCCAAGAACGGAGAGGTACTCATCAAGGACAGGGAGGCAGTCAGTGCCCGCTGGAAGGAGCACTTCGAAGATCTCCTTAACCGAGACTCTGTTTTCGACGCGAGTGTCCTCAACTCCATCCCGCAGCATGCTACCCACCACCATCTCAGCACAACCCCAGCCTGGCATGAGGTTGAAAAGGCCATCCGACAACTGAAGAACAACAAGGCCTCAGGAGCAGATGGTATCCCTGCCGAGACGCTAAAGCATGGCTCGAATTCATTAACTAATTTCTCTTATCTGGAAGGAGGAGAGCATGCCAGGGGATCTCAGAGACGCCGTAATTGTGACCATCTTCAAGAAAGGTGACAAGTCCAATTGCGGTAATTACAGAGGAGTTTCCCTGCTGTCTGCCACAGGGAAAGTCATCGCAAGAATCCTCCTCAATCGCCTTCTCCCATTGACTGAACTGCTCCTCCCAGAGGCGCAATGCGGATTCCGCCTACTAAGGGGCAAAATGGACATGATCTTCACCGCGCGCCAATTACAAGAGAAATGGAGGGAACAGCGCCAACCGCTGTACATGGCCTTCTTTGACCTCACAAAGGCCTTTGACACTGTCAACCATGAGGGATTATGGAGTGTCCTCCTCAAATTCGGCTGCCCTCAAAAGTTTGTCACCATCCTCCGCCTGCTTCACGACGACATGCAAGCCGTGATCCTGACCAACGGTTCAACCACAGACCCAATTCATGTACAGACCGGGGTCAAGCAAGGTTGTGTCATCGCACCAACGCTCTTCTCGATCTTCCTTGCGGCAATGCTCCATCTCACCCTCAGTAAGCTCCCAACTGGAGTGGAGCTAACTTACAGAACAAACGGGAAACTGTTCAACCTCCGTCGTCTCCAGTCCAGATCCAAGGTCGTCCTTTCCTCTGTCGTCGAATTACAGTATGCAGACGACGCTTGCGTCTGCGCACACTCGGAGGTTGAACTCCAAACCATCGTTACCACCTTCACCGAAGCATACGAGAGCATGGGCCTTACATTAAACATCCGTAAGACAAAGGTCCTCTACCAACCTGCCCCCGCCACACAGTACTGCCCCCCGATTATCAAAATCCATGACAAGGCCTTGGACAACGTGGACCACTTTCCATACCTCGGGAGCCTACTGTCAACAAGGGCAGATGTCGATAACAAAGTCCAACACTGCCTTCAGTGTGCTAGTGCAGCCTTCGGTCGCCTGAGGAAGAGAGTGTTTGAAGACCAGGACCTCAAACCCGGCACCAAGCTCATGGTCTACAGAGCAGTAGTAATACCCGCCCTCCTGTATGCCTCAGAGACATGGATCATGTACAGCAGGCACCTCAAAGCACTGGAGAGGTACCACCAACGCTGCCTCCGCAAGATCCTGCAAATCCATTGGCAGGATAGGCGCACCAACGTCAGTGCTCTCGCTCAGGCCAACATCCCCAGCATCGAAGCTTTGACCACGCTCGATCAGCTCCGATGGACGGGTCACGTCGTCCGCATGCCCGATATGAGACTCCCAAAACAAGCGCTCTACTCGGAGCTCCAACACGGCAAGAGAGCCCCAGGTGGGCAGAGGAAACGCTTCAAGGACACCCTCAAAGCCTCCTTGAAAAAGTGCAACATCCCCACCGACACCTGGGAATCCCTGGCCCAAGACCGTACAAAGTGGAGGAGAAGCATCCGGGAAGGCGCCGAATACCTCGAGTCTCTTCGCCGGGAGCAAGTGGAAGCCAAGCGCAAACAGCGGAAGGAGCGCACGTCAACCCAAGCACCCCACCCACCCTCCCCTTCAACCACCGTCTGCCCCACCTGTGACAGAGACTGTAGGTCCCGCATTGGACTCATCAGTCACCTGAGAACTCATTTTAATGTGGAAGCAAGTCATCTTCGGTTCCGAGGGACTGCCTAAGAATGAGCACAAGGCAGGGGTATCAGAGAAGCAAAGTGCCTATATATATATTTTTTTAAATAATGAAATTGTGGCTTCCCCTTCAGTGGAATAGTCAGGTGACAGCCAGAATACTACAGATTTATTTAGAAATACCAGGACCATATAACTAGATGTAAATAAATCACTAAATACTCAGCAGAAGGAGAGAGGGGAAATAAAGTGAAACCTGTACATGCAGTTCCCTCTGCGAATGGCACTAGGTCAGCTCATTACTGCTTTATATTTGGAATTGTTATGGTTGGGAGTCTTACAATAGTTGATAAAACATAACGTTGCTATAATTTCTACAATGTTGCAGATATCCTGGAAGATTAATACATGCAGCATTAAGTTCAAGAGGGATATGTAATACAAAATATATTTGAATATTATTATGCATAACAATTCTACTCTGTAAGGTGTTACCTGCTACAGCTTGTTAATGGTTTGCTTTAAAATAAATGAAGTCTATCCGGTCACTGAAACTGCCAAATAAATAGATCTTGTGCAAAAGAAATCCATTAATCCAAATTACTGAGCTGTACACTGATGGCAAACACAGCTTGAAGCTCGTCACACACTTCATAAAATTGCTCATGTTCTGTCTTTTCTTATAATGATCTACTTCAGATTTCCTTCAAGTATTCGTGATAAAAATTGAGAAACTCATATTAGTTTAAACAAGCATTCTAGCCTAATCACAGTCTAGACCATTGTATCGCTTTGAAAAGAAATGATTAACTGAACCCTGTAATGTCATTATTACTGTGGCAAACTGCTTCAGATTAAAAAGGCCCTTGTTTCCTTGTAAATTGTCCTGCACAACACTGTAGAATGTTTTTACAGAGCAGTGAATTAATGCAATGGTATGTGCACAGCTTAATGAATGAAGGTGATTCCAAGTATTACTGAGGAAAGGTTAAAAAGGTTGAGCTCAGTTTCTTTTGAAAGAAGGAAAATTTGACCTAATTGGAGTTTCCAAGGTTATCAAGCAGACAGACCAAGTTAACGCAAGTAAATTGTTCACTGTGATGAAGAGTTCAAATCCCAGGGGACACAAGTTAAAAGTTAAAAGTTAGTTCCCTTCCTACAGCACCTTCACATGCAAGCGCAGGAGATGCAACACCAGTCCTTTTACCTCCTTCCTTCCCACTGTCCAGGGCCCCAAACACTCCTTCCAGGTGAAACAGCGATTTGCTTGTACTTTTTTCAATGTACAGGAAACTTTCGTTTATCCGGCACCCAAATATCCGGAATTCTCGCTTAACCGGCAAAAATCATCCTCCGAAAACTTCTCTCAAATAACCGGCAATGTTGCCGAGTCGCAGTCGAGTCTCCGCGAACGCCGAGTGCTCCGAAAAATCCTCTCAAATAACCGGCAATGTTGCCAATCCCGAGTCCGAGTCCGAGTCCGCGAACGCCGATTTAGTCAGTAGGGGTACTTTTCAAAAGTGCCACTACTCGGCCTCCTGGCGCTGTCGCAAGTCCAAAACATTGCAGCAGCATGAGTAGATTCTCCCGTGCTGCTTGGAGTCTCTTTGTTAAAAATAGCCTCGGTAGATATAACTCTCTGTTATCCGGTACTTTCGATAAACCGGCACCACGCCGGTCCCGTCGATGCCGGATAAACGAAAGTTTCCTGTAATATACTTTATTTGCTACTCACGATGTGGTCTCTTCTACATTGGGGAGACCAAACGCAGATTGGGTGACTGCTTTGCGGAACACCTCCGTTCAGTCTGCAAGCGTGTCCCGAGCTTCCGGTCGCCTGTCACTTTAATTCTCCGCTCCACTCCCACTCTTACCTCTCTGCCCTCGGCCTCCTACACTGTTCCAATGAAGCTCAACGTAAGCTCGAGGAACAGCACCTCATCTTTCGATTAGGCACTTTACAGCCTTCCAGACTCAACATCGAGTTCAACAACTTTAGATCATAACCTCTGCCCCCATTTTTTCCAGACGGAAGCTGTTGATGATTCTGCTATTCTCATTTATACCTCTTCTAGACCCACCTTTTGTTTCCTCACTTGTCCAATTACTATCTCCTTTTGCCTTGGACCATCATCTCCTTTGTCATTTAATCTGTCCTGCCTTCCACCCTATCACAGACCTTATCTTTTGTTCTTTCCTCCCCTCCCCCGTTTCCCTGCCTCTGCACTTGGTAAAACCTGTTGGTGCAGAAATTCTGATCCCTACGGGTGTGTACGTGCTGTGTACTCACCCGTAGGGACATCGGAAATGCCGGTTTCAGGCATGCACTGCGCACGCGCTGGAAACCGGCATTTCCGATCGGTCAAGAAAGCTCTTGACAGATCCTCCGGCTGCCCGGGAGAAGGGCCTCTGCGGGTGGAGAGTTCTGCTTTTTGGAGACCCTCCGCCCGCAGAAAACACTTACAATTCTTGCGCCTGGTAAAAGCAGGCGTAAGGCCTGTTTTTACCGGGATAAGAGTTGAAAAAAGTAAAAAAAACAAAAAATTTCCACTGATTTATCATTTAAAAATACTTTAAAGAAAGGTAAGTTTATTTTTAGCCCCGTTAAAAACTTTAATTATTTTTTTCAAAAAATAAAATTTTTGTTTAAAATACTTAATTTATTGTAATTTAAAGTCATTTTAAAAATGTGATTTTAAAAAAAAAATTATTTAAAGTTTTACTATGTTTTGGGGGTGATCTCTTCATATATTTGACAGGTCTTCCTGTCAAATGTATGAAGGGAGATTCCCTTCTCTGATTGGCTCCCCATGGCCCACGTGATCTCAGGGACGCTGCGAACCGCCTGCGCCTCTGGGATACGTGGGCCCTGCGCACCGACAGTTTGGAGAGGCCCAGCAACAGAACCCTGCGACTCCCGGGAGCCCTCTGGTCCAGGTGCAGATGTTTCCAGATGGCAGCCCTCCGCCCGCGGGAGGCCTGCGATCGGAATTTCTGGGCCGTTATATCTCTAACTTTTTCCAGTTCTGACGAAAGGTCATCAACCTGAAACTTTAACGCTGTTTCTCTCTCAACAGATGCTGGCTGACCTGCTGAGTGTTTCCAGCATTTTCTATTTTTATTTTAAAATTTAGGAAGTGAGGAGTCGGAATGAAAATCAGAAGGAAATCTTTCACCCAAAGGCTAACAGAGTACTGCAACAAGTTAATGAAATGCCATTAATGTGAATTGTAGAAATAGGTTCAGGAAGCAATAAATGTGCTTTGGAGCGAGAAGAGATTTGGTAAGTAGGTGGGGTTGATGCATTAAAAAACTATTTGCTTGGTGACCTAATGGCCCTTTCCTTTTGCCTAAAAAATTGCATGTTGTTTTGAAGTGCCAAGTCTAATGTTAGCTCTGGCTCATTGGTAACACTATTGCCTCTGAGTCAGAATGTCGGGTCACTCCAGACTCTTGAGGAAATAATCTAGGCTGATGCTTCAATGCAGTATTGAGGGAATGCTGCACTGTTGGAGGTGTTACCTGTTGGATGAAATGTTAACCTGAGCCTCTGTCTGCCTGCTGCAGGGCTATAAAAGATCCAGTGGCACTACTCAAAGTACATAGGAACAGGAGGAGTCGGGGAGAGATACTCTTCCCCAGCATCGGGGGGAAGAAACCTGCTGCTGCCACAAAGGTGGTGTGACTGGATGTGGCCAAGGACGTCAGCAGCAGGAGCATTGTGCCACGCTCCTGGATTCAGTGCAGGAAGCTCTTTAATGACATAAGCAGGTCAGGAAATGTGAGTACAGTTGCACATTCACCTACATTCTGTTGTGCATATCACCCCACCACCCTCACTCTGCCTTGCCAAGCCTGCTCCATCACATCACTCCTCACACCCACTTACCTTGCAAGTGCACCCATTGTTCTCTTTCTATGCACTTCCTTACATTATGCGGAGATGCCGGTGTTGGACTGGGGTGGACAAAATTGAGAGGTCGCACAACACCAGGTTATAGTCCAACAGTTTTATTCCCATTCCACCACTGCCACTCACCCTCATCCTTATGCAATTTCATGCTTTTCCCTCAGTCATCCTCACCAAATGCACTGCATCCATCGGGTGAACACCTGTCATTACAGTCACTCATAGGTCTGTTCTTCCCCCGTTGCAGAAGAGAGTACAAAACTCTAGGGAGAGGCAGCGAACCAGAGGTGATCCTCCACAGATTTCACAGGTAACAACTCCAGTGGAGGATGCGCTGGAGATCAGTGACGTTTTAGCATCCCTGGCCATCGGAGATGGGGAGATTGGGACCTCCCAGCTACCTGGTGACAGAATTTAATAGCAGCAACCCACATGTCATACAGCACTCAGTCATATTGACTTGATTTCAGCAGCGAGTGAAATATGATCATCTTCATAATGCTAAATTGCAACATTCGTAACTTCGCAGTACTAATTCACATATTTTCTCTCTGCCAGGGCCTTCACGCCTGCCGCAGCAGTCGCTGGACCTCCCAAATGATGAATCCCCAGAGGAACTGATTCCTTCTGAGGGTGCACTGTCACAGGACTCCTGATTACAATGCACCAGCACAGATACTCGCACTTCGGTGGGGCAAGTTAGACAGATAGTTGTGTTCACAGTTCACAAGTGAGCAAGAGCAGACAATGGTGGCAGGGACAGATGTGGAGAGTCTGCGTCGGAAGGCACAGCCCTCTCCAATTTCTGCTCAGCTGGTCACAGATGCTGTACCCCAGGGCCATTGATGAAAAGGATAATCAATGAGGGGCAGCAGAAAATCTGCAATGTACTGGCAGGCCTTCCATGCACATTGTCCACAATTGCAGAGAGAGTGGATGGGTTGATGTCGCAGGGCATTGCAAGGATGTGTTCTTCCATGAATAGATGGCCAACTTCGTGGAATGTCAATCGCTGCAATCAAATGAGTCCATGCAGGCCTTGACCACGGCCGTGCAGACTTTGATTGCCATCATGTCTGGCGCCTTAAATAGAATGACAATAGGATGTTGGCTTCGGCCTTACAGAGCGTCACTGATCTGCACCAAGCTGCTCTCCAGCAGAGTGGTAGAAGCAAAGTAGGGCTGGCCCATAAGAGGCAAAAGGGGACATGAAAGTGGGAACTGCATTCAAAGCGCGACCACTTCTCACCCGTTGCCCCTCCCTCAGTCAGTCATGCTGCCTCATCTCCCAATGGCACAGGTGCAGGTGGAGCAGACTTTGGTGGGGCCCTCATGGCTCCAACACCCAGAAGTCATTCGCCAAGAGCATCTCAACCACATAGGAGCGGTAGGACAAGGAAGAGTAAAGCTTTGTAGTTGCACAGGGGTATGCACATGGGTGTATGTGAAAATGTTGTTAAGTTTCTGTTATTTAGTACAGCTGTGTCAGCTGTGGCTCAGTGGGTAGCACACTCGCCTGAGTCAGAAGGTTGTGGGTTCAAGTCCCACTCCAGGGACTTGAGCACATAAATCTAGGCTGACACTCCAGTACAGTGCTGAGGGAGTGCTGCACTGTTGGAGGTGCCATCTTTCGGATGAGACGTTAAACCGAGGCCCCGTCTGCTCTCTCAGGTGGACGTAAAAGATCCCATGGCACTATTTTGAAGAAGAGCATAAGAACATAAGAACATAGGAAATAGGAGCAGGAGTAGGCCAATCGGCCCTTCGAGCCTGCTCCGCCATTCAATAAGATCATGGCTGATCTGATCCTCACCTCAAATCTAAAGAACACAAGAAGTAGGTGCAGGACCCGGCCACTCAGCCCCTGGGCCCGCTATGCCACCCACAGGGCCTCGACCGATCCGAACTCAGCCTCATGTCCAATTTCCTGCCCGCTCCCCGTAACCCCTAATTCCCTTTACTTCTAGGAAACTGTCTATTTCTGTTTTAAATTTATTTAATGATGTAGCTTCCACAGCTTCCTGGGGCAGCAAATTCCACAGACCTACTACCCTCTGAGTGAAGAAGTTTCTCCTCATCTCAGTTTTGAAAGAGCAGCCCCTTATTCTAAGATTATGCCCCCTAGTTCTAGTTTCACCCATCCTTGGGAACATCCTTACCGCATCCACCCGATCAAGCCCCTTCACAATCTTATATGTTTCAATAAGATCGCCTCTCATTCTTCTGAACTCCAATGAGCAGAGTCCCAATCTACTCAACCTCTCCTCGTATGTCCACCCCCTCATCCCGGGGATTAACCGAGTGAACCTTCTTTGTACTGCCTCGAGAGCAAGTATGTCTTTTCTTAAGTATGGACACCAAAACTGTATGCAGTATTCCAGATGCGGTCTCACCAATACCTTATATAACTGCAGCAATACCTCCCTGTTTTTATCATCTATCCCCCTAGCAATAAAAGCCAACATTCCGTTGGCCTTCTTGATCACCTGCTGCACCTGCATACTAACTTTTTGATTTTCTTGCACTAGGACCCCCAGATCCCTTTGTACTGCAGTACTTTCCAGTTTCTCGCCATTAAGATAATAACTTGCTCTCTGATTTTTCCTGCCAAAGTGCATAACCTCACATTTTCCAATATTGTATTGCATCTGCCAAATCTCTGCCCACTCACCCAGCTTGTCTATATCCCCTTGTAGGTTTTTTATGTCCTCCTCACTTTCTACTTTCCCTCCCATCTTTGTATCATCTGCAAACTTTGATATGTTACACTCGGTCCCCTCCTCCAAATCGTTAATATAGATTGTAAAGAGTTGGGGACCCAGCACCGACCCCTGCGGAACACCACTGGCTACTGGTTGCCAGTCCGAGAATGAACCATTTATCCCAACTCTCTGCTTCCTGTTAGATAACCAATCCTCCACCCATGCCAGAATATTCCCCCCAATCCAGTGATTTTTTATCTTGAGCAATAATCTTTTATGTGGCACCTTGTCGAATGCCTTCTGGAAGTCTAAATACACTACGTCCATTGGTTCCCCTTTATCCACCCTGTACGTTATGTCCTCAAAGAACTCAAGCAAATTTGTCAGACATGATTTCCCCTTCATAAAGCCATGCTGACTTTGTCCTATCAAACCATGTTTATCTAAACGTTCCGTTACTGTCTCCTCAATAATAGACTCCAAAATCTTACCCACCACAGATGTTAGACCAACTGGTCTATAATTTCCAGCCCTCTGCCTACTACCCCTTTTAAATAAGGGTGTTACATTAGCAGTTCTCCAATCTGCCGGGACCTTTGCTGATTCCAGGGAATTTTGGAAAATTATTACCAAAGCATCCACAATCCCCACTGCCACTTCCCTCAAGACCCTAGGATGTAAGCCATCAGGTCCAGGGGATTTATCCGCCCTGAGTCCCATTATTTTACTGAGTACCAATTCCTTAGTGATTTTAATTGTATTTAGCTCCTCCCCCCCTCGAGCCCCCTGTTTGTCCAGTGTTGGGATATTCTTAGTGTCCTCTACCGTAAAGACTGAAACAAAATATTTGTTTAGCATTTTTGCCATCTCCATGTTTCCCACCATTAATTTCCTGGTCTCATCCTCTAAGGGACCTACGTTTGCCTTAGCCACCCTTTTTCTTTTTATATAACTATAGAAACTCTTGCTATCTGTTTTTATATTTTTTGCTAATTTATTTTCATAATCTATCTTCCCTTTCTTAATCAATCCTTTAGTTACTTTTTGCTGTCTTTTGAAGACTTCCCAATCTTCTATCCTCCCATTAAGTTTGGCTACCTTATATGTCCTTGTTTTTAGTTGGATACTATCCTTAATTTCTTTACTTAGCCACGGATGGCTGTCATTTCTTTTACACCCTTTTTTCCTCAGTGGAATATATATTTTTTGAAAGTTGTAAAATAACTCCTTAAATGAACACCACTGCTCATGTACCGTCTTACCCTTTAATCTATTTTCCCAGTCCACTTTAATCAATTCCGCTCTCATACCATCATAGTCTCCTTTATTCAAGCTCAGTACGCTTGTCTGAGAACCAACCTTCTCACCCTCTAATTGGATATGGAATTCAACCATGTTATGGTCACTCATTCCAAGGGGATCCTTAACTAGGACATTATTAATTAATCCTGACTCATTACACAGGACCAGGTCCAAGGTTGCTTGCCCCCTTGTAGGATCAGTTACATACTGCTCAAGAAATCCATCCCTAATACACTCAATAAACTCTTCCTCAAGGCTGCCCTGCCCAATTTGATTTGTCCAGTTAATATGATAGTTAAAATCCCCCATAATTATAGCTGTTCCCTTATTACATGCCCCAACTATTTCCTGATTAATACTTCTTCCAGCAGAGTTGCAACTATTAGGAGGCCTATATACTACTCCCACTAGTGTTTTTTTCCCTTTATTATTCCTTATCTCCACCCAAACTGTTTCATTATCCTGATCCTTTGACCCAATATCATTTCTCTGTAATACAGTGATTCCTTCCTTTATTAACATAGCTACCCCACCCCCTCTTCCTTCCTGTCTGTCCTTCCTGATTGTTAAATACCCTGGCATATTTAATTCCCAGTCGTTGTCACCCTGCAGCCATGTTTCTGTAATGGCCACAAGATCATACCCATACGTAGTTATTTGTACCGTCAATTCGTCTATTTCGTTACGAATGCTGCGTGCATTCAGATAAAGAGTTATTCATTATTCATTCAGGGGAGTTATTCCTGGTGTCCTGGCCAATATTTATCCCTCAATCAACGTAACAAAAACAGATTATCTGGTCATTATCACATTGCTGTTTGTGGGAGCTTGCTGTGCACAAATTGGCTGCTGTGTTTCCTACATTACAACAGTGACTCCACTTCAAAAAGTACTTCATTGAGATGTCCGGTGGTCGTGAAAGGCGCTATATAAATACAAGTCTTTCTTTCTTACAATCATGTAAAATCTATTACTTTGCACCACTTTCTCAGAGTTGCCAATTCTTGGTTGTTGGGTGGCAACTTGCCTTTTCAGCTGCTTGTTGATAAATGGGAAGATATGAATTGATGGGGACCAATGGGGGATGTGCAATGGATGGTTGGTTGATTATGGGACTGTTTTGTGTCAGTGGGGTGGGGGTGGGTGTAGAGTGGCCGTTGGATGTGGTTGCAGAGCATGGCCCACCATGACCTTTCTGGAGAGTCTGACTGGCGAGTACTGAAGGGCACCTCCAGACCTGTCCAGGCACCTGAAGAGCGTCTTGAGCATGCCGATCGTTTGCTCAATGACACATCTGGTTGTCATATGGCTTTCGTAGTAACACTCTTGGGCTTCATTGGTTGGGTTTCTCACGGGTGTCATCAGCCAAGTTTGAATGGGATATTCTTTGTCTCCTAGCCGTCACACCTCAAGTGTGCTTGCAGATCCAAAGAGGTCAGTGAGCTTGGACTGCCACAGGATGAAAGCATCATGGCAGCTCCCTGGGAATCTGGCACACACCTGCATAAACTTTTTCTTATGGTTGCACACCAGCTGAACATTGATGGAATGGAACCCTTGTGGTTTACGAATATGCCTGGTTGATCTGGGGGTGCACGGATTGCCACTTGTGTGCAGTCGATGACGCACTGCATCTTTGGGAAGCCAGCCAGAGACGCAAACCCGAGCGCCCGCTCATTCTGACTAGTATCATCACTGGCAAAGTTAGCATTATTGCCGGCCCTGGCAAACAACCCATCATCCTTCTGCATTTATGTGCAGCTGACTGGGAGATCGTGGATATGTCTCCGGCAGTTCCCTGGAAGGATCCGCAGGCAAAAAAGTTGAAGACGGTGGTCACTTTCACAGCCATTGGAAATGCGTGGCCACCAGGTCCAGCAGGGAGCAGTTTTCTTCTACGAGGCTGCAGATGTCTGCCACAACCTGATGTGACAACCTCAGCCTCCGGAAGCACTGCTCTTCCGAGAACTTCAAGGAAGCTGAGCGGCTGCCTGTACACCCTGTTATGGGGGTAGTGCCTCCTGCGAGCTCGACTCCTCTGCTGCTCTCCTCTCTGCTGACCAGCTGCAGGTCTCTCCACAGCAGGCTGTTGCTGATTGTCATCTTGTTCCCTGTTCGACGTCCATTCTAAGGCAGCCATGGCACCACTTATCTTGATCTTGAGTGTCACGACCTCCAAAATGCAGAAATTAGCCTCTCACCACAAGTAATCTCAACAAACCTTTGCAAGAAAGCAGCTTCGAGCACGGACTATTTATTGCTGTTGTATGCCTGCCTTTTAATGAATCCCATAAATTGCCATTCTCTTCTTGCCTTAGTTTCAATGGCAAGTTTTAGGAACCTGGTGTTGTGCGACCTCTCAAGTTTTAGGAAGCCCGCGAAACCCATGCATGCGTCATTAAATTTAAATGCCGGTTGAAATATTGCTGTGATTCAGTGATTTACGTGATCAAATCGCTAACCAGCGTCTCCGGAGGGGGCTGTGTGCACACAGCCGCATGCACCCGAGTTATACCCAGAAGTCGGTGCATTGAAGCCAGCTTCCGTACGCGTTGACGTTTTCGCCGACTTTAACTCCCCACCGGCACCTAAACCTACGCGCTTCTCAATGTTAAAATTCCCCCAAAGTCGTTAAATCGACACTACTCAAATAGATTGGTGAAAACAATGACTACAAAAGACTTTACTTAATCGGAGCTTGTTTAATGTAGACGTAAAAGCAGAGATGAGAAATATAAAAATGCATGACACCTAAGCTGACGAGGCACCCAGAATCAGGGGACAACTAGAAACACCATTAAAGAAGGTACGGAAGACAACGCATCGGCCCAGCTCCCAAGACTGAGGATCTGACCGAAGTCTTGAGTGCCACTTTCTAAGTTAAGGTTGTGTTACTGTCATCCATTCCTTGGACAACCAATGTCAGCTTCATTAATAAAATTAATCTTGAATTGACAAAGGGGGAAAAATTAGTCCCCTTAGCAGCTCCCATTAGCGCCAGTAGATGGCGCTAATGGGGCACTAGATCAGTATCGCCGGGGCGAGGCGAATCCAGCGCCGTATGCAGCCCCCCTGTAGCGCCGCCGGTAAGAGGTATCACTGGGGACGTCAACGCCAGGGAGATCATGACGTCAATGAGACCACCCAATTTGCAAAATTGATTCTCGCCACTTACCACACCACCTGGAGTAAACACCGACAGGGAGAGCTGGCATGCAGCACCAAGAAGCCGGCTCCAGGGAGGTTATTTAAAGAGATCATCAGTAATCACCTGCAGCTGTCAGGTTAGTGCAGTTTCAGTGTTTTTTTTGTTAGTTTCACCCACTGCAACAGTTTCATTTAGTTATTTCAAGGTTCTTTTGTATCTGGAGTCTTCTGGCAACTAAAAAGTAGCTACATTTATTGTTCAAAGATTCAAACTGCTACACTTGGTTACATTAATGGTGGCTGTACTGGCAGTCGACCTCGCCCTCCAGGATCTACGGCGGAGGGAGCGGAGGCAGCGAGATAGATTGGAACATGTGGCCAGAGGGAGGAGGAGGGCCATCAGGCCACTCAACAGGAGGTCTTACTCTCCGAGGGTATTCCGAGAGCACTTCTCCTACCTCCAATTAAGCAAGGAGCAGTGTATTAGAAGGCTCCACTTCACCAAGGAGGTGGTCACAGAACTCTGCCACCTCCTGCAACCAGACCTCCAGCCTCAGAACAGGGCGACCACAGCTCTCCCAGTGGCAGTCAAGGTCACCATCGCCCTCAATTTCTTCACCAGCGAATCCTTCCAGTCCGCAACAGGAGACAGCTAACATCTCGCAGTTCGCTGTATATTGCTGCATGCGGGAGGTCATAGAGGCTGTCTACAGGAGAAGGAACTACTTTTCCTTCCCCATCACCGGAGAGAAGCATGACGAGCATGCATGTGGCTTTGCCAGGATAGCGGGCTTCCCCATGGTGCAGGGCGCCATTGACTGCACCCATGTGGCTTTGCAGACACTGCATAACAATCCTGAGATCTTCCGTAACCGCAAAAGCTACCACTCACTTAATGTGCAGTTGGTGTGCGACCACGCACTGCGAATCCTCACCGTTAATGCCTGCTATCCTGACAGCAGCTACGATGCCTTCATCCTGCGCCAGACCGGTGTGCCAGCAATCTTCCAGCCACCATGTCAAGCTCGCGGCTGGCTGCTCGGAGACAAGGGCTATCCGCTCTCCAGCTGGCTCAAGACTCCCCTCCGCAACCCCAACACTCCTGCCCAGCACTCATATAATGAGAGCCATGCTGCCACCAGGAACATCATCGAGCAGATCATTGGCCTGCTGAAACAATGGTTCCGCTGCCTTGACCGCTCGGGAGGAGCCCTCCAGTACTCGGCTGAGTGGGTGTCCCATTTCGTGGTGGTCTGCTGCATGCTCCACAATGTGGCCATGATGAGGGCCCAGCCCTTGCCACTAGGGATTGCGGGAGCATCTCAGGAGGAGGAATAGGGAGAGGAGGAGGACGAGGAGGAGGAGCTCTGGACCTGGAAGGCCCGGCTGTAGACTGCACCACCTCAACATGGGCAGCAACAGTCTGGGCTGGCTGGATGAGAGACAGTGACAAGGACAATGGCAGAGTGCCCGTGGTGGGAGCAGGAATGTTGTCATCCTGAGAGAGGACAGCAGCTTCCTGCTCCACTGACCCACTGGCACTCCCTCGGGGCAGCACCTCAGCATCATTACCAATCTGCTGGAGCACAGATTGCTGGCCTGCTGCGACACCGTGAAAGCCCCGGTGGATGGTAGTCGACCCAACCACGATGGTAGCAGTCAGAGCTTGCGTGGCATCAAGCTGAGACTGCATGAGAGCAGTCTGAGAATCGATGGCACCAAGCATAGACTGCTACCCTATCCCCCTAGCCTTGCTGCAGCTCACACGTCCCCGATGCCTCACCCTGTGCAGATCATGCTACTATACCAGCCTCTAAAGATTGCGTAGTGCCAGTATCTGAGCTAGTGTCTGCAGGTGACAGATGCAGTGACCTGGTGTGTTCTTTCTCCTCCTCTTCTCCCGCCTCGCTCTCTACGGTGCCCTCAGGGACAGGCTGCTCAGGTGCTTGCTGATTATCTGAAAGCATAAAGGCACAAGATTCGGGTGAAGGTGAGGGGAGGGGGGCAGGAAGGCAGAAATGCTTGCATACAGCATGATTAGCTGGAAAGTGCAAAATGCTTGCGGGGTGAGGGGGAAGTGGGATGTGAGAAGAAGGAGTAGGGATGAACAGCCCGTTGTTGTCCCCAAGGCGGGTCAACATCGCCGGTGGCCACAGGCGCCGACCACCTGGTGCCCAATGATTTGCAGCACTCGATTCTCCTGCGGAGACAGTGGGTGTCAGGTTGACCCCCGCCTGTGCGCTCCTGCTCCCTCCTGTTGTGATCCACCTTGGCCTGCAAGAGAAAGGAAAGTGTGTGAATGAATGTGGAGCAATGTGTTTGGGTGATGTGCCTGCCATAGCTGAATAGCTGTCATTGTTTGCAAGGTGTGAGATGTGGGTGTGAGTGTTGGTAGGTAGAGATTGTTGGTGGGTGAGTGCTGGGGGTGTGGTGCTTTGGGCAGTTTGTGAAGATTGTGGTATGTAGCATTTGTTGAAGCAGTCACTCACCCTGACCACCCGAGTGATGTCGTTAAATTTCTTCCTACACTGTGTGTGGGTCCTGGGGACCACAGTGCTGCTCGAGATGTGCTGCGCTACCTCCCTCCACATGGTGTGGAAGACTTGTGGCGAGTACCTCCTGCCACTTGCCGGTTAGAGCACCACCCTCCGTCTCTCCACAGCGAAAACCAATGCCTCCACTGCTTCATCGGAGAATCTGCGGGCTCTCTCCCTGGGGTGTGGATCTGCCATGAGCACACCTGGTTCAGTCCCCCAGCTCCTTCTCCTTGTTCTGCTTCTGCTTCTGCTTGCTAAGGCAGCTGCACAGTCAGCAATGCTGAGAATGAGATGCTGCAACATCAATGAACCTCCCCTTTAAGAAGTGAAAAAATCCTGTGGCAATGGTGAATTGTGATTAGACTGCACCCGATATTGGTCCACCCATTGAGTGTAACGCCAATGAGCTTGGGTTTTAGGACTTAATTTAGGACTCCAATCATTTTATTGAGCAGTGAGCATGAATTTTACGTGCAGTCTAAAGCATTTGCGCCTGGCGCTAATTCTCTAACTTTTCTACTGACACCGCCCATTCCATGGCTATAACGATTTTCTAGCCCAAAGTAACGTATGTTTATCTCTCTCTCCATAATCGATGGTCCCTATGGGTTGACCCTATGACAAGTAACCTTTTTATGCTACAATGCTGTGAATAGCATCCAGTAAAACCTGGTTTTTATAAACACTACCAGTTAAGTCAGTAGTCAAAAAGTAAAATACTGCAGAGGCTGGAAATCTGAAATAAAAACAGACATGCTGGAACCACTCAGCAGGTCAGGCACCATCTGTATAAAAAAGAATAAGGTTTCTTTGTCCTGCTGCATGATTATTCAATTTAATGTTATCCTAACCTTTTTGCTTTCTCCACAGATGCTGCATGACTGTTACCAGCATTTTCTGTTTTCAAATCAGCATCCAAGGAATTCATGATTGATACTGATGGTGATTTTCACACATTTGCATGATTATTTACATTTTCAATCTTCATTGTACTAAGCACTGTTAGAAAATAGGATCAGATTGAAAGGACGGTGATCTTGCATAGGCTTTCTCACTGCTGGCAGATCGCCAATTAAATTACTAATTCACTGTTTGGGAATCAACTCAGCATAATACCAGACTCAAGCATATTCAGGATTTTGGAGGCTGCGCTGTAATATAAACAAGGAGATATACACCCCAGGAGGAACATTACTTGTGAAGTGATTTGGTTCCATGTATCCAATGGCAAAATGCAAGCTGCAGCAAAGACAAATCACCATCAACACGGCTTGCCATCTGCCATTTTATTCTGCACTGCTGGTACAACTTCCTCTGTTTCCTCCTTCTTTTCCTCATCCTCTGCTACTGCTGGTCCTTGGGCCTCCTTCTTTGTCCTGCTGCATGAGGACTCCTCTTTGAAAAGTCAAGTTATGCTACAAGCAGCAGATACTGACTATTTTGGACATCTTTGCAGGGCTTCAGGGAGCATCCATCTGAATATCCGAACAGTGACATTTTTACTTGAGCATACTAAAGGTGTGCTCTACATTAATTCTGTGTATGTGCCTCATTGTATTTCTGTGTGACTGTTGTTCAAGCGTCTTTGAGTTGAGTCCTTAAGCATCGCTATAGGGGGTAATCCAATCTAGGTAAACCTTCAAATAATGTACTGCCTTAAAATAAAGGCACACTACATGGATTCTTCATGGCTAATGGGCATTGACTTGCATTGTAATGTTTCTGTTGTTCCCTCATGGATTTGTTTTACGCATCTAAAATGTTGAGCGCAAATGAAATCCCACCCTCAGCACTTTCCTGCAATCATACCTGCCACCCTTGAAAATGAGCAAAACCTCACCAACAGCTTCACAAAAGCTGACAAGGCACCCAAAATGCTGACCACTTTAAAGGCCTGAAAATATGTGGCTAGCGAAGTGCTGGGGCATTTGAAAATCGAAAACCATCCCTGCAAGACGCGCAGGACCCTATTTTAAATAAATTATTCTGGGCTTTAAATGTACCCCACGTGTGCTCCTGCCACCAGTACATCTAGCTTATTCAATATGGCGGGCGGTGCACTTCTGGCCAGAAGGAGGAGGAGGAGGAGGAAGGGGAGGGGAGAAGGGCGGGGATGGGAGGAGGGGAGAAGAAGTGAGGGAAGAAAGAGGGAGGGGAGAAAGAGGGAGAAAGGTTGGGGAGGAGTGGGGAAGGCAGAAAGAGTAGGGAGGGGAAAGGGAGTGGGGAGGGGAGAGGAAAGAGGCTGGATAGAGATGGGGAGAAGTAGGGCCAAAGGCAGAGAGGAAGGAGAGAGGGGAGAAGGGTTGGGGAGGGGAGATGAGATGGGGAGGGGAGAGGAAAGATGTTGGATTGAGGAGAGGGAGGGGCAAAGGCAGATGGAAGAGGAACTAGGAGAATGGTGGGGGAAAGGTTGGAGGAAAGGAGGAGGTAAAATATGAGGGAAAGAAGGGGGAAGGAGTGAGGTTGGCAGGAGAATAGAAAAGGGGGAAGGGGAGGACAAAAGGCACAGAGCGGAGGAGTGAGGAGGTGGTGTGAGAGGAAAGGAATGGGGAGCGATAGGTGGAATTGGGATCCTGACTTCGTCAAGGCCTGATTATTGAAGCTGTTGACCGAGACATTTACATATTTTTTTGGGTGGGAGGGGTGGTGTAATGTCTCCCAGTGGAATTGTACAGGAGAACCGCATGCCAAGCAATTGCTGACTTTAAAGGAAAGATTAGCTTTAGATTGTTGGAGTTTGAGCTAATTTTAGTTGAAAGGTCTTTACCATTACAACTGCAAATCACAGATCTAACTACAGTCATAACTGGTACTGCAGTTATATGTTGACACTTTTATAATTCATTTTCCACTTGCAGTAGTATGACATCTGACTTTTCAATGCATTCTGAAATAGAATGTTCTGAACCACTTTGCAATTTTTTTTATATCGTAGATAGATCATCAGAGTGTAAAAATCAACAGTGATAGTCGCTGATTGTATAAAAAAACTCCAATGACTAGCCCTCAAGAATACAAGGATTATTGCTGAGATCGCAAAGATATGATCTATACTTCATATGGACTCCTTGCACTCCTGAAAAATTGCTTTTCAGTTAATTGCATAGGAATATTTATTTTGTGTTCTCACCACACCCGAATCCACCCAGTGCAGTGCAATGGGACATAAGGAACTAGATTACTTATATTGCAAGCAGATGTGCAATATAATTGAGGTGTAAGTGATACTCTTTTATATGGGAGTGGTCCTTCTCCCTGGACAAGAACAACAAAATTACCATACCTCATTTGATCATTTCACATGTCTGATTATGCAGCGCACGACACTTTTTGATGTAACTGAAATACTGCACCCAAACAAGAAAGGTTTTCACTTTCAAACAAAGACTGAAAGAGTATCATAGTATGATACAGCACAGAAGGAGGCCATTCGGACCATCGTGCCTGTGCCAGCTTCTTGGTAGAGCTACCCAATTAGTCCCACTTCCCTGCTCTTTCTCCATAGCCCTGCAAATGTTTTCCCTTCAAGTATTTATCCAATTCCCTTTTGAAAGTTATGACTGAATTTGCTTCCACCACCCTTTCAGGCAGTGCATTCCAGATCGTAACAACTCGCTGCATAAAAAAATGTTTCTGTATGTCGCCTCTGGTTCTTTTGCAATCACCTTAAATCTGTGTCCTCTGACTGCTGAGCCTTCTGCCACTGGAAATAGTTTCTCCTTATTTACTCTATCCAAACCCTTCATGATTTTGAACACCTCTATCAAATCTCTACTTAACCTTCTCTGCTCCAAGGAGAACAATCCCAACTTCTTCAGTCTCTCCACATAACTAAATTCCCTCATCGCTGGTACCATTTTAGTAAATCTCTTCTGCACCCTCTCTAAAGCCTGGTCATCCTTCCTAAAGTGTGGTGCCCAGAATTGAACACAATACTCCAGCTGAGGCCTAACTAATGTTTTATAAAGGCTTAGCATAACCTCCTTGCTTTTGTACTGTATGGCACTATTAATAAAATTGAGAGGTCGCACAACACCAGGTTATAGTCCAACAGTTTTATTTGAAATCACAAGCTTTCGGAGCTATCGCTCCTTCCTCAGGTGAAGTAAATTGGATACATGACCACTATTAATAAAGCCAAGGATCCCATCTGCATTTTTAGCAACCTTCTCAACCTGTCCTACCACTTTCAAAGATTTGTGCACATACACCCTGGTCTCTGTTCCTGCAACCCTTTAAATTTGTACCATTCAGTTTATTTTGCCTCTCCTCATTCTTCCTACCGAGATGTGTCACCTCACTTCTCTGCGTTAAATTTTATCTGCTATGTGTCTGCCCATTTCACCAGTCTGTCCATGTCCTCCTGAAGGCTGTTACTATCTTCCACATGGTTTACTATATTTCCAAGTTTCGTGTCATCTGCAAACTTTGAAATTATGCCCTGTATACCAAAGTCCAGGTCATTCATATATATCAAAAAGAGCAGTGCTCCTAATACTGACCCCTGGGGGACACCACTGTATACTACCCTCCAGAATGAAAAATAACTGTTCACCACTACTCTCTGTTTTCTGTCACTTAGCCAATTTTGTATCCATGCTGCCGCTGTCCATTTAATTCAATGGGATTTAATTTTGCTAACAAGTCTATTATGTGGTATTTCATCAAATGTCTTTTGAAAGACCATGTTGTGCCATGTACACAACATCAATCGCAATACCCTCATCAACCCTCTCAGCTACTTCGGCAAAGAACTCAATCAAATTAGTCAAACACAATTTTCCTTTAAAAATCCATGCTGACTTTCATTTATTAGCCCATACTTTTCCAAGTGATAATTACATTTGTCTTGCATTATTGTCTCTAAAGGTTTCCCCACCACTGACATTAGGCTGACTGACCTGTAATTGCCAGATTTATCTCTCCACTTTTTTGAACAGGGGTGTAACATTCGCAATCCTCCAGTCCTCTGGCACCACCCCCATATCTAAGGAGTATTGGAAGATTGTGGCCAGAGCCTCCGCAATTCCACTCTTACTTCCCTCAGTAACCTAGGATGCATCCCATCTAGACCACATGGCCTAGAAATTGGGCAGTGAACAACAATTAATTATGGCACAACAGGGGAGAGAGCATGCACCAAGGTTCTCAGGTGCAGCACTGAAGGCCTTGGTGCAGGAGGTGGATAGGAGGAGAGAGGTGCTGTTTCCAGGCAAAAGTGCAATGGGAGCAGATAGCGGCTGTGGTGAATACCAGCAGTGTAGCCCCGAGGTCAGGGATACAGTTCAGGAAGAAGTTTAATGACCTCACGAGTGGTCAAGGTCAGTGAATTCATCTTCAAATGCCATATCCCATCATCTACACCACTGGTCTCACACATTGCTCAATGGACCACATCCCCATCACTCACCTACCAAGAATGTCGAACAAACATGACTCAAGCCTCACAATCATAGCTTCACCTCACCCTCACGCACTTGGCACTGCTGCAAGCCTCACACCCACATCTCACAGCTTGCACATACTGGCAGCTATTTAACCATGTCAGGCACATCACCCAAACACACTCATTGACGCACCTCCCGTTCTCTTAAAGGAAAAAAGTGGCTTATAACCAGCGCCGCAAGCACCTAACCTGCAGGGGACAGGCGCGCCTACATAATCTCACCCCCATGGAGGAGATGGTGCTGGGCATTCTTGGGAGGGGCATCGCTGAGCCTGTGGCCAGCGGCGGGGCTGAAACAATACAAGATGTCGGTATCCTCATACGTAATCCTCCTTCTCACATCCCACTTTCCCCTCATCCCACAATCTCTTCTGATTTACAAGCTACACATGGTGTAAGCATGCACCTCTTGCTTCCCTCCTTTCCACTCACCACAACCCTACCCTTGTGCCTTTCTCATTTCAGAGACCCAGGAATCAAACCAGGGCAGCCAGTGGTGCAAGAGGGTGAGGAGAGTGATGATGATGAAGAATTACCTTCACTCGATCTGAAACTTGCAGCCACCAGCTCAGATACTGGCACTGTGCGGAGTTTAGAGGGTAGCTTAGAGGCGGGATCTGCACATGGTGAGTCACCAGGCACGAGTGGGCTGCAGCCAGGGTAGGGGGAAAGGATAGCGCAGGTGCCAGCTCACCGGAGGGCAAGGTCATACACGGGTTCTGCTGCAGAGGATTCAGATAAGGACTTCGATGGGGTGGCCTACAGAAGAAAGCTGATGGGTATGCACAACAAAGTGCTTGGTGCATTGGCAAGCCTGCCAGAAAGCCTGAGTGCAATGTCAAGGAGCATAAGGGACTCTGGCACCAAACTTGCACAGGGCTTTGCACAGAGCTTGGATTTCCAGCACGGAAGGGCTGGGCAGATCCATTAGCACACTTGTGGACCCAACCATGATGCAGCGTCTGATGACCGATGTCTCAGCTTCCTTTGGAGCACAGGTAGAAGCCACCCAACGTCCGAGTGCTGCAGTAGAAGTAGAAGCTCAGACTTCTGCCATGCAAGCACAGACTGCTCTCATGTAAGCCATCATGGCTGCATTTACCAGTGTGGAAAGGGGCTAGCAGGGTGTCACACCATTCTAGCAATCTGTCCTCCAACAGATGGCTAGGAATGCTGAGGCACTGCCCCAGGGAGTGGCAATGGCTCCATGGAGCACGAACCTGCTGTCCTCTCTCAGGATGACAGCATTTGTACACCCATCATCGCCACTCCGCCAGTGCCCTTTCTGTTGCCTGTCAGCCAGCCAAGTCTGTTGCCGCCTATGCTGAGGTGGTGCAGTCCGCAGCCAGGACTTCTAGGCCCAGAGGTGCTCAAGGTCGTCCTGCAAGGCCATCTGCAGTCTCCTCCACTGAAAGTCAGCAGCCTTCCACCAGCCATGCTGCAGCCACTGGGGTAGCACGTCGTAGGAGCACTAGGACAGGCAAAGGCAACTGAAGACAGGCACTAAGGGAATGCACAAGAGTGATTAGTTGATTTTATTATGTAATATTGGATAGATTGATGTATAAAGTTGGATCATAATGTTTCTTTTGTGGTGGCTTTTATTTCAGCATTGTAGCCAAGAGGACGCTGTGACGGTCAGTAACAGAGGGAAGGTAAGGTGTAGGACTATTGTTGAATGGGGAATTGGGGTTACGTTCACTGGTACCGCAGTCAGATGAGTCGATCACGGACAGCCCGGGCTGTCTGGGTTGCCTCCTCCCTTTTGCTTCCTCTTCCTCCTCTTCCTCCTCCTCAGCTGGTCACCGTATGCCTGGTGGCAAGGACTGTGCCCTCATGATGGCGAGGTTGTGGAGCATGCAGCAGACCATGACGAATCTTGAGGCGTGTTCTGGTGAATACTGCAGGGCTCCTCCAGAGCGGTCCAGGCATCGGAAGTATGGATTAAGGACACCAATGGTCTGCTCTATCAGATTCCGTGTGGCAGCATGGTTCTCATTGTACGCATGCTGCCCACGTGTGGTTGGGTTGCGGAGAAGAGTTATGAGCCAGGTGGTCAGCGGATAGCCCTTGTCGCCCAGTAGCCACCCTCTGTTTTGTCTTGGTGGCTCAAAGACTGAGGGAACAGTGGACTGGCGCAGAATAAAAACATCGTGACTGCTGCCAGGATACCGAGCATTCACCATCATGATGTGCTGAGCATGGTCACACACCAACTGCACATTCAGCGAGTGATAACCGTTGCAGTTGTGGTACATCTCAGCATTTAGATGCGACGCTCACAAAGCCACGTGCGTGCAGTTGATGGCACCCTGCATCATGGGGATGCTGCTATCCTGGAAACCCACGTGCATGCTCCGCCTGCTTCTCTCTGGTCAGAGAGAAGACAATGGACTTCCCTCTCCTGACATAAAGAGCGTCCGTCACCTTTCTTATGCAGCAGTGGACGGCGAATTGGGAGATGTTACAGATGTCGTCTGCTCCAGCCTGGAAGGATATCAACGTGAGGAAATTCAGGGCCACTGTAACCTTCACAGCCACTGGCAGTGTTGTCCTAGCCCTGGAGTGAGGCTGCAGGTCTGGTTGCAAGAGGTGGGAGAGTTCTGTGAGCACCTCCTTCGCAAAGCGCAAATGCCTCACACACTGCTCCTGGCTCAGGCCAAGGTAAGAGAATTGTTCTCGGGAGACCCTAGGTGGGTAAGGCCTCCTGCTGAGAGCTTTCCTCCCCCTCCTCTGCAAGCAACTTGTCCTCCTCTTCGTTGCCTCTGCTCCATCTTCCTGTCATGTTGCAGGCCAAGGAGGATGACAACTAGATCACCCATGACTGGGAGCAAGTGGTCTGACCAGAACCCTTGAAATCAGAAGCAAGGCCTTCTCCACTGGCAGCACCAATTCCTGTTACCTCACCAACTTTAAACAACTCTAGAAAGCTCCAAACACAAACTTACCCAGAACCAGTAGAAATTAATCAGCAACTAACCTGAGAGTGGTTGATGATCCCTTTAAATATCGCTGGTAGGTTGTCCTTACTGCTGCTGAACACTTGTTCAGCTGTGCAAGGTTAACACAGGGCGTTAGTTCCAGCATTGAGGACAAAAATGGCAGCGCTGGCATCAAATCAGTGTTGCACACGGATTGACATCATGATCTGCCTACTCTAGATACTTCTGGCGCACGCTCTCAGTGCTGACGCTAACGCCCTCACCAAAATGGCATCGGGTGTGGCATGTACCAGAAGTGTGCTTGTGGCGCGGATTATATTTTCGTCACAATACAGCACCTGTAGCGCCCAAAAGTCAGGCACTACGGAGTCAAATTTTTCGTCCCATTACTTTTCTACTTTGAGTATCTCCTCTTTATATATTTTTATCTTATCCAATATCGCTACTACCTCCTCCTTTACTGCTACATTGGCAGCATCCTCTTCTCCAATGTCTTCACCTTCGACAACCATTTTTTTACCCAAACACACGGAACAGCCATGGGGACCAAATTCGCACCCCAATACGCCAACATCTTCATGCACAAGTTCAAGCAAGACTTCTTCGCTGCACAGGACCTCCAACCAACGCTGTACACCAGATACATCGACGACATCTTCTTCCTTTGGACCCACGGCGAAGGATCACTGAAAGGACTACACGATAGCATCAACAGGTTCCAGCCCACCATCAAACTCACCATGGACTACTCCTCAGAATCGGTTTCATTCTTGGACACACGAATCTCCATCAAAGACGGACGCCTCAGCACTTCACTCTACCGCAAGCCCACGGACAACCTCACGATGCTCCACTTCTCCAGCTTCCACCCTAACCACGTTAAAGCCATCCCCTATGGACAAGCCCTGCGAATACACAGGATCTGCTCAGACGAGGAGGAACGCGATGGACACCTACGGACACTGAAAGACGCCCTCGTAAGAACGGGATATGACGCTCGACTCGTCGATCGACAGTTCCAACGGGCCACAGCGAAAAACCGCATAGACCTCCTCAGAAGACGAACACGGGACACAACCAACAGAGTACCCTACGTCGTCCAGTACTTCCCCGGAGCGGAAAAACTACGCCATGTTCTTCGCAGCCTTCAACATGTCATCGATGACGACGAACACCTTGCTAAGGCCATCCCCACGCACCCACTACTCGCCTTCAAGCAGCCGCCTAACCTCAAAAGTACCATCGTTCGCAGCAGATTACCCATCTTTCAGGAGAACAGCAACCAAGACACCACACAACCCTGCCACGGCAACCTTTGCAAGACATGCCAAATCATGGACACAGATACCATCATCACACGTGAGGACACTACCCACCAGGTACACGGTACATACTCATGTGACTCGGCCAACGTTGTCTACCTGATACGTTGCAGTAAAGGATGCTCCAGAGCATGGTACATCGGCGAGACCATGCAGACACTGAGACAACGTATGAACGGACACCGCGCAACAATCGCCAGGCAGGAGGGTTGCCTCCCAGTCGGGGAACACTTCAGCAGCCAGGGGCATTCAGCCTCGGATCTGCGGGTAAGCGTCCTCCAAGGCAGCCTTCGGGATACACGACAGCGCAAAATCATAGAGCAGAAACTGATAGCCAAGTTCCGCACTCATGAGGATGGCCTCAATCGCGATATCGGGTTCATGTCACGATACAGAACGTGACTTGACATCATGGCCGGTCTTCCCAGGTGTTTTTTTTTAAAAAGACTAACACAAGAAACCAACACAAATTGACAGGATATGCAGCCAGCAGGTGGTTTGACACGTTGGACCCCCTGGGACACATCTCATTGTCTTGGCTGTGCTCTTAGTGTGTCTTTGATGTAGGGAAATATTTGAATAGATTTTGTCTGTGTTTAAATTGTGAATTCTGGGAGATTCTCTCACTGCTAACTTACCTGAGGAAGGAGCGACAGCTCCGAAAGCTTGTAAAATTAAATAAATCTGTTGGACTATAACCTGGTGTTGTGCGACTTCTCATTTTTGTCCACCCCAGTCCAACGCCGGCATCTCCACATCATGTTCTCCAGTGAAGACAGATGTGAAGTATTTATTTATTAACTCGACCATATCCTCTGCCTCCAAAAGATCTCCTTTTTGTCCCTAATTGGCCCCTCCCTTCTTTTGACTACCCTTTTACTATTTATTTGTTTATAAAAGACTTTTGTGTTCCCTGCTAATCTATTCTCATGCTCTCTTTTTGTTCCTCATTCCACTTTTAGATCTCCTCTGTACTTTCTGTAGGTTTATTTTTTTGATAGGAATTGTCCAATAAAAGTAATAACTGTCATACTACAGAATAATGTGGATGGGGGCAAGTTTGAGAAACTTGGGTGTTAGTTCACCATATTTTATTTAATAGCAGTGAATAGAAATGTTAATGACTTCAGTTCTCATTGGCTGCTTTTGTTCGATCTTATTTTGTTAGTCTTACTGGCAGAAGCCTGGCCAATCAGGACTCATCCTCAATCATACCCATTTCAGGCTTTTCAAATAGTTGGGCAGCAAAGGACATTGATCGAGCTGCATTGTGGCAAACTGTAGGAAATTAAGCAGAGCAGCGAAGTTATTTAGCACAATTCACTGACATTTGCAGATTTTAAATGACTGAGTTATAGATCCATGGCAACTAGAACCATGTACTTGCTCTCACATTTAATCAACTTTGGAGATTTTAAATCAGGAACAAAAGAGTTCAAGTTTTAAGAACAGCAATGCTCGAGTAGCTCGTACTGAAAATTATATTTAAATTAATTACTTGGTTAATCTGACTTTCTTTGTACTTGTAATGATTTATCAAACATCCAGGTCTCAAGATTTTTTATTTATCACGAGGAATGATTCAAATATATAGCTGAGCAGTGCATTGGGGCTTTTCAACAGTTTACTCTTTTATTTAAAAAGTGCCCTTGACCCAGTACTGCTCAGCTGATTATGATGCTGAAGAGCTCAATGCTGTAAACTGTTTAAAAGCTTTTGGTACTAATGATTTATTCTCTTTTGCTCAACTCCCTCATCTCCCACCATGGTTTCTTTCATCAGTCTGCAATGCTGTTGGCTTTTTTCTTACAAACCTCACATTTCTTTATGGCCTTCTCTTGGTCTGCCAGGCCTGCATTTTCCCAGTACTTTGGGTTTTTTGTAGCTATAAGTGATCCCCATCAAATTTGTCCAGATGATCACATATGAATTTCCTTCAGGTTGGCTATCTTGGTGGAGAGCAATCTGATTGCAAATAATGTTCTACCAGGACACTGCTGGAGATCAGTCGCGAGGCAGTTGTTTTTTCTTGGATCTTACAAACTGTTGATTGTCCACAGCTTGATTGTGCCACCCTATTGAATACAGCATGAAAGAACATATGGCTAATAGCCACTATACAAGACTCTCAATATCTTTCACCATGAACAAACCCGAAACACTAATACGATAGCAAAATACTGCGGATGCTGGAAAATTGAAACAACAACAGAAAACGCTGGAAAAACTCCTAAACACATTCAGTCTGTCCAGCCATGCAATCTTAAATATTGACATTTAAACATGTGGAACTGTACAAACCCCAAACACATTCAGTCTGTCCAGCCATGCAATCTTAAATCTTGTGCCACTGAGATATTGTGATACGGGAACTGCGTTTCCCCAAAAGTGCTGCCTAGATACTATCAAGAACAAAGGCAAATAACAACTGAACTGAGAACTCTACCTGGATACATAGCATACTGAAACTGTTCAGTTGCTTCAACCACAAGATCATTTATGGATAAGGAAGACCATGCAGCCCATCTTAATTCATCAATCCAGAAAGACCCGACAATCCCCCCATTGCTGCATCTAATTATTTCTTAAGTGATTTCAGGGTTTTGCCTCCACCACTCCATCTGGAAGAAATTCCAAGCACTGATCACTTTCTGCATGTCCTAAATTTGTCCTTCTCCCACAGTTTAAAGTTGTATTCCAGATTAACCTTTTGCATTCCTTTAATGATCATTCATTAACGATCTAGATGTGGGTGTTGGGGAAATGATCTGCAAGTTTGCAGATGATACCGAGATATGTGCGAGAATCAGGACTGTAGAGTATGCTCGATTACTACAAGCAGATTTAGGTGCTCTGGAGGATTAGACCCGCGACTGGCAAATGACGTTTAACTTAGAAAAGAGCAGTATTATGCATGTGAGCAGAGCAAATTCAGGGAAAAGAAATAAAGCCAGTGGTAAAAGAAAAAGATCTGAGCATTCGAGTGTATGTTGGATAAGTCCTTTACAGATTCATAAAGCTAGAAACAGTAATATGTTTGATAATTCACTTTATTTATTGTTGAAAAACATTCATATTAAACACCCTAAACACCTACCCAGAGTAGCACACATTAGCCTCACATCTGAAACTTACCCGCGTGGATTTTAATGAGGAATCGCGAAGATCTCTTCTCCAAGCCTGTTCACGCCACCGGGTCTCAAAGGTAGCCAGTGGTGTGAAAGAGGTCTCTTTCTTACTAACTACGTAAAAACATAGCGTCTCTTTATATCATTTTCTTTATGGTCTTGTTCCTACTGGATGCCACACTATCCGATGTTTTATGACCACTCAGTTGTTCGAACTGATTGCCAAACAGAGATGAGAGGCCCCATGCCTTACCACACTGTTACTTCCTATCACTGCTTTCCCCTGAGCCCTCGCTTTGTTGTAAACAACCTTTGATGCATGCTCTTATAGCAACACATTATCTTTTATACTGCAGGAATCTCCTGCTACCTCCTGCTGTGATGAAAAGCCTGTGTTTTAAAAGGTTATGGGTTTCAATCTTAATAATTCTTTCAGCTCAATATTTCTCCACCTAGCTTATTTATTTATATGTGCCTATCTTTACAGTACAATGTCCTTGGTCCTGAAATTCATCCTTTTCTAATGTTATCTAACGCATCATTGAGGGGAAAAGACAGGCTTTTTGAGAATGCAATTAAACCAATTCTGTCTACATTACTGTTCTGTCTTTGTTATAAACAAAAGTAATGTAAAAACATATCAATATTCTTACATTTCCCACTACAAGGCTAGAAAAGACTCCTTTTTGTGGTCTTGTAAACTTATTTTCCTGTCAGAGCTAATATTTCTATCATATTTTCTCTTATCTTAACTTGTGTCAGGTTTTTTTTGAAAAACAACAAATAATTACTACGAGGACAATCAGCACAAATAGCTGAGCTACCAGCTACAGAGGCTGTTCTTACACAGAGATGGTATCTACTACCTCCCACCATTCATGGTTACCCAAGGTGGCAATAGACTGTTCAGTATTATCATTCGGCTGCCACATAACAATGATATTGTCCCTGAGAAATGCTGGTGCATTGCAATATAGATTGGAAACTCAAAAAAGAGGCGGAATTGGATGGCCAAAGTTTACAACTGCTCGTAAGGCTTCTATCTGGAGGGTTACATTTACTTGAATTTCTGTAATATTGTGGGCCCTAGCATGCACCAATATTTTATCCCCAAATTTAGTTATTTTGGTTGATGTAAGGCAAAATGTTGTTCGTCAAACCATACATATGGCGTCTAATGCATTACCTTCCTCTCTTCAAACATTAGTTCTCTTTCAGTTCCATCGATCAACATTACAGCCGCATAAGCAAGCACCACTTTTCCGGAACAGCAATAGGTATCTGGGGCTTTCCAGTCTCCCTCATTCCCTCTAACTAGTATCCTTGGATAGTTTACAAACTCCTTACGTATATCATCTTCCAACAAGTCTATCGAGTCCACTTTAAATACTTCCATCGGTCTTACATTGATAGATGACAATGGTATTGCTATTATCACAAGAATGTGTTCAAAATAATACCACTCTGCTTGCAAGCTTTCTGGCATAATACACCAGTTGCAATGGAATCTTTGCATCTTACACCAATCCATATTCTCATCTGATTTCCAGATTCTCATTTGTTTGCCCAATATAAAATTTGGTATCCAATTGTTTTCTGTATCATTTAACCCTTTTTGAATCTGATTTAAGTTGAAAAACCCTCTGTACATACTACTTTTGAGACCAGTTGTTCTTAATAATGTTTGTTGTTTTGATATAACAGCCCCTGTCTGCCTATCTATTCCTTTAAACAATTCCCTTAACTGCTTGTTTTATCATTTGCCCACATTCTCTGTCAATTTACCTCATTTTCTTCCCGAATTGCGCATAGTAAAATCATGCACCATTTCTTTTAACAGCGCATGATTAAATTTTACAAACATACAATTAAATAAATCGGAAGGCAAAGATATAAAAGAAAACTTCAACAGAATAGGAAAATTTCTGAATCGCAAATCACGATCAGTCCATTATTTGGTCCTTCTCCTTGCCTTGGATATTTTGCTAATTCAACTTGGTCCAATTTAGTGTTATTAAAATGGGATCTTGCCTTTTTCCTTCAACATGAGTCCGCAGTTCAAACAATTACCATAATTGATGAATGTTAATTTATTTGCCTTCCTGTCATCACCAGAAATATGAAAAATTTTAAGTTTTATTCTGCCAGATAAATATCAACCCGCCTTGCACCGCCAATTTGTCATTAATTAGAGAACTATTCAGATACTCCGGTACCTCCTTCCTGACTAGTCACAGCAAAATCCGTCAGAGCAGCAAGGAACATGCACGTCATCCTTTCAATCTAAAAATAAATAACTCTCCATACAGGTTAGAACTTAATCAGAAATGAACCAAATTTATGAACTGAAAACAAAAGGCCTTTCAGCCAATGTTCCCCGTAATTTTTTTTGGGTGCAGCCACTTTAAGGGGCTGCACGGTCCATTGACAGAATTTTAACATTGGAAAAGTTGGTCCCCGGTGCGGCTGTGCAACTTGAAGGGAACGTTGCTTTCAATGGTCGGTGACCCTGAAAGGGTTCAGTGGCAACGATTTGCTTTAACATTTCAGTCATCGGGGCAGCATAGATGTGTTTCGGCGGTCTTCTTTCATGACATGTCATCGCTTCAAAACTCAAAAGATGTTCGTTCAGTACTTTAGACACAGTGGGGGAGAAATTGGGCTCTGAAGCGACAAGCCTACTAAAATTCGAAAATGGCATCCGTGAAGCGTGCACACACTTCCGATGGGAATTGCGGCGGACGCCATATTTGTAAAGGGGTTTGCATGCGCAGACCTAATGACTGCTGGCAGCATGCAGAGCAGGCAGATCATGACGTCAATCAGTGTGCACTGCCATTTTCACCCTCCTTGTTCCAGCCTGCGTCCTCTCTTAACCTCGCACAGCTGAACACGATGCTAAATTGCATGAAGGGCCCCCCCCCCTACCAGTGCTATTTAAAGAGATCATTAACTACTTACAGGTTTGTTGCTGGATTATTTCTTCTAGCTGCTGGTGCAATTGTACGCATTTTTGGAGCTTTGCTATACTTGGCTAAAGTTGCAGTAGTCTACAGGGAGTGATCTAGCTCGTGCTAAAGTACTTTTTGGGTGATTTAAAAGCTTGTGCTGAAACCATTTGCTTCCAGACATGGGTGGCCTAGTAGGGCTTATTCAGGGAATTGAACATGAAGAGAGGCCACGCAGAGCAGGACAAGCTGCTAGAAGAGGGTGGAGGAAGAGGAGGGGCTCGCAGCAGGAGGTCATATCTGCAGAGGGTCTTTAGGGAGCAATTCTCTTACGTGAACTTCAGCGAGGACCAATGCTTGACGCATCTTCGCTTCACTAAAGAGGTCGTGACTGAAATCTGCCAACTGCTGCAGCCACAACTCCAACCTCAAAGCAGGGCAAGGATCACATTGCCCATGGCTATCAAGGTGACTGTGGCTCTTAACTTTTATGCAAAAGCTTCATCTCATTCCCTCTTGCCAGAGAGAAGCAGGCGGAGCGAGCACGAGGGTTTGCTCGGATTGCAGGTTTCCCCATGGTGCAGGGTGCCATTGACTGCAGCACATTGCTGTGCGTGTGCCTCATGTGAACTCTGCCATGTACGTGAACTGAAAGGGAACAGTTAGTCAGACACGACCTTCCCTTAACAAATCCATGCTGACTGTCCTTGATCAATCCGTGCCTTTCTAAATGATGATTAATACTGTTCCTCAGAATTTTTTCCAATAATCTGCCCACCACTGAGGTTAGGCTGACTGGCCTGTAATTACTCAGTCTATCCCTTACTCCCATTTTAAACAACGGTACAACATTAGCAGTCCTCCAGTACCATGCCTGTAGCCAGAAAGTATTGGAAAATGATGGCCAGAGCCTCCGCTATTTCCGCCCTTGCTTCTCTTAACAGCCTGGGATACATTTCATCCAGGCTTGACGATTTATCTACTTTCAAAGATGCTAAACCCCTTAATATTTCCTCTCTCATTATGTTTATCTCATCTAATATTTCACCCTCAACTACAATTTCTGCATTGTCCCGACTTTTGTGAAGACAGATGCAAAGTATTCATTAAGAGCCATACCCACATCTTCCACCTCCACACATAGGTTACCTTTTTGGTCTCTAATAGGCCCTGCTCTTTCCTTAGTTAACCTCTTGCTCTTTATGTATTTATAGAACATCTTTGGGTTTTCCTTGATTTTACTTGCAAATATTTTTTCATGCCCTCTCTTTGCTTTCCTAATTTCTGTTTTAATTTCACCCCTGCACTTTCTATACTCCTCTAGGTTTTCTGCAGTATTGAGCTCTTGGTATATGAAGTAACAACAACAACTTGTATTTATATAGTGCCTTTAAAATAATAATAAATTATCTTCCTTTTTTGCCTCATCCTACACTGTATGCTCCTTGACGTCCAGAGGACTCCAGATTTGGAAGTCTCACCTTTTTTCTTTGTGGGAACATATTTGCACTGAACCTTCACTATCTCCTCCTTGAATTCCTCCCATGGCTCTAACACTGATTTACCTCATGACTCCGGTCTGGAACCCATGCACATGCGCACAGCAGGCATACAATGAGAGCCATGCTGCCGCAAGAAATATTAGAGAGCACACCATTGGCATTGTCAAGCAACGTTTCCGCTGGCTGGACCACTCTGGAGGAGCCCTGCAGTACTCAGCTGAGCGGGTATCAAGATTTGTGGTAGTACGCTGCACAACCTTGCCATTATGAGGGAACAGCCCTTGCCACCACCTATCGGGGAGAAGCATGAGGAGGAGGAGGTACAGGAAGAGGAAGGGAGGCTGCAACGTAGACAGCTCCTTGTTGCCCAGACTCTGTGACTCACCAACAGTCCCGCACGCCTTACCTTTCCTCTATCACTGACAATCGCATCATCCTCTTTCCGACAACACAAAAATAGAAGCCGCCACAAAATACACATTCCAATCCAAATTTATAACTTAAATCATGCCATAATGCATACAAAAATGAACTAATCACCCTTGTACATTCCCTTAGTGTCTCTTCCATGTGCCCTTGCCTCGCCTAGTGCTCCTACGAAGTGCTTCCCCAGTGGTTGCAGCATGGCTGGTGGAAGGCTACTGACTTTCAGTGGGGGAGATCACAGATGGCCTTGCACGACGACCTTGAGCAGCTCTGGGCCTAGAAGACCCAGCTTCTTGGCCTGGGCTGCAGCAGCCTGGGCTTGCTGGCTGATCGGCAACAGGAAGAGCACTGTCGGAATGGCAGGGGTGGGAGCACGACTGCTGTCATTCACGAATGCTGTCATTTCCTGAAAGAGGACAGCAGGTTTGTACTCCATGGAGCCACTGCCACTCTCCTGGGGCGGCATCTCAACAATCCTAGTAATCTGTTGGAGAACAGATTGCTGGACTGCGGTGATGCCCTGAAAACCCCTTTGAACACTGGTATCCAGAGCCATGATGGCAGCAGTCTGAGCTTCCACTTCAGCACTCGCTCCTTTGGTGGATGCTGCTTGTGCTGCAATGGAAGCGGAGACATTGGCCATCAGACCACTGCATTATGGTTGGTTCCACAGGTGTGCTGATGGAGGTGACCACCTGTTTCATGTTGGAAAGGATGGGCTCCAAGCTCTGCGCATTGCCCTGTGCCAAGTTGGTGCAGCACTCCTCCATGCTCCTTGACCTTGTGTGCAGGCTTTTTGGCAGGGTTTCCAGTGCACCAAGTATTTGGATGTGTACATCCATCAGCCGCCTTCTGTAGCCTGGTCCATCGAAATCCTCATCCGAGTCCTCTGCAGCAGAACTGATGTGAGACCTCGCGCTTTGGCGAGCTGGCAGCTGTGCTATCCTTTTCCCCTCCCCTGGCTCTTGCGCACTTGTGCCCAGTGCCTCACCACATGCAGAACCTGCCTCTATCCTATCCTCTAAAATATGCGCTTGTGTCAGTCTTCCACTGACTGGCCAGTTTCCAGTTCCTGGGTATCTTAATTGAAAACGGGACAAGGGACAAGGGTTGGGTTGTGGTGAGGGGATAGAAGAAAGTAAGAAGTGCATGCTTACACCATCTGCAGCTCCTCAGTCAAAAGAGAGTGAGGGATGAGAGAGAAGTGGGATGAGAGAATGAGGATTAGGTATGCGGATCTTCCAGAAGTCCCTAGATTCTAGAAAGGTCCCCGTGGATTGGAAAATAGCAAATGTAACCCTGCTGCTCAAGAAAGGAGGGAGAGAAAACAGGAAACTATAGGTCAGTTATTCTGACCGGAGCAGTAGGGAAAATGCTAGAATCTATTAGTAAGGACGTGGTCAGGGCACTTGGAAAATCATAATATGATTAGGCAGAGTCAACACCATTTTATGAAAGTGAAATCGTGTTGACAAATCTATTAGAGTTTTTTTAGGGTGTAACAAGCAGGGTAGATGAGGGGGAACTAGTGGATGTAATAAGGTGCAATTCAAGAGGTTGTTACACAAGATTAGGGCTCATGGGATTAGGGGTAATACATTAGCATGGATTGAGGATTGGTTAACGGATAGAAAACAGAGAGTAGAAATAAACGGGTCATTTTCGGGATGGCATGGTGTAACTAGTGGAGTGCCGTAAGATCAGTGCTTGGGCCTTAGCTATATTTAGATGAGGGGACTGAGTGTAATATATCCAAGTTTGCTAACGATACAAAGCTAGGTGGGAAAGTAAGCTGTGAGGACAACATAAAGAGGCTGCAAAGGCATATAGACTGGTTAAGTGATTGGGCAAGAAGATGGAGTATAATGTGGGGAAGTGTGAAATGAGCCACTTTGGTAGGAAGAATAGAATATTTTTTAAAAGGTGAGAGACTAGTAAATGTTGGTATTCAGAAGGATTTGGGTGTCTTTGTACACGAATCACAGAAAGTTAACGTGCAGGTACAGCAAGCAATTCGGAAGGCAAATGGTATGTTAGCCTTTATTGCAAGGGGGTTGGAATACAAGAGTAAGGAAACCTTGCTGCAATTATATAGGGCTTTGGTGAGACCACACCTAGAGGACTGTGTACAGTTTTGGTCTCATTACCTAAGTAAGGATATACTTGCCTTAGAGGCAGTGCAACAAAGGTGTATTGATTGATTCCTTGGATGAGAAGGCTGTCCTATGGGAGGTTGAGTAGAATGGGTTTACATTCTCTCGAGTTTAGATGAATGAGAGGTGATCTCATTGAAACGTATAAAATTCTTAGAGGGCTTGACAGGGTAGATGCTGAGAGGTTTCTCCTGGCTAGAGAGTCAAGAACTAGCGGTCATAGTCTCAGGATAAGGGGTTGGCCATTTAGGACTGAGATGAGGAGATATCTCTTCACTCAGAGGGTTCTGAATCTTTGGAATTTTCTACCCCACAGGGTTGTCCATGAGTATATTCAAGACTGAGGTCGACTGATATTTGGGTACTATCAAGGGATATGGGGATAGGGCAGGAAAGTGAAGTTGATGTAGAAGTTCAACCATGATCTTATTGAATGGCAGAGCAGGCTCGAGGGGCCATATGGCCTACTCCTGCTCGTATTTCTTATGTTCTTACCCTCATCATCAATCACTTCAGCCCCGCCTCTGGCCACGGCCTCAGCAATGCCCCTTCCCATGATGGCCAGCACTGTCTCCTCCATGGCGCTTGTCCCCCTCCAGTTAAATCCTGCTGCATCCTGTTATGTGCCGCCTTCTCCTGCAAGAAAGAGGGAAGTATGTCAGTGAGTGTCGTGCAATATGTTCCGGTGATGTGGCTGTCACGTTTGAATGACAGAGTGTGTGAGTTGTGAGATGTGGATGTGAGGCTTACAACGGTGCTAAGTGTGTGATCATGAGGTAAAGCATATAAATGTTAGGATTGAGTCCTGATTGAGAGAGACTGTTGGTAGGTGGGTGATGGGGGTGTAGTGAATTGAGCAGTGGATGAGGCTAGTGGTGCAGTTGGTAGGATATGGCATTTGAGGATGAATTCACTCACCTTGACAACTCGGGTGAGGTCACTGAATTTCTTCCTGCACTGCATCCATGTTCTTGGAGCAACACTCCTGGCATGACCTCACTCAAAAGGCCAGAATAGGCGGAGCGCAGAGGTCTAGGGGGATTATAGGGCTGGAGGAGATTATAGAGATAGGGAGGGGCGAGGCCATGGAGAGATTTGAAAACAAGGATGAGGATTTTAAAATCGAGACATTGCTTAACTGAGAGCCAATGTAGGTCAGCAAGCACAGGGGAGATGGATGAGCGGGACTTGGTGTGAGTTAGCACACGGACGGCAGAGTTTTGGATGACCTCAAGTTTATGGAGGGTAGAACTAGGGAGGCCGGCCAGCAGTGTGTTGGAATAGTCAAGTCTAGAGGTGATAAAGGCATGGTTGAGTGTTTCAGCAGCAGATAAGTTGAGGTAAGGGCAGAGACGGGCGATATTACAAAGGTGGAAATGGGCGGTGTAATGTATTATCATATGGTTTGTCACATGGTTTAGTATGAGCATGCTCAGTTCGCTCTGGCCAGTAAAACAAGATTGAGAGGTCGCACAACACCAGGTTATAGTCCAACAGTTTTATTTGAAATCACAAGCTTTCGGAGCTATCGATTTGCTCCTTCCTCAGGTGAAGTAAATTAGATACAGAATCTCCAAAGCATATATAGATGGAAAACAAAGCATGTGTATTTTACAATTGCAGACCAATAAATTAAATCATCCTGACTATCTGCCGAGGTGTGATAAAGTTAATTAAGTCAGCCAGGAAGGTACCACATCAAAGACATAGCAAGATACAACTGAGACAATGAGGTGTAGTCGCAGGGGTTCTAACGTGTCAAAAGCTGCCGTCTGATGTAAAACGAAAAGCTTTAACATTTTTTTACTTTTTTACTGGGAAAATTTTTACTTTTTTACTGGGAATCACATCTGTGAACAAGCTAACGACGACTCGAGTCCGGATCACGTCATGTATCGTGACATAAACCCAAGATCCCGATTGAGACCGTCTTCATGAGTGCGGAACTTGGCTATCAGTTTCTGCTCGATGATTTTGCGTTGTCGTGTGTTTCTAAGGTTGCCTTGGAGAACGCTTACCCGCAGATCCGAGGCTGAATGTCCTTGACTGCTGAAGTGTTCCCCGACTGGGAGGTAACAATCCTGCCTGGCGATTGTTGCGCGGTGCTCGTTCATACGTTGTCTCAGTGTCTGCATGGTCTCGCCGATGTACCATGCCGCGGTGCATTCTTTCCTGCAACGTATGAGGTAGACAACGTTGGCCGAGTCACATGAGTATGTACCATGTACCTGGTGGGTAGTGTCCTCACGTGTGATGGTGGTATCTGTGTTGATGATCTGGCATGTCTTGCAGAGTTTGCCATGGCAGGGTTGTGTGGTGTCGTGGTCGCTGTTATCCTGAAAGCTGGGTAATTTGCTGCGAACGATGGTACTTCTGAGGTTAGGCGGCTGTTTGAAGGCAAGTAGTGGAGGCGTGGGGATGGCCTTAGCGAGGTGCTTGTCGTCATCGATGACATGTTGAAGGCTGCGAAGAACATGGCGTAGTTTCTCCGCTCCGGGGAAGTACTGGACGACGTAGGGTACCCTGTTGGTTGTGTCCCGTGTTTGCCTTCTGAGGAGGTCTATGCGATTTTTCGCTGTGGCCCGTCGGAACTGTCGATCGATGAGTCGAGCGTCATATCCCGTTCTTACGAGGGCGTTTTTCAGCGTCCGTAGGTGTCCATCGCGTTCCTCCTCGTCTGAGCAGATCCTGTGTATTCGCAGGGCTTGTCCATAGGGGATGGCTTCTTTAACATGGTTAGGGTGGAAGCTGGAGAAGTGGAGCATCGTGAGGTTGTCCGTGGGCTTGCGGTAGAGTGAAGTGCTGAGGTGTCCGTCTTTGATGGAGATTCGTGTGTCCAGGAATGAGACTGATTCTGAGGAGTAGTCCATGGTGAGTTTGATGGTGGGATGGAACATGTTTATGTTATCGTGTAGTCTTTTCAGTGATCCTTCGCCATGGGTCCAAAGGAAGAAAATGTCGTCGATGTATCTGGTATACAGCGTTGGCTGGAGGTCCTGTGCAGCGAAGAAGTCTTGCTCGAACTTGTGCATGAAGATGTTGGCGTATTGGGGTGCGAATTTGGTCCCCATGGCTGTTCCGTGTGTTTGGGTAAAAAAATGGTTGTCGAAGGTGAAGACATTGTGGTCAAGGATGAAGCGGATGAGTTGTAGGATGGCGTCTGGAGATTGGCTGTTGTTGATGTTGAGTACTGAGGCTGTTGCAGCGATGCCGTCATCGTGGGGGATACTGGTGTAGAGTGCCGATATGTCCATCGTGGCAAGGAGTGTTCCTGGTTCAACTGGTCCGTGGGTGCTGAGTTTCTGTAAGAAGTCTGTAGTGTCGCGACAGAAGCTGGGGGTTCCCTGTACGATGGGTTTCAGAATGCCCTCGACGTATCCAGAGAGGTTCTCACACAGGGTTCCATTGCCTGATACGATAGGACGTCCGGGTGTGTTGGCTTTGTGTATCTTTGGGAGGCAGTAGAAGTCTCCCACGCGGGGATTACGTGGGATGAGAGCGCGTAGGATGTTTTGAAGGTCTGGATCTCAAACAAGCACAGGACTAGCAACTCATCGTGTCTCTGTCCTTCATTTGTTCTACCCAATATATTTCATTTTGGCGACGAGAATTGGATCCAAAAGCCATTTTTAGGGATCATGGAAGGACACAGTGTTCAACCATCGAGTGGAAAAGTTTAAGGTGAACTTGTGACACCTAAACTGAATTTTTGCGATGTTTTACTGTTAATGCTGATGCAGAATCGTCTGTGCTTCGCCTTCGTGTGTATGTATACACAGCAACAGCGGTGTTGATTCTCACAGGTACACAGGTAGCGTGCTGAGTCACTGTTCGACGGGATCGGGACAATCATGACTGCGCCTACGGGATTTACCGGAAGCCTCGGCATGAATGACCGAGCTCGCGAACCATTCAGTTCTTACATTGAGCGGATGAAGATTTTTTTTAAGGCCAATAACATTATCGAGACCGAAGGTGCAGATGAGAATGTTCAAGCTCAAAATAAAGTAATTTGTGAACAGAAAGAGCAATTTTTCTAATGGAGATCAGGCCAGATGTTTTTGGTTTCTGGTACCAAACTTATAGCTCTCTACTATTTCTAACGGCTTTGGGTCAAAATGGTCCTCGAGTTTCTCGACAATGTTTTCAAATGACGCATCCTTCGCTTTCTCCTGCGCGAGACTTCTCTTACAAGCGTCGTAAGCTTCCCGTTGCACTTTCATCCACTTCCACTGGACATCCTTCTTGAGAAGCTCATGTAATGGAGCTAACATGGTCACTAAATCAGGTAAGAAACGTGCATAGTACTGGACCATTCCAAGGAAAGATCTTAACGCCGTGTCAATACATATCTCAATGGCCCAGAAATTAAACAGTGAGGGTTCCCGCGGGGGTAAGGATTCCCCGCGATATCGCACTCCGCGCCTACCTTTTTGCTCCGGGTCCACACGAACTTTAGTTTCAAAGCCTCTCCCACATGCAACCGTGCAGTGTGTGCGTGTCCCAGAGGCGCAATTAGTTCGTGCGAGCTCTGGGATCACGTGATTCAGTTAGAGCCAATGGCAGCACACCATCTTTCATTCATAGTTTTCACAGGAAGACCTGTCAAAGCTATGAATACTACACCCCCCAAAAAGAACAGCTAAACCTCAATTAAATTTAAAAAAAAGCCATCACATTAATAAAATAAGTATAGTTAAATAAATTAACCACTTTAAACAAAAAATTAAATTTTTGAAAAAATTTAAAATCTTTTTAAAAGTTATAAAAATAAACTTACCTTTCTTTAAAGTCTCTAAAAAAGATAAACCTGTTGAAACAAATTTAAAATAACACTTAATTAACTACTTACCTTGTTAAAAGGGGGTCCTATGCCTGCTTTCTTTGTGTGTAAAATCTTCACCACTTACCTGCGCGTTCAAAGCTGGAAAAAAAACTAAGTGCACTGCGTGCGCACAACCTGTAGCACGCACGCGGTTCACTTAGGAACCGCCCCCTTTTGAATTCACGAAGTGCCGGTTTCCCGCGCATGCACAGTGCATGCAGGAAACCGGCAATTCGGGATCTAATACGCGAGAGTACACAGTGCGTAGTCTCGCGTATTAGGTCTAATTTTTGGGCCTATATATTGCTCATTGATCAAAAGTTTTGTACGGAAGGCTTTCTCACAACTGCAAGTGTTGCCACTAGTGGCAAAGATTCTGTAGATGTCTAGTTCTTCAACATCAGGTGTGTTCACTTCAATATTGTGAATTCCTTCCTTTTGTTGTGAGAGCAGTTCAATGAATTATCACTGCAATGGAAATCACTCACCACAAACCTGCCAATACAGAAATGTGAAGTGTTTTCACTGCCAGAAGCAAGACCATATTTCAACAGCTTGCAGAGCTAGATCTCCAGCAGGAAGAAAGAACCATTCTGGTGGCAATGCAAAGCAGCGACAACAAAAGGAAGGAATTCACAATATTGAAGTGAACACACCTGATGTTGAAGAACTAGACATCGACAGAATCTTTGCCACGAGTGGCAACACTTGCAGTTGTGAGAAAGCCTTCCGTACAAAACTTTTGATTAATGAGCAATATATTGATATATGTATTGACACGGCGTTAAGATCTTTCCTTGGAATGGTCCAGTACTATGCACGTTTCTTACCTGATTTAGTGACCATGTTAGCTCCATTACATGAGCTTCTCAAGAAGGATGTCCAGTGGAAGTGGATGAAAGTGCAACAGGAAGCTTACGACGCTTGTAAGAGAAGTCTCTCCAGCGATGCTCTACTTGTGCACTACGACACAGAGCGTGAGCTTAAGTTAGCGTGTGATGCTTCCAGCTATGGTGTGGGAGCTGTCATAAGCCACGTAATGGATGACGGCTAAGAGAAACAAATTGTGTTCGCATCGCGAACACTCAAAATACAGCGAAATAAACTACGTGTAAATTGAAAAGGAAGCACTCGCCATAGTGTTTGGAATCAAGAAATTCCAACAGCTCGTGATCAGCAGAAAGTTTACCCTGATAACTGATCACAAACCACTCCGAGCAACATTGGGGCCCAAATCTGCCATCCCTGCAATGGCTGCATCAAGAATGCAACGTTGGGCAGTGTTGTTGTCACAATATGACGACATGATTGAATATCGCACTTCAAAGCAAAAAGCAATCGCAGATGCCTTGTCCAGGTTGCTACATGAAGACTCGTGTGTTGGAAGTAAAGGTGCGATTTTCACGCTAGGTGCAGTTGACAAAGCCTTTCCCGTGAATGCAACTGAGATTGCAGATGAGACTCAAAAGGAATCAGTACTGAAAACAGTGTATGAAAACACCTTGTATGGATGGACTGGTCAGTGTCCACATGGATTTATGAAAGGGAAATCGTGGCTGACAAACCTCCTGGAGTTTTTTGAGGATGTAACTGGTAGAATAGATAAGGGAGAACCAGTGGATATGGTGTATTTGGATTTTCAGAAGGCCTTTGATAAAGTCCCACATAAGAGGTTAGTGAGCAAAATTAAAGCACATGGGATTGGGGGTAATATACTGGTATGGATTGAAATTTGGTTAACAGACAGGAAACAGAGAGTAGGAATAAATGGGTCTTTTTCGGGATGGCAGGCGGTGACTAGTGGGGTACCGCAGGGATCAGTGCTTGGGCCCCATCTATTCACAATATATATCAATGATTTGGATGAGGGAACCAAATGTAATATTTCCAAGTTTGCTGATGATACGAAACTAGGTGGGATTGTGAGTTGTGAGGAGGATGCAAAGAGGCTTCAAGGCGATTTAAACAAGTTGAGCGAGTGGGCAGATGCAGTACAATGGGGATAAATGTGAAGTTATCCACTTTGGTAGGAAAAACAGAAAGGCAGAGTATTATTTAAATGGTGATAGATTGGGAAATGTTGATGTACAAAGGGACCTGGGTGTCCTTGTACACCAGTCACTGAAAGCAAACATGCAGGTGCAGCAAGCAGTTAGGAAGGCAAATGGTATGTTGGCCTCCATTGCAAGAGGATTTGAGTACAGGAGCAAGGATGTCTTACTACAATTATACAGGGCCTTGGTGAGACCACACCTGGAGTACTGTGTGCAGTTTTGGTCTCCTTACCTAAGAAAGGATATACTTGCCATAGAGAGAGTGCAGCGAAGGTTCACCAGACTGATTCCTGGGATGGCAGGACTGTTGTATGAGGAGAGATTGGGTCGACTAGGCCTGTATTCACTAGAGTTTAGAAGAATGAGAGGGGATCTCATTGAAACATATAAAATTCTGACAGGGCTGGACAGACTGGATGCAGGGAGGACGTTTCCTCTGGCTGGGGGGGGGGGGTCTGGAACGAGGGGTCATAGTCTCAGGATACGGGGTAGGACATTTAGGACTGAGATGAGGAGAAACTTCTTCACTCAGAGGGTGGTGAATCTGTGGAATTCTCTACCACAGAAGGCTGTGGAGGCCAAGTCACTGAATATATTTAAGAAGGAGGTAGATAGATTTCTAGACACAAAAGGCATCAAGGGGTATGGGGAGAGAGCGGGAATATGGGATTGAGATAGAGGATCAGCCATGATCATATTGAATAGCGGAGCAGGCTCGAAGGGCCGAATGGCCTACTCCTGCTCCTATTTTTCTATGATTTAGTAAGTCAGTAGCTGCAGAGATGTCATGAAGAATTGTAGGCCAAAGGGTAGATAATTGGGAATTAGAAAGTGCAGTGGTAAGGGACTTGAGGGAGAGTTTTTTCCAGGGACAGATACGAAAAGAAGTGGGTTTAGGAAGGGGAAGGGGAATATGGGTAGAGAGTGATATAAGGAAATGGTCGAAGATTGCCTTATCGGTGATGGTTACTGTCGTAAGAATGAGCCTTACGCGTGGTGAACTTAAAGTAAGCTTTAATCAACTAAAAAGGTGCTACATACAAAAGAGGTCTTACTCTATGCCTCTCCAGGATCCAACTGATCAGTCCAGTATTTATCCTGGACTAATCACAGGAAGTGATGCAATAAAGTTCGAGTCACAGGAAGCTGTATTGTGTTACCACATTCTCCCCCCCAAAAAGATTAGGAGGCCGGGATGAAGTTCGAGTCACAGGAAGCTGTATTGTGTTACCACATTCTCCCTCCATTTCATAGCCGCTGGACGAGGGAGAGCCGCACCCGTTTGGGTTCTCGTAGCGGTAGAGGGCCCCTAGCCCGTTTACCCGACGCGGGCCGTGGACCAGAGTCCGAGTGATCCAGTCCGCTCTGTGAGGGGTCAGGACGATCCTGACTGTGTACTGGTGCCCGAACGGGTGTCGGGCAGGGCTGTGGCAGATCCGTTTCCGAGCGTACGGTACAGGGTGGATCGTGGCTGCGCGTGCGAGCCCCGACGGGCTCATAGTCAGTCTGCCCCAGGTCGGCATGCTGGAGTGAGGGACCAGCCGGCGTCAGATCCAGATCGTGATGAGAGGCACCTGGCGAGCCCAGAGATGTGCCTGGTACAATATCATCCCCTGGTGTCCCTCTATGTTTCGGCGGGCAGGGAGCCAGATCCCGCAATGACACGGTAGATTCCCGACCGTCAGGATACCGAATATAGGCGTAGGTAGGGTTGACGTCAGTGAGCTCAACCTCATCTACCGGGGGTCATTCTTAGACGCCTGGACATATCTTCGGAGTAGCACTGGTCCCGGTGCAGTCAGCCACGACGGGAGAGATATCCCATAGGATGAGCGACGCTGAAATCGGAAGAACCGTTCATGAGGCGTCGTGTTTGTGGCAGTCGAAAGGAGGGACCGTGTGGAGTGTAATGCGTCTGGAAGTACTGCTTCCCATTGCTGGTTGGGTAGGCCCCGAGATCTCATTCCAGATGATAGCGTTAAAACGCTCGACTTGCCCATTCCCGACCGGATGATAAGGCGTCGTTTTGCTGGCAGCAATACCCCGTTCCGAGAGATAGGCCTTGAGTTCTCCTGACATAAAAGAAGGGCCCCGATCCGAATGAACATAGGATGCCATGCCACAGAAAGCAAATACCTGCTCAAGGCAGCTGATAACCGTGGTCATCAGCATATTGGGGCAGGGAAAGGCAAACGGAAAACGGGAATACTCATCGACCATGGTCAATAGATAAGTGTTGCGAGTTGAAGAGGGCAACGGCCCCTTAAAATCGATGCTAAGCCGTTGCATTGGCTGGGTCGCACGTATGAGTATACCACCTGAGGGGCGGAAAAACCGAGGTTTCAATTCCGCACAGACTCTGCAGTCCGAGCACATCTTCTTTACATCCCTGGTAGAGAATGGGAGATTTCGGGACCGCACGAAGTGTAGCATGCGAGTAACGCCCGGATGACACAACCCATCATGGATGTCTACGAGCGTAGAGGGTGCCATGGCGGAGCAGAATGCTCGTGTGAGGGTATCCGGAGCCACATTCTCCTTGCCAGGTCGATAGTGGATGGTGTAACCAAAAGAGGCCAATTCCAGCCGCCAAAGCTGGATTTTATTATTTTTAATTTTGGTCCGTTTTCGATTATCGAGCATGAAGGCGACCGATCGCTGGTCCGTGATTAAGGTAAAGTGCTGGCGAGCTAGGAGATGACTCCACTTCCGTACTGCCTCTATGATGGCTGTAGCTTCTTTCTCGACTGGAGGATAATGTAGCTCAGCCCCTTGAAAAGTCCTAGACAAAAATGCCACCGGACGACCTTCCTGATTCAGAGTGGCCGAGATCGCCACCTCCGAGGCATCACACTCAACGACAAAAGGAAGACTCTCATCGATGGAGTGAAGAGCCGCTTTCTCCAACTGTTTTTTCAGGAGGTTAAAGGCTGCAACAGCCGCTGTGTCTAGTGGGAATGTGCTGGCCTTCAGTAGAGGTTGGATTCGGTCCGAGAAGTTAGGAATCCATTTATCATAGTATGCAAACAGGCCGAGGGCCCGGCGCAAGGAGGCCGGATTCTTAGGTGGCGGGAGTTCTTGGAGTGGGCGAAGCCTTTCAGGGTCAGGTTTAATGATGCCATTACCCACACAATAGCCAAGGATGTTGATGGTTGGTTGTGACTCAATGGATTTAGCCGCATTTAATGTCAAATTACGGTGCTGGAGTGCGTCCCAAAATCGTTGGAGATTGGCGTCATGTTCCCGCTGATTGCGACCTGCGACAGTAATATTGTCCAGATAAGGAAACGTATCCTTCAAGTCTTCCTGTTTGACCAGGTCATCCATTGCTCGCTGGAAGACAGCCACTCCATTAGTGACCCCAAAGGGGAGGCGACAAAATTGATACAGCCGTCCATTGGCTTCAAAAGCCGTATACTGCTTGTCTGAGACCTTCAAGGGTACCTGATGATAGGCACTTTTCAGATCATATGTTGAGAACACCGTGTACTCAGCCAGTTTGTTAACCATATCATCGATGCGCGGCAATGGGTATGCGTCCAAGTCCGTATATTGATTGATGGTCTGTGAATAGTCAATGCACAGCCGTTTCTTGTGAGGTTGTAGAGGGTTCTTAACAATAACAACCTGGGCGCGCCATGGCGACGAACAAGGCTCGATGATATCCTCTGCTAAAAGCCGAGAAATCTCAGCCGCAATAAAAGACTGGTCTTCCTGACTGAAAAGTCGTGACTTTGTTATAATCGGTTTGCATCGAGGAGGGATACTGGTAAACAGTGAGGGTTCATCCAGTGAAGCTGCTGACAATGCACAGAACGGTAATCGAGGTAGTATATTAGAAATAGTGAGTTCAGGTTTGGATCCGCCGAACTCAATGGTGAGCTTCTTATGCTGCTTTTGAAAATCCAGCCCTAAGATAAGATCACTACATAAGTCCTTGAGCACCGAAAGCCGGGTGGAGGGATACCTGCGACCATTAAGTGTTATTTCAACCATACAAAAGCCAGAAATTCTGGTATTAAGTGATGACTGAGCCATCGCAACTGCCTGGTCCGATGGGAAAACATGTAGCTTTAACTCTGCAACAATCTGTTCCCTAATGAAACTATCAGTGCTACCTGAGTCAATTAAGGCATCTAAAGTATGTCAATTAATTGATGCTTTTGTAGCTGCATGGAATAGGTTCTGAGGACAAGCAGCTGTAATTGGTGTTGTTGCACAAAGAGTGGCTGAAACTCTAGGTGTGTTTCTTCGAGAGGAAGCACGATAGATTTTAGCCGGAACATCTTGATAGGCCCTTACCGGGGCAGTTCGGTAGGACTTAGCTTGATAAGCCCTCGTAGAGGCTCTTGATAGGCAAACCTTTGCAAAATGACCCTTTTTGTTGCAATGACTGCAGAACGCATTGCGAGCAGGGCAGAATTTCCGAGGGTGGAACTCATCACCACAAAAGAAGCATTTCTTAGATTGCCAAGAGGCTGCCACAGTGGGGTCATCATCCTCTTCATCAGTGAAGTCATCAGATTGATCGTCAGGATAAAGACCTCCCTAATAGAGTTCACCTGTGGCCTCTTAAATTGCCTGACTGTAGTTAAGGCAGTTGATCGAGGTCTGGGCACTGTATAAAGGTCTGCATTTCTTTTTGCCAGATCTAGAGAGCAAGCCATGTCATAAGCTCTCTGAAGCTCAAGTGTCTTACTTTCCAGTAGACGCTGGCGTATAAATGGGGAGGCAAGCCCGCAGATGAAAGCATCACGGATCATTTCTTCACGGTACAGCTCAGCTGAGACCACCTTAAAGTTACAGTCCATACTAAGTCTGCGAAGCTCTTGGAGGAATTTATCAATGGATTCCTCCGGCCCTTGTTGGGCTGTAGCTAGTAGATGTCTGGCATAGACCTCATTCGGTGTCTTAGTATATAGTCTCTTAAGCGTCCGAATTGCCTCCTCGTAACTGTCCCATTCCTCCACATACTGAAATACATTCGGGGTGACACAGTTGATGAGTATCCGCAACTTTGAGTTATCATCAGCCTTGCAATATTCAAGAAAATTTTCAAATGTGCGATACCAGTATTTCCACACCTTACCGGCTGCTGGGGTGTTTGGGTCCAAGTCAAGACGCGATGGTTTAAGGATGTTTTCCATGATGGGTGATTCCCTGGATCCTTAGTTCCGAGTTCGTCCAAAAAGTTTGAGTGCGAAGTTTTCCAAAGTTGATTAAATTGTCGTAAGAATGAGCCTTACGCGTGGTGAACTTAAAGTAAGCTTTAATCAACTAAAAAGGTGCTACATACAAAAGAGGTCTTACTCTATGCCTCTCCAGGATCCAACTGATCAGTCCAGTATTTATCCTGGACTAATCACAGGAAGTGATGCAATAAAGTTCGAGTCACAGGAAGCTGTATTGTGTTACCACAGTTACGAACGGGATAGCGAGGCCACGTGAGATGATAAGATCGAGGGGGTGGCTGTGTATATGGGTGGGGGGGGGGAGCCGACATGAAGGGAGAGACCAAGGGAGGAAAGGAGGGCAGTGAACTCAGAGGAGAGGGAGCCAGATGAGTTGAGATGGAGGTTGAAATCACCGAGGATGAGAAGTCGTTCAGTGCAGAGACAGAGGGAGGAAAGCAGAGAAGAAATCTCAGTGAGAAAATTGGTGTGGTATTTGGTGGGGGCGATACAAAATAAGGATTTTAAAAGAGAGACGTGAGGGGTGGAACAAGGTGAGATGCTCGAAGGAGGAGAAGTTGCCGGAGGAGTAGAGATTTAGATAAAAAGGGTTACACCACCACCACCACGGCAGTTTGGCGTGGAATATGGTGGATAGTATAGCCAGGTGGGGAAGCTTCATTAAGGGGAAAGGTGTCATCATGTCTCAACCATGTCTCCGTCAATACCATGATGTCAATTTTATTGTTCACAATAAGGTCATGGATGACAAGGCCCTTATTTACAAGTGAACGTACATTTTGAAGGGAAATGCGGAAAGGGGCGATGATACCTAATTTACTGGCATAGTCCAGGGGGGCAGAGCAGGGAGGGACAGGGAGGAGGTTGGCGAGATTAGCTCGCAGCAGGCGCTTAGGGCCAGGAGACGGTGAAATAGGGCGATTTGGGTTGCTGCTAGCTAGGAGGCAGCGATGAGTGCCTCGATGGGCCTGTCGAAGGATGCCAAGAGAGGCACAGAGGGAAGCTGTGCAATTATTTAGGAGGGAGTCAAGCCTTAAGCAGCAGCAGGACAGTTGCAAAGATGATGAGTAGTGGAGAATAGGGGTTAGTGAGGGTAGAGTACATAACGGCAGAGAAAGAAAAGGAGGCATGAAGGCTGGGGGAGGGTAATTAAGAAAGGAAAAAGAGAAAGTTAGAAGTGATGGAACTTGGGTCCGGAGCAGCAGCCAAAACTACAGAGGATTAAACTGCTTTTCGTTCTGTGAGACACTGCAGCATGAAATAGCAGAAAGCAGGACACACATTTAAAGGGACAGTACATGAAACACAAAAGAAATCTGTTAGACTTTTTCTTCAATCCTGTTCTTTCACAACAATTTTAATCTCTGATATTTGTTGTGGGTTTTCAATTTCTTTATCTCCCTAAATCTGTTATTACTTTTCGCATCTCCAACAAAGGAATTTTTATATAACTGCTTTACAGCCTCTGTTTGCTCCAAAAGGGCGAATACAAACTCCTCGACCTCCTGCCCAATTTCTTGACTCCCTCTCTGTTGAACAAAGGAAGGGGTGTAATGGCATAGAGTACACGAGGAAGGGGTTACTGAGGAACTCGTTGAAAGTCCTAGTAAATTTCTCGGTTGCTAAATCATTACAACTGTCTCTCTCACTCCTGCAACTGCCAAACCATCTTTACACCTCTCACATTGTCCCTTTTCTCTCTCTCGAAGTTTTGAGACGTTCTCTTTCTACAGAAATTTTAAATGCTTCTGAACAAGCTACTGCTGCTTGTTGGTCAACAATCTTATCGTTAAATTGGTGGATTTCCTTCTCTTGTGCTGCTATTTCTCACTGTTTCTGCTTATTTTCTTCTTCCGTTAACTCGTTCATGAAACATTTAATTCTGTGGAACAGGGCTTTGGCCACAGTAAACACTTCGTGTATTACACTGGTCTCAGCCTGTCCTTCCGGGAAACATCTTTCAACCGCTTACACTCTTTCCTAAAACCTTTATTTGTTGCAGACAGGGTTCTGACTACAGTAAATTATCCTGGTCTTACAGCAGACTTAGTCTCGTCCTGTTAGGTTTGCTCAAAAGATCCTTCTCGGGTATCTTCTCCAATAACTCTCTTGGGGCGGGGTGGGGGTCAGCTCCACCAGCATGCCATATGAGATACTGGTCTATGCACTCCTCTAATTTACTCATTGTCAAATATCTGAGAGGAACAATTTTATTGCTTCTACTGCTATATGGGTCTTATTAAATCAAAGTTGCCCCGTCATAAGAACATAAGAATTAGGAGCAGGAGTAGGCCATATGGCCCTTCGAGCCTGCTCCACCATTTAATAAGATCATGGATGATCTTCGACCTCAACTCCACTTTCCCACCTGATCCCCATATCCCTTGATTCCCCTAGAGTCCAAAAATCTATCTATCTCAGCCTTGAATAGACTCAACGACTCATCATCCACAGCCCTTTCGGGTAGGGAATTCCAAAGATTCACAACCATCTGAGTGAAGAAATTCCTCCTCATCTCAGTCTTAAATGGCCGACCCCTTATCCTGAAACTATGCCCCCTAGTTCTAGACTCTCCAGCTGGGGGAAACAATCTCACAGCATCTACCCTGTCAAACCCCTCAGAATCTTACATGTTTCAATTGGATTACCTCTCATTCTTCTAAACTCCAGACAGTATAGGCCCAATCTACTCAATCTCTCCTCATAGGACAACCCTCTCATCCCAGGAAACAATCTAGTGAATCTTTGTAGCACCACCTCTAAGGCATGTATGTCCTTTCTCAGATAAGGAGACCAAAACTGTGCACAGTACTCCAGGTGTGGTCTCATCAAAGCCCTGTGCAATTGTAGTAAGACTTCCTTACTCTTGTACTCCAACCCCCTTGCAATAAAGGCCAACATGCTATTTGCCTTCCTAATTGCTTGCTGTACCTGCATGCTAATTTTGTGTTTCCTGTATGAGGACACCTAAATCTCTCTGAACGCCAACATTTAATAGTTTCTCACCATTTAAAAGATATTGTTTTTCTATTCTTCCTACCAAAGTGAATAACCTCACATTTCTCCACATTATACTCCATCTGCCACCTTATTGCCCACTCACTTAACCTGTCTATATCCCTTTGCAGGCTCTTTGTGTCCTCCTCACAGCTTACTTTCCCACCTAGCTTTGTATCATCAGCAAACTTGGATACATTACACTCGGTCCCTTCATATAAGTCATTAATATAGATTGTAAATAGCTGAGGCCCAAGCACTGATCCTTGCGGCACCCCACTAGTTACAGCCTGCCAACCTGAAAATGACCCGTTTATCCCTCCTCTCTGTTTTTTGTCCATTAACCAATCCTCTAGCCATGCTAATATATCACCCCCAACCGCATGAGCCCTTATCTTGCGTAGCAACCTTTTATGTGGCACCTTATCGAATGCCTTTTAGAAATCCAAATATACTACATCCACTGGTTCCCCTTTATCTACCCTGCTAGTTACAGCCGCAAAAAAACTCTAATTAATTTGTTAAACACGATTTCCCTTTCATAAAACCCTAATTTGACGTTCAAACAACTATGAGTCTTAGCTCAGAGCTACCTCACCAAACTGTTGGATAAGTCCTTTATCCTTTAAACAGATTTATAAAGCTAGAAACAGTTAATATGTTTGATAATTCACTTCATTTATTATTGACAAAACATTAATCTTCAACACCCTAAACACCCATACAGAGTAGCGCACATCAGCCTCACATCTGAAACTTACTCACATGGATTTTAATGAGGAATCGCAAAGATGGCTTCTTCAAGTTTGTTAACCCCACCGGGTCTCAAAGGTAGCAAGAGGTCTCTTTTTTTCTTACTAAGTAAAAACATCACATCTCTTTATACCATTTTCTTTATGGTCTTCTTCCTGCTGGATGCCACACTATCTGATGTTTTATGACCGCCTAGTTGCTCAAACAGAAATGAGGCCCCATGCCTTTGCACACCATACTGTTACTTACTATCACTGCTTTTCCCCGAGCTATAGCTTTGTTGTAAACAACCTTTGATGCATGCTCTTCTAGCAACATATTGCCTTTTATATTGCATCAATCTCCTGCTATCCTCTGCTGTGATGAAAAGCCTGTGTTTTAAAAGGGTTATGTGTTTCAATCTTAATAATTCTTTAAGCGCAATATCTCTCCAACTAGCTTATTTATTTATATGTACCTATCTTTATAGTACAATGTCTTTGGTCCTGAAACTCACCCTTCTCTAATATTATTCGCATTATTGAGGGGAAAAGACAGGCTTTTCGAGAACACGATTTAAACCAATTCTGTCTACATTACTGTTCTGTCTTTGTTCGAAACAAAAGTAATGTAAAAACATATTGATATTCTTATAGTGCATAGATCTCTAAAGGTTCATCACTAATGCCATGAAGCTGTAGTGGCGCTGGTGGATTTAAAGGACAGTTAACTATAAAGCAAAGCATACTATTTTGTCATGAGTTAGAATATTGTGTTCAGTTTTGGTCTTCTCACATGGTTGGCGATATTGAGGCTTTGGAAAGGGTGCAGAGGAAGGCCACCAGATTAATTTACAGTGTAAAGCATCTTAGTTACCCAGATAGGCTCAGAGAGCTGGGTCCCTATGCTTCAGAGAACCGTAGACTTAGGGGTGATTTGATCGAGGTTTATAAGATGATGAAGGGATTAGGTTATGTTTGTGTAGACAAACTGTTTCAGCTAAATAGGATATGCAAGGACAAAACCAAGTTAGATGTTAGGAGGTTCTTCTTTTCCCAGAGAACAGTGATCCTGTGGAACAGGTTGCCGGCTCATGCGGTGAAAGCTGATTCGCCGAGTTCCTTTAAGTGAGAGCTGGACCTGTTTCTGGTTGGAGCAGAGATCACCTCGTACAAGAGGTAGATACCATGTAACATTAATCAAGGCCAAAGTGGTCTCCTGAACTAGTTTCGATCATTTAAGGAGGTTGGAGAGGAATTTTTCAGATTTTTATTTCCCTAACTGGCCTGGATTTTTATCTGGTTTTTTTTGTCTCTCTCAGGAGATTACATGGCTTCTGGGTGGGGTGGTGAGTGCGTGAATTGTGATGCAAAAAGCATCACAAATGTATGGAACAGACTGGATGAGGTATTTTCTCGTCCGTCATTTTTCATATGTTAACTACGATGGCTACCTCCCCAAGAATGTCCATTTCTAGACTTTTTTAGGTTGGCAAAGCTAGGCTACAACAATGCAGATCACACAAGTGCAGCTTTTGCAAAGTCCTTCCTGACCTGTCAAGGCAGGGAAAGCATCACTTTAAAACCCCAGTGCACCTCTCGATCACCATTCTTGAAGAGGCTTGTGCCTCACTGTTGTGCTCCTTTGTTGCTGTTTAAGCAACTCTCATGAGGGTCAACAACAACAACTTGTATTTATATAGTGCCTTTAATATAGCAAAATGCCCCAAGGTGCTTCACAAGAGCGTTATTAATCAAAATTTGATACCGAGCCACAGAAGGCGATATCAGGACAGATGAAAGAGGTAAGTTTTAAGGAGCTTCTTAATGGAAGAGAGAGAGGGAGAGAGAGTGAGGGTGGTTTAGGGAGGAAATTCTGGAACTTATGGCCTAGGCAGCTGAAAGCATGGCTGCCATTGGTGGAGCGATTAAAACCAGAGATGCGCAAGAGGCTAGAATTGGAGGAGCGCAAATATCTCGTAGGTTGTAGGGCTGGAAGAGGTTACAGAGATAGGGAGGGGCGAGGCCATGGAGGGATTTGAATACAAGGATGAGGATTTTAAAATTGAGGCGTTGCCAGGCAATGTAGGTCAGCGAGCATAGGGGTGAAAAAGTGCAACATCCCCACTGACACCTGGGAATCCCTGGCCCAAGACCGCACAAAGTGGAGGAGAAGCATCCGAGAAGGCGCCGAACACCTCGAGTCTCTTCACCGGGAGCAAGCGGAAACCAAGTGCAAACAGCGGAAGGAGCGCACGTCAACCCAAGCACCCCACCCATCCGCCCCTTCAACCACTGTCTGCCCCACCTGTGACAGAGACTGTAGGTCCCGCATTGGACTCATCAGTCACCTGAGAACTCATTTTTAATGTGGAAGCAAGTCATCCTCGGTTCCGAGGGACTGCCTAAGAAGAAGATAGGTGAACAGAATTTGGTGTCAGTTAAGATACGGGTAGCAGAGTTTTGGATGAGCACAAGTTTATGGAGGATTCGAAGATGGGAGGCCGGCCAGGAGAGCATTGGAATAGTCAAGCCTAGAGGTAACAAAGACATGGATGAGCAGATGCCGGGACGGAGTTGGGCGATGTTACGGAGGTGGAAGTAGGCAGTTTTAGTGATGGATTAGATATCTGGTCAGAAACTCATTTCAGGGTCAAACACAACACCAAGGTTATGAATGGTCTGGTTCAGCTTCAGACAGTTGCCAGGGAGAAGAAAGCAATCAGTGGCCAGGGAATGGAAGACAATGGCTTCCTTATATTTATTTGGAGGAAATTTCTGCTTATCTAATACTGGATGTTAGACAAGCATTGTGACAAATCAGAGACAGTTGGAGGGTCAAGAAATATGGTGGTGAGATAGAGCTGAATGTCATCAGCGTACATGTGGAACCTGACGTGTTTTCGGATGATGTTGCCGAGGGGCAGCATGTAGGTAAGAAATAGAAGGGGGCCAAAGATAGATCCTTGGGGGAGTTTTGCCCACTCACTTAATCTATCAATGTCTCCTTGTAATTTTATGCTCCCGTCTACACTACTTACTATGCCACCTATCTTTGTATCATCGACAAATTTGGATATATGGCTTTCTATTATGTTATCTAAGTCATTAATAAATATAGTGAATAGTTGAGGCCCCTGCACAGATCCTGTGGGACACCACTAGTCACATCCTTCCAATTTGAGTACTTACGCATTATACCTACTCTCTGTCTTCTACTGTCTAACCAATCTCCTAACTAGATCAATAATTTGTCTTCAATTCCATGAACTTTAATTTTAGCTAACAGTCTCTTATGTGGAACCTTCTGGAAGTCCATATAAACTACATCCATAGACATTCCCCTGTCTACTACTTTATAGTTACTTCCTGAAAAAATTCTATTAGGTTTGTTAAACATGGCTCTCTCTAATCAGCTCAAATTTCTCTAAGTGCTCAGTCACTTTGTCCTTAATTAAAGATTTGAATAAGTTCCCCACAACAGATGTTAGATCTATAATTTCCTGGTTTCTCGCTCTCACTTTGCTTAAATAAATGAAGTTGAATTTTCAATTTTCAGTCTAAAAGGGACAATTCCTGAATCGAGGGAGCTTTGAAAGATTATGGCTAAAGCATCTGCAATTTTCTCACCAACTTCCTTTAAAACCCTGGGGTGGAAACCATCAGGTTCTGGGGATTTGTCAGTTTTTAGTGCCATTATTTTTTCGAATACTATTTTCTTGCTGACTTTAGATTTAGTGAGTTCCAGTCTTTCATTCATTATTAGTTTCCCTGAAATGTCAGGTATATATCCTCTTCCTCTACTGTGAAGACTGACACAAAGGGCCATAATTTGCTGTCAATGATGATGAGACTAATGGTACTCGCCGTTATTAATGCACAAATGGTACAGCAACTTTAGGCAAGGGGCTGATGCACAATTAAACTCAATTATCCAAAAGTTGCTGTCCAATTTGCGCCACTCCGCTGTTAGCTTTGCGAAAACGGCATCTCACCGTCTGGCTCACCATTGAAACGCATTGAATGGCCTGAAGTTGCTGCATTTGCGCGGTAGATACGAACTAAACAGGCCACAGAAAGTTAAGTCTTGGCCCAAAAATTCGTGAGGAAGCCTTCGTGCGAGGGTAAGGCCTCCCCGCGATCTCTCACTGCGCGTTGGCTTTTTCAGTTCCAGCTCGCACGAACTTGATGTTCTGGACAGCTGCTGTGCTGGGCTTGCGTATCCCACCGGCGTAGTTAATTCGTGCGAGCTGTGGGATCACGTGACTCAGTTAGAGCCAATGGCAGCACACCATCTTCCATTCATAACTTTCACATAAGTGCTGTGAAAGCTATGAATACTATAGCCCCCCAAAAGAACCGCTAAACCTCAATTAAATTTTAAAAAAAACCATCACATTAATAAAATAAGTATAGTTAAATAAATTAAACATTTTAAATAAAAAATTAAATTTTTGAAAAAATTTAAAATCTTTTAAAAAGTTATAAAAATAAACTTACCTGTCTTTAAAGTCTCTAAAAAAGATATACCTGTTAAAAAAAATTCAAAATAATACTTAATTCACTACTTACCTTGTTAAAAGTGGGTCTTACTCCTCCTTTTTTTATGTGTAGAATCTTCCGTACTTACCTGCGCGTTGAAACCACTAAGTGCACTGCATGCGCGCAGCCTGTAGCGTGCACACGGTTCACCTAGGACCCGCCCCCTTTTCCATTCACCAAGTGCCGGTTTTCAGCACATGCGCAGTGCATGCAGAAAACCGGCAATTGGAGACAGAATACGCAAGAGTACGCAGTGCGTACTCTCATGTAGCGGCACTAATTTTTGGGCCCTTGTCTATTTCCATCTAAGTACCCTTTCAACAATGTGATGAGTGTTAATTACTGCCAAACAAACTCTCTGGCACTGAAAATTAACTCTTACAAGTGTGGAGTCTCATTCTTTCAGGTTTTAATTGTTGGAGATTTAAAAAATGTAAAATGTAAATTTTTAAAAACTTTTCCTTTCTGTCTCTTGTTCCAATCTTTTCCTTTCTTTATTTCTCTTTCTGTTTCTTATTTTCATTTGCAATATTACCCATATCTGTTTTTAAAGGGCCCATGTTACCTTTGACTACCCTTTTCCTTCTCTCATAATTGTAAAAAAGTGTGTGTGTTAATCTGGATATCCCTCGCAAGTTTCTTTTCGTATTCCTTTTTATAGCTCTTACTACCTTTTTTGTCTTTCTTTGCTGTTCTTTATAGCTACCCCAGTCCCCTGGATCTACACTATTCTTTGCACTTTTGTATGCTCTTTCCTATAGTTCATGTTATCTCTCACCTCTTTTGTCGACCATGGCTGTTTGATTTGGTCGGTAGATCTCTTGCCCCTTAGGGGTATATACTGGTCCTGTATTAAGCTAAATTATTTTTCGAACACCTCCCATTGTTCATCTGTAGTTTTACCTGATAACAGTTTTGACCAGTTTTCTGTCATCAGTCTCCATCTCATCCCGTTAAAGTTAGCCTTACCAAAATCTATAATCTTAGTAATTGTGTTATGTTTCTCGTTTTCAACCCTAACATTGAATTTGATCATATTATGATCACTGTTAGATAAATGTTCCCTTATTGTTAGATTATTAAATAAGTCTGGCTCATTGTTCATTACTAAATCTAGTATGGCCCGCCGTCGTATTTGTTCTAGAACATATTGCTCCAGAAAACTATCTGTATGCTCTGACTTGAGCTACTTTGCTCTTCCCAATCAATATCAAAATTAGTCTCCCATTAAAACAACTCTGCTTTTGCTACAAGCCTCGCTAATCAACGAATTATTGCATTCTGCCACTTCACTATTGCTTTCAGGAGGCCTGTAGACAATTCCTATTACAGTTTTAAGTCCTCTCTTATTCCTCAACTCTAACGATAAGAGTCTTTGCTAATTGCTTTTCCATACTTATATCCTTTCTTACTAATGTTGTAAAGGATGGCAACCTTGGGTGACATTACGCAAATCCCTCAGGCTGCTTGAAAGGATGGAGTGCCTCTAAAGTTCAGTGAGTGTGTGACTTTCATAGCCCCAGACAGGGCTTTGGGACATTTTACTACATTAAAGGCATTACATAAATGCAAGTTGTTGTTGTCTGGGCAGATGATTGTGGCTGCAGGTCAGCTCCCCTATTACCTCTTTGCTGAAGCTCACTCTACTAATACAGAGTCGCTCATTGAGGTCATCAAAGGACCTGTATATTCTGTGTGTGGGGGAGAGAGTGACAACTTAAAGGACGCCTCCTTTTAAAATACTGCGTCACTCTCCTTTCCTCCATCCTCTCCTGCTCCTTCTCCATGATAATTGCATACAAAGATATATTAATTGGGAATTCCATACCTACTGCCGTGAAGGACTTCCATCATATTTATATCAAAGTCCTGAATTACTTTTTTTGGGTAGGGCATGTTATTCATGTCTTGCCTTCTGACTACTTTGAGGAAGCAATCATTCAGAATATTTATTCAATTCATGCTGATCCTCAGTTTCAAACACATTTGCATTTTTTAACATTCTTACCTCTTCTCTGTCAACCCTCTTGTTCTTCTTCTTCTTCTTAGGCAGTCCCTCGGAATTGAGGATGACTTGCTTCCACACTAAAAATGGGTTCTCAGGTGACTGATGAGTCCAATGCGGGACCTACAGTCTCTGTCACAGGTGGGGCGGGTGGGTGGGGTGCCTGGGTTGACGTGCGCTCCTTCCGCTGTTTGCGCTTGGCTTCCGCTTGCTCCCGGCGAAGAGACTCAAGGTGTTCGGCGCCTTCCCGGATGCTTCTCCTCCACTTTGTGCAGTCTTGGGCTGGGGATTCCCAGGTGTCGGTGGGGATGTTGCACTTTTTCATGGAGGCTTTGAGGGTGTCCTTGAAGCGTTTCCTCTGCCCACCTGGGGCTCTCTTGCCGTGTCGGAGCTCTGAGTAGAGCGCTTGTTTTGGGAGTCTCGTATCGGGCATGCGGACGATGTGGCCCATCCATTGGAGCTGATCGAGCGTGGTCAAAGCTTCGATGCTGGGGATGTTGGCCTGAGCGAGAACATTGACGTTGGTGCACCTATCCTGCCAATGGATATGCAGGATCTTGCAGAGGCAGCGTTGCTATTGTAGTACTGAAAGAATTTTTTATGATTATGTTCCGCCTCTGTAGCTATGCTTTTTTCTAGGCCTCTTTTTGCCCCTCTGATGATTCTTTTGATGTGTTCTTGCATCTGTTGTGTTCTTGCATTCTATGTCTGTCTCAGTGAATCCCTTCTTCTTTCTCCCTGCAAGATTTGTAGAGGCCAATTTTCTTCTTTGTCACTTTTAATTTGCTTGTTAATCAATTTAGGGTCATGCTTCTTTAGTCTGAACTTTCCGATCTTAGGTATATAAGCTCTCTTGCTTGTTCAGGATTATTCCTTTAAAGGTATTCCATTTGTCTTCTAATGAAATGTTGATTAACATCCTCTTCCAATGTATTTGCTTTATGTCTTTTCTCATTTCTTTGAATATAGGCATCTTAAAGTTATATCTGTCTCCTGGTCTTTGGTAGATCTGAATCCTAGGTCAAGTTAAACTTGATGATTCTGTAGCCTCTGTGCTACAGGAGTGCTATGATTTCCATTTTCTGTATGTTGTCTGGGTCATTTATGAATACTAGGTCAAAATGAGCACAGTCTCTTGTGGCTTCCTTTGCACAATGGGGTTGATTTTGACTTTTGGGCAACTTTTGTTGGCCACCCGTTCCGGTGGTGAAGAGGCCTCTATGATTTTTGTGACCTCGGCCTCATTTAAATTTGACAGGCGAGCTGCGGGCACCAAACAGGTGTCTCAATACAACTCATTGGACCGAGGCCTCAAGATCGGGGTGGATCAGCTGCTAGCAAGGTAACTTGCCGGGGGGGGGCATCACGATCACGGAGGCCCAGATTATTTTTATGGGCCCCAGCGAAGCACTCAAATAACTCAACACTTAACTTTCCGAGCCTCTCCGGGTCCATCGCCTGTGGAACTGGTCAGAGTGTGCACGGCGCAGCTTCCAACCTAAAATGGTAATTAGGGCCCTACTTAGGCCCGGATTTCCATATTAAAAGGGGCCTATCGCTTGAAACAGACGGGCGGTTTGGACACCCGACAGTAGGCCCCTTTCAAAATGGAGCTGGCCGCATCACCAGTGTCAATGGGGCGGGAAGGCCACCGAGTAGCTTCCTTTGTTTCACATTTTGACTTTTAACAAAATTATTAGAAAGGCTATTTAAATTCTCAGTAATTTTCCCTGTTCTAGCTCTCAAGTGAAAAAGTAATTTTGAAAGCACATAAAATACAGGGGGGTAAAAATTCAGTTGGTTGCGCCTCCCGTTAGCGCCTTAAGAGGGCGCTAATGGGGCGCAAAGCCGCTAATGCCCGGGCGCAGCGATGTTTGCGCCGCTCGGGAACTTAACTAGAGATTGTGCGGCGGCGCTAAACTTTACCGCTGAGACCACCTGCGCGCGCAGATTGTGACGTCATTCCATGGTGCAACGCCCTTGTGGCGCCCCGGAGCGGAAATTGAGTGGCACCCCCTGCCTTACCGCCTGGCGCATCCAACGACCAGAAGACTGGAACGCTATCAATCGCTGTGGGGCTGGGGGGGGGGGGGGGCGCTATTTAAAGGGGGCCTCTTCCTGTCTTTTATTGTTGGTGGCATTTTTGAACTACGCATTCTGAGAGAGAGAGGGAGAGACTTCTGGAGAGATTCAACGTTGTGTGAAGGAGTTTTGGGTACTGAGCAGCACTTTGCAGGTTCATTTTGATTTGCCATTCCTTGTATCGATTTAGCAGAGACTGTGGGAGCTGCACTCTGAGCTCTTTGCCTGGTACTCTCCATTGTTCTTTCCAGCACATTTGATGTGCAAGTCTCTCCAGGCCGAGATTCAAGGCTGCAATGAACAGGATGTGGATGGAAAGCAAGATTAACCATCCCCTTTAAGAACTGGCCCGTGCCATTGTGTGTGTGTTCCATTGCTGACTGACATTACATGAGCTTCGCCAGCGCTCTGAGTTAGCGCCTCACTCCTTGGCCTTTGCGCCTTAAGACAGGTGTGCAGCGCCTGATTTAGCGCTCCACTCACCTCCCGGGGCGGTAAAAGTGAAGTTTCCAGTCAGTGCCGATAATTAGCGCCAGGCGCTAATATTTGCGTCCAGACGATATTTGCGCCCCAAATGGGGCGCGACCTAATTTTTCCCCCAGGGATTCTTAAGTGCTAGGATTATCACATATGCTCTGTGTTGTTATATGCTGCCCCCTAATGGCCTATTAATTCAATTTTGTGTTTTTTTCCACATTCAACACAAGCTCCCAAGTTTTACATTCTGTAGGTATATATTCAGGTGGTACATGTTTAATTATGCTAAGGGTTTACACTTTGGGTTTTTTCAACCCTTTTTAATAAAAATCAGGCTGGTTAGTTTCATATTTTTGTAATTTATCAAATCCCACGTATGTAGAATTCTTATATACATCAGTAGTGGGTCGCCCTTCTCCCAATCTGCGGAAAGGTTGGTCTCACTATTAAATTCGTGGGGACCATTTTTAAAGTGTCCTGGACAGATGCCTAAACCAAGCCATGGGCCTCAAATATATTAATGAGGGATCTAATGGCCGTTGAAAGACCCCTCTACAAAATTTGTTACTGATGAGCGGGGCAGGCGTTGGGCCTACTCCACTCAGGTTCTGTGGAGCCAGAAGGAGGAGTGCTCCCAATGGGTCCAGGTCCCGCCAACTTCCCGATCCAAACCCCCGCCCGAAACCTTTGGCCGCTGCCGGTGGCCAAAAATTCATTTTTCTTGTGGGGCGAGCGGCCTGTGGAGGCACGACAAACACCGGCACCTCGCCCCAAAGATGTAGACTGGACTCAATAACGGGCCCAGATTAATTTCTACATCGTAGAGTTTACAGCATAGAAGGCGGCCATTTGGCCTGTGTGTCTGTGCCGACTCTTTTCTAGAGCAAATAATGTATGATACAACGGCCCGGAATTTGTGATGATAATAACAGTGTGGCTATCAGCATCACTGTTATTATGAAGAGAATCGGACAGCAACTTCCGACATCCACATATCCACATTTAAACACGGAAATCTGGAAGTTGCTGTCTGAGATACCCCACTCCTCCACAGGGTGTGCTGTAACAGTCCTCGCCACTAGATTCGGCACTGAAATCACTGGAATGGCGTGACGCTGAGGTACTTGGCCACTATTTACCCATTAATAACTCCAGAAAAAGTTAGAGCTGGTGCAGTCAGGAATAAGTGAATTTTTAACGGTGTGATAAGTGATAATTACTGCCAAACAACCTCTCTGGTCCTGAAAATTTAATTTTACAAGTATGGAGTTTTGTTCCTTCAGAATTTAATTAGTGCTGGAGATTTAAAAGAAAAAAATAATTTTTTAGTTTCACTTTTTCTGCCTGCCTCTTTTATCTCTCTCTGAATCCTTTCTTTCTTTCCCAATTTTAATTTTGCTTTCTGTATATCATTTTACATTAGTTTATACTTCCTAGTTTAGATTCTGCGGCCGTGAAATTCGGCACCGTGGCAAAAAATGGCGGCTGCCTCGTTTCCGCCCACCTCCGGCGCGTGGGTCGCCATTTCGGGCATGTTGGTAGCGCAGCCATTGCCTGCAATTGGCAGACGAATGCTAATCAGTCAGATCATGACGTCAATCAATGTGCAACGCTGATTTGACGCATGACCTGCTATTTTGGACGTTGCCACTCGACTGCACGCCCTCTCCAAATCACGCACAGCAAAACGTGCATTCAGCTACACGAGGGAGCCCCACCAGCGGTATTTAAAGGGATCAACAACAACCCGCAGGTGACTTGCTTTTTGATTTCTACAGGCTCTGTGTAGGTTTGTGCAACTGTTCGGAGCTTTATACAGTTATTTGAAGTTGGTGAGGTGACAGGGAGTGGTGCTGTAAGTGGAGATGGCCTTGCTTCTGAATTCAAGGGTTCTGCTCAGACCACTTGCTCCCAGTCCCGGGGCCTCTACTTGCAGTCCCCCTCACTCTGGAGCATGACAGGGAGATGAAGCAGAGGGGAGAAGGGGCAGGAGGGCTCTTAGCAGGAGGTCTTACCCACCTAGGGTCTTCCGAGAGCACTTCTCCTACCTGCACTTATACCAGGACCAGTCTATTCGGAGGCTCCGCTTCACCAAGGAGGTGGTCACAGAACTCTGCCACCTCTTGGAACCTGACCTGCAGCCTCTGAGCAAGGCGATGACAACCGTTCAAAGGTCACCGTGGCCCTTAATTTTTTGCGCCACCGGATCCTTCTAGTCTGGGACTTTTTTTCCCATTCATTGGACGTGGGCGTCGCTGTCAAGGCCAGCAGTTATTTCCCATCCCTAACTGTCCTCGAGAAGGTGGCGATGAGCTGCCTTCTTGACTTGCTTTGCCATTTCAGAGGGCAGTTAAGAGTCAACCACATTGCTGTGGGTCTGGAGTCAAATATAGGCCAGACCAGGTAAGGAAGGCAGATTTCCTTCCCTGAAAAGGACATTAGTGAACCAGATGGGTTTTTACAACAATCTGGTCGTTAAATATTCACCATTACTGATACTAGCTTTTTAAAATTCCATATTTATTGATTAACTGAATTTAAATTCCCCAGCTGCCGTTGAACTCATGTCTCCAGATCATTAGTCCAGGTTTTTGGATTACTAGCCAAGTAAGATAACCACTATGCAACCGTTCCCAGCTTGAGACATAACTAACATCTCCCAGTTCGCCATCCATTGCTGCATCCGGGAGGTCACAGAGGCTCTGTACTCCAGAAGCGACTTCACTGTCTTCTCTCTAAACAGAGAGAAGCAAGAGGAGCACAAACATGGCTTCGACAGGATATCGGGCTTCCCCATGGTGCAGGGCGCCATCAACTGCACACACTTGGCTTTGCGGTTGCCGCATATCAATCCTGAAATGTACCACAACAGCAAGGGCTACCACTCACTTAATGCGCAGTTGGTGTGCGACCACGCCCAGCACATCATGATGGTGAATGCCCGGTATCCTGGCAGCAGTCATGATACCTTCATCCTGTGCCAGTCCGGTGTGACAGCAATCTTCCAGCCAAAACGTCAAACCTGAGACAAGGGCTATCCCTCTATACCTGGCTGCTGATTCCCCTCTGCAACCCGACCACTCGTGGCCAACAATCATATAATGAGAGCCACGCTGCCACGAGGAACCTCATCGAGCAGACCATCGGGGTACTAGAGCAATGGTTCCGCTGCCTTGACCGCTCCAGTACACACCAAAGCGGGTGTCCCATTTTGTGGTGGTCTGCTGCATCCTCCACAACTTGGCCATAATGAGGGAGCAGCCCTTGCCACCACGGGTTCCGCGACCACCTCAGGAGCGGGAAGAGGAGGAGGAGGAGGAAGAGGAAGGCAGTAGATTCCCGTTCCGGACGGGCTGTCCATGAGTGCATTGGAATCCGGTTCTCCTAAATGAAACCCCACATCCCCGTTGCTCACCACTTCCCCACCTGACTATCCCTCTGTAATGGAACATCACAGCGTCCTCTTGGACACAAAGCTGAAATGAGAGCCACCACAAAACAAACATTCCAAACATAATTTCTAAATTAATCAATTCAATACTATGCAACAAAGTCAACTAATCACCCTTGTGCATTCCCTTAGTGTCTGTCTTTCGTGTTTCTTTGCCTATTCTAGTGCTCCTACACAGTGCTACCCCAGTGGTTGCAGCATGGCTGGTGGAAGGCTGCTCTCCTTCCGTGGGGGATACTACAGATGGCCTTGCAGGATGACCTCGAGCAGCTCTGAGCCTAGAAGGCCCGGCTGTAGACTGAACCACCTCGGCATGGGTGGCAGTAGTCTGGGCGGGCTGGCTGACAGGCAGCAGCAAGGGCACTGGCAGAGTGGGAGTATGAATGCTGTCATCCTGAGACAAGACAGCAGGTTCTTACTCCATGGAGCTACTGTCACTCCCCTGGAGCGGCGCCTCAGCATTCCTAGCCATCTGTTGGAGCACAGATTGCTGGACTGCTGTGAGACCCTGCAAGCCCCTTTCCACATTTGTAAACCCAGTCACGATGGCATCAGCCTGAGCTTGCATGGCAGCAAACTGAGCCTGTATGAGAGCAGCCTGAGTTTCCACTGCAGCACTCAAGACGCTGGGTCGCTTCCACTTCTGCTGCAATGGAAGCTGCGACATCGCCCATCACACTCAGCATCATGGTTGGGTCCACTAGTGATCTAATGGAGTTGCCCATCACTTCCATCCTGGAAATCATGGGCTCCAAGCTCCTCACAGAGCCCTGTGCAATGTTGGAGCCAGACTCCTCCAAGCTCCTTGACACTGACAAGAGGGTCTCTGCAGGCCTGACATTGCACCAAACAGTTCTGTGTGCATGCATTCTTCTGAAGGCTGCCCCATCGAAGTCATCATCTGAGTCCTGTGCAGCAGAACTCATATGCAAACTCGTTCTCCGGGGAGCTGGCACCTGTTTCCCCCTCGCCTGGCTGCAGCCCATTCATGCCAGTGACTCACCACGTGCAGATCCCACCTCTATACTACCCTCAAGTTCGCGCTGTGCCATTTTCTGAGCTGGTGCCTGGGAACGTCAGATTGAGTAACGGTGCCTTTTCTTCTCCATCACTCTCCTCCTCTACTAGGTCGGGGACAGGCTGGGCTGCTGGCAGTTCTTGGGCATCTGAAAGGCACAAGTGTCTGAGGGGAGGGGAAAAAGCAAGATGCGCATGTTTACACTATCAGCAGCTTGTAAGTGAAAAGACATTGTGCCATGAGGGGTAAGTGGGACGTGAGAAGAAGGATTAGGTATGAGCATACGGTCATCAGCAATGCTTTCAAATTCGCCGCTCCCCACGGCCTCAGTGACAGCCCCTCCAATGATCTCCAGCATCGCCTCCTCCAGCGCAGTGAGGTTTTGAAGACATGCATCACCCCCGCCTGTCTGCTGCTGCTCACGGCGGTTGTGAGCCACCTTGGCTTGCAAGAAAAAGGGAAGTGTGTCAGTGACTGTGGTGCAATGTGTTTGGCTGATGTGCCTGTCATGGTGAAATAGCTGACATTGTGTGCAAGGTGTGAGATGTGGGTGTGAGGTGAAGATATGAATGTGAGGTGTGAGTCATGTTTTAGAGATTGTTGGTAGGTGAGTGATGGGGTGTGGTGCATTGAGTAGTGTGTGAGGCTAGTGGTGCAGTTGGTGGGATATGACATTTGAAGATGCATTCACTGATCTTGACCACTCATGTGAGGCCACTAAACTTCTTGCGGCACTGGATCCAGGTCCTGGGGCAACACACGTGGCACTGACGACTTGCGCTATCTCCTCCCACAGCCTTCTGTCACTCTACCTGGAAGGCCCCCTGCGGGTAGAGGACCTGTCTTCTTCTGTGTACCCCCAGGACCAAGGTCTCCAGTGCTGCATCAGAGAAACCCTTTCTCTTTCCCGTTGAGACATAGCTGCATCCAGAGTGACAATGAGGTGCTTCTGCAACAAAGCACCTCCCCTTTAAGAAGTGCAGAGAGCCTATGCAAAATTTTATTGGCCAGTAGACTGCACCCAATATTGGCCCCCCTCTTGAGCTCAGCACTCCAATCGTGTAAATGAGCAGGCAGCACGCATTTTGTGTGTTGCTTGCACCACTTTGAATGGGAATGGGCAGACCGCTCTCCACGCCCGTTTTTGGGCTAAATCCAACTTCACCCCCTGTGTGTCTCAGTGAGGATTCTTCAATCTGATTGGTTGAAGAGCCTCGCTGTTTCTTGCCCTACTCACAGATGTCCCAGGTCCCCTGGAGAGGGCACCGCGCTGGAAATGATCTCTAAATAGCGCAAGTTGCCACTCAAAAGCGCGGCAAAAGTTTGTGGGAAGCTGTCGGCGTGATTAACGGCGAGCGCCATTCCTTTGTCATTGACCGCAAAATCTGGACCAATGTGACATAATATGAGAAAATATTAATTACTAGTTACTCTACATTGAATCTCCAAATCAAAACTGTGATTGTGAATTACGGAAGAACTGCAGAAAAATAACACAATGAAATTGTAGCTGGCACCTCAATGAGCAGTGATGCGCAAAACCACAAAAAGTACAGACATAATATTTGTGTCTGTACTTTTGAAAATATTTAATTTACTAAGAAACTGACTACTGTATACCAATGAAACTAGTAAATGATTCTATATAGATTTTTAAAGTCATTTTCAGTTCTTTAAAATCAGGTTACTCACAGACACTCTTATTAAAAATGCTTATTTTTTGTGATAAACCCATTTCCAGCTGTATTAATACAACTACACTAGGTTACCACTCTTAAATATATCAAGGAGTATTTTTTAAATGCAAGAAAAAAAATAAACAATTACTTTCTAAAACACTGCCCACCTGCACTGGTTCATGGAAGATTTTACACTCGCCGATATGCAAATGAATTTGAGTGGAAATGCAAAAAATTCAATTCAGAAACCAGCACAATTTTGAGTGCAATTTGCGCCCGGATTGCCGACTGCGCCCAAAGCGGAAACTCTACCCCACGGTTTCTTTGCTTCTTACATGGCTGTCCATGACCATAGAGTTGCTGACCTGCTCCCTCACCTCTAGCTTCAGACTGACTATTGGCCAAGATACAACAAGAATTTATGTTGAAGATATCCCAGGATGAATAGATGTTAGTATTAGTAAAAAAGTAGTACTGGAGAAATTAATGGGACTGAAAGCCAATAAATCCCCTGGACCTGATGGCCTACATCCTAGGGTTTTGAAAGAGTTGGCTATAGAGATAGTGGCTGCATTGGTTGTAATTTTCCAAAATTTCATAGATTCTAGAACGGTTCCCACAGATTGGAAGGTAGCAAATGTAACCCCACTATTTAAGAAAGGAGGGAGAGAGAAAACGGGGAACTACAGACCAGTTAGCCTGACATCAGTAGTAGGGAAAATGCTAGAATCTATTATTAAGGACGTGGTACAGGGCACTGAGAAAATATTGGGCCAGAAATTCGGCATTTGTCGGGTGAGTACGCGCTGTGTACTCACCCGTAAGGCCTCCTCAAGTGCCGGTTTCCTGCATGCACTGCGCATGCGCGGGAAACCGGAACGTCCATTCCCCTGAAGGGAGGGGTTCAGAGGTGAACCGTGTGCGCGGGAGAGGCTGCGCGCACGCAGCGAACTTTGTTTTTTTTTTCAGGTTTCTCCAGGAAGGTAAGTATGGAGAAGCTACACTTTTAAAAAGGAGGCGCAAGACCTGTTTTTAACAAGGTAAGTGGTTAATTAATTACAATTTAAACATTTTTTCAACAGGTTTATCTTTTTTAGATACTTTAAAGAAAGGTAAGTTTATTTTTAGCACTGTTAAAAAGTATAATTAATTTATCAAAAATTTAAATTTTTGTTTAAAGTAGTTAATTTATGTAACTTATAGTTATTTTAAAAATGTGATTTAAAAAAAAAAATTATTTGAAGTTTAAGTGTGGTTTTGGAGCCGATCTCTATTCATAGATTTGACAGGTCTTCCTGTCAAATCTATGAATGAAAATGCCCTGCTAGGATTGGCTCTCCATGGCCCACGTGATCCCAGGGGACGCTTCAAACTAACTGCGCCCCTGGGATACGCAAGCACTGTGCGCCGGCAGCTGGAGGAGGCCCAGGACCCGAAGTTCTCGTGGGCCCAAAGCACAACGGCAGGCGCGGTAGGCAAGTATGCGCGCGATCCTTGCACCCGCAGGAAGCCGGAAAGCCGAATTTCTGGCCCAATAATAGGATTGGGCAGAGTCAACACGGATTTATGAAAGGGAAATCATGTTTGACAAATCTGTTAGAGTTTTTTGAGGTTGTAACTAGCAGAATAGATAAGGGGGAACCAGTGGATGTGGTGTATTCGGATTTTCAGAAGGCATTCGATAAGGTGCCACACTAGAGGTTATTAAACAAAATTAGGGCTCATGGATTGAGGATTGGTTAACAGACAGAAAACAGAGAACAGGAATAAATGGGTCATTTTTGGGTTGGCAGGCTGTAACTAGTGGAGTACCGCAAGGATCAGTGCTTGGGCCTCAGCTATTCACAATCTACATCAATGATTTGGATGAGGGGACCAAATGTAATATATCCAAGTTTGTGGATGATACAAAGCTGGGTGGGAATGTAAGTTGTGAGGAGGATGCAAGGAGGCTTCAAGTGGATATAGACAGGCTAAGTGAGTGGGCAAGAACATGGCAAATGGAATCTAATGTGGAGAAATGTGAAGTTATCCACTCTGGTAGGAAAAATAGAAAAAGAGAGTATTTTTTAAATGGCGAGAGATTGGGAAATGTTGGTGTTCAGCGGGACCTGGGTGTCCTTGTACACGAATCACTGAAAGTTAACATGCAGGTACAGCAAGCAATTAGGAAAGCAAATGGTACGTTAGCCTTTATTACAAGAGGATTTGAGTATAGAGTAAAGACGTCTTACTGCAATTCTATAGGGTCCTGGTGAGACCACACCTGGAGTATTGTATACAGTTTTGGTCTCCTTACCTAAGGAAGGATATACTTGCCATAGAGGGAGTGCAGCGAAGGTTCACCAGACTGGTTCCTGGGATGGGGGGATTGTCCTATGAGGACAGATTGAGTAGACTAGGCCTAAATTTAGAAGAATGAGAGATGATCTCATTGAAACATACAAAATTCTTACAGTGCTTGACAGGGTAGATGCAGGGAGAATTTTCCCATGGTTGGGGAGTCTAGAACCAGCAGTCACCATCTCAGAATAAGTGGTCAGCCATTTAAGACTGAGATGAGGAGAAATGTCTTCACTCAGAGGGTGGTAAATCTTTGGAATTCTCTGCCCCAGAGGGCTGTGGAGGCTCAGTTGTTGAGTATAATGTATAATCAAGACAGAGATCGATAGATTTTTGAATATTATGGGAATCAAGGGATATGGGGATAGTTCAGGAAAGTGGAGATGAGGTAGAAGATCAGCCATGATCTTATTGAATGGCGGAGCAGGCTCGAAAGGCCAAATGGTCTACTCCTGCTCCTATTTCTTATGTTCTTATGTAAAAAAGGTATTTCTCAGATCTACATTTAGAATGCTTATATTTGAATTGAATGTAAAGTTGTCACTGAGGGAGTGAGGAGGCAGGTCTGGTGAAATCTCTTTACATAGAGTTGAAAGACCATTGAATGCTTTATACAGGGGGTAGTTAAGGCAGAGACCATTGCATCCTTTAATAGAAAAATGGATAAATATTTGAAACAGAGGAAAACATAGGGCTATGGGGAGAGAGCAGGGCTGTGGGATTCATTTTGGATTGGCCTAGCAAAGAGCCAGTGTAGAGATAATAGGTCAAATGGCCTCCCTCCATCCTGCAAACTATGACTTGGCCCCTTCCTGAGAAATCAATGAGATGTTGGCTGATCTGAGCATGACTTTGTCAGATTGTTGCTTGAATTGTCTATGAGACAGATCTCTCGACTTGAGCACCAGTCCTAAAATGTTAGTGATGGGGACATTTAAGGGTCGATCTTTCCTGCAACTCCATGTTTGAATCCCTCCAATCAGGTTTCCACTCCTGCCACAATACTGAAATGGCCCTCATCAAAGTCACAAATGACATCCGATGTGACTGTGACCGTGGTAAACTAACCCTCCTCATCCTTCTCGACCTGTCTGCAGCCTTTGACATGGTTGACCATCCTCCTCCAACGACTCTCCTCCATTGTCCAGCTGGGTTGGACTGCTCTCGCCTAGTTCCATTCTTACCTTCCATCCTACATAAACTTAAGCTCATCCAAAACTCTCCTGCTCGTATCCTAACTCACACCAAGTCCTGTTTACCCATCAACCCTACATTGGCTCAGGGTCCAGCAACACCTTGATTTTAAAATTCTCATCCTTGTTTTCAAATCTCTTCATGGCCTCGCCCCTCCCTATCTCTGTAACTTCCTCCAGACCTACAAACCTCAGAGATCTCTGTGCTCCATCAATTCTGGCCTCTTGCGCACCCCGATTTTCATCGCTCCAACATTGGCGGCCATGCCTTCAGCTGCCTAGGCCCTAAACTCTGGAATTCCCCTCGCTAAACATCTGCGCCTCTCTATCTCTCCTCCTTTAAGACACTCGTAAAAACCTACCTCTTTCACCTGTCCTAATATTTCCTTAGGCGGCTCGGTGTCAAATTATGTTTCACATCACTCCTGTGAGTTCCTTGGGACATTTTACTACGTTAAAGGCGCTATATAAATGCAAGTTGTTGTTGGGTTGACTGGACTGAGAATGTCTGATTGTCTTGATGTAATAACAACAAAATGCTGGAAACACTCAGCAGGTCAGGCAGCATCGAGGAGAGAGAAACAGAGTTAGCGTTTCGGGTCGAGGACCCTTCGTCAGAGTTCAGCCTGACCTGCTGAGTGTTTCCAGCATTTTGTTGTTATTTCAGATTTCCAGCATCCGCAGTATTTTGCTATTGTGTCCTGATGTAATGTCTGGGCTGTTGTTAAAAGGTCCATGCTTAGTAGTGATCATACAACTTAGTGGCTTGTTAGGCCACTTCAGAGGGCATTAAGAGCAACTGTGTACTGTAGACTAGAGTCATAATTAGGCTGGACTGGGTATGGCTAGCAGGTTCCCTTCTCTGAAAGACTTTAGTGAATCAGTTGGGTTTTTACAATAATCTGGTAGCTATCAAGGTCATTTTTTTCTAGTGCTAGCCCAACAATGACTAGATTTATGGTCATAAAAGCAAAATACTGCGGATGCTGGAAATCTGAAATACATGCCGGAAATACTCAGCAAGCCGGGCAGCATCTGTGGCGAGAGATACGGAGTTAACATTTCAGGTCGATGACCTTTAGTCAGAACTGGAAGAAGTTGTAACAGGTTTTAAGCAAGTAACAGAGGCAGGGAAGGGGTGGGGGTAGGAAAGAACAAAGGGGAAGGTCAGGGGAAGGTCTGTGAAAGGGTGGAAGGCAGGAGAGATTAGATGATAAAAGGGATGATGGTGCCAGCAAAAGGGATGTTAATGGGACAAGTAAAGAAACAAAAGATGGGTCAAGAGAAGTTTTAAATGGCAATAGCAGAATTATTACCAACAGCTGCTGTCCAAAAAAATAGGAACAGTGGTTTTGATTTGAAAATGTTGAATTCAATGTTGAGGCCGGAAGGCTGTAAAGTGCCTAATCGAAAGATGAGGTGCTGTTCCTTGAGCTTCATTGGAACAGTGTAGGAGGCTGAGAACAGAGAGGTCTGAGTGAGAGTGGGACGGAGAGTTAAAATGGCAAGCGACCAGAAGCTCAGGGTCATGCTTGCGGACTGAACAGAGGTGTTCAGCAAAGCGATCACCCTGTCATCTGTCGGGTTCGTGAACTCAGTGAGTCTTGTTTCCTTGTGGTCCCGCTGGAAACAACACTATTTCAATATTTCGTTGGCCTAAACAACTTTCATAGAACCTGGCAGAAACCGTGGTCCTCGTTGACCGATTCCCTGCAGGTAATAGATGACGGAATCCCACACAAAAAGCTCCGTCGACAAACAAATTGGTTTATCCTGATCAGAGGGGATGAGGCCCGGGTAAAAAAACGTCCCCGTTAGGATGCTTGTTGCAGGAGCACCTGCCGATAAATGTCCTTACTGCACTATAGCTAGATCCGTACATAATGGACCTAGCACCACTGCCTCCTATACTCAGACCTTTGAGCAGGACTTTATTCTAAGCTGATCATTTTATTTGCCTAGTTGGTACCATATCTCAGTTACTGATAGCCGGATGTCGGCCTTATTTAATCCAACCACTGCTAATGGCACAACTGAAAGCCCAGTTGGAGATAACAAGGCAGGAGATGATGCCGGGTGTAGCCCAGAAGGAAATACCCATCATCCACAGCTTAACAATGATTCAGGACACTAAAGAATTAGTCCCTGAAATGGAGGGAGACTATGTGGGCCTATAGATACCTGCTAGAAAAAACAGCAGAAAATCTATTTGGTCCGATGAGGAAGTAGCTCTCCTTTTAGAACTAGAGAGAAAATATCAGGCCTGATGTATTATTAGTGTACTAATAACTAATGACCTGAAATCAAAAACAAATAAGCAGATTTCAGGTAAAAGGAGGCTCTTAAAGGAGTCGTCCAAGAAAAAAGTGCCACCTGCAACTATTAACACTACAGCAATAACGGCGCCCACCGAACTTCCAACCTGATGCCAAATCCACCCGAACGCAAAATTAATCCTGAAAGATCCACTTAAAAACTTACTAAAAGCAGAAGAACTCGTGCATCAGCCAGATCAGGCAGGACTATGCATAGGACTGATGTATTTTGATATGGATTCAATGATTAACAAAAATAAACCAGTATGTCCCATATCCAATAGGAAGTAATATCCTAAAATGGAAAACAGCAATAGAATTCAATTCAGGGGCCAGACAAAGATACGCCAGTAAGACGGCCAACTACAAAAGGTCTCAAATACTATACTATAAAGACAGGAAACGTCCAGCGTGCCAAATCAAGGGCGCTCCCTCCAAAATGAACAGCCCCTTTACTAATTAGAGAATTGGTTTATTACTAAGTTATCAACTCCAAACAGTAAATCAGACATCAAACACTTTACAGATGATGGTGGACGATCATAGAAACATAGAAACATAGAATCTAGGAGCAGGAGTAGGCCATTCGGCCCGTCGAGCCTGCTCCGCCATTCAATACGATCATGGCTGATCATCCAAATCCAGTACCCTGTCCCTGCTTTAATCCCCACAGTACACATATCCCACCCTACCCCCGTAACCCCACGTATTTAATTCCCCCTAACATATCCCATCCTATCCCCATAACCCCACATATTTAATCCCCCCTAACATATCCCATCCTATCCCCATAACCCCACATATTTAATCCCCCCTAACACTAAGGGTCAATTTATCATAGCCAAATCAACCTAACCCACACATTTTTGGCAGTTTAATTAAGGCAATTTTTAAGGCTCTGGACGGGATAAGAGATGATTGTGCAGCCGGCTTGGATGGTACAAAAGTCTCTAATCTTAAAAATCTGATACAGACAAATAAGACTCTAATCCTGACTATTCTCTTTGTGGCTTGGAACAGCCACTATTCCGGACTGTCTAAAGAGAAGCCAGGCGGTTTTAATTCCAAAAACCGAAGAGGCTTCCCTTCTCCAGCAGATCAACAACTGGAGACCTATAGCAATCGGTCCCGTACTATTGTACCGATTGATGAAAATCATGACAAAAAGACTTGCCGTTATAATTGAACTTAACCCAATACAAAAGGGTTTTATCTCAGCAACCCTTGGATGTAATGAAAATATAGTGATTCTCCATAACATCAATAAGGGTACGAACAATAACAAGAAACAACTGGAGATAGTATTTGTCGATCTTGCAAAAGCCTTCGATTCCATAGGTCATAAATGATAACCAACAACAAATTACATTTATAGAGCGCATTTAACGTAACAAAACGTCCCAAGGCATTTAATAAGAGCGATATCAATAAAAACATTTTTGACACTGAGCCACAGAATGAGCTATCAGGACAGAGGATCAAAAGCTTGGTCAAAGTGGTAGATTTTAAGGAGCATCTTAAAGGAGAAGAGAGAGAGGTAGAGAGGAGGAAAGATTTAGGGAGAGAATTCCAGAGCTTAGGGCCAAGGCAGCTGAAAACATGGCTGCCAATGGTACAGCGATTAAAATCGGGGATGCGCAAGAGGCCAGAACTGGAAGAGGGCAGAGATCTCGAAGGCTTGTAGGGCTGGAGGAGGTTATAGAGATAGGGAGGATCAAGGCCATGGAGGGATTTGAATACAAGGATGAGGATTTTAAAATTGAGGCCTTGTCGGACTGGGAGCTACTGAAGGTCAGCAAGCACAGGGGTGATGGGTGAACAAGACTTGGAGCGAGTTAAGATACAGGCAGCAGAGTTTTGGATAAGCACAAGGTTATGTAGGGTGGAAGATGGGAGGCCGGCAAAGAGAGCATTGGAATAGTCAAGTCTAGAGGTAACAATGGCATGGATGAGGGTTTCAGCAGCAGATGAGCTGAGACTGGGGTCAGAGTCATATAGAGTCATAACGGCACAGAAGGAGGCCATTCGGCCCATCGAGTATGTGCCGGCTCTCGGTAGAGCAATCCAGTCCCATTCCCCCGCTTTATCCCCGTAGCCCTGCAAGTTTATTTCCCTCAAGTGCCTATTCAGTCTCCCCTTCAAAACACTGAGTGTCTCCGCTTCCACCACTTCCATCGGCAGAGAGTTCCAGGTCCTCACCACTCGCTGCGTAAAAAAGTTTTTCCTCACATTCCCCCTGTATCTCTTGCCCAAAATCTTAAATCTGTGTCCCCTAGTCCTTGTACCATCAACGAGTGGGAACAGCTTTCCCCCCGTCTAGCCTATCCAAACCCGTCATAATCTTGTACACATCTATCAAATCACCCCTCAACCTCCTTTGCTCTAATGAAAACAAATCCAGCTTCTCCAACCTGTCCTTGCAGCTAAGATCCCCCATTCCCCGGAACCATTCTGGTAAATCTCCTCTGCACCCTCTCAAGTGCCTTCACATCCTTCCTGAAGTGTGGTGACCAGAACTGGACGCAATATTCCAGTTGTGGCCTAACCAGCGCTTTATAAAGGTTCAGCATAACTTCTCTACTTTTGTACTCAATACCTCTATTTATGAAGCCCAAGATCCCATATGCTTTGCTAACCACTCTCTCAATATGTCCTGTCACCTTCAGGGACCTATGCACATTAACTCCCAGGTCCCTCTTTCCCTGCACACTCTTTAAAACTGTGCCATTAAGTGTATATTGCCTCTCCCTGTTCCTTCTGCCAAAATGCATCACCTCACACTTCTCTGTGTTAAATTCCATCTGCCACTTGTCTGCCCATTCTGCTAGCCTTTCTATGTCCTGTTGCAGTTGATTGGTATCATCATCACTGTTTGCCACACCCCAAGTTTGATGTCATCGGCAAATTTAGAAATTCTACTCTGTATTCCAATATCCAGGACATTTATATACATCAAAAAAAGCAGTGGCCCCAGCACTAACCCCTGGGGAACACCACTGTCTACCATCCTCTAGTCTGAAAAACAGCCATTTACCACAACTCGCTGTTTTCTGTCCTTAAGCCAATTCCTTATCCAAGCTGCCACTGATCCACCTATTCCATGAGCCTCAATTTTGTTAACCAGCCTTCCATGTGGTACTTTGTCAAATGCCTTTCAAAAATCCATGTAGACAACATCCATTGCATTCCCTTCATCAATCCTCCCTGTTACTTCATCAAAAAATTCAATTAGTCAAACATGATCTCCCTTTTACAAATCCGTGTTGGCTCTCCTTAATTAGCTTAAACCTCTCCAAGTGCCCGTTAATTTTTTCCTTGATTATTGTTTCTAAAACTTTACCCACCACTGATGTTAAACTGACCAGCCTGTAGTTACTAGGAGTGTCCTTACACCCTTTCTTGAACAATGGTGTCACATTTGCCATTTTCCAATCCTCAGGCACCTCCCCCGCATCTAGGGAAGATTGGAAAATTATGGCAAGCCCTTCCGCTATCTGAAATAAAAACAGAAAATGCTGGAAATACTCAGCAAGTCAGGCAGCATCTGGAGAGAGAAACAGAGTTAACGTTTCAGGTCGATGACCCTTCATCAGAACCCTTCCGCTATCTCCTCCCCCAATTCCCTTAGCAACCTGGGCCAGGCAACGGAGGTGGATGTAGGCAGTCTTGGTGATGGAGCAGATATGTTATCGGAAGCTCCTCTTGGGGTCAAACATAACACCATGGGCTCGATTTTAATAGCCCTGAGGAAGCGGGTTTGGAGGTGGGTCTGTCGCGAAAATCGGAAAAAATGGCTTCAGACACCCAACCCGTCCCCACCCGATTTTCGTGAGTGTCTGTTTAGCTGCTCCCAAACTGACTCGACTGGAACCGGTGGGACAGGTAGTTAATGCAGTTAACAGCCTGTTAACAGCCTTGCTAATCCTATTTTTATAGTTGTTTCCCATTTTCGTGCTTCTGGCTCCTGTTTCCCGACTAGTCAGAAACAGTCCAGGTTCAAGGAGACGAGCTGCTGGAGGACATGATTTGTATTCATTGGTGGAGTGCTTTAAAAGCGCCCCTGAAACATGACTGACATTCAAATGCAACAAATTTGCTTTTGTAGGTATGGGATAAGATTTTGCACATCTACTGACCTTCTGACTGTTCAAGCTGACACCCATCTGCAGTGTGACCTGAATGGAATAATTTCAGGCCACTTCGAATATGCGCTTACAAGCTTGTTGCCTCAAATGAAATCTATAGCAAGGGGATGGGAAAAATTTATGCCCTCTCATCCTGGTCCTCATAATCAGAGGAGTAGCAGCCGTGTGGCTCAGCGCAGATCTTCCTAGGAAGAGGAGTAGGACGAGGGGCACCTTGCGTGCCCTGTTGTGACCAATGCAGCATTCCTCCAGTTCATTGCTGCCCATCAAGCAGGGTATACACACTGCCATGCCACATTAGCATAAGCTTACTCTTCAGCCACAGGTGGCTACCATATGGCTCTGTAATTGCAGCCGACATTTGTCCAACGTCATACATCATCTCTGCTATACCCTGTTATTTCCTATCACTTTCACCATCAGCATTACAAAAGGAAGTCGCCCTGAGCCCGCAATGCGCTTTTGCCATTTCCCAGAACACATAGGCCACACAATGAACTGTTTGCCATAATTTTTCTTTTACACATGACAAAAGGATAATAAACCAAAAACAGTCAGAAAAAAAAGACAGAACACCCAAGTGAGTCCCCTTGTGACTATAGGTGCTTAATCGTTCTCTTACGTGTGCTTCCCCTATGGCTTCAGCAGATGTAGAGGCACCTTGCTGACTAGGATGCTGCGCTTACTTAGACGCCTTTGGCGGGCGTCCTCTGGGTTTGGGAGTCTGGGAGGGCTCTTCAACAGTCTGCTCTTCTTGCAGCTGTGCAGGGGCTGAAACAGCCATCTCAGTTGTCTCTGCAAAGTGGGTCTCTGGCCGAGGGCTCCGCAGTGGCATGGCCATGTGAGCGCTTTGAGAGGAGCCCACACTTCCTTCTGTCCTGCCAACAACATCCCTCTCATGGGTCAGCCGCACCTCAGTGCTGGCAAGTGGCTGGAGAGCACCTTGCTGCACATCAGAGGGACCATGAGGACCCTTATCTGCACTGGCAGTCCTCATCACAAGGACGTCCATGAAGCTCTGGTCTCTCTGCTCAATAGCTACCCATCGCTCCTCCAGAGATGACATTCTATTTTGAACAGTCACCATGTTTTCCAGACTCTGGCGACTTATTTCCTCCATGGCGGTAGCCACCCTTTCCATGGAGGTTGCCATCCTATCCATGGTGGTGCGTTCATACGCCATTGCCTCCACCACAGCGGTGCTGATGTTACAGATGGACTCCTCCATTCTATCCACACTTGCACTAACCCTGGAGGCAAACCCTTGCAGAGACTCCTGCACTTGTTCCTGTATTTCCCGAGACGCACGTTTTCTGGATGGTCCCAGAGGCACAGCGTCTGCATGCAGCTCAGAAGAGGTAGGAGATTGCTGCGACCTCCGCCGAGGACTCTCCACTGCTGTCGCTGTCTCCACCATCTGCTGATGCTCACTTGTGCACTGTGATAGACCAGGTGGCAACACACTACTCTAACTCGCGAGGGCCCCACCAACGTGTGCATTGCTGCACTGGTGCTGGGTGCGCTGAGTCCTGGCGACGCTGGTCCCTCAGAGGCTTCAGGTTCCTCTGAAGAGTTGTCCGGCTCTTCGTCCTGGATCGTGGGGAGGGAGGCGCTCGATGGTCCTGTGAGAGAGAAAAGGCATGATTTAGACATCTGATATTGATGTAGCAGACACATCCTTTTGAGCAGATGATACAACGCGATTATCTATGAACATCATATGCCATTGCAGTCTGAGAGGCATGAAACTCTATTATGTCACCAGCTTCCTCCAGTGTGCCCATCTCTCCATCGCCCACTTCCAGGTCCTCACCACCTCCAACAATCTCATATGCAGCTTCCTCAGCACTGGTCAATGTGGCTAGGGTAGGTGTTCCTCCTCCAGTCAGTGCTCTCTCCCTCTTATTGTGGGCTATTTTTTCCTGCAAGGAGGGACACAAGTGGTGTTTCAGCCACAGTGATGGAGTGAGTGTGAATAATCCCTACCATAGAAGCTTTGAGGCAGACGAAGATGGGGTAAGAGGAAGCTAGCTCCCTGTGCGTTGTTAGTTGTTGTCACTGCATGAAAGTGAGAGCGAGTCTAAGGGGTGCATAAGCAGGATGCTGAAGTAATTCAGTGCAGAGACAGAGATGGATAGGTAAGGGTGTAAGGGAAGTAAGGGTAAGGTGGGATGTGGAAGAGCAGGCTTACAACGCAGAGTGCTGGTGATGAGAAGAGAAGGGAAGCAGATTGAAGGCAAGTGTGATGGGATACACACTTTTGATGTTCGCACAAGATCATTAAACCTTTTTCGCCACTGGATCCATGAGCGTGAACATATGGACCTTGCGCTGACCTCCTCGGCAATGCGCAGCTAGGCTGCCTTGGTCTGCTTAGGAGGCTTCTTCATCAGGCGGGAAGAGAACCTCCCTGCGCCCTCTAACAGCATCCACAAGAGCATGGAGGGAGTCATCATTAAAACGAGGAGCAGCCTTGCCTCTGGAAGAAGTCATTGCGTATAAATCAATGGCCCAGAAATTAAACATGGATGGTTCCCGCGGGGGTAAGGATTCCCCGCGATATCGCACTCCGCGCCTACCTTTTTGCTCCAGGCCCACACGAACTTTAGTTTCAAAGGCTCTCTCTGTTGGAACCGTGCAGTGCTTGCGTGACCCAGAGACGCAATTAGTTCGTGCGAGCTCTGGTATCACGTGATTCAGTTAGAGCCACTGGCAGCACACCATCTTTCATTCATAGTTTTGATGGCAAGAGCTGTCAAAGCTATGAATACTACACCCCCCCAAAAGAACAGCTAAACCTCAATTAAATTTAAAAAAAAAGCCATCACATTAATAAAATAAGTATAGTTAAATAAATTAACCACTTTAAACAAAAAATTAAATTTTTGAAAAAATTTAAAATCTTTTTAAAAGTTATAAAAATAAACTTACCTTTCTTTAAAGTCTCTAAAAAAAGATAAACCTGTTGAAAAAGATTTAAAATAACACTTAATTAACTACTTACCTTGTTAAAAGGGGGTCCTACGCCTGCTTTCTTTGTGTGTAAAATCTTCACCACTTACCTGCGCGTTCAAAGCTGAAAAAAAAACTAAGTGCACTGCGTGCGCACAGCCTGTAGTGCGCACGCGGTTCACTTAGGAACCGCCCCCTTTTCAATTCACGAAGTGCCGGTTTCCCGCGCATGTGCAGTGCATGCAGGAAACCGGCAATTCGGGATCTAATACGCGAGAGTACACAGTGCGTACTCTCGCGTATTAGGTTTAATTTTCGGGCCAATATCAATGAGTCCAGGAATCCACAAGAGAATGGCTTAGGCTGAATGGCAGCTTTAAAAGCAGCTGCTATGATGACGTCATCAGAGGCGGCCAGCCGACCCGATCCCACTCATTGGACCGGCCAGCGCGCCCCACTGAAATCAACAAGCTCATTAAATCAAAATCAGACATCAGCAGCTGATCCCGCCGGAAATGGCCCACCACGCAACCCGACTCCAACCCACCTCAGCAATTAAAATCGAGCCCCAAGGTTGCAAACAGTCTGGCTCAGCTTCAGACAGTTGCCATGGATGGAAACAGTGGCCAAGGAACGGAGTTTGTGGTGGGGACCGAAGACAATGGCTTCAGTCTTCCCAATATTTAGTTGGAGGAAATTTCTGCTCATCCAATACTGGATGTTGGACAAGCAGTGTGACAAATTAGAGACAGTGGAGGGGTCCAGAGAGGTGGCGGCGAGACAGAGCCGAGTGTCGCTGGCGTACATGTGGAACTTGATGTTTCTTGGATGATATCACCGAGGGGTAGCATGTAAATGAGAAATAGAAAGGGGCCAAGGGTAGATCATTGCTAAACCAAGTCATTGAAGAGATTACATCTGCCCACTAAATTTATCTGCCTCATTGAGAGTCTATACTCAGGAACATCTACTATTATAAAGGAAGGCAAAATTTGGTCTGACCCTATTCAGATCTAAAAATGGGTCAAGCAAGGCAACCCCTTATCCCCAATAGTATTTATCACCATTATGGATCCACTACATTGCACATTAGAAGATGACGGTTCGGCAGTGCGAATAAAGGACAATACTGGCCCAGAATTTGCTGGCGCGGGGCATCTCACGGTGAGCGCCACATGTTGGATTTTTTTCCTCATTCTTCAAGTTCCAATTAATTTTGTGTCACAAATTGCTGGTGCAAGCTTATTATGGGGCATCTGGGACCTTGGTGAATGATGGGAACAATCTATCTCCTTAACCAATCAAATTTAAGGATAGAGAAAGAACAACGGAGAAGGAAATAGGGTGCATTAAAGTCAAATTAGATACAGAAAGAGAAATAGCAAGGAAAGAAAGATTGGATTGAGAGAGAAAAAGAGACAGAAAGGTAAAGTAAGATTTTTTTTTACAAAATTACTTTTTAAATTTAAGAAACCTTTAGGAACAATTTACTACCTGCTGGAGTGAGACTCCACAGTTTCAATCATTCCTTTTCTGGGCCTCCCCAGATTTTTAAAAGGTTAATTTTTTTTTTTTCCTACTTTTCCTTTTTTCTCTCTCTCTTGACCTAATCTTTCTTTCCCTCTCTTAATTTCTCTTTCTGTACCTGATTTGACTCTAATTCACCCTGGATGATAATAGCTTCAAATGAAAAGTGGGGTAATGCAAGAGGGTGAGGTGCTCAAATGAAGAATAGGTGCTCAGGGAGTAGGGGAAGAAACCAAGGTGGGACTTGAAGAGCATCACATCTCCACCATGGTTGGTGCAGGACACATGGTGGACTGTGTAGTCAGGCTTTGATGAGGGGTAAGGAGTCACCATCTGTAAGGCAAGTTTGTCAGTGTCAGGATGTCAACAGGTTGATCCATTCTGAGGTTATGGATGGCAAGAGCCTTGTTCGTGAGGCAGAGAACGTTCTGGGTGGCAATATCAAACAGTCTAGTGGTTGGTGTCCCACTGGTAGGACTGAAGAAGGAGGATGAAAATGGGTGTGGAGAATGTTAGCAAAATTAATGCCCAGGAATGCACTGAGTGAAATGATTGCCATGTATGGGGAGTGAGACAATTGAGATTGTTAATCTGGGAGAACCAGAAACAGGTGCCACAATGGATATTGCAGAGATTTAGCAAGGCTGGAGCAGAAGGGGGCTGAGGACCTAATTGGAGACACCAGCGGCAGCCGAACCTTCCACAATTTCCAAAAAAAAGTGTGACGTCACAGGACAGCAGTTAAGTTCAGTCCGCAAGGGTGACCCCAAGCTTCCGGTCGCCTGTCACTTTAATTCTCTGCTCCACTCCCACTCAGACCTCACTGTTCCAATGAAGCTCAACGTAAGCTCGAGGAACAGCACCTCATCTTTCGATTAGGCACTTTACAGCCTTCTGGACTCAACATCGACTTCAACAATTTCAGACCATAACCTCTGCCCCTATCCTTTTTTTCCAATTTTTTTTCTCTCTCTCACATGGCAGCTGTCTTTCATTCTGCCATCGCCATTTACACTTCACCTAGAGCATCTTTTGTTTCTTCACTTGTCCCATTACCATCTGCTTTTGCCTTGCACCATCATCCCTTTTGTCTCTTAATCTCTCCTGCCTTCCATCCTATCATAGACCTTCCCTTTTGTTCTTTTCCTCCCCTCCCCGCTTTCCCTGCCCCTGCACTTGCTTAAAAACCTGTTCGATCTCCAGCTTTTTCCTGTTCTGACGAAGGGTCATCGACCTGATACGTTAACTCTGTTTCTCTCTCCACAGATGCTGCCTGATCTGCTGAGTGTTTCCAGCATTTTCTGTTTTTATTACAGCAGGTAAGTGATTGGTTGGCGAGTATTACGTTTTTTTTCCTCTCTAACCTAGGACAGTGGTTTAAACTAGGAGCAGGAAACTATAACATACTGTATTAAATTTATTGCTTAACTAGTTAAACTAATTAATATAACTATATATAATCGTTGATTAAAGACTTTAGCTAATTAAATAAATAAAATAAGGCTAGAGATATGACAGGGGAGGTTGTGTGTCTGGACTGCAGTATGAGGGAGTTTGTGGACAGCGAGATTGTTCCGAGCGAACACATCTGCAGATGTCTCCATCTCGAATCTCTTCGGCTCAGAGTCATTGAGCTGGAGTGAGAGTTGGAGACACTCCGACACATAAGAGAGGGGGGGGGGGGGGGGGGGGGAAGAATTTCTGGACAGCTTTATCCAGAATACAGTCACAGCCCAGAGGAAAGCACAGGTTCAGGAATGGGAGGGTGTAACTGTTAGGGAGACGGGTAGCGGGGATTTAGGAGAGGATGAGAAGGGGATCCCCACAGACACTGGTCCTGTCCAACAGGTACGATGTACTTGCTACCTGTGAGGACAAGGAGAAAGACTGCCGGGAGGACAGCCACAGTGCAGACCAATGCACCGTGGCTCAGAAGGCTGTCCGGGGTGGGGGGGGGGGAGGGGAAGAGCAGAATAGAAATGCGGTAGTGATAGGGGATCTCTATAATTATGGGGATAGATAGCGTCCTCTGCAGCCAAGAACGAGAATCCCAAAAGGTGTGTTGCCTACCTGGTGCGAGGGTAAGGGATATCTCACGGTGGCTGGAGAGGAACTTGGAAAGGGAGGGTGGAAATCCAGTTGTCATGGTCCATGTTGGAACAAACAACATAGGTAGAAACACGGAGGAGGTCCTGCCGAAAGAGTATCAGGAGTTACGATCTAAATTAAAAAGCAGAACCTCGAGGGTAATAATCCCTAGATTATTGCCCGAGCCATGTGCAAATTGGCATAGAAGCAGACAGATCAGTAGAATTAACACGTGGCTAAAGGGCTGGTGTGGGAAAAAGGGGTTGTTTTTCATAGGACACTGGCACTAGTTCTGGGACAGGAAGGAGCTATACCGATGGGACGGGCTCCACCTGAACCGGGATGGGACCCATGTCCTAGCGGAAAGGGTAAATAGGGAAGTGGCAAAGGCTTTAAACTAGTGAGATTGGGGGAGGGATCTACAAGAAATGTAACCAGCCTAAATATAAACAAAACAGGAAAAGAGAGCATAGGAAAGAATAAAGTAAGGGAGGACATTCATGGCAAGGGAATAAATAGAGTTATAGAACAGAAGTCTAAAAAGATGGTTAAACATAAAGTGAGAGGAAATCCTATTAAAAATGAGTTAAACTCTCTGTACAGCAATACACACAGTGTCTCTAATAAAACAGGGGTGCTGGAGGCAATCATACGTTGCGAGGAACCAAACATAGTAGGGATTACTGAGACATGGCTACAGAAAAATCAGGACTGGGAATTAAACATTGCAGGGTATAACATATTTAGAAAAGATAGGGAGGGGAAAAGGGCAGGTGGAGTAGCTGTACTTATGAGGGATAACATAATGGCAGTAGAAAAATGTGACGCCGATATCAGCAAGCCTAAAATAGAATCCATATGGATAGAGATAAAAGATAATAAAGGATCAATCACAATAATAGGCGTAGTCTAATAGATTGAAAGAGTAAACTAGCAAGAAATATAAAAACAGACAGTAAGAGCTTCTACAAGTATATAAAAAGGAAGAGAGTAGCTAAAGTAAACGTTGGACCCTTAGTGGATGAGACTGGGGAATTAATAATGGGAAACAAGGAAATGGCAGAGACTTTGAACAAATATTTTGTATCTGTCTTCACGGTAGAAGACACAAAAAGCATCACAATAATAGTGGAAAATCAAGGGACAAAAGGGAGGGAGGAACTTAAAACAATCATTATCACTAGAGAAAAAGTACTAGGCAAACTAATGGGACTGAAGGCTGACAAGTCCCCTGGACCTGATGGCCTGCATCCTAGGATCTTAAAAGAAGTGGCTGCAGAGATAGTGGATGCATTGGTTGTAATCTTTAAAAATTCCCTAGATTCTGGAAAGGTCCCAGCGGATTGGAAAACCACGAATCGAACGCCTCTATTCAAGAAAGGAGGGAGACAGAAAGCAGGAAACTATAGGCCAGATAGCCTAACATCAGTCATTGGGAAAATGCTAGAATTCATTATTAAGGGAGTAGTAGCAGGACATTTAGAAAATCATAATACAATCAAGCAGAGTCAACATGGTTTTATGAAAGGGAAATCGTGTTTGACACATTTATTAGAGTTCTTTGAGGATGTAACGAGCAGGGTGGATCAACGGGAACCAGTAGATGTAGTATATTTGGATTTCCAGAAGGCATTCGATAAGGTGTCACATAAAAGGTTACTACATAAGGTAAGAGCTCATGGTGTTGGGGGTAATATATTAGCATGGATAGAGGATTGGCTAACTAACAGAAAACAGAGAGTCGGGATAAATGGGTCATTTTCAGGTTGGCAAACTGTAACTAGTGGGGTGCCACAGGGATCAGTGCTGGGGCCTCAACTATTTACAATCTATATTAATGACTTGGATGAAGGGACCGAGTATACTGTAGCCAAATTTGCTGACGATACAAAGATGTGTGGGAAAGCAAGTTGTGAGGAGGACACAAAGAGTCTGCAAAGGGATATAGATAGGTTAAGGGAGTGGGCAAAAATTTGGCAGATGGAGTACAATGTGGGAAAATGTGAAGTTATCCACTTTGGTAGGAAGAATAGAAAAGCAAAATATTATTTAAATGGAGAGAGACTACAGAATGCTGCGGTACAGAAGGATCTGGGTGTCCTCATACATGAAACACAAAAAGTTCACATGCAGGTACAGCAATAATTAGGAAGGCAAATGGAATGTTGGCCTTTATTGCAAGGGGGATGGAGTATAAAAGTAAGGAAGTCTTGCTACAACTGTCTCCTTATTTAATGAGGGATATACTTGCATTGGAGGCAGTTCAGAGAAGGTTCACTAGGTTGATTCCTGAGATGAAAGGTTGAACAGGTTGGGCCTATACTCATTGGAGTTTAGAAGAATGAGAGGTTATAAGGTGATAAGATTCTGAGGGGGCTTGACAGGGTAGATGCTGAGAGGATGTTTCCCCTCGTGGGGGCATCTAGAACTAAGGGGCATAGTTTCAGGATAAGGTTTCACCCATTTAAGATGGAGATGAGGAGGAATTTCTTCTCTCAAGAGGGTCGTGAATCTTTGGAATTCTCTACCCCAGAGAGCTGTGGAGGCTGAGTCAATATATTCAAGACAGAGATAGACAGATATTTGAGCTACAGGCGAGTCAAGGGTTATGGGGAACAGGCAGAAAAGTGGAGTTGAGGCCAAGATCAGATCAGCCATAATCTTATTGAATGGCAGAGCAGGCTCGAGGGGCTGAATGGCCCACTTCTGCTCCTATTTCTTATGGCTACAGACCACCTAATAGTGGAAGGGAGGTGGAGGAAGATATACGCAGACAAATTAGGGAAATGAGTAAAACACACAGAATAATAATCATGGGGGATTTCAACTACGCCGATATAAATTGGACAGAAGAGGTAGGGAAAGGGGATAAGGGAATGGAGTTCCTACAATGTGTACAGGACTCCTTTCTAACCCAATGGCCCAGAAATTTGCTTCAGTTATACAAGGTACTGGTGGGGCCACACCTGGAATACTGCGTACAGTTTTGGTTTCCATATTTAAGAAAAGATATACTTGCTCTTGAGGCAGTTCAGAGAAGGTTCACTCGGTTGATTCCAGAGATGAGGGGGTTGACTTATGAGGAAAGGTTGAGTAGGTTGGGCCTCTACTCATTGGAATTCAGAAGAATGAGAGGCGATCTTATCGAAACATATAAGATTGTGAGGGGGCTTGATCGGGTGGAGGCGGGGAGGATGTTTCCACTGATGGGTAAGACTAGAACTAGGGGGCATAATCTTAGAATAAGGGGCTGCCGTTTTAAAACTGAGATGAGGAGAAACTTCTTCACTCAGAGGGTAGTAAATCTATGGAATTTGCTACCTCAGAGAGCTGTGGAAGCTGCGACATTAAATAAATTTAAAACGGAGATAGACAGTTTCCTAGCTGATAAGGGAATTAAGGGTTATGAGAAGCGGGCAGGGAAGTGGACGTGAGTCTAGGTTTGGATCAGCCATGATCCTATTGAATGGCAGAGCAGGCCCGAGGGGCCATATGGCCTACTCCTGCTCCTACTTCTTATGTTCTTATGTAAATTAGGCTCCCTGGCTTCCCGCGGGTGCAAGGATCCCGCGCGCACCTACCTACCGCGCCTGCTGTTGACCTCTGGGCCCACGGGGACTTCAGCTCCTGGGCCTGCCCCAACTGCCGGCGCACAGTGCTTGTGTGTCCCAGGGGCGTAGTTAGTGCGATGTGTCCCCTGGGATCACGTGGGCCATGGAGAGCCAATGACAGCAGACCAGCTTTCATTCATAGATTTGACAGGAAGACCTGTCAAATCTATGAATTGAAATCGGCCCCAAAACAACACCTAAACTTCAAATAATTTTTTTTTAAAATCATCACATTTTTAAAATAACTATAAGTTAAATAAATGAACTACTTTAAACAAAAATTTAAATTTTTGAAAAAATTTAAATACTTTTTAACAGTGCTAAAAATAAACTTACCTTTCTTTAAAGTATCTAAAAAAGATAAACCTGTTGAAATTTTTTTTAAATTATAATTAATTAACCACTTACCTTGTTGAAAACGGGTCTTGCGCCTCCTTTTTAAAAGCGCAGTTTCTTCAATACTTACCCTCCCGGAGAAACCTGAAAAAAACCCTAAGTTTGCTGCGTGCGCGCAGCCTCTACCGCGCACGCGGTTCACCTCTGAACCGCTCCCTTCACGAGACCGGAAGTTCCGGTTTCCCGCGCATGCGCAGTACATGCAGGAAACCGGCACTTCAGGAGGCCTTACGGGTGAGTACACAGTGCGTACTCACCCGGCAAGTGCCGAATTTTTGGCCCAATATGTAAAAAGCTCAACAAGGGAGGATTCACTATTGGATCTTGTAATGGGGAATGAACCAGAGCAGATAAGAGAAGTAAAGGTAGGGGAACATATAGGCAATAGTGACCATAATATCATATGCTTTAAGATGATAATCGAGAAGGACATAAATATGACAAAAAACAGGTTAATAGATTGGAGAAAAGCTGATTTTGAGGGGCTGAGAATAGAACTTGGGGAAAAAAATGGGCAACAATATTGGCAAACAACGATGTAGAACAGCAATAGGAAACATTGAAAATGGAGTGCAATAAAATATATTCCACTAAAAGGACAGAACAAACTAAACAATAATGAGACTCCATGGATGAATAAAGCCATAAGGGAACAACTGAGGATAGGGAAAGAGGCATACATAAAGTACATAGACAGCAGGGGAGTACATGATAAGAGAGAATACGGAAAAGATTAGGAGAGAAGTCAAAAAAACAATTAGGGATGCAAAGAAGAACTATGAAATTAAATTATCAAGGAACATAAAACAAAATAGTAAAATATTTTATAGGCACATCAATAAAAAAAAGGTTGGGATGGGAATAGGGCCATTAAGGGATAGTCAGGATAATACTACAGGTAACGATAGAGAGATGGCAGAAATATTAAATAATTATTTTGCTTCAGTATTTACCAGGGAGATAGAACAGGTGGACATGACATTGGATGATGAGATTAGTAATGAGATAAGTGCATTTAAAATAAGAAAGGGAATATATTAAATAAATTAATCAAACTCAAAGAAGATAAAACCCCTGGTCCGGATGGATTGCATCCACGCATTTTAAAAGAATCGAGGGAAGAGATAGCAGAGGCATTACTACACATATTTAATAATTCATTAGAAAAAGGTGTAGTGCCAGAGGACTGGCGGATAGCTAACGTAATACCGATATTTAAGAAGGGGGATAGAACCTGTCCAGGGAATTATAGACCAGTCAGCTTAACATCGGTGGTAGGAAAAATAATGGAATCCCTACTGAAGGAGAAAATAGAACAACATCTAGAAACCAAAAATGTAAGAATGAATAGTCAGCATGGATTTCAAAAGGGAAAGTGTTGTTTGACCAACCTTATTGAATTTTTTGAAGAGGTAACAGAGAGTAGACAATGGTAATGCAGTAGATGTAGTTTACCTGGATTTCCAAAAGGCCTTCGATAAGGTACCCCATAATAGACTGATGAAAAGGTCAGAGAATGCGGAGTCAGGGTGCAAGTAGCAAAATGGATTGTTGTCTGGCTTCAGGACAGAAAGCAGAGAGTAGGAGTAAAAGGTTCAGCGCATCAGAAGGTGGTTAGTGGTGCTCCACAAGGATCAGTGCTGGGACCACTGTTCACAATTTACATTAACGATTTAGACTTTGGAATCAAAAACACAATTTCTAAATTTGCGGATGACACCAAATTGGGGGGGCGCGTCGGGGGGAGATAGTCAATACTGAGGAGGACTGCAACAAGTTACAGGAAGACGTTAATAAATTTGCAGAATGGGCATATAATTGGCAAATGAAGTTCAACACAGATAAATCTGAGGTATTACATTTTGGTAGGAAGAATAGGGAGGCCACTTAACACTTGGAGGACACGAGTCTAGGTGGGGTAGAGGAACAAAGGGATCTCGGAGTACAAATACACAGGTAAGCAAGGCCATAAAAAAAGCAAACCAAGCACTAGGGTTTATTTCTAGAGATAAAGAATTGAAAAGTAGGTAAGTTATGCTGAACCTGTATCGAACCTAGGTTAGACCACACTTAGAGTATTGCGTACAGTTCTGGTCGCTATATTATAAAAAGGATATAGAGGCACAGGAGAGGGTGCAGGGAAGATTTATAAGGATGATACCAGAAATGCAAGGGTATACATATATGGAAAGGAGGAACAGGCTGGGTCTCTTTTCTCTTGAAAAAAGGTTGAGGGGTGACCTAATAGAGGTCTTTAAAATTATGAGAAATTTTGATTGAGTGGATACAGAGAGAATGTTTCCACTTGTGGGGAAGAGCATAACCAGAGACCATCAATATAAGATAGTCACCAAGAAATCCAATAGGGAATTCAGAAGAAACTTCTTTACCCAAAGAGTGGTGAGAATGTGGAACTCACTACCACAGGGAGTGGTTGAAGCGAATAGTATAGATGCATTAGAGGGGAGGCTAGACAAGCATATGAGGGAAAAGGGAATAGAGGGTTATGCTGATTAATTTAGATGAGTAAAGACGGGAGGAGGCTCGTGTGGAGCATAAACGCCAGCATGGACTGGTTGGGCCGAATGGCCTGTTTCTGTGCCGTTTATCCTATGTAATGCTATGACTTGTCAAGACGAGGTTCAAGCGGGACATTGGCAGGAGAACAGGTTATGTGGAGAGTAGAATCAGGTTAGAGAAGAGCCAGGAGGGGCATATTGCTGAAACAAAAGGTAACAAAAGAAGCGGAGAAAGGCAGTAATAGAAAGCAGAGGCAGAAATTAACGGTATAGGAAGACAGAGCAAAGCAGGGCTGGGAGGTGGACCATAGAGAAGGAAGGGATTTGGGGTGGCAGCCAATGTGTGCACGTGAGTGGATAAACAGGAGAACGTTAAATGACATGGAGAAGAGAGTTAGGCACAGAAGGACATCCAAAGAGTAGGGCTGGTTGAGCGGAGGTAACCAGTCCAGTGGTTGATCAGGGATTAGAGACAGATCAGAGAAATCGAGAGTCTGCAGAACAGGGCAGGGCCCATGAAGAGGGTTGGAGAGATTTGGGCCGGAATTTTCTGTACCTGGGCGGGTCAGGTGAGGGCAGTCGCCGTGGCGGGTCGCGACCCCATTCTTCATACCATGCCACTCCTGAGATCGACTTTCCGTTAATGAGGCCTATTAAGGCTGCCCTGCGCATTATCCGGCTCTATTAAATGGTGCGGGTCTGATGACGTCAGCGGTGACGCGTTTCCAGCTGGGATATTTAATGGGGCCATGGCCACATTGCATTTGAAGGTTCATCTAGGATAGTGTAGGCTGCACACTGCATAACTGGACTGCTGCAAAGAGTGCCAAACATGACTGCACTGAGACAGAGGGCTGCACCCACGTTCTCCAATTACTCCCTCCATATGCATGTGGAGGGAGTGAGAGCACGCAGGGAGGTCCTCTTCCCTTCTAATGGGTGGAAGAGACTTCCCCAGGAGATCAAAAGAGCCTGGCTCCAAATAGCAGACGAGGTCAACAGTAGGGATGTGTTCAGGAGGACCTGGGTGCAGTGCCGCAAACGTTTCAATGATCTCATTAGATCTGGAAAGGTGAGTGGAAAGCCACACTCAACTTCATCCTGCTGCGCCTCTCATCACATCCCCATCACTCTGCCTTCCCAACCCTGCTCCTGCACATCCTTACTCATACCAACATACCTTATCGCCCACCCATCCCCCTCTCTCTATCTACATTATCACATCCCCATCTGACTAGCCACCCCTCACACACACCCTCATCCTAATGCAATCATACCAACTAAGAACACACAAGGAGGCCACTTGGCATTGCCACCCCACTCCATCATAGTCACTCTCTACAGATGCAACCCATTCATTCCTTACACTCATTCCATCACTCTCATTCAACCTTCTCTTCTTTCCCTCCTTGCAGGAAAAGAGAGCCCACAATAAGGAGGTGGCACTCCATCATTGGCCACCTTAACATCAGCAGAGGAGGCTGCCTTGGAAGTCTCTGGAGTCGCCGAGCAGCTGGAGGTGAGATACGGAGAGAGGGGAACATCGCAACTGATTTGGACAGGTTGGGTGAGTGGGCAGAAGCGTGGCAGATGCAATATAACGTGGATAAATGCGAGGTTATCCACTTTGGTGTCAAAAACAGAAAGGCAGACTATTATCTGAATGGCAATAGATTGGGAGAAGGGGAAGTGCAACGAGACCTGGGTGTCCTTGTGCACCAGTCGCTGAAGGTAAGCATGCAGGTGCAGCAGGCGGTGAAGAAGGAAAATGGTATGTTGGCCTTCATAGCGAAAGGGTTTGAGTATAGGAACAGGGATGTCCTGCTGCAGTTGTACAGGGCCTTGGTGAGACCACACCTTGAGTATTGTGTGCAGTTTTGGTCGCCTTATCTGAGGAAGGATGTTCTTGCCATGGAGGGAGTTCAGCGAAGATTCACAAGGCTGATACCTGGGATGGCAGGAATGACATATGAGGAGAGATTGGGTCGATTGGGCTTATACTCGCTGGAGTATAGAAGAATGAGAGGGGATCTCATCGAAACGTATAAAATTCTGACAGGTCTGGACAAACTAGATGCAGGAAGAATGTTCCCGATGGTCGGAGAGTCCAGAACCAGGGGTCATAATCTAAGGATAAGGGGTAAGCCATTTAGGACAGAAATGAGGAGGAATTTCTTCACCCAGAGAGTGGTGAACCTGTGGAATTCTCTGCCACAGAAGGTAGTCGAGGCCAAGTCATTAAATATATTCAAGAATGAGTTAGATATATTTCTTAAAGCTAAAGGTATCAAGGGATATGGGGAGAAGGCAGGTACAGGGTACTGAGTTTGATGATCAGCCATGATCTCATCGAATGGCGGAGCAGGCTCGAGGGGTCGAATGGCCTACTCCTGCTCCTATCTTCTATGTTTCTATGTAACAACCTGGTGACAGAATTACATATCATACAGCTACATGGCATACAGCAGTCACTCATATGGGGACTGATGTCAGCAGCCAGTGAATGTTCATAATGTGCATAATGGTTTCTGTACCCATTATTCATATGACATATCTAACTCATCTCTTTACTCTCCCACAGGCCCATCAAGAGCCCCTGCACCCCCCCAAGCTCTGCCACCCCCCACTGTCCAGGAGGAAGAGGAAGATGACTCCTTAGAGGAGCCTCCAGCCTTTGAGGGCACAGTGTCACCAGACATGAGCGCACCCAGCACCAGCGCAGATACGCACACCTCGGTGGGTTCAATGTGAGATAGAGTAGTGTTGTCACTGGTGTCTCAGATTGTCACAAGTGAGCAAGAGCAGATGGTGGGGACAGGACAGACAGTGGACTCCTCACCGGAGGGTGCAGGACGCTCCTAGCTCTGCTCAGCTGCATGCAGGCACTCAGTCTCGGGGGCCATCCAGAAAGAGGGCATTCCTGGAGGTGCAGCAAGATGTGCAGGAGGCTTTAACAGGTTTTTCGGCTGCGATGTCTGCAAATGTCCAGAGAATGGAGGAGTCCATCTCCAACATGAGCACCACTTTGTCGCAGGCGATGGTAACTGTAGGCTCTTCCATGGATAGGATGGCCACCTGCATAGAGCAGCTAATGTGCCACTCAGGAGCACATGGTCTCTATGCAGAATAGATGGCAGAGGCTCAGACATCCTCTCTAGGAGGGATGTCAGTGAAGACCTGGGTCCTCATGGCCCCACTGCTGTGCAGCAAGGTGCTCTCCAGCGCCTTGCTAGCAGGGAAGTGCGGGTGGCCCAGGAGAGGGATGATGCTGAGAGGGGACATGGAAGTGGGGGCTCCTCTCAAGGCGCTCACACTTCTCCCCTGTTGCTACCCCATCAGTCAGAACCCCAGATGCCTCCTCGGATCACGATGATTGAGTCTGCCACTGCACAGTCGCAGGAGGAGCAGACTTTGGTGGGGCCATCACAGGCTCCAAAACCCAGATGACGTCTGCCAAAAGGGTCTGTGAAGTCGCAGCAGGGAAGTGAGCAGGCTGCCTCTACCTCTGCTGAAGCCACAGGAATAGCATCTCGTAGAAGCACATGCAAGAGAAAGATGACACACAAGTAGATTCACAAGGGTAGCCATTTGGATGTTTTATTAAATGTTTCTGTAAAGTTTCCATTACTGTGATGTCACAGATAAAAAACTATTTTTTCCCCCCACCACTTTCCAGTCATGGACAAATTTGTGTGCACTTTGGAAGTGGCTCAGTGAGTTGGAGTGAATGGTGAGACATAACATTACCTCCAGCAATGGTGGTCAGTGTGAAAGGAATGGCTTGGTCATTGTAGGGATGCTTTATGGTGTTGCTGTGGGGTGGTGCCAACCTGGCGCAGCATGTGGCAGCCATACGGGTGTACTGCAGAAAGTTAAGTAAATCTGGCCATGAGGAGTCCATGCCTGGCCTCCTGGGCAGTAATGTGCTCGGGTGCTGGTGGGATCTGGACCACAGGTTCCTCCTGCTCCTCCTCCTCATCTTCCCACTGCTGCTTCTCCTGCTCCTCTGAAGAGGCTGTGCGCTCAGTGCCTTGCTCCTCATGCAGTGCTAATCCTCGCTGCTGCGCTATGTTGTGCAGGGCGCAGCAGACCACCTGTATATCCTGTGTTGGGGGTATCGCCTCCGGCGCGGTGCAGCCCTGCGCTGATGCCCTCTGTCCTGTGGAGCATCAGGTGGTTGAGGAGAAAGTTGGTGGTGTTGTTGTTGGTGCTGCTGGTGTTGGGGCTCTTCGTGGTCTGATTCTGAGGACCAAGGCGTGACAGTATAAATGGCACCTATGCTGATGGAATAGATGGCAGGTCAAGTAGAGATGAGAGAAGCAATCTGTCAATGGTGTGATAGGTTCTACCAATGAGGTGACAGCGGATGTGGACGTTGCTGGAAACACTTGCAACCTCAAGAAAGCTAAATCTGTGCTGGTACTGCAGTCAGCAACAGCATCTGCCTTATGAAAGTGATCAGCTATGAGGTTGGTGTTTTTATTGTACTTTTCATGCTGTGCACTTATCAGCTGGATCAATGGCCACTCAACTTCCGCCTCCGGTTCACAGATGTGGTTCCCGAGCTGTATGATTCCCGTGGTCATCCAGTGAAATTTGAAAGGTAGGGTTAAAAAGGCGCTTATGGGTCTGACAAGTACCTAATAATGATTTAAATGCGCTCGCCCGTCTCTGTCGTTTGGGTCGCTGCCGCGCCGGCAAATGTACCCAAGGGAAAGGCATGTGGGGGCGGGATGATGGCGGGTTCCCAACCCACTGCAAGATATTTCAAATTTCCCACCCGACCCGCCTCCAATCGCGCCCGCACGGGCCCCAGAAAATTCCGGCCTTGTTGTCTGCAAGCACGCAGAGTCCCATGAGAAGAACATAAGAAGAGTGGAGAAATTTGGCAAATTGGTGAGATCCTGGAGCAATGACGAATGTTAAGGGGCCCAGGATTGGGTCAGAGAAAAGCCATGGTAAGTGAGGAAGTTGCCTGTAATTTTTTGCTATGTGCTGCCGACGGGTGAGTTTCCCAGCCACCAGCGTGTACTCAGACAATTATCCTATTAATCTGTTTTTTCTCTTTCAGAGGCTAACAGACTGCTCTGTATTTCTGGCATTTTCTGTTTTAATTTCTAATTCAGATTTGTATACATACAGTGGTGTTATCTACCGTTACTGAGCACTCATACTATTTCAGCTTCTACATATTTTCGAAGAAGGTAAGCTACAATGGAAAGATTCAGTCACCATGGAAACAATTTAACAGATTATGTAAATGTTCAAAATAGCCAGAAAGGTGAACATGGTACTTTTAAATGTGTGGCTGTAAAGGAGAAAACAATAGAGGAGAATTCCATCTTTTGGTATGGAGCCATACAAATGATGACTGTGGAATTTGTTACGAAGGAATCTTCAACCCCACCACCTTGTGTACCCTTTGATACCATCGCCACGAACTTTGAAACGGTCTCTGCAACCTCAAAATTTTATAGGCACTTGGTCACACTCACATTATAAGGACAAAAAATAATTTATACATTTTTCAGAAAAAAACAAATTTCTGTAAATGTTCTAATGAAAATTTTTCAAAAATATGTTGCTCAAATCTAAAACACCTTCTATTAACATATAAATGATTGTTCCACATGTTCAGTTTTTACATTCAAATTTTTTTTTAAATTCGTATATGGGATGTGGGCGTCGCTGGCAGGGCCAGCATTTATTGCCCATTCCTAGTTGCCCTTGAGAAGGTGGTGGGTGAGCCGCCTTCTTGAACCGCTGCATTCCGTGTGGTGAAGGTACTCCCACAGTGCTGTTAGGGAGGGAGTTCCAGGATTTTGACCCAGCGACGATGAAGGATCGGTGATATACTTCTAAGTCAGGATGGTGTGTGACTTGGAGGGGAACTTGGAGGTGGTAGTGTTCCCATGCGCCTGCTGCCCTTGTCCTTCTAGGTGGAAGAGGTACGGGTTTGGGAGGTGCTGCCGAAGAAGCCTTGGCGAGTTGCTGCAGTGCATCTCGTCGATGGTACACACTGCAGCCACGGTACGTCGGTGGTGGAGGGAGTGAATGTTTAAGGTGGTGGATGGGGTGCCAATCAAGCGGGCTGCTTTGTCGTGGATGGTGTCGAGCTTCTTGAGTGTTGTTGGAGCTGCACTCATCCAGGCAAATGGAGAGTATTCCATCACACTCCTTACTTGTGCCTTGTAGATGGTGGAAAGGCTTTGGGTTGTCAGGAGGTGAGATACTCGCTGCAGAATACCTAGCCTCTGACTTGCTCTTGTTGCCACAGTATTTATGTGGTTGGTCCAATTAAGTTTCTGGTCAATGGTGACACACAGGATGTTGATGGTGCAGGATTTCTTTGCCCGTTTCTTTTAGCACTCTTGGGATGGGACTCTGATTCCTCTGGTCTCCGCTGTCCTACCCCAATTCCTCTCAATTCCTTTGAAAAGAATCAAAAAGAACTTTCCTGTTATTAAACTGCATCTCAAATGCAGCAGGTGACTCAGGTCGCCTTTTCATGTTGCAACCTGATCTGCGAAGTGTCGAGATAACAGTAATTTCTTAACATACTGCTGGTGGCTCCACTTTTGCAAGGATAGTCCAACCATGGAAGTAGATGTAAGTTTGGTAAGCTGTTTAGATGCACTCCTACTGACTTTGGTGATTCAGGGATGTGGTACCAGGATGGCTGGCCCAGCAGGGGGGATGGGGGAGGAAACAGAAGCAACATGGGCAACCTAGCACTGAAGGAAATAGAAGCAGCATAGCTAGCCCAGTGCGGAAGGAAACGCCAGCATCATGGCCAACCCAGCGCAGAGGGAAACAGCAGAAGAATGCCTAGCCCAGTATGGAGGGAAATAGCACAGCCAGCCTACCAGTGAGGGAAACTGCAGCAGCATATCCAGCTCCATGCAGAGAGAAACAGCATCAGTATCGCCAGCCCAGCACAGAGGAAATCACCAGGATCATACCCAGCTCAACGTGAAGGGAAATAGCAACAGCATGATCATTTGGCAGGGAGGGAAACAACAACAGGATAGCCAGCCTGCCACAGAGGAACTGCAATAATACAGCAATCACCAGCTGAACTATAGTGCCAGTAGAATGTATCAATCAATTTTATTCTCAGTGAATTATTTAGACTATTGCTGGCATCTACAACACTTCCCTTGATACGGTTTGAAGAGCAGAACGTTCTTCCAGTGTCCTGACCAACATTCCTCTCTCAATTAACACCATCAGAAAAACAGAATCATTGGTCATTCATTCATTTGTTGTTTGTGGGTCCTTGCTCTCTGCAAATTGGCTCTCTGTCTTTATTTACAAAACAACACTGACTGCACTTTAAAAGAATTAATCAGTTAGTTACTGAGCTCTTTGGGACATCCTAAAATTATAAGAAGTTGCAATATAAATGCAAGTTCTTCCTTCCTTTCAAATTACTTTCTTTTCTTCTCCCCACCCATTGAACGATGCTGCTTGTAGATAGAGTTATACAGCACGGATAGAGGCCCTTCGGCCCATCGTGTCCGTGCCGGCCATCAAGCCCTGTCTAATCTAATCCCATATTCCAGCATTTGGTCCGTAGCCTTGTATGCTATGGCATTTCTCAAGTGCTCATCCAAATGCTTCGTGAATGTTGAGGGTTCCTGCCTCCACAACCCATTCAGGCAGTGAGTTCCAGACTCCAACCACCCTCTGGGTGAAAAAGTTCTTTCTCAAATCCCTTCTAAACCTCCCGCCCCTTACCTTGAATCTATGCCCCCTTGTTATAGACCCCTCTACTAAGGGAAAAAGCTCCTTAGTATCCATCCTATCTATGCCCCTCATAATTTTGTACCCCTCAATCATGTCCCCCCTCAGCCTCCTCTGCTCCAAGGAAAACATAGAGTCCCTCTCCTCGATCTCTCTATGATTCTTTAAGGCAGCTAAAGGGGATCACACCAAGGCTGGTGGTACAATTCAGAAACCTAAAAAATATATATATTTATAAAGATAAATTTACCCATATTAACAGGGAAAAGCCCTGGTCTGGGAGCACATACGACTCAATCAAAGAAGAATTAGAATGAAAGCAGACACACACTAGTACATTTTCAAAGGATGTACTATAATCTTTTGCTAATCATGCAAGACTAAGCCCAATGAAGAAAATAGACCAAGTTTAGAATTCTGGTGAGAAGATCACGAAGAAGTGCTATAAAGTACTTTAACTCCTGCTACAAACCAATAAAATTCCAGATTTGACTAGCCATTCGAGCTGACCTAGCTGACCTGAGCCAGAATAGCAGTAAGAGCACTATTTTGGGTATTACTGTCTCCAGAAGAAAAGAAACAATTAGTCAGGGTTTCTGCTTCCGAATGCTCTCCAAAAACCACAGTCAGTTGAGGATGTGATTGGGCTCAATTGGAACAGCTGCTGTTGTCAAACAACCTATCAATGCTCAACGTTAAAGCTCAGACATGAAAATAGACCAAACATGTGAGGTACCAGAAGGTGGCCAGCACCGATGGAAGCATACCCCAGCATGAGTCACCACATTCAGAAGAGAAAACTTAATGCGAGGGGAAAAGATTCCATAACATTTTAAATATTCATGCAAGAGCCTTGCATGTGAGATATAGAACTTTGTACCCCTTAATTTGGAGTTGTGCAGTACTGTACTGAGGGAGTTCTGCATTGTCAGAGGTCTTATTAAGCCGCTGCCTAATCCGCCTGTTCCACTGGTCCAAGTAGACGTAAAAAATAACAATGCACTATTCAAAGAGGAGCATGGAGATCAGGGAGATCTCCCGATGTCTTCATTCCTCCTCAACCAACATTGTTAAAAACAAATATCTGGTAACAGCGCCTGTTGACGCACAGTGTGGTCTTAAATGGAGTGCTTCTAAACAGAGTGTTAAAGTTGGGAATTTGGAGAGAGTGGGAATTCGGAGCAGAGGGGGAAGGAGGTGCTGCTTTTTGCCTCCAATACTTGTAATGCTTTGTGTTCCAGGTAATGATTTAATTTAATTCATCTATAACTTAAACTAGATCAAGTGATTGGTTAAAAAACTAAACTATATGCTAAATTACTTAATTCCATAAACTCTAATTAATTAAATAAATAAAACAAGGTTATATAGGGATGGCAGTGCAGATGTGAGCCACACTGCAGCATGTGGGAGCTTGTGGAGTGCATCATGATTCCAGACGGCCACGTCTGCATCACGAGTAACTTCAGCTCAGAGTTGTTGAGCTGGAGTCTGAGGTGCAGACATTGCGGGGCATCAGGGAGCGGGAGAGTTACCTAGACACTTTGACCCAGGAGGCAGTCACACCCCTTAGGTTAGGTAGTGGTACAGGTCTGGTTAGTGGTCAGGGACAGGAGGTCGTGACTGCGACTCAGGCAGGTAAGGGGACCCCAGGTACAGTGCTGGAGGAGCCTCGGCCTTTGCTCTTACCCAACAGGTATGAGTTCTTGCTGCCTGTATGGATGAAGGCAGAGTCTGCAGGGGGAATAAGCAAACTAACCATGGCACCGTGGTTCAGGAGGCCGGAGGCCATTCAAGTGGGGGGAGTGAAAAGGAATGTTGTAGTGGTGGGGGACAGTATAGTCAGGGGCATAGATACTGTACTCTGCAGCCGCAACAGGGATTTCCAAAGGCCGTGTTGCCTGCCCAGTGCCAGGGTTAAGGATATCTCCTCGTAGCTGGAGAAGAATTTGGAGTGGGAGGGGGAGGATACAGTTGTCATAGTCCACGTAGGAACCAACAAATTGGTAGAACTAGGAATCAGGTTCTGCTGAGAGAGTTTGAGGAGCTAGAGTCCAAATTAAAACATCGAACCTCAAAAGGTAATAATCTCTGGATTGTTACCTGAGCCACGTACAAATTGGCATAGGGACAAGCAAATCAGAGTGTTAAATGCGCGGCTGAAAGAGTGGTGTGGGAGGAAGGGGTTTCGATTCATGGGGCACTGGCATCAGTACTGGGGAAAGATGGAGCTGTTCCATTGGGACGGGCTCCACTTAAACTGAGCTGGGACCAGTGTCCTGGCGAATTGAATAACTAGGGCTGTATATAGGACTTTAAACTAAAAAGGGTGGGGGGAGGGATCAGGTGAGGGGAAATTTAAAAATCTAAAGAGAAAAGTCAAGGCAATGGACCAGTGTAGCGATTTGGGTAAAGTTAAGCAGAGTGTGGCAGGAAGGAACAGAGAGTTTAACTGTAATAGTGCATCAGCGAATAAGGTGGAAGCAGGAAATAATGGTAAAAAGTTAAAATTAAAGGCTCTTTATCAGGATGCATGAAGCATTCATAACAAGATAGACAAATTAGTGGCACAAATAGAGATAAATGGGTTTGATCTAACAGCCGTGGTTGCAAGGTGCCCATGGTTGGGAACTAAATATTCCAGGGTACTTGACATTTCAAAAAGGCAGGCAGAATGGAAAAGGAGGGGGGTAGCCCTGATAATAAAGGATGACATTAAGGACAGTAGTGAGAAATGATCTTGGCTTGGAAGATCAGGAAGTAGAATCAGTATGGTTGGAGATAAGAAATAACAAGGGGCAGAAAGCGCTGGTGAGAGTAGTTTATAGGCCCCCTAACAGTAGCTATACCGTTGGACAGAGTATCGGTCAACAAATAATAGGAGCTTATAACAAAGGTAATGCAATAATTGTGAGGGATTTTAATCTTCAATAAGACTGGGCAAATCAAACTGGCAAAGGTAGTCTAGAAGACGAGTTCATGGAATGCATTCGAGAAAGTTTCATAGAACAATACCTCATGGAACCAACCCGGGAACAGGCTATTTTAGATCTTGTATCGTGTAATGAGACAGGGTTAGTTAGCAATCTCATAGTAAAGGATCCTCTGGGGATGAGTGATCATAATATAAGTATTTCACTCTGAAACCCAAGGTGAAATTCGAAGTCCGAAACGAGTCTTAAACTTAAAGAAAGCCAATTACATAAGTATGAGGGGTGAGTTGGCTAAGGTAGATTGGGAAATTAGATTAAAAGGCAGGACAGTAGATAAGCAGTGGCAAACATTTAAAGAAATATTCCAAAATTCTCAAAGAATATACATTCCATTGAGAAATAAAAACTCCATGGGAAAAGTGATCCATCCGTGGCTAACTAAAGAAGTTAAGAATAGTATTACATTAAAAGAAGAGGCTTATAATGTTGCATAGTAGTAAGCGTGAGGAGTGGGAAAGCTTTAGAAACCAGCAAAGGATGACAAAAAAAATGGATAAAATGGGAGAATAAACAAGCAAGATATATAAAAACAGATTATAAGAGCTTCTACAAGTATGTAAGAAGGAAGAGAGTAGCAAAAATAAGCATTGGTCCCTTAGAGGCTGAGACAGGAGAAATTATAATGTTTTGTATCTGTCTTCACAGTAGAAGACACAAAAAGCACACCAAAATAGTGGTGAACCAAGGGGCTAATGAGAGTGAGGAACTTAAAGTAATTAATATCAGTAGAGAAAAAGTACTTGAGAAACTAATGGGACTAAAAGCCAACAAATCCCCTGGACCTGATGGCCTACATCCTAGGGCTCTAAAAGAGGTGGCAGCAAAGATAGTGGATGCATTGGTTGTGATCTTCCAAAATTTCCCAGATTCTAGAACAGTCCAGTGGATTGAAAGGTGGCAAATGTAACCCCGCTATTCAAAAAGGAGAGAAAAAAGGAACTACAGGCCAGTTAGCCTGACATCAGTTGTCTGGAAAAGGCTGGAATCCATTATTAGGCAGAGTCAACATGTTTTTAAGAAAGGAAAATCATGTTTAACAAAGTGTTTTTTGAGGATGTAACTAGCAGGGTAGATAAAGGGGAATCAGTGGATGTAGTATATTTGGATTTCCAAAAGGCATTCGATAAGGTGCCACATAAAAGGTTGTTACGCAAGATAAGGGCTCATGGGGTTGGGGGTAATATATTAGCATGGATAGAGGATTGGTTAACCGACAGAAAAGAGAGAGTCGGGATGAACGGGTCAGTTTTAGGTTGGCAGGCTGTAACTCGTGGGGTGCTGCAAGGATCAGTGCTTGGGCCTCAGCTATTTACAATCTATATTAATGACTTAGATGAAGGGACTGAGTGCAATGTATCCAAGTTTGCTGATGATACAAAGCTAGGTGGGAAAGTAAGCTGTGAGGAGGACACAAAGAGCCTGCAAAGAGATATATAGACAGGTTAAGTGAGTGGGCAATAAGGTGGCAGATGAAGTATAATGTGTTGTGAGGTTATTCACTTTGGTAGGAAGAATAGAAAAACAGAATATTTTTTAAATGGTGAGAAACTATGTTGGTGTTCAGAGAGATTTATGTGTCCTCGTACAGGAAACACAGAGTTAGCATGCAGGTACTGTAAGCAATTAGGAAGGCAAATGGCATGTTGACCTTTATTGCAAGGGGGTTAGAGTACAAGAGTAAGGAAGTCTTGCTACAGTTGTACAGGGCTTTGGTGAGACCACACCTAGAGTACTGTACACAGTTTTGGTCTCCTTATCTGATGAAGGATATACTTGCCTTGGAAGGGTTGCAACGAAGGTTCACCAGATTGATCCCTGGGATGAGAGTGCTGTCCTATGAGGAGAGAATGAGTAGATTGGCCTATACTCTCTGGAGTTTAGAAGAATGAGAGGTGATCTCATTGAAACATATAAGATTCTGAAGGGGATTGACAGGGTAGACGCTGAGAGGATTTTTCCCTTGGTTGTGAATCTGTGGAATTCTCTACCAAAAGGGCTGTGGATGCTGAGTCACTGAGTATATTCAAGGCTGAGATAGACAGATTTTTGGACTCTACAGGAATCGAGGGATATGGGGATTGGGCGGGAAAGTGGAGTTGAGGTCGAAGGTCAGCCATGATCTTACTGAATGGCGGAGCAGGCTCGAGGGACCGTATGCTCATAATTATGTTATCATAGAAATTTATGACACAGAAGGAGGCCATGCAGCCCATTATGTCGGTGCCGGCCGAAAAAGAGCTATCCAGCCTAATCCCTCTTTCCACCATCGACCACACGGCCAATTTTTGTATCATCTGCAAACTTCTTAATCATGCACCCTACATTGAAGGTTAAATCATTGATATATACCACAAAAAGCAAGGGACCTAGCACTGTTCTTAATTGCTGTTTGAGGGATCTTGCTGTATGCAGCATTTGCTTACATAACAACAATTGATGCTACATCAAAGCAAGTCATTGTACATGAAACACTTTGGAACATTTTAAGAACATGATATTGCGCTATATGAATACAAATTTTTCTCTCATGTGAAAACATTCTCACTTAGTAAAAATTATTTTTAAATGACTTGCTTCTCACTATTATTAGATTTGAGTTGCAGTGACAATAAATATTAAAACACATGATCTACTGTACTGCTCTTTGAACCCAATATATTATAAGATTGCCAAGTGGCAGAGGGCTACATTAAACAGGTACTGTCTTCATGAGAAAGTATTTTGCAAATGTTTTGGGGGGAGTGAGAAGCCAGAAGACCCATCCATCATTTTCACCATAATTACACAATACATAAATACAACATTTGACTGTTTGTAAACAATAGGAAAGCATTCAATGAACATGTTTTCTTGAAGTTAGTGTCCATTTTAGGTGCAAAAGCAGAAAGAACTGGCATTTATATAGCATCATATCACATCCTCAGGACATCTCAAAGCACTTCACAGCCTATGGATTATTTTTGAAGCAATCATTTTTACGTAGGCAACCACAACATCTAATTTGCACACAGCTAGATCCCACAAACAGCAAAAGAAATGAATGACCAATTGATCTGCTTTTAGTGCTGTTGATCAAGGAAGAAATTCTGGCCGGTACAGCTGGCGAGCTCGCTGGTCTTCAAGTAATGCAATGAGAACCTTTACATCCACCTGAAGTTGACTCTATATAACAAAGTTACAAAAATAATAAGAACCTTGATTTTTTTATAGTATTGATGTCCTATGTCCAAATTAAATCTCGATCAATTACATATTTCATCCCGATAATTGCCTAAAACTAGGTTTTTGGGACAACAATTACATCACAGTCGATCGTGGAAGATGTGTTGTGCACAGACACCAAGTGGAGTGTTTAAGATTTTTTTCTAGGCCAAAACAAAAGGATACGTCATGAATGTGACAATTTTCTGCTAATACCGTTGTTTTTGTGCACTGACTGGTGTTATCTGCTCGGCATTAGGGAGTTCCAATGGTCCTCTGGTACACTGCAGTACAAGATATTATATCAGGTTTCTAAACAAAGAAGTGCCCAACGACATGATGGAATGGTTTCATAACATCATTGATTGCAGGTGCTGCTACAAATTTTAAAGTTCAAAAGGTGAAGGACAGTGTAGTGTTCTTTCCCCCGATACACATCACTCAAATGAAAAGTCAAAGATATTAATCTTCCTCCTGGAGAGGTTTAATTTCAAACCGGCTATCAAGCTGTTCTGATGAAGAGGAATTTCCTAGTATTCTTTTCCCCCTGAATTGACCGAGGTATTTTTTTAATTTGTTTTCTTTTTTGCAGGAGATTGCATGACTGGTGGTGGGTGGGGAGCACTGAGAGTCATGTTGCCTAGTTGCAACAAGACTGAATGGGACTGATTCGATGGACCAGCTAGTATTTGTCCGTAGTTTTCGTATGTTCGTACCGACACCAAGAGAATGACCCAGGATCAACGCGATTCAACGTCTGCCAATCTGGAAGCCCAAGCTGTGAAAAATTACTACTGGCTGAGTGTACAGTGGTATCCAGCCAATATTAATTCTTCCTGCCTTGACCACCTTTGGATCAGCATCCAGATTGGTTCCACTTATGAAATTTTGGGTCATTCAATGGAGCTCTCATTAGTGGTAACTGTAACTTGTACCATCACTGCTGAGAGTGGGTTTCAGGGTCTGCATGGAAGAAAAACCCATGAAAAACAATTATATATTGCAGGAGGTAGAGCACCTTCAATTCATTTTTTTTTTAAATGGCATAATGATGGTTGGGGGGGGGGGTGGTGGTGTCGTACTTTATAGTGAATAAACTACTATTCCCACACTATCCTGGTATATGTATTTATAGCTAATTTATCCATATGCATTATTGGTTGATATACCTAGACTTTAAATTCACAAATAATGGTGTTGGTTGTCAACCCATCAATACCTGAGGTCCTGTTTAGAAGCAAGCCAGTGAAAAAAGAGGGGCACGGCAAGCCTGGCCCATTGGGATTCTTTCAAGTATCACCCCATAGGGCAGCACCCTGAATATTTTCCAAGGAAGGATGGGCCACTCAAGCTGATTTTATAACAAAAATTAATAAAATCAAATTAAAACAGTGAGTTCAGGGAAATGACGACAGAAATTCCATGTGGTGGCCATTCAATGCCAGAGGTGTCCATACTCACATGAATATCTTAAATGTCTAGGCTGCCTATATGCCTGAGTTAAGAACATATGTGGGCAACTTACCCATTCTCATGCACATAACAAACATAGACTAAGATTTATGAAGCCCATTTCTTCACAAACCTTGTACAATCTGCATTATCATGGATTTAGGGTTGCCAACTCTGCTTGGACATATTCCTGGAGGTTTCAACTGCTGGAACTCTGCTGAAACTTGACCTCTATCACTGGATTCCTTGTGGACAGGACTTCATTGACTACACGGTTTGACTCAGCGGCTGTGGCGCTGCTCTATTTTTCAGTCACTTCAAGTCTTAAGCTGCGGAATTCTTTTGTCAAATTGGCTTCCGATCTCCTGGACTTCTCCGGACATCTAGACTACATTTCTGCTTTGAACTACATTGGATTACACACGTTTCTGCTTTGAACTACATTGGATTACACTATGTTTCAGCACTGGATTACACTGTAAGACTTAACTGCTGTGTCTCTATCTCTGCTGCAAATTTTTTTTTACGTTAAACTTCTGGCTGTGTCACTGCTGAACTGGTTCTACTGGTTTTTCAGCTCTGCTGGCTTGTAGGTAGCAGCTCCACTTGCTGTCCAGTGACTCATTCTACCGGTTTTCAGCTTTGCTGGTCACTGGTTTATGGTTTTATTTCTCCGCCGCTTTGGTCTACGGTGACCTCCAACTTGCGTCAATTTAGCCATCATCTTTCTGCATCGCTACCGACTCTCATTCCGACAGCAACAACCTCCATCCTCGAACTCTCCACCCTTCAAATAGCTTCTGGACTTCACTCGCCTGCTTTGGACAGCGGTTCGTCGATGCTCCCTACCAGCCCCATCCTGCTTATGTTGGCTTTGTCCTTCCATGGGACCTCTGACTTTGACCCTGGTCTCCCTACTATTGTCCCCTGCTACCAGGAAATATGTATTCATTAATTATTATATCTAAACAGGCCTATGTAACCTGAGCTTTTCCCCTGTCCATTCACGTGCGCCCTTTGGCTGCTGCTCCGGAACTGAGCCATTCCACTTTTCCCCCTATTTTCCGTTTCTCTCTATCCCTCCCTGACCGCACTCTCCTTTCATCATGCCTCCTTTCATCTCTCCTCTCTTGAAACACTGTCCTCCAAAATCCCTACCTCAATCCTTCATTACTCTTCGACCTTCCTACTCTCCTGCCGCCATCCCAGGCTCGAGTCCCTCTGAGATAAGCCCACAGCTTCCCTCTGTCTCTCTCGGCATCCTACGAAGGGCCCATCGAGGCACTCATCGCTGCCTCCTCACGAGCAGCAACCCCAACTGTCCCATCCTACTCTCTCGCCGACCTTCCCGCCCAGCACGCCCACTGGGGGCAAATCTCCTCCCCATCCAACTCATCCCCCCCAGCGCTGACCCTGTGGACACTGGCAGTGAGGCAGCCATCACCGACCCTCTACGCATCTCCCTCCAGAATGTCTGTTCACTTGCGAACAAGGCCCTTGCCCATCCACGAGCTTATCGTGGATGATTGCATCGATATCATGACCCTGACGGAAACTTGGTTGAGGGGTGATGACACCTTACCCTTAAATGAAGCCTCCCCGCCTGGCTATACCTTCCACCACTTGCTCCACCCAGACTGCCGTGGTGGCGGTGTGGCTCTCATCACCAAATCACACCTTGGTCTGTCCCCCTACTCCTCCGGCACTTTCTCCTCCTTTGAGCATCTCACCTTATTCCACCCTCTCGCCTCTCATTTAAAATTCTTGTTCTCTACCGCCCACCCAAATACCATAAAAATGTTATTACTGAGATATCTTCATTGCTCTCCTCCCTCAGCCTCTGCACCGAGCGACTTCTCATCCTCGGTGATTTCAAGCTCCATCTCAATTCATCATGCTCTCTCTCCTCTGAGTTCACTAGCCTCCTATCCTCCCTTAATCTCTCCCTCCATGTAAACTCCCCAACACATATTCACGGCCACCACCTCGACCTTGCCATCTCTCGTGGCCTCGCTACTCCCATCGTATCAATTGCAGATAAGGCCATCTCTGACCATTTCCTTGTATTGCTCTCCACCCACATCCCCCTTGCACCCCCCACCCAACCCTACTTCCTTCGGTGTCCGCCCCTGGAAAAGACTCTCCCCCAACTCTCTTACAACTGCACTTATGAAATCCCAACTGTCCAGCCTCTGGCCCTCCATTCACCACGACATTTCTGCAGCTACCGATCTGCTCAACCATACCCTCACCACCACCTTTGATGCCTTAGTCCCGATTAAAACAATTACTCTCTCTCACCCTGGCCGTTCCCCCTGGTACAGCCCTCATCTTCGCTCCCTAAGTCCAAGGGATGCAGACTCGAACGGATATGGCGGACAACTGGTTTAGCCATTCACCGCCAGATCTGGCTGAACCACATAAAGCATTATTGGGCCCTGCTCTCGTCTGCCAAAATTGCTCACTATTCCAGAATCATTCTGGAATGCAAAGATAAACCCCGGCTCCTATTCTCTACTGCTAACCATCTTCTTAAACCCCCCTCCCGTCTCCTCCACCCTCACCTCCGATAACAGGTGTGAGGAGCTCATGGACTTCTTTTTCTCTAAGATTGAGACCATCCGTTCAGCTGCCTCTGCCACTTCCCTTCCTTCCCCTTGTCCACTGGGCCAAACTTCCTCTAAGGTTCTCCGCTGCCCTAGCCCTGAACTCACATCTTTCTCCAGTTACTCTCTGATCTCCCCTCATGACCTCTCTGCGCTCATCTTGTCTATGAGACCCACCTCCTGCTCCCTCGACTCTATTCCCACCAAACTGCTGACCACCAACTTCCTTTTCTGGCTCCCATGTTAGCGGATATTGTTAACGGTTCTCTCTCCTCAGGTACTGTCCTGCGCTCCCTCAAATCTGCCTTCATCAACCCTCTCCTCAAAAAACCAACCCTTGAACCCTCCGTCCTTGCAAACTTTGGTCAACTGCCCTAATTTATCCTTATGTGGCTCGGTGTCAAATTTTTTGTCTTAAAATACTCCTGTGCAGCACCTTGGGGTGTTTTACTACATTAAAGGTGCTATATAAATACAAGTTGTTGTTGTTGTTAAGGTTTCATCACATGACCTCCTGTCCCCAAACACCCCACCCTCTCACCATTGGTCGCCCAGCATGTCCATCTAATAAACTCTTCATTACTCGATTAGATGATTCTTGATTGTAAGTTAAACAACCTTTCTTCCCTGTGTCTAATATTTTTCTGATTAAGTGTTCAAAGAAAATTTAAAAAAAAAACAAATGTTTATTGCTCCTATGATTTTTCTTTTGGGTTGCTCGCAGCAGTATTCTGGAGATTAGTTTTTAATTCCTGAAGACTCCAAAATAATGCTGAAGGGTTGGCAACCCTACATGAATTCTACCTCACTTATAAATCTCCTGCAGGAAAGTTCTGCAAGATTTTCCCCAAACCTCCAAAGACACTCGTATTCATGCTTGACCAGTTGCTTTCTATTGATAGCACAGTTCCATGGCCCCCAAGAGCATAGAAGTCGCCTGTCCCATTGCATATTTGATTATCTCTGTCTATACTTACCACTATACCCTCCAATCCCTTTCCTACACGTTCAAATATTGACACATCGAACTCTCCAATGGCAGTGAAATTTATACATTTAATTTCTCACGGAGGCTTAAATTTTATCACAAACTCAAACGAAATGTATCTAAATACCTGTGCAGATTTTAGATCAAGATTCCTCTTTGAAATTCAATTTGTTTTAAAAATGTCTCCACTGTGGTTACCATTAAACATCTATTAACAATGATGACTGCCTCATTTTTACCAAAAAGCTGTTGTTGCAGAGATGCGGTATCAGCAGGTGGCGGTGTCATCCTTTTTCGAAAGGCCCATTTCACGAACGGCACTGATTTGTGGCTGGCCGCGGTCCCCGGTGAGGAGACGCCTTTTTTGTGTGTGTGTGTGTGTGAAGGTTTGAGGGAGACGGGGATTTCCGGCTATGACAGGATCTCGCGAGCTGAGGGGGTGGAGTGTCGCGGTTTTGTCCTTCCGCCTGGACCTGTCCGCGATCAGCGTGAACGGCGAGAGGTGTACGATACTGGTGAAGATTTGAGGGTTTGTGCAGTAGTAAAGCCGGCCGCCGAGGCGCAGACAGACGAGGAAGGGAAGCGAAAAGCAAGTGGAGAGTTAACGAGGAGGAACAACCCAGGGACAGAGGGATCGAACGCGCGAGGGAAAAGGCTACATTGTGGAACACTGGGACATCGCAACATTATAGCAGGGCGATAATGTAACCGCCGAGCGCTTCTCAAGACGCCTGCAAGCAGCCAGCACACGCCAACTTTCGCACACCAGCACCGCGTCCTTCAGCCGAAAACATGACCGAAGACGCTTCCGAGGTTCCGAAAGAGCTGCTAGGTAAGGAGCGAGTTCAGGCTTCGTCAGGATAAACGGGGGCGATGTTGTATCTCGACTGGGAAAGCAAACGAGCTGACTGGAGTTGTAGCGATTTTTTTTATTTTTAGTGGGTTATATAAAAATATACATAAATGAGTTATTTTTCTGTCGTAGTATCCAGAGGATAGATCGCGTTTGTTTATCCACTTTCAAACGCGTGTCGTATTAGTCGAGCTCCGCTCCCCTTTGAATACGTTAATATTTCATGTGTTTTAATCGGGGTTTGTCATGTTTTTGGCGACTTGGGAATTCGATTTTGCTTTTGTATAGAATCAAGCAAGCGTGGGCAAGTGAGTTTGTTTAGATCGCGACAAATGAAAGGCCAAATCACATTTGATTTCTAAGGTTACGACATGGAAAACGAGCGACTTTTCATTCAGCGACCTCTTTTGCTGTTGTTTTACAGAAAGCGTCAGGGATGTTATTGGGAGGAAGGTTAAAATCTTCTTGAAGAAGAAGGTGAAACTCGAAATCAAAGGCGACAAGGTGGAAAATAAAGTTTTGGTGAGCGAGCAACAATAAAATTATAAAATACATTGAGGACACTGTTTTTCCTGGTTCGTTCTCTTGTTGACACACTGTTCAGTATTGCAATACTGTGCAGACTGCTGTGAAATCAGGCGCAGCTCTTTAACCCTGTGTTAACGCGCGCTTCTTCCAAATGTGTTGCGTCAAAATATCATGATAAATATCACTGCATCGTTAAAGTGAGATATCAAACCGAAACGGTGAGTGCTCAGAAGAAAACCTTTTAATTTGCCAGTCTGGTTGATGTGTATTTGGAGTAACTGACGCTCTGTCCCCCGTGCTTTGTTAAAGCTTTAGGAATATGGGAAGAGCAGCAGCCCATTCGGTCCCTCGAGCCTATCCGCCATTCAATTAAGATCATGGCTGATCTGTATCTTAACTCCATTTACCCGCCTTGGTTCCATATTTCTTAATAGCCTTGCCAACAAAAATCTATCATTGGGATTATGCATCCTCAATGGTGAGTGCTCGAGCAAAATTCCAGCAATAAATACTGTCAAAGTATTGATATAAGATTCTTAATACGGTGCAGATTTACTGTGGGTATTATATGGTGGATTGCCTTTGGCGTTATGAAGGTGTTTTGACTTTTAACATTTTTTGCAATTACACCATATTGAATAAATAAGATACAAATGAGAAAAAATGATGAATGCTGAAAATATGAAATAACAACAAAATGCTGGAAGTACACTGGATTTATCAGCATCTGTCAAGAGAAAAGACAGGTTAATGTGTTAGGTGCAGACTGTACATTGGGAAATTATAATTAATGACTCCCTTTTGTAAGTGAACAAAATACAGAGGGAGAGGGAATGGGGAGAGCAGGTAATATATGTACTGACTCCAAAAGAGAGAGGCAGTTAATGGGCTTAATAGCTTGCGGCAGGTTATTTATAAAGCAGGAAAGAGATGAAAAGCTACTACGTGAACACTTCATGGAATGAAATTTGTGGTCCTATTTGGTAGTTTTCAGATGAGTTTGCATCGACAACAACAACTTGTATTTATATAGCACCTTTAACGTTGTTTACTGTCCCAAGGTGCTTCACAGGAGCATTATCAAACAAAATTCAGCATCGAGCCACATAGGAGATATTAGGGCAGATGAGAGGTAGGTCTTAAGGAGCTTCTTGAAGGAGGAAAGAGAGGTGGAGAGGTTTAGGGAGGGAATTCCAGAGCTTAGGGGCTTGGCAGCTGAAGGGACGACCATTAATGGTGGAGCGATTTAAAATCGGGGATGCTCAAGAGGGCAGAATTGGAGGAGCTCCGATATCTCGGAGGGTTGTTGTAGGACTGGAGGAGATTACAGAGGTAGGGAGGGCCGAGGCCATGGAGGGATTTGAAAACAAGGATGAGAATTTTAAAAATCGAGGCTTTGCTTAACCGGGAGCCAATGTAGGTCAGTGAGCACCGGGGTGATGGGTGAACGGGACTTGGTGTGAGTTAGGACACAGGCAGCCGAGTTTTGGATGACCTCAAGTTTACGGAGGAGGGTAGAACATGGGAGGCCGGCCAGGAGTGTTTTGGAATAGTCAAGTCTAGAAGTAACAAAGGCATGGATGAGTGTTTCAGCAGCAGATGAGCTGAGGCAGGGATGGAGTTGGGCGATGTCATGGAGGTGGAAGTAGGCGGTCTTGGTGATTGCGCGGATATGTGGTTAGAAGCTCGACTTGGGGTCAAATATGACATCAGTCTGGTTCAGTCTCAGACAGTTGCCAGGGAGAGGGTTGGAGTCGGTGGCTAGGGAACGGAGTTTGTAGATGCAGATCAAGTGTTTAAATTGTAATTTTGATATTAGATTGCCTGAAGAACTGCTTAACTTACATTAGATTCCAGTTTCATCAAACTTTCTTGTACTTTGTTGCTTACCATTGGCATGTGGACTTCACAAGCATTCTGCAGTCTACAAGTTGACTTTATAATTTGAAGTTTGCAAGAGTGATCAGGTCAAGAAAAATAAGAGAGGATTGTATCTGTCAAGAAAGGAATATTGCTGTAAGCTATTTTCTGGGACAGTAGATTTAAAGAATAAAATTGCTCCATAATGTTTAATTACAGAAAGACTTCAGCTGGATTTATGCTGCGGCTTCTGCATTTGATGTAAACTGTTCATGTGGGCATTGGTGTGAAAGTGGCAGTATAACTAGCGGAAAGGGTAAATAGGGAGGTGGCAAAGGCTTTAAACTAGTAAGATGGGGGGAGGGATCTACAAGAAACGTAACCAGCCTAATTATAAACCAAACCGGAAAAGAGAACATAGGGAAGAATAAAGTAAGGGAGGACATTGATGGCAAGGGAAAAAAGAGTTATAGAACAGGAGTTTAAAAAGATGGTTGAACATAAAGTGAGAGGAAATTCTATTAAAAATTAGTTAAACTGTCTGTAGAGCAATGTACACAGTGTCCGTAATAAAACAGGAGCTGGAGACAATTATGCGTTGTGAGGAACCAGACGTAGTAGGGATTACTGAGACATGGCTACAGAAAAATCAGGACTGGGAATTAAACATTGCAGGGTATAACATATTTAGAAAAGATAGGGAGGGAAAAAGGGGAGAAACATAGAAACATAGAATCTAGGAGCAGGAGTAGGCCATTCGGCCCGTCGAGCCTGCTCCACCATTCAATACGATCATGGCTGATCATCCAAATCCAGTACCCTGTCCCCTGCTTTAATCCCCACAGTACACATATCCCACCCTACCCCCGTAACCCCACGTATTTAATTCCCCCTAACATATCCCATCCTATCCCCATAACCCCACATATTTAATCCCCCTAACACTAAGGGTCAATTTATCATAGCCAAATCAACCTAACCCGCACATTTTTGGACTGTGGGAGGAAACCGGAGCACCCGGAGGAAACCCACGCAGACACGGGGAGAATGTGCAAACTCCACACAGACAGTCACCCGAGGTCAGAGGTGGTGGAGTAGCTGTACTTATTAGGGATAACATAATGGTAGTAGAAAAAAGTGACACAGCTATCGGCAAGACAAAAATAGAATCCATATGGATAGAGATAAAAGATAATAAAGGATCAATCACACTAATAGGTGCAGTCCCATTCACCCATCACCCCATAAGACCACCAAATAGTGGAAGGGAGGTGGAGGAAGAAATATGCAGGGAAATTAGTAAAAAAATATAGAATAATAATCATGGGGGGTTTCAACTACCCCAATATTAATTGGACAGAAGAGGTAGGTAAAGGGTATAAGGGAATGGACTTCCTACAATGTGTACAGGACTCCTTTCTAACCCAATATGTAAAAAGCCCAACAAGGGAGGATTCGCTATTGGATCCAGTAATGGGGAATGAACCAGAGCAGATAAGAGAAGTAAAAGTAGGGGAACATCTAGGCAATAGTGACCATAATATAATAGGCTTTAAAATGATAATTGAGAAGGACATGCTGATAGATTTAGATGAGGAAAGACGGGAGGAGGCTCGTGTGGAGCACAAATACTGGCATGGACTGGTTGGCCGAATGGCCTGTTTCTGTGCCGTATATCCTATGTAATCCTATGTAAACTTTAGAGTTAGCTCTTGATCTGGGGCAGGACAGTATATTAAAGGAAAGACCCGAGGCAGGAGGCTGACTCACATTGGTTTGAGTTTGCATCAGCTGCAGCATTACTCCGACCCAATGTGAAGCTGTGTTTTAATGCTTAGGAATTTTTAAACTATTGTGAGAGAGGTGAAGCTCCTGACCGCGTGCTCTTAGCCTTAAAAACTAGCACTTCACAGAGCAGAGCTTTCTGCATGCATGCCTTCTTGTACATGTGCGCAACAGTCCTTTGTGGCTGACCTTACTGTGACCTGGATGGGTACGCCACTAATAGTGCTTTTGTATTCTGTGCTGTACTTCACAGATAAACTGGTCTGCCTCAGGATTTCCCAAAGAGCTTTACAGCCAGTTAAGTACTTTTTGAAGTGTAGTCACTGTTGTAATGTAGGAAATGCAGCAGCCAATGTGCGCACAGCAAGCTCCCACAAACAGCAATGTGGTGAGCACCAGCTAATCTATTTTAGTGATACTGGTTGTACCACTTCAACCGTGGAAAAATTTATGCTGGAATAGTTGAAATGATGGATACAACCATTTGAGATGATGGCATAAAACATATTTTGAAATTGAACTTATGAATAACTCTGTTCGAATAAAACTTTTCAATGGAATATTCTAACAGTGTTGGTGCATCCTTTGGAAACACTGTTTCATACAACCCATTTTAGTAGGAGATTTATATTTATAATTGAGTTTATATATTTTTACCTAAAATATAGTCTTTTTGTTTACAATATCATTAATATGCTTATTTAGCATATTAGTACTGATAGGCTACAGGAAAAAAAGGCACTTGTATAAATATACTTGTGTAATGTTCTTAATTCATCACCTCAAATTCCACCGCTATCACCACCAGTGATAGATATGTAAACACTGATATTTTGCCCACTGGAAATAGAACTGAAGTTTGGCAAGGCAAGATAAATTGCAGTACTTGACATTCACAGTTCAGGTGGAAACGATGAAAACCTCATCCGCCACCTTCATGCTTTACTGAAATCTTATTGACAATACTACATATAACTTAATTTAACTCCAATAAATACAGAAGATCTGAACATTTAATTTTTTTCTGATTTTCTTTTAATGAGCCCAATAATGTGTTATTCCAAAAACCACTTTTTAAAATTTTGCTGGAATCGAATGGAGATGGGACAGGTAGGTTTGACTTATGACTTGGGGGAAGTTGTTAGATGGATGATTACTTTTTCTGGTTTCCTGGTCCTGAATAACTACATAAACGAACTTCAGTAACATTTTTGATGATCTGAACCTTGAGGTATTTTTGAAACGCCATTGGACGTTGTTTGGCATTTGAAGTTGTGTTGCTACCTGGGTTCTGCAAAAGCTCCAGTTTTATTTTTTGACTTATCTGAATTAAGCACTATGCATGCCCTGGACAATAATCCGTCCCTGCATCAACACCACTAGAAAGATCATTTGTTTTATTTACTGTTTGTGGGGCCTTGCTGTGCACAATTCGCTGCCGCATTTGGTTATGCAGGTTGAGCGTCCAAAATCCGGAATCCAGACTCTGGGATGATTGGTGGCAGGGTCGTCCGGAATCCGTAAAAAGTTCCGGAATCCGGATCTCCGGATTTTGGACACTCAACCTGTACTTCAAAAAGCCATTAACCTTTGTTGTCTTTTTTTTGAAAACTCCTATGAAAAATGTGAGTGATGCAATAAAACTTTAGTGTTGTGTTTTATCCTCCTTAATCTGCACAGCTCCACTAAGTGTTTCCGCCAGGCTGCGGCCACGGCACCACGCCGCCCTGGTGGCCTAGTGTGGGCCATCGGATGCTCTGCAGATCTCGCAGCGTCCCTCCCCTTTAACAGAAGGGGAGGGGCGGAGAAACGCGTCAGCGCAACGCGGAGTGGCCCAGGTATTTCCGAGCCCAGGTTGCGATATTTCCGGACTTCGGACATCAGAAACACGTTCCGAAGTCCGGAAAAACACGAAAACTGGCTCGGCCTCGGTCCTGAGGTTGCCGGATTCAGGACGCTCAACCTGTACAACATTCACTAGACTTCGAAAATAATTCATTGGTTGTGAAATGCTTTGCGATGTCCTGAGGATATGATAGGTTGCTATGCAAATGCAAATTCATTTTTTCTCGGAAAAATGTAATGATTGAATAAATATAGAATATAAAACGTCATAAACTTATTGAGGCTACTGTATCAAAATCATAATTTAATATGCTTTGTGATCAATGACTCCATCACACGTCACCGTGTCCGCAATTTATTCATAATCTGGATATAGTTCATAAGCATTTCATGAAGTGCTAAATTATGCAGCCTCGTCACCAGCCTTATTGAGAGTATTGTCATGATTGGGGAATTGCACTTAAACCAGTGGGCTTTAGTACTGTGCATTATGTTTCTTGTGTAATAGCCTAATCAATTTAAATTCCTCCCACCACCATGACTGCCTTTGATAGACCTAAAACCGCCCACACTTAATTCTAATGCTAATAGCTCAAAGTGTTCTCTCCAGATATTTTTTTAGGATAAAATATATTATAATGCTGGGTGTTTTTCACAGTTGAAATGAATTTAATCTGGAAAAATTCACTGACTCTTGTACTCGCTGGAGTTTCAGTAAAGTATAAGGCTTATGATTATTGCACTGTCAATAAAACCATTTTAGAGTTGAATCGACAAACTGTACGTATTGGGTACTTGAACTGATCACAGGACTGTAAAATTCCCACTATGGAGGTATTTTCAGGTTTATTATTACACCCCATTCCATTCAGACCTTTCCCTGCCTGATTTGTAACTTTTGGATCATGATTTTTCAATGAATACAGCAAGTGCTATTAGTCTGAACTGTAGCAGATCTTTAACTTGTAATGACAGCTGGCTTTACCACCTTTGTGCAGAATGTAATTGCCTTGTCTCTTTGTAAATGATCTTAGTGCAACATTCTCAGTCAGTATATCAACAACAACTTGCATTTATATAGCGTCTTTAATGTAGTAAAACATCCCAAAGTGCTTCACAGGAGTATTTTAAGACAAATAAATTTGACACCGAGCCACATAGGAGAAATTAGGGCAGGCTTGGTCAAAGAGGTAGGTTTTAAGGAGCGTCTTAAAGGAGGAAAAAGAGGTAGAGAGGTTTAGGCATGGAATTCCAGAGTTTAGGGCCTAGGCAACAGAAGGCACGGCCACCAGTGATTGAGTGATTATAATCAGGGATGCTCAGAGGGCAGAATTAGAGGAGCGCAGATATCTTGGGGTGGGGCGGCGGGGGGGGGGGGTGGTTTGTGGGGCTGGAGAGGAGATTAGAGATAGGAAGGGGCGAGGCCAGGGAGGGATATGAAAACAAAGATGAGAATTTTGAAATCTAGGCGTTGCTTAACCGGGAGCGAGTGTAGGTTAGCGAGCACAGGGGTAATGAGTGAACGGGACTTGGTGCGAGTTAGGACATAGGCAGCCGAGTTTTGGATGACCTCAAGTTTACGTAGGGTAGAATGTGGGTGGCCAGCCAGGAGTGCGTTGGAATAGCCAAGTCTAGAGGTAACAAAGGCATGGATGAGGGTTTCAGCAGCGGATGAGCTGAGGCAAGGGCGGAGATGGGTGATGCTATGGAGGTGGAAATAGGCGGTCTTAGTTATGCCATGGATATGTGGTCGGAAACTCATTTCGGTCAAATATGACACCAAGGCTTTTACAATGCTGTGCTGAGTATTTGATATTAATCTTGGTGTTCTAATGCTTGCATTTTGTTTGCATACAAGTCTGTTGAAATACTAACGGGTTATGTGAGAGAAAATCCTCAGCTTTTTACATTTTAAAGCACTGAAAGACTTTTCAGCTTTCAAAGTCATATGTTGAGCATCTCCAAAAACGAATTTGATTGCTTTCTGCAATTTTCTAATGTTTAGTTCAGAAAGTTTACAAAATATAAAATGATTTATATTTTTGCATTGACGTTGACGACGCTGAAATTCGCCTGTCAGGCACAAAAGGCTGATAGATGAGAATCTGGTTGGTAAAATTTGAAACTCAACTTGCTTGCCAAATATAGCAAGCCAGTACAATAGAGAGATCTCCCCATTGTACTAGATGTTGACCTAAGTTTAAAAAAAAACCTTTTATGGCTGGTTGAATACGCAACTGAGTACCCGACCACATTTAAATTTGCATGTTCGATGTTTTAAGGTTGAATTCGGCTTTGTATGGGTTGCTGCCATGTTTTTTTCAGAAACTGTTACATTCCACTTTTATTTATTAAAAGTGGAATGTATTAAAGGTGGAATGCAAGCTGCTTGCTTAAAAAATGCACAATCAGTGGTGTCACATAATTTGTTTTGTGCTCTGAATCCATCCTAGTATTGTCAATGGGATAATGATGGATCTCCTAATTTCAATCACATCTTTTTTTGCTCATAACTCCAGGTCGAAGGGTCCTCGATTCATGTAATTCTGGCAGGAATTTGATTTTTTTTAAATATCACGAGGGAACTTCTTTTCTCAAGTTGTAGAGAACTGAAAATCATGACATCATGTTACTGTTACACAGGCTGGCATGTGATTATTATATAGATATTTTGAGCACATTCTCAACAGTACTGTATAGTTAAGGCTACATTTGCTTTTGGGACTAAGTGTGCTTTGTGTTTGGAAAGCAGAATGGGCTTTCTAGCATTTATATACCAAATATGTCTTATATGAGATTAAAACAACTTTCATTTATATAGTACCATTAATGTAGATAAAAGTCCCAAGACACTTTGCAGAGGCATAATCAAAAACAATGACCGTCGAATGGTGGTGTGAAGTGGTGGGAGGATGCGCAATAAGCTAGGATTAGAGGAACAGAGAGTTTGAGTGGGAGGTTGCAGAGATAGAGAGGGGCGAGGCCTGACACATTTAAAGACGAGCATGAGAATTTTAAATTTGAGGAGTTAGAGGACTGGAAGTCAAGGTAGGTCAATGAGTACAGGGGTGATTGATGAATGGGACACGGTGCGGGTTTAGATACAGGCAGCAGTATATTGGATGAGCTGCAGTTTACGGAGAATAAAGGATGGGAGGCACACCAAGAGAGCATTGGCATAATTAAGGCATGGATGAGAGTTTCAGTGGCAGATAGATTGAGGTAGTGGTGCAGGGAGGCAGGCAATGTTATGGAGTGGGAAGTAAGCAAATGTTTAATCTGCTTGTTGGTTCTGTTTCCTAAACAAAATTAAACGATTTGAATCTTGCAGAAACTTGCTGGTCTATAGACCATGGAAGGGTTATTTTGCCTTCATGAAAAATTGCATTCGTACTGAAAATGTTATCCATCACTGGTCATGATAATATTATATTCAGGAGAATGGTGGTAGGGAAATTTTGCATGTGTTTATTTATCTCTCCATATACTGACTCTTTCATTTTGATGTTTGGTTCACTTGAAGAACCTTCCTTCTATATTGGAGCTTCTGCTCCTATGAAATCTTGAGGACCACAAAATAAAGGTGGGGAAAACAAAAATGTAAAACTGTGCATTTGGCTTATCATTACTTTCTGATATTTTAGGATTAATTTTTGAAACTAATTTTGGATGAGTCAGTTTGAACATTGCACATGTTAGGTCAGAGGATAATGTGGTTTTATAAGAATAGGGTTATGCCATGTGATACACAGTGCATCATTCTGGTAAGGATGAGCTTTATTCCTTTAAGGCCACAAAGTCTAATTATTAAATAAACAGAGGTTTGGGTGATTCAGCGTTCAATTGTTTGGTTAGGAAACTTTGCAGATTGGAATGTACTTGCCAGTTTTAGGCTGCAGCTCAAAAGTGTCCAGTATTTTAAGACTAAAGCAAAATACTGCGGACGTTGGAAATCTGAAATAAAAACAGAAAATGCTGGAAATACTCAGCAGGTCAGGCAGCATCTGTGGAGAGAGAAACAGAGTTAATGTTTCAGGTCGATGACCTTTCATCAGAACTGGAAAAAGTTTCAGATGTAACCGATTTTAAGCAAGTGCAGGGCAGGGAAAGAGGGAGGGGAGGAAAGAACAAAAGGGAAGGTCTGTGATAGGATGGAAGGCAGGAGAGATTGAAAGACAAAAGGGATGATGGTGCAAGGCAAAAGGAGATGGTAATGGGACAAGTGAAGAAACAAAAGATGAGTCTAGAAGAGGTGTAAATGGGGATGGCAGAATTATCGACCGCTGCCATCTGAAAAAATAGGGGCAGAGGTTATGGTCTGAAATTGTTGAACTCGATGTTGAGTCCAGAAGGCTGTAAAGTGCCTAATCGAAAGATGAGGTGCTGTTCCTCGAGCTTAATTTGAGCTTCTTTGGAACAGTGTAAGAGGCCGAGGACAGAGAGTGGAGTGGGAGTGGAGCGGAGAATTAAAGTGACAGGCGACCGGAAGCTCAGGGTCATGGTTTCGGACTCAATGGAGGTGTTCCCCAAAGTGGTCACCCAATCGGTGTTTGGTTTCCCTAGTGTAGAGGAGACCGCATCGTGAGCAGCGAATACAGTATACTAAATTGCAAGAAGTACAAGTAAATCGCTGTTTCACCTGGAATGAGTGTTTGGGGCCCTGGATGGTGGGAAGGGAGGAGGTAAAAGGGCAGGTGTTGCATCTCCTGTGCTTGCATGGGAAGGTGCTGTGGGAAGGGGAGAGGATGCTGGGGGTGATTGAGGAGTGGACCAGGGTGTCGCGGAGGGATCGGTCCCTTCTGAATGCTGAAAAGCAAGGGGAAGATGTGTTTGGTGGTGGGATCACGCTGGAGGTGGCGGAAATGGCGGAGGATGATCTGTTGAATGTGGAGGCTGGTGGGGTGAAAGGTGAGGACAAGGGGAACCCTATCGTGGTTCTGAGAGGGAGGGGAAGGGGTGAGAGCAGAAGTGCGGGAAATAGAACGGACACGGTCGAGGGCTATGTCAACCACGGTAATGGGGAATCTTCGGTTGAGGAAAAAGGAAGACATATCGGAAGCACTAATATGGAAGGTGGCATCGTCTGAGCAGATACGACGGAGAAACTGGGAGAATGGAATAGAGTCCTTACAAGAAGCTAAGTGGGGTGGGAGGAAGTGTAGTCCAGGTAGCTGTGGGAACCAGTGGGCTTATAGTGGATGTTTGTCGATAACCTCTCCCAGAGAAGTCGAGGAAGGGAAGAGTTGGAGATGGGCCATGTGAAGGTGAGTGAAGGGTGGAAATTGGAAGCAAAGTGAATGAAATTTTCTGGTTCAGGGCGAGAGCAGGAAATGGCACCGATATAGTCATCAATGTACCGGAAAAAGAGGTGAGGGAGCGGACCCGAGTAGGACTGAAACAAAGAATGTTCCACATATCCCATGAAAAGGCAGGCATAGCTGGGACCCATGGTGGAAGTGAGTGGAGGGGCCAGGGCCCCAAACACTCCTTCCAGATGAAACAGCGATTTACTTGTAGTTCTTGCAATGTCAGTATACTGTATACGATGCTCACGATGCCGACTCCTCTACATTGGGGAGACCAAACGCAGATTGGGTGACCGCTTTGCGGAACACCTCCGTTCAGTCCGCAAGCGTGACCCCGAGCTTCCGGTCGCCTGTCACTTTAATTTTCCGCTCCAGTCCCACTCTGACCTCTGTCCTCGGCCTCTTACACTGTTCCAACAAAGCTCAGCGTAAGCTCGAGGAACAGCACCTCATCTTTAAATTAGGCACCTTACAGCCTTCTGGACTCAACATCGAGTTCAACAATTTCAGACCATAATCTCTGCCCCTATTTTTTCAGATGGCAGCGGTCGATAATTCTGCCATCCCCATTGGCACCTCTTCAAGACCCATCTTTTGTTTCTTCACTTGTCCCATAACCATCTCCTTTTTGCCTTGCACCATCATCCCTTTTGTCTTTTAATCTCTCCTGCCTTCCATCCTATCACTGACCTTCCCTTTTGTTCTTTCCTCCCTTTCTCTGCCCCTGCATTTGTTTACAATCTGTTGCATCTCTAACTTTTTCCAGTTCTGACGAAAGGTCATTGACCTGAAACATTAACTCTGTTTCTCTCTCCGCAGATGCTGCCTGACGTGCTGAGTATTTCCAGCATTTTCTGTTTTTATTTCAGCATTTTAAGACTGTTTTGTGTCTGTACTAATGTCATATCTGGGCTTACCATGCATAGCATTTTTTATAGAATAATAGTTGTATTTGTAAGTGCATAAAATGTGTTCTTCATATATTATTGCCAAATTAAATATTACACAATTTCCAAAGACTATAAAACGAATCTTTGCATCGATTGGAACTTCTTGTCCTCTGCAGTCCGGATAGCCTGCTCACCTGAACAACAGCCATTTGGGTTGTGCTGGAGTGTGTCTGGCACCATGGAGGAACCGTATCCCTTTGAAGTGATCAGTTTCCCTCTGAAGGAATCAGTGGCGTCAGGAGTGGTGGGAAGAACATGAATGAAAAGCCAGACAGTACAATGTTTTAAATTGTGTTGAAGCAGTGAATTGTGATATTTGTGGGCACGACGTCATCATCATAAAAATGGTGCATGCATTTTCATCCTCTGCATACAAAAAGTTTGGCCACCACTTTACAGATAAGAGAGGCTGAATTTAATCGCCATATTTTAACGAGAATCCATTTTAAAAGCAGGACAGGTAGCTGTTTAGTGTGGTAAGTTTTTAATCCAATTATACAGATTCAAAAAATAATACATAGGCCCCCAATTAGTCGAGCTGGATCCCTCAGGGGTTTTAAAAGCTGCTCGCTGTGGTTGAGTCTGACAGACCAGGAAGGTCCCAGATTCAATCCTAGTTGATGTTGCGTTAGCTGATCTCAGTACTGATGTTGGGATTCGCTTCCGTATCTCTAAGCCATGAAAAGAGAATATGGCCAGGATTAATGCTCCTGACAGCTGTTGTAATCACTGCTGGGAAGTAAGCAAATGTATTTGTATGGCTGGATATCGGGTGAGGACAGAATTTAGTTTAGTTGTGATGGTCAAATAGCTTATGGACAGTAGAGATTTTAAAAAAAGCACAAGTGCTGAACCTCTGAAATAAAAACATATAATTCTGGAAATGCACAGCACATCAGTCAGCATCCAGAAAGATTTGGGAGTTATTTTGGTGAAAGGGTGAAAACAGGTGCTAAGTAGGTGCTGTGCTAATGTGACACACCTGTTTGAACGTCTGGTTTTAGCACACAATTTGGGGGCTAATTGGTTACCATGATTTAAATGTGCCTGGAGGCGCTAAAACAGACACCTGCAGGTTTAGCACTCGAGCGCTGTTCAGAAGCTATTTTCGCGGAGGGGTATACGCAACCTCCACGCACCCACTTCCACTGAAGGTGTGGAGTGCACTGGCTGACACACAACAGAAGGTTTCAGGATGGCTCCGGGACCGAGAGGGAGGGCGCACAGATTCTCTGACGTGGCACTGGCGATCCTGGTGGAGGAGGGAATGCCCTGTACCTGCATGGGGGGGGGCAGGGAAGGAGCCCACCTCGCCCTCCTGTTCCTTTCTCCTGCAGCAACTGCTGCTGCTCTGCCTAACCTCATGTCCTCCTCCAGACCAAGGGAGACCCTGAGCAAGCTCCCCATGACCAAGCTCCCCATAACCAAGCACTCCCTTTTCCTGGTGACTCATATAAGGTCTCTAATAAGGTAGAGTGGCACAGCACTCACTCTCTTTAGGTGAAGTCCTCAAGAGAATTTCTGGGAAAAGTGTTGATGAATTCTTGACAAAGTGCCCCAGAAAGTCTGCCGATGTATCGCAAAAGTCCTCTTCAAACGCAGTCTATCTCCAACAGCAAGTGAACAGTGAAAGCCGAGCATGGCTTTAAGTAACATGAGAAATCTTCAGCAGCGACTTCTTTACTCCTGTTCAGCTGGTTACTGTTAGGAGAGGTCATTAATTGAAGCATTAGCCACCAAAATGGTGTGCAGCCTCTTTAATGAGTGCTAACAGGCAATTTAATTGTCGGTCAGAGCCTTAACGTTCCTTGGGGCAGCCGTTCCCGGTGCACGCGTCAACTCCTTTACCAAAGGTGGGCTAAACCGGCATTGCAGCTCAAGACCCCATCTCGGAGGCTCTTTAACGCCTGAAGTATCCGGGGAAAATCACCCCCTTAATGTTTGGGCTTGCAGTTAAAGAATGGCCACTTTGGTGATCTACCAGAGATTGCTTGTGCTTATGAATCTGTATGTCCGAGTGAGTCAGTTCTGGGGGGTGGGGTTCTGGGAATAAGAGGAGAAAAAAGCTTTTTGTAAAAAAAAAGATATAAAAGTAATCATTCGTACCCAAGACTGTAATGTACTTGTGCTGTTGCATTTACTGGTTATTTCTGCCATAAGCATTTAGTTACATTTAAGTGGTTGTGGATGATGGCAGTGTTAGTTTTTGGTGTCTTTTATCCTTTTTACTGTCTTTTTGGCTTCCATGTTACAGGCAACTCTCAGTTAATCTCTCGAGCTCCCTACATCCTTGTGTGTTTTCATTTTTTCATTTTCCCTGATGCGTAGGTAACTTTGATATCCTGCCTTGGATGATGAGCAGAAAACTTATTGTTAGATTACTTAAATTACTGGTTCAGTCCTGTAACACCGCAGGATCCTCCTTGTCTTTGAAAGACACCTGTATAACATTACACGAGCCCATGTTTTAGGTTTTAACTGCCTAAGAGATTTGTTAAAATAATCGAGCATGCAAATATTAGAGCAAACATAACATTTTGACACTATACTAAACTAATTTTTTTTTCTCTCCATAGTTCTTTTGATTTTTTTTAAGCAAATGCAGAAGTATCTAGCTAGCTAAGTCTTTCCTTTCAAGATTAACAACTCCTTGAAAACAGTTTCCATGCTTCGTGAATTTAAAAAACTGACTACCAAATTTAAAAAGCCAATTATGCACACATCTGAACAAATCACACAGCATGTTTGTATTTGAATTGAGTGGCTTGGTTCCTCCCTCAAGCAGATAGTTCAGTTACGAATTGATTTATCAATACAATTATGTATCAACTTAAACTGGGACATTATTTTTGTGAGTGAAGCTTGTTTTTAAACCTTTACATATGGCCAAATTAAAGAAGCCAATACCAAGCTAAATCTTAAAACAATTTTTTTTTCCACAATCCGTACTGATTATCAAAGATGTCACTAACATGAGTTCCCTCCATAACTTCAGTAAAAGCTTTTCTCAGTTTACATAATTCTGGTTTTACAGATGGAAATTTAAATAATTTTGCTAATTTTTCTGTTTAATTTTTCCAAGTTTTCTCTGTTCATTTATAGTTCTACTCTACATATACTGAGTTAGAGTTGCGTAGCTGAGAGTAACCATTTGTCTTGTCTTGCCAAAATGGTTAACCATTACATGATTTTGGACAGTAGCTGTTGGGGTGTTTGCTACTGCCTGCTGTCCACAGTTTCTGGGTTCAAGCATGAAAACAGTTGGACCCTACCTGATTCCGCCCCTGTTACTTTGGTCTCTTACACAATTATGATGCCACACCAATTGCGGGTAGATAATTCAGTACAGGCCATAGATTGAACTTTGGACTATCCTAGTATGTGTCAGCTCGTTTAGTTTGTAGTGCTGTTGCATCTTTATCAAAGACTGCTCGAACCTCACTGTAGGAATTTGAGCTTGTAACTTAAGTTGGCACTCCAGTGTAGCACTGAGAGACTGCTGCATTGTTAGGAATACTGTCCTTTAGATAAGGTGTTTAAACCAGGGTCCTCTACCATTTCCACTTGTTCAGGTGGGCATTAAAAATCTCATCGTGCTATTTAAAGAACATCAGAGAGTGTTGTATGATCATGAATTTTTAGGAAATTGCACTGCTATTGTGATAAAATTAAAGTTTCCCCCCCCCTCCCTCCCTTCTTCCCTAAAGACAGTGATTAAGGTGCAGTTCCATTGATGCTGGCAACACTTTGGTACTCCCCAGAATGGTCATTCATGTGTGCACTGACAGTGGAGACATTGAAGCTGAGCCTACTTGTGTCCACATGTGTACTTTCCATCAGTGCTTCCTAGCTCAGGGTCAAAGGGCTAGATTTTGAAGTTGGGGTCGGGAATCACACATTCTGGCTTGTAAACCCGCCTCCATCGAGATGTGGCCAACCCACTGTATTTTCCCTTGATTGACCTTGTTGAGCCTGCCCAGTGGGCTCAGCAGGCCAATTAAGGGCCACCCGGCAACAGGTGACGTCACAGACTGACATTTCATCTGTCAAGAGCTTTTGACAGATGAAATATCAGCGTTTGACAGCTCTGTGAAGCTGTCAAACACTGACAATATGATTTCTAACTTCAGTATTTCCTCTCCGGCTGAGTTAGAAATCATTCCACCACAGAAAACAGAAGGCTGCAGTTTTTGACATAACCACGGCTTTCCTGCTTTCTGTGCCGGTGAGATTTCTAACTCCCGAGAACTGAAGGGCTGACACCTGCAGGAGGAAGTTAAGGTAAGTAAAACTTTTTCTAACACTTAGCACTTACCTTACACACTTACCTCTGCACACATGCACCCATCACTCACCTGCCCACTGGACATATCGACCCCTCCAACCAGGCAGTTAATTGTCACTAATCCCTTCCCGCCTCGGGGAGTCGGGTCTCAGAACAGGTCGGGTACCCGCCGCCAGAGAAACTGGCATGGAGGCGGGATGGGGTCGGGACCCCCGAATCTGCAACCTTAACCCCCCCCCCACCCCCCGCCTCCAAACCCGACTCCACGGGTCATTGAAAATCCAGCCCAAAGAGTCCAATTGGAATTCCCATGGGTAGTATCCGTTTTGTCGTCAAAATTCTTTGCGATCTCCTTCAATTTCCTTGCAGATTTCCCCCAGTCGTCTGTATGGGGCAGACGGGGAGAGGGAAAATGCCTTCGTTGGTGCAGGTGTTTGAAAAATTATAATTCCACTGTACTTTTGTAAGGTATCTGATGGTGTTTTTGCATAAACTGGCAGATTTTCCAATTTTTTACAACTTTGTATCACAATGAATGTGAAGTTGGATGTGGAGTCTTTGTGGACCCTTTGTTGCTGCTTTGAAGCAGGTGTGTGTTCAGGGGAAATGGGGGATGGAGTTGTTAGAAAAAACTAATTAATTTTGATGCACTATTCCCAGTGGATTGACTAACTGACACTTATTCGCTGTTTACTTGAACAACTTATGAAGAAATGTATTAAATGAAATGTAAACGGATGTTGGTATCATAATGCTGGTGACCTTTATGATTTGCTGTTTTCTCACAATGCACATCATTAAAATGGAGAATTAATGATCATATTCTTGTACTGTACTAACATGGATATAGACTGCCGTTTTTTTTTTGGAATGGTTTTAAGTTTGAGTGCTGGTTGTGTGTTATAGGATTTCCATTTTCTAATAGCTTCGGCTTTTTTAATTTAGCAAATTTGAACACCTAACCACCACCGACCTGATTGATGAGTGGAGGTTTAGACGATGAAGCGTTTAAATTGGTATGAGAGATGTTGAACGCTAGTACGGGGTAAAGAATCCTGCCACATCCAGTCGTGAATGGTGGTGGACCATTAAACAACTAACAGGAGGAGGAGGCTTCATGAATATCCCCATCCTCAATGATGGTGGAGCCCAGCACATGAGTGCAAAAGACAAGGCTGAAGCGTTTGCAACCAACTTCAGCCAGATGTGCCGACTGGTTGATCCATCTTGGCCTCCTCCTAAGGTCCCCACCATCACAGATGCCAGTCTTCAGCCAATTCGATTCACTCCACGTGATTTCAAGTAACAGCTAAGTGCATTGGATACAGCAAAGGCTATGGGCCCCGACAACATCCCGGCTGTCGTGCTGAAGACTTGCGCTCCAAAGCTAGCTGTGCTTCTAACCAAGCTGTTCCAGTACAACTACAACACTGGCATCTACCCGACAAAGCGCAAAATTGCCCAGGTAAGCCCTGTCCATAAATCTAATCTGGCCAATTACCGCCCCATCAGCCTACTCTCAATCATCAGCAAATTGATGGAAGGTGTCATCGACAGTGCTGTCAAGCGGCACTTACTCATCAATAACCTGCTCACCGATGCTCATTTTGGGTTCCACCAGGACCACTCTGCTCCAGACCTCATTACAGCCTTGGTCCAAACATGGACAAAAGAGCTGAATTCCATTGGTGAGGTGAGAGTGACTGCCCTTGACATCAAGGCAGCATTTGACTGAGTGTAGTTTCAGGGAGCCCTAGTAAAACTGAAGTCAATGGGAATCAGTGGAGAAAACTCTCCACTGGCTGGAGTCATACCTAGCACAAATAAAGATGGTTGTGGTTGTTGGAGGCCAGTCATCTCAGCCCCAGGACATCGCTGCAGGAGTTCCTCAGGGCAGTGCCCTAGGCCCAACCACCTTCAGCTGCTTCATCAATGACATTCCTCCATCACAAGGCCAGAAGCGGGGTTGTTCGTTGATGATTGCAGTGTTCAGTTCCATTTGCAACTCCTCAGATAATGAAGCAGTCCATGCCGCAAGACCTGGACAACTTTCAGGCTTGGGTTGATAAGTGGCAAGTAACATTCGTGTCTCAAGTGCCAGGCAGTGACTATCTCCAACAATAGAGAGTCTAACCACCTCCCCTTGACATTCAATGGCATTACCATCGTCAAATTCCCCACCATCAACATCCTGGGGAATTCACCATTGACCAGAATCTTAACTGGACCAGCCACACAAATACTGTGGTTACAAGAGCAGGTCAGGGGCTTGGTATTCTGTGGTGAGTGACTCACCACCTGACTCCCCAAAGCCTTTCCCCATCTACAAGGCACAAGTAAGGAGTGTGATGGAATACTCTTCACTTGCCTGGATGAGTGCAGCTCCAACAACACTCAAGAAGCTCGACACCACCCAGGACGAAGCAGCCCGCTTGATTGGCACCCCATCCACCACCTTAAACATTCACTCCCTCCACCACCGGCGCACCGTGGCTGCAGTGCGTACCCTCTACAAGATGCACTGCAGCAACTCACCAAGGCTTCGTCGACAGCACTTCCCAAACCCACGACCTCTTCCACCTAGAAGGACAAGGGCAGCAGGCGCATGGAAACACCACCACCTCCAAGTTCCCCTCCAAATCACACACCATCCTGTCTTGGAAGTATATCGCCGATCCTTCATTGTCACTGGGTCAAAATCCTGGAACCCCCTCCTTAACAGCACTGTGGGAGTACCTTCACCACATGGACTGCAGCGGTTCAACAAGGTGGCTCACCGCCACCTTCTCAAGGGCAATTAGGGATGGGCAATAAATGCTGGCCTCGCCAGCGACGCCCAGATCCCATGAATAGATTTTTAAAAAATGTCCACTGCAAGCTTTAAGTTGTTTCTGCAGAATAGAAACACAGTCGTGCTGCTGCCTGTGATTTGTGATGTGAAGACTAACTGATTGACAACTCTTAGGGTGAAATATCTCGAGTGCACAAGCACGGGGTCTACCAAAAAATTGAGCATGAAGTGAAGCAATGCGCGAGAAACATGAACAACAGAGCAGTGCGATGACAGTTGGGACTATTCAGGCAAACTGCGTACGACAAATATGTTTCTGGTCGGGGTACAAGGTGAGCCAAGGATGGGTACTTTTTGCCTTACAAGGTGGTACAAACATCAGCCAACAATCGTTTGAGATGAAACTAGGAACTTACCATTGTAAGCAGTATGATTGTGACTGGTCAAATAGGCAAAGAATACAAAACTAGCAAGATACTGAATGGAAAAAGAGAGCCTATACTCCTTTTTATTTCTATTTCAATGTGAAAAGCAGCCTTCTACAATAATGTTGGCAACCATGGCAGATGATGGGAAGCAACCAAACCTTGTGATGCTAAAATGAAAGCAGAACCTTGACATGAAATTTCCACTTGGAATACACTCCCGGGAAAAGGTGTGAATGACAGAGAATTTAATGCAGGATTGGGTAACAACTGTAGTATTGAATGCTAGATGCCTTGCCATGTAACTATAATGTTATTACAATGGGTACTTTCCCATGGTCGGTTAAGGTTGGCTGTTCAGAGGCTCATCCGTCATTGCAACATTGGTTTGACCATAACAACAGGAGGAATGAACAGCTGACTGCAATTCACTGAAGTGGTTGTGGGCAACCCATTCAAGAATACTTTGCAGAATGAGTACCGCTATTGGATTTACGCAGGCAATTGTGAAATGACGTAAAGATTGACCATTTCGTGAACAGGCCATTCTTAGAAACTGGACTGGCTCAGTGGATAATGGGTGTGAGAAGCAAACTCCATTATTCAGGCATTTAAGAAATCTTGTGTCTTCAGCAACTTGGGTAGAAGTGAAGATTGTTGGTCTAACGATGGTCACCTGCTATCCCCCCTCCCCACACACACACACACTGACAATTGAGTTCTGGTGATGAATAAAGCTGGAGCTGTGTACAGTTTACTTTTCTGGACAGCTGATACCTCAGTCCTGGAAAATTTATATATGAAGAGGTGAAGTGCTATATAAATGCAAGCTTCCTTCCTTCCTATATGTTTGGGATGGAAAATTATGCACAAGTGCCAGTACAACTGTGTGGTTCCTAGTACATTAGTGCAAATAAACTTGTGTTTAAAACTAAATTTTGTGTCTTGAAGGCTTCTCTCCTGGGAGAGGCCTCAGGTTGGAGGTGTAATCTATATTTGTGCCAATACAGTATTTGCTGTTTAATATATATCAACATTAATTCAGTTAAACTTGATGGTTCAGTTGCATAAAAGTTGGTTAGATTAATTTGAATTCCTTCTGAATCAAAATTCTGACCCAATTTAAAACTTTGATTACAGTTCTAAATCAAATATGCATGTCTTTACAAATTTTTCAACATGTTATGAAACAATGTGGTAAAGTTGATTATCTTGACTAAGTGTCTAAGAACCAGTGAAGAAAAAAAAGAACAAAAAATGCCTGTTTTGCATTGCAGTGGTAAATAGTTTTGGAATTTGTAACAAGTATGGACAATCGACATTTTGTATTTTTTTAGTGCTGGTAATTGGTCAGTTGTCTAATGTTACTTTTTTAATCTCTCCCTGAAGATAATTACTCCCGGTGTTACAGTTCCATGAGTACTAGCAGCCCTCTGGTACCTTACCCATTCTTCAGGTATAAGCCTATACAGTCAAGAGCATCACAGTTCAGGTCGCATCCTGTCTTTACCTGATATCCACCATTTATGTGCTTCCCAACAGGAGCCAGCTGATTTTTCCCTATTCTTTCCCCTCTTTCTCTCCCTCCTCCTATCCCATGCTAATCGAGGACCACGGAGGACATTTGTAGCAGCCCAGTTGTTTCCTTGGCTGAAATCAGCAAACTTACACTGGCAATAATTTGTATGTGTTGAGTCACGAATTTGAGCAAGCAACTCGATTATTTCTAAGTGTTCTGCTGCACTGCACATTACATTGCCGTGTTTTATACTCTTAAGTGTCCTTGCCTAACCGCCAATCTACCTGCAATTATATTCAGTAATTACTTTTCATATAAATTATTGCAGCTACAGGACACTAGAGCTTTGACCTAGTTTGCACTTATTCATTCGACCTCATTTATTACACATCACTTATTCGAATTGGTTTAATATATTTTTGCTAACATTGTATTCACCTCACCACTTTTGATAGCTTTTTTTTGTCTTGTCACTTTTGCTATATTAGGCACTTTGAATGTTGACTTATCTCCGACCATGACCTTGAATGTTCACTAATCTATATTTTCTAGCACCAATGAAGTTTTCAAAATATATTCACCAGAGCAGCAATCCTTTGCTTCTCAAAGTTAACATTTAGGGACATGTCTTCCCTCTTGCTGATACCAGTATTTCAACCAGGAATTATGGAAATAAACTTTGTTCTTTAGTCTTAATCTATGATCAGGTTTTTTTTTTTAAAGGTTCTCTCACGATTGGATTTCAGTTGTTCACTATTTGCAGTAAAATCATAAGCATTTTCTTAAAAAGATATTTACGATTTTACAGAAATCTTCCCTGAGGTGTCAAAACTGAGTAAGAACATGAGTTGGAGACAGGCAGATAAGAGGCATGAGAGTGAGGTATACAGCGAGGGTGAAATAAGGGACTGGAAAGAAAAAATGGAATTAGTGCGAAATGAACAGAAAAACAGTTACGCGGGAGACTATTATTATTTTTTGTCCATGAGCAATGCCAAAGAAAATCAACTAATTTGTGTGTTCTAATCACCTAAGGTCAATAAGAAATTTATGGAAAAATTTAACAGAAAAAGGAGGTAATAATATCAACACTTTGGAACTTCTAAAAAGTAGCTTTCACTCCTCACCCTGTTCCCTGATTGTTAATCTCCATTGGTGCACACTGAGCTGTCAACGAATAGGCTGGTATGATTGAAGGTTATAATACTGATCCGAATAGCGCATGTGATTAGCAAAGGTGTCAGAATTATTTTAATCTGTCTGGGCTCAGCTTATGCCTATTTTAACTGTGATAGCTGGTATCTTGAAAGTTAGATCAGCTGGAGAAGCAATCAAATGATTAAAATTATCTGATTCATCAGTTATATTAATGGAACCATTCCCATTTCATTCATATAAACCGGGTTCCTTTGCTGGAGAATCTGCTGCATTTACATTGCATGATGGATGCAGCAGCAACAGAACAACTGCACATGTGCGGTTCGTGCAAAGTTGCATTTGTGACTCAGTCGAGCTTGAGCTTTCCTGCTGTTGAGAAAGGCCAGTCAAGCCAATAATGGTGGAAGTGTTTTGCCAGCCTGCCTGTAGTCACACCAAAGATGATGAATACAACACTGTTTGTGGGCACATCTATTTATCTTTGTTACCAGCAACATCCCCTTCCATAGAGGGTTTTGGTGCATTTAAGGGCACTTTAACCAATTCAAGCAATTACATAAAGTAATTGGTTTATAAAAGGTTATCATATTCATGTAATGGCAACGAGGATTGTGATGATGTCACTTGTTTCAATACACTCTTGCAGACATTGGATTACTGGCAAAGTCTCCATGACCAGTCTGTACTTGCAGAAGCAGTCTGGATATGTTGGCCCAGATATTCTGATCCCTACGAGTGGGTACGCACTGTGTACCCACCCGTAGGGACGTCGGAAATGCCGGTTTCAGGCATGCACAGCGCATGCGCTGAAAACCAGCATTTCCGATCTGTCAAGAATGGTCTTGACAGATCCTCCGGCTGCCCTGGAGAAGGGCCTCTGCGGGCGGATAGTTCGCTTTTTGGAGACCCTCCGCCTGCAGAAAATACTTACAATTCTTACGCCTGGTAAAAACAGACGTAAGGCCTGCTTTTACCAGGATAAGAGTTGAAAAAGTAAAAAAAAATATTTTTCACTGATTTATAATTTAAAAATACTTTAAAAAAAAAGTAAGTTTATTTTTAGCCCCGTAAAAAACTTTAATTATTTTTTCAAAAAATTAAATTTTTGTTTAAAATACTTAATTTATTGTAATTTCAAGTCACTTGGAGTTTAGAGAGGCCCAGGAGCGGAAGCGTGTGCGTCCCGGGAGCCCTCGGGTAAGGGCGCAGATTTTTCCAGATCGCAGGCCTCTGCCCGCGGGAGGCCTGCGATCGGAAAATACAGGCCACTTATGTTGTCTTTTCACCACTAGAGACCTGGGTTTGGCTCCACCCCAGCCTAATGAGATGAGTGTCCTCTCTCTAGCTATTATAATAGTTTTAAACTTAATGTAGCGGGACAAACCTAGTAGATGCAATTTTGAAGCAAACATGGCCATCATTTGGCACCAGTTAGAGGTAGCATGAGAGTAGTTTTTCTAGGAAATAGGAGGGTTCCCTCCCAGTCGGGGAACACTTCAGCAGCCAGGGGCATTCAGCCTCGGATCTGCAGGTAAGCGTTCTCCAGGGCGGCCTTCGGGATACACGACAGCGCAAAATCATAGAGCAGAAACTGATAGCCAAGTTCCGCACTCATGAGGATGGCCTCAATTGCGATATCGGGTTCATGTCACGATACAGAACGTGACTTGACATCATGGCCGGTCTTCCCAGGTGTTTTTTTTTAAAAAGACTAACACAAGAACACAAATTGACAGGATATGCAGCCAGCAGGTGGTTTGACACTTTGGACCCCCTGGGACACATCTCATTGTCTTGGCTGTGCTCTTAGTGTGTCTTTGATGTAGGGAAATATTTGAATAGATTTTGTCTGTGTTTAAATTGTGAATTCTGGGAGATTCTCTCACTGCTAACTTACCTGAGGAAGGAGCGACAGCTCCGAAAGCTTGTAAAATTAAATAAATCTGTTGGACTATAACCTGGTGTTGTGCGACTTCTCATTTTTGTCCACCCCAGTCCAACGCCGGCATCTCCACATTAGGAAATAGGAGTATACCTCTGGTACAATAAGGAATTCTCTTCTGAGTTTGGAGTTAAGACTTTGTTAGTGAAACTGTGGAGAAAGCTTTACTTTACATCTAATCGGTTGAGTCTGACCTGGGAGAGTTTGATGTTTTGCATTGGTTGTAAATAATTGAAGAGTTCCATTTCCCAGGATTAACATTCCTCACTTGTGTGGAGAATTTTTGTGGCCATTCAAAAGAATAATTGAATTTTGACAGAGCATAAGGATGTGGCAGTCTGTGTACTGTATAGGAATAGAAAGTTTAACATTATAGCCCTGATTATGCACAGCATGAGAACGATTGGTCTCCTTGAACAGTTTGCTCTTCCCCTAGGTTGATTTTGTAACCATACATCAATTTATGAAGTGGAATTAGATTCAAAGTCACTTGGTGACCATATTAGGCATTTGTGTTGCGGGTTTTTAAAAATATTTTTCTCCCACCCAGTGAGTTTGCAGTGTTATTCCCAGTACAAATACTGAGCTCGTCACAATTCTATGTTATGAATTGAATTTATTCAAGCTCGATGGTATACTCATCTTGTGAAACTAGCATATTGACACAGTCAGAAATGGTCATGGAAATGGAAATCTTGCATGATGTGAGCTACTTCTGAAATATATAAATGTCTTTTAAGAGGAATAAACTCAAAGTAAGCAAATAGAGTTTTCATTTTAAGCCATTCTGGAAATGAGCAAAGTTTTTAGAAAGAAAAATCCAGCTTTGGGTTCTGCTGAACTCTTGATGTACAATTTTCTGTAAAGTCTTGTTGAATTTCAGTAAAGATAATTGGTGTTTGATGTGAGCTCAGAATGATTATATGAGGAATAACTCGAACCACAGGTAGTAGTGAGAGTTGTGGTTGATTCTTCATGCTCTCGGGACAACTCGGGATGGGTAATATGATGAGCCTCGTCAGTGTGGCTCACATCCCAATAACAAATAATTAAAAAAATCAATCCATCTCCCCAGCATTTTGTAGAGGGTGAAGGATGCAAGTAATTAGAGATCTGAGTATGTTTAGTCTTGTACAACAGAATCATGATGATTTTCTTTTGTTCTCCAGGATGTGAGCAACATTGGCACTTATTGCCTATCCCTAGATTCCCTGTGAAGGTGGTGGTGGCCATTCTCTTTGAATTGCTGCAGTTCTTGTGATGATGGTGCTCCCATAATGATATTAGGTAGAGAATTCCAGTATATTAGCTCAACAATAATGAAAGAAAGACAATTTATGTCCAAGTTAGGGTGGTCGGTGACTGTGGATGCGATTGTGTTCCCGCAACATTGCTGCTTTTGTTCTTCTTGGTGGTAGAGGTCGCAGGGGAGGGAGGTATTGTCAAAGTAACCATGGTGAGTAGCTGTAGTGCATACTGTAGATCGTGCATACTGCTGTCAAAGGCCATAGTGGGATTGGATATTGAGTCCAGTGACAAACAGGAGACTGGAGTTGGAGGTTTACAGGATGTGCGACGGGATGTATGGTTGGAGGAGTTGCAGAGGTGGAGACTTCTCTGGACATCAAGACTACGTTTCTGCACTGGACTACACAAAGGTTCAGCTGCTATGCCTGATCTGCTGCTCAGTCGCTTAAATTTTAAAGTAACTGATCAGTTTACAGCACTTCCCCCACTGCTACTGTTACCTGCTGAGCCTTTGACTGGCCTACTGGTTTTTGGGTGCTCTGCCCTCCCAAATCCCTACCCCAACCCTTCAGCACTCCTCGACCTTCCTACTCTCCTGCCACCATCTCAGGCTTGACTCCCTCTTAGATAAGCCTACAGCTTCCCTCTGTGTCTCCGTTCCCTAGCCACCGACTCCAACCCTCTCCTTGGCAACTATCTGAGGCTGAACCAGACTGTTCGTAACCTTGGTGTCATATTTGACCTTGAATTGAGCTTCCGACCGCATCCACCACTAAGACCGCCTATTTCCACCTCTGTAACTTCGCCCCTGCCTCAGCCCATCTGCGGCTGAAACCCTCGTCCATGCCTTTGTTACCTCCTAGACCAATGTTCCTTTTAAGCTGCACGGCTCTCTGGACCTCCTGCGCAGCTGGCTCAGCAGCTTTTCAATGAGAAAAATTGCGCGTGTGCAGTATTTTGAATGGGCCGCGTAGCCCCTTAAAGCGGCCGCGCACCCAAAAACATTAAAGGGAACATTGCTCTAGACTTGACTATTCCAACGCACTCCTGGCTGGCTTCCCACATTCGATCCTCCATAAACTTGAGGTCATCCAAAACTCTGCTGCCCGTGTCCAAACTCGCACCAAATCCCGTTCACCCTTCACCCCTGTGCTCGCTGACCTACATTGGCTCCCGACCAAACAGCACCTCGATTTCAAAATTCTCATCCTTGTTTTCAAATCCCTCCATGGCCTCGCCCCTCCCTATCTCTGTAATCTCCTTCAGCCCCACAACCCCCCACCCCCGAGATATCTGCGCTCCTCTAATTCTGGTCTCTTGAGCATCCCCGATTTTAATCGCTCCACCATTGATGGCCGTGCCTTCAGCTGCCAAGGCTGCAAGCTCTGCAGTTCCCTCCCTAAACCTCTCCGCCTCTCTACCCCTCTTTCCTCCTTTAAGACGTTCCTTAAAACCTACCTCTTTGACCAAGCTTTTGGTCATCTGCCCGAATGTGTCAAATTTTGGTTAGGGTTAGGGTTTGATGACTCTCCTGTGAAGCCTTTGGACATTTTACTATGTAAAAGGCACTGTATTAATACTAGTTGCTGTAGTTGTAGTTGTTGTCAATCAGGCAAACTGCTCTCTTTGGGATGGTGTGAAGCTTCTTTAGTGTTGCAGCTGCAGCCATCTAGGTGAGTGGTGAGTATTCCATCACACTCATGACTTTAACCTTTTAGATGGTGGAGGGACTTGGTCCGGGAGTGGGTGGTGGACAGTCACTGGGTGAGACAGTTGTCGCAGAATAGCCGGCCTGTGCCCTGCTCTTACAGCTATGATGTTGTTATGGCTGCTCCAGTTAAGCTTTTGATAAGCGTTGACCCCCAAGATATTAATGATGGGGACTTGTCATCAATGGTACAGTTGAAGGTCGGGGAGATAGCTGAGCTTTCACTTGCTTGAGATGGTCATTACGTGGCACTAATGTTATTAAGATCCAAAATGTGGTGATAGATCAAATGTGTTTGTTTACAAAAAGGAATGTTTTGTAAGTGAAAACAAATAAGAAACAGAGAGCAAATTACTTTTTACATATTGAGAAACTGAGGTGATGGGCGAAGACACATTGTGTAGGATACTAGATTGAAAGGAGTTGATGAGGAATATCAGGAAATGATACGTGATAAGCGATGATGTAATCTTAATTATGTTAAACGCCTTGCAGATAACGGAAGGTAAAAAAATGTGATGACACCAGTATGTGTGTAAGACATTGAAACACAGTTCCTTTTGAGAGTGGGTTCATATCTTCCTGGTGTCTGGTGGTCGCATCACAACCATGATTATGTTAGGGAGGGGGGCGGTGAGAGAAATTGCACATGTTTTAGAGACTTGCATTCCCAAAGCTCATAGAACTGTGTTTTAACTCACTCTGCCACTTGTGAAACTTCAGTTTGTTAACCATCTCATTGTAAGAATAAAGCATTTATATTGTATGTCCAAATTGTGAGGGCAAAGGATTTGGCTTTTGAATAACCTTGGGCTAGAATTGTGTGGGGAGGGGAATGATCTTTGTAATCATTATATCATGTTTTATGTTGCAGACAGTGAAACTGTTTTATGCATAGCATAATTCTTGATCTCAATGTAATATATACTTTAAGTAATATGGCATTTGCGATAGATTAAGATTTCTATAAATTAGACGGTCCATAAACTATACTGTTGTGCACATGATTAGTAGCTTGTAATAGCAGGTTGTGCACAGTCAGTAGACCCAATTCAGAGGTTCTTGGTGAACCACTTTACATAACTCACACAAAGCTTCAGCTAGAGATGAGTTAATGACCTCCGTTCCTGTGCACTGACTGACATGGCATTGCGATCATACACATGCTTTTAATGGTAGTTTGAGTGGAAAAGAAACTGTTGGCTCCAGAGAATGGTTTGGGTATTTTTATTAAGAGGCTTCTACTTAAGTAGGATAATTGATACTGCTACTTTTGAGGAGACTTCTATTACAGAAATACAGCAAAACTGAAACAGCGAGAGAAACAAAGAGGGGATTGTGGACAAAAACAAAGGAGAAAGAACAACGACAACAGAACAGATACACAGAAACTAAAGAAGGAAAATAAGCAAGGAAAACAATTAAAAAAATAAAATTAAAATAAAAATAAAATCTGAACATGCTAAAAAGGAATTTCAGGATGTGAACTCTGAAGGGACCGTGTCTGAGGAATGGAGATGCTTTGCAATGATGATTCTCATTTATACTATCCCAGTAAATCTTTCCAGATTTTTGTATAGTATGAAGAGTTCATGGATCACCAAGCCAAACCGGCTCTTGTCTCCCTCCTACCCTAGCCCTGAACTCTCATTCCTTTTCTTTTTCTCGCTTCTATCTCCTTTTTCTTTCTCTCTTCTCTTTTCTCTCTTTTCTTTCTTTCGTTTTCTTTCTCTCTTTCTCCTCATGCCCTCTCCAAACTCATCATGTTCGTAAGATATACCTCCTGCAGCTCACTGAACTCCTGACCACTAAGCTCCCTTTCTGCCTCCTATCCAGCCGACCCAGTAAATGGTTCCTCCTCCCTTGCAAAACAGCCATCATCATCCACCCTTGACCTGCCAGTCCTCATTAACAGCTGTCCTATCTCCAACCTTCATTTCCTCTCCAAGGTCCTTGAATGTATTGCCTACTAGATCCATGGCCATTTCTCCCACAACTCTTGTTTGATTTCCTCCACCTCTGCATAATTCAGCTCATCCCAAAGTCTGCTGCCCGTATCCTCCACTTCTCCTACAAGTCTCACTTTCGCACTCACTACCCCTGTCCTCACTAAATCACATTGGCACCCCGGTCCTCCTGTACCTCAAATTTGAAGTTCTCATCTTTGTGTTTCAATCTCTCCATACCTGCCCCATCCTATCTCTCTCATCATATCCAGCCCTACAATCCTCCCTCCCTTGAACTCTCCTTTCCCCTGACTTGGGCCTCTTATGTGTTTCCCCTCTCCTTTCATTGGTAGGTGTGCTTTTCCCCCACCTTGGCCCTAAACTCTGAAATTCTCTTCCTAAAGCCTGCCCTCTCTCCAGCCCTCCCTCTCTCCCTCCAATTTTCCCTTTTAAGACCCTCCTTAAAATTTACTTCTTTGACCAAGCTTTTGCTTTCCCCTATTAATTTTTCCTTCTTTGGCTCAGCCGAGTGTGGCATCAAGGAGCCCTAGTAAAATTGAAGTCGATGGGAATCACGGGGGGTGGGGGGGGGGGAACTCTCCACTGGCTGGAGTCATATCTAGCACAAAGGAAGATGGTTGTGGTTGTTGGGAGGCCAGTCACCTCAGCCCAGAACATCGCTGCAGGAATTCCTCAGGGCAGTGTCCTAGGTCTAACCATGTTCAGCTGCTTCATCAATGACCTTCCCTCCATCATAAGATCAGAAGTGGGGGTGTTTGCTGATGATTGCACAGTGTTCACTTCCATTTGCAACTCCTTAGATAATAAAGCAGTCCTTGCCCGCATGCAGCGAGACCAGGACGACGTTCAGGCCTGGGCTGATGTGTTGCACAAATGTTTCTTGCCACTTAAGTGCCAGGCAATGACCATCTCCGACAAGAGAACATCTAACCACCTTCCCTTGACATTCAATAGCATTACCATTGTTGAATCCCCCACCATCAACATCCTAGAGGTCACCATTGACCAGAAACTTAACTGGACCAGCCACTTAAATACTGTGGCTACAAGAGCAGGCCAGAGGCTGGGTATTCTACAGCGAGTGACTCACCTCCTGACTCCCCAAAGCCTTTCCACCATTTACAAGGCACAAGTCAGGAGTGTGATGGAATACTCTCCACTTGCCTGGATGAGTGCAGCTCAAACAAAACTCGAAGCTCAGCACCATCCAGGACAAAGCAGCCCCCTTGATTGGCACCCCATCCACCACCTTAAACATTCACTCCCTCCACCACTGGTGCACCGTGTCTGCAGTGTGTACCATCTACAAGATGCATTGAAGCAACTCGCCAAGGCTTCTTCGACAGCACCTCCCAAACCTGCGAACTCCACCACCTAGAAGAACGAGGGCAGCAGGTGCATGGGAACACCACCACCTTCAAGTTCCCCGCCAAGTTGCGCACCATTCTGACTTGGAAATATATCCTTCACCGATGGGTCAAAATCCTGGAACTCGCTACTTAACAGTGGAGATGAGGTAGAAGATCAGCCATGATCTTATTGAATGGCGGAGCAGGCTCGACGGGCCAAATGGCCTACTCCTGCTCCGATTTCTTATGTAACAGCACTGCGGTCCAAGAAGGCGGCTCACCACCACCTTCTCGAGGGCAATTAGGGATGGGCAGTAAATGCTGGCCTTACCAGCGACGCCCACATCCCATTAATGATTTTTTTTTTAATGTTTTTGTTTCGGCTTATAGTAACCTCTTGACTGCATTTCGCATCCATATACTCTTTCCCCCCTCTCCCAATGGCTGACTATTCCATGTCTCAATCTCACTACCCCAACTGATCTGAATTCCCCTTTCTCAGCTCTCCCTGTCCCTTTTCCAGCCTCTCCCTTCCCTCTACCGTCGTCTTCTCACTGTCTTCTCCCTTCCCTCCCAACTTCTCCCCTCCTCCTATTTGCCTCTTACTCTGCCTCCCTCTTCCCCATGTTGGTTCCATCATCTCTAACCCTGCTTGACCTAAGAAAATTCACATCGGTCTTGCATATCCGTGTGCAATGCGATGGATGATCAATTAGTAAAGATTAAATTTCTGAAGTTAGGCATCAATCTTTAGCTTCTGTTTGACATGTTCAGATGTGCTTCTTTGTCGCGCACTACTCTGAAAGAGTATTTCCTCTTTGTTTTGCCATTGCTGTACAAAGTGATTCGGAAGCCAATAATGTAAAAATTGGAAATGTTTCATTTTGTTGTCAACCATACAGTCTTTGGCAAAACTGTCTATAAGTTTGCTTTGCAGGAAAGCACTTCTTGATTAATGCCAACAGATGCAATGATGCAAGATTGGAGATGCAGCCTTCTTATGAAGCAGTGAACTTCAACAATGTCATCGACACTTTCTGATCTCCAACACGATGGTGAACAAATCTTCAGTTCTCATTTATCCACCACTAATATTGAAATAGGTTGCCTAGCAGAGGAACAAGCAATGATTCGGTGGCTCTTGCAAAGCTCTTGAAGGGATTCTGTCCCTATGGTTTTGTTTCTCCTTTGGATGACTGACCTAGTCTAATGCAGATAGAGAATAAACTTAAAGAATGAGGAAGATGATAGGTAGTAACTGTTCCAGCGGGTTTAAAAAAAATGTTGACTGCTTTGTTTTCATCCTAAGGAACAGATGGCACAGTCTAATGATTTCTAAATTCATCAATCCATTGAAGTACAATAATTTAATTGCTGTTCTAAGGTCTAAAACTGTTATGGTTTCCTTGTTTACCTAGTTACTTATGCCTATATAGTGGCTAAATGTTAATTTTAACTTGGATTCTTTTACATTTCCTTGAGGCATTGGAATCAGCAAGGCAATTCTATTCAGTGCCTGTGACTTGTATTTATTTGTTATTTCTGGTTTTAAGAATGGCAGATGGTGAGCAAGCAAACCAAGCCAATGTTGTGCACCTGTGTTCCAGGGACTGAAGTTAAAAGGGAAGTCAAGTGTCTGTCCCAAAATATATATGCTTTTTTAATGTATATATTTTCTCGGTATAAACATCAAAAGTTTAACTCAATAGAAGATCACTATGTCTTATCTCCTCACTTTTTTCCTGCTTGGGTGATGTTATCGTTGGGCAAAAACACCATGTGCCATCGAACAGCTACCTCCACTGTAGTGGGGGCTGTGACTTTAATACGGCCTTGGATTTGATGTGGAGCCACTTGACCTTGGGAAAACACACTCAAAGTTCCATATGCTGCAGATGTTGATCCATATTCCATTTATTTTCCTTGACTTTTCTTTCCCTTTAAGTGTGTATGTTTAAGCTAGCACCTTCTAGGTGCAAAATATTGCCTATTTCCTGCTCCTTTAAAGGAATGTCATGTCTTCTTCCTTTCCATTTTTAATTGAATAGCAGTTGAAGTCTGAATGAACTCACCCAAGGTTTACTTATTGTCCTAGTTGTATTTTGCTATGTCTTTGATATAATGCCTTCCTGACTGACCTGATTGTCTCTCTGCCGAGGTGTGATAAAAGGCAGTCAGAAAGATTAACTGTAGTCGTCTGACATTGTACGCTACACAGGCATTGTTCTCTGTCTATATATGCTGTGCCGATTCGTATTCTTTCACTTCACCTGACGAAGGAGCAGCAGCTCCGAAAGCTTTTGATTTCAAATAAAATTGTTGGACTATAACCTGGTGTTGTGTGACTTCTTACTCAACAGTAATTAGACTTGGCCTAAAAACATTATAAATTCACCTTAGCAGAATAATACAGTGTACATTGCATGATATATCCCTGCTCTTATAAAACAGCATCTCACCTGATTAATAGTGAGCACCTGGTTATAAAGTAAAATTACTACTAGAGCAGAGTATGTATGTACATGCATGCCTCTCGCTTTCGGCCTTTCTTTCCCTTGGTTGCCAGGCCATGAAGGCTGTTCTATTCAGGTGGCCGTTTGCAGTAAAATCACATCAATACAAATTGAGCTCTTTGTTTAAAATATGGAAAAAGAATAGTCCCATTTGTTCTTTATGAAGAAAGGGAAAGAGAGGGAGGAATATCTATTAGTGTATTAAAAAGATTGTATCTGCACACTTCCCGTCAACTAGCTGTGGGGTGTAATTACATTGTGACAAAGCTTACACCGCCAGCCTCCATTATAAATACAGATACAGGAATTTATGATGGATAAAAATGAGAGCATGTATGAATTTAAAATGAGTACAGAATTGCGTCTGCGCACCCTGGTCCAAGTGTACCCTATCCTCTAACTCCATTTCACTTGGTCTTTACTCTCTCTCTGCAACACTGCAGGAGATCAACTGGAGATTTGCCTCGAATCATTCCCAGCAGCAGGTGCAGTGTATTGAAATACAGAGAGAAATTCCCTTTATTTAACTTCCTTCTCACAAGGTAACTGAATATTGACTTACACTTGAGAAACCCTGTAAACTGTTGTCCAAACATATAACCATACGTGTGATTTATAGTATCTGTTTGAACAATTTAATGTATTTAAGACAACATTTAAGAGTTAACATGCTCCTTCCTAGTTTATCTACCACATATCCACATACGGCCACATATCCACACAATATAGACCCAACATCCAAGCCAGAAAAAAAATAACTGGAACGACACCAGTAAGAAGTTTGATAGCTGTATTGTCTTTTGAGAGCTGTAAGCTGTGTTGTTAATAGTTGTAAGCAGGTTTAGAATTTATTCATTAACCCCTGTACTCTGACTATGATGCTTGGGCTGGAAGCAGTCATACAGGTTATCAATATAATCTTGAGTTCTCTTTCTCAAGTTTTGGATGAAGCAGCAGTCTGCATTGGAATTCTGTTTAAAAACACAAGACCAAAGGAAGCTGCATAGAAATATTGATTGCCTGCATAACAACAGTGACTGCCCTTCAAATGTAATTAATTGGTTATGAAGCACTTTCGAATCGCCTGATGACATGATAAAGTGCTATATAAATGCAGGGTCTTTTATAAATGATTTAAAAACAACTCCACTAAATTCACCCATAAAATGAGTTGGTGCTGGAAATGTTTCCAGGAGCTCCTCCCCACACATCCGGAGTCTCGAGGTCTGAAAGTCAATTTTGCTCCTTCTGGGTTTTAACTGGGTTGATCAATTCTCTGTGTACATGATGCACCATGAGTTTGCAGTTTTCATCCTCCCCCTATGAAACTACAATATACAGTGCGGACTTCAATAGCGCATATTATATGACAGCACACAGAACATTTACCAGCAGAAGAAAAATAATAAAAAATAACCTAATTTTAAGTGTTAAAGTTGTCTGATTTTTGGAATCTTTTTTGTCGGGGTTGTGCAGGGGTTGCTTTGAGTTCTGTGTCAGGCTGGAGGATATTCAAGGTGCTGTTGGGACAATCTGCCTGGTGCAACAATGATGGCTTTAGAAAGAAGTTTGGGAAATACAGGGTGCAGGGAGGGGGATTGGGAGAAAAATATTGTTTATAATGTAAAAAAACTGGGCAAAGGGGTTTTAGGAAGGAAGAGGGAATAAAGAAAAGTATTTTGATCTGAAGGAGATGCTACAAATTCACCATTGGAGGCAGGGCAAAGAACTATAAATGTGAATAACTGAGAATATAGGTCTCCGTGAGGGAAGAAACCATTTATTTCTATGTTAAACACGTTTTGTAAAGTGGTAGTTAAATAATATTACAGATATATCTGTCTGGCCTGTACCTTTTCAGGATTAGTAAGATATGTATGTTTCCCCTTGTGATAGGTATATAATGGGCCGAAAATTGATCCCGGGACGCGAGAGTACGCACTGCGTACTCTCGCGTATTCCCACTCCAATTGCCGGTTTTCTGCATGCCCTGCGCATGCGCTGAAAACCGGCAATTGGTCTTTTGAAAAGGGGGTGGTTCCTCGGTGCATCGCATGCGTGCTACAGGCTGCGCGCACGCTGTGCACTTCATGCTTTGGACGCGCAGGTAAGTACGGAAGATTTTGGAAATGGAAAAAGGAGGAGTAAGACCCACTTTTAAGAAGGTAAGTAGTGAATTAAGTATTTTTTTGAATTTTTTTTTACAGGTATATCTTTTTTATAGACTTTAAAGACAGGTAAGTTTATTTTTATAACTTTTTAAAAGATTTTAAATTTTTTCAAAAATTTAATTTTTTATTTAAAATGGTTAATTTAATTAACTATACTTATTTTATTAATGTGATGGTTTTTTTTTAAAATTTAATTGAGGTTTAGCTGTTATTTTGGGGGGGTGTAAGATTCATAGATTTCACAGCGCGTATGTGAAACTTATGAATGGAAGATGGTGTGCTGCCATTGGCTCTAACTGAGTCACGTGATCCCACAGCTCGCACAAATTCACTACGCCGCTGGGATACGCAAGCACTGCCCGGCTGATGTCTGGAACATCAAGTTCGTGCGAGCTGGATCTGAAAAAGCACACGCGGAGTGAGAGATCGCGGGGAAGCCTTACCCCCGCGGGAACAGAGCGAGATCAATTTCTGGGCCATTGTTTCGGTAAATTTGCTATATTACAGAGATAGGCAAATCACTGTTGGTTCAAACTGTTTTGTGACAACAGTAAGCAGCAACATCACGGGAGATCTAAAGTTTAAATCTGTCCTGCACAGTATAGGGTACGATGTGATACACATGGAAAAGACTTGTTCAAATTAAGTTTGTAAAGACTCAAATGTTGTTTGCTTGTACATTGTCAAGCCTTTTCAAATTAGTATCTTAAATTTTCACATTTGGTTTCTAAATTGGTATGGTTCTTATTTACTATAGTTCAATTGGATAATACATTGAAGTCCAGCATTTTTTTGCATATGGTGATTGACTAAAGTTATCCATGTTATTGTGGGGGAGCAATAAAGTCCAGGTATTTCTCCACAGAAAAGGAATTTAGTGGTGGGAAAGACCAATTTCACCAAATACATTCTGTATGTAACTCAGTTCTGCTGAGTTGCCATGCAATATGTGACATGCAGTATGTTTATGTATAGTAAAACTATTTTAATTATATTATAGGGCTGTGCCATTAAAAGTGATTTGGAGCACTATTCTGTTGTCATGGAGTGTGAACTGTGAGCCTACACTTGATGTCATATTTGAGCTTTGCCATTTTTTTGAGGGGTGGGATGCGCAGAATGGAGCCCAAGTGCTTTACTCCAGAGCACGACAGTCTGAGGGCAATGTTGGGTTATATGATTGTTTTGACAGGGACCCGGCATCAGGCCACTCAGTTGCTTTTTGTGGAGGTATATAATGCATGGAAAACAGGAGAAAATATAAAATAACATGGGAAAAGTGAAAATTGAAGATAATTTCTCGTGTCTGTGTGACATTGAGAGTGATGGTACTGAGTAACTTTTGGTGAAATTCCTTTTAACAAAAAAATGGGAATGTCTGTTTTTTCTGTCATGAAATTCCAGGAATATGTGACTTTGAAATGCGGTTTGTTAAAACACAGCTTTATTCAAAATCATTAATTCAATTATTTTATATTTTGTTTGAGGAATTTCACTCCTTTTTGTTTTGCTTTGCTTGAAATTTGACTTGAAAATTCAGTAACGTTTCAAATGTTCTTACCGAGTGATCTGTGATCAGTGCAACTGATGTGACGACCTGTAAATTTTTACACGGAGTCCATAAAATGCTCTTTGGTGTCCAAGCACTGCATTTTTTGGATAAAAAAATGGACTTCAATTTGTTCAACAGGTAGTGAAAATTTATGGTGATAAATTGATGGGGATGGCAGGATGGAACCGAGGTGGCGGGAAGTGCATGATACAGTAACCTCGTGGACTCCTGATGGAACAGACTTGATGGGCTGAATGGCCTTTTCTCACTCCACACTGTTCTACTTTCCGCAAGAAATCACTTGCCCTGTCTACAATGAGCTCCATGATACCTTTTAGGCTTGTTCCTAAATTGTTCTTTTTGGCACTACTCTCTGAATCCACTATGCAAATTTTACGGTATTGAATGAGTACATAGTGATTTTTAGCAACACCATCCCTAACAAACTTAAAATAGCAATGCATCATGATGATCTGAGCAATATATTGTGAAGATTGCACTCTTTTGTGTTTCTCCAAACTGTAGGAACAAATCCCTATTAACAAGCAACAGACTGACCAAGGCAAAGTATTGGCCACAGGACTTGGCAGTCTATCAAATGTTTTCAGTGGAAAATGTAATCCAACAGTAACATCTTTGTTTTCTCTCACAAAGAAAATAATTAAAGCCTGGCTGATGGGTCCTTGAGAACTTCTGGGATGCCTAAAATTAAGCTATGCGACGTCTGAGTCTTTTTATTCTTGCTAGAATGACACCAAACCAGATAAAATGTTGGTTTCACTAGGTTCTTGTAGTTTTAGGAATGTTCGCTGAGGCAAGCTCCCCAAGTGTTGATCAATAGATAGTTTTGTTTACTCGTTGCCAGTCTCCATTTTCATTATAAGCTCGGACCACACTGTTTCCACTGATGATTCTTCTACTGTTCAGTGTTGAAGCACAGATGAATGCAACTGTGTTTTGATTCTCTAATGTTTTATGTAAACTGCTTGTCAATCTCTGCATTATACATAGAGGAACTTGACAGAGCTTTTTGGATGCGAGGCTAGTTTGGATCGATTTCAAGGTCGTTTCACGTTCACATTTGAATAAAGAAATATTTAATAAATAGGTGAAATTTCCCACGGTGTTGCTCACAGAGTTGGATGTTGTACTGCTACAGTGGCTGGGGGGTATGGGAGCACTTCATTAGGCAGGGTGTGGGAGAATTCGCGGTTGGTGAGTGGCAATTGAGGTCTGCGAGGACTGCTGAGATCATTTCCAGGGAGGCTACAGTCTAGGAACTGACAGAAATTAAGCATTTCTGTCGAAGGTTTAGCATGGTAGTGGCTTCTTTAATTCTATTGCAATAGATAGGGAGTTTAAAAACTAGTTTCACTCGCAGAGAAACATGACCTAGTTTATTTTGATATTGATGTCACATATTTTAGTTGTTCTCTCTCAGCCAGTTGTCGGAGAGAGGGTCCAAGACATACAATTCACATAAACGCATCTTGTGAGATTTGTTCAAATATGTGTTGATTAGCAGCCTTTTAAAAATAAAAATAAATTGTGTTGCTTAAATGTGTTTGGTTTCAGTCCTTTTCTGGAAAGTATTTCTTTGCATGAATGGTTCAAATTGATAGCTAGTTCAAATTGATGCCTGAAGCCTTCAGAGAGTGGTGGGCCAGATAGCCCCTGTGGACAGAGAGGAAAAGAGTTGGGATAAATGGTTCATTCTCAGACTGGCAATCAGTAACTAGTGGTGTTCCACAGGGGTCAGTGCTGGGTCCCCAACTCTTCACAATCTATATTAACGATTTGGAGGAAGGGACCAAGTGTAACATATCAAAATTTGCAGATGATACAAAGATGGGAGGGAAAGTAGTGAGTGAGGAGGACATAAAAAACCTGCAAGGGGACATAGACAGGCTAAGTAAGTGGGCAGAGATTTGGCAGATGGAATACAACACTGGAAAGTGTGAGGTGATGCACTTTGGCAGGAAAAATCCTAGAGCAATTTATTATCTTAATGGCAAGAAACTGGAGAGTACTGAAGTGCAAAGGGATCTGGGGGTCCTGGTGCACGAAACTCAAAAGGTTAGTATGCAGGTGCAGCAAGTGATTAAGAAGGCAAATGGAATGTTGGCTTTCATTGCTAGGGGGATAGAATATAAAAATAGGGAGGTATTGCTTCAGTTGTACAAGGTATTGGTGAGACCGCACCTGGAATACTGCATACAGTTTTGGTGTCCTTACTTAAGGAAAGACATCCTTGCTCTCGAGGCAGTGCAAAAAAGGTTCACTCGGTTAATCCCGGGGATGAGGGGGTGGTCATATGAGGAGAGGTTGGGTAGATTGGGACTCTACTCATTGGAGTTCAGAAGAATGAGAGGCGATCTTATTGAAACATATAAGATTGTGAAGGGGTTGGATCGGGTGGATGCGGGGAGGATGTTCCCGATGACGGGTGAGACGAGAACTAGGGGACATAGTCTTAGAATAAGGGGCTGCTCTTTCAAAACTGAGATGAGGAGGAACTACTTCACTCAGAGGGTGGTAGGTCCATGGAATATGCTGCCACAAAAAGCTGTAGAAGCTACAACATTAATTAAATTTAAAACAGAAATAGACAGTTTCCTAGAAGTAAAGGGCATTAAGGGTTACGGGGAGCGGGCAGGAATTTGGACATGAGTCTAGGTTCGGATCGGTCATGGCCCTGTGGGTAGTGGAGCGGGCCCAGGGACTGTGTAGCCTGATTCTGCTCCTATTTCGTGTGTGCAATTCTGTTAGATGCAGGAGATGGTTCTGTGATAGATAGTAGATTGGCGGTTAGGATCAGATCAGCCATGATCTTATTGAATGGCGGAGCAGGCTCGAGGGGCCGATTGGCCTACTCCTGCTCCTATTTCTTATGTTCTTATGTTCTTAAGTGCCAAGTAGGTATACATTGTTTAGCGTAGCAATCGTGACTGCTGTTTTCTGCCCAAGATAGTTAAGTTCCATGGTGCATTATCTGTCCTCATCCTCTTCAACACTGTCGTCCACACTATCCTTATTGAGCGGATCCCCTCTGCTGTCCAGTTCCATAGGACTGTCTTGCTTGGATCCACAGAGTTTGGGTCAGCCTGCACAGCCATGTTAATGGAACCCAGCTCTATCTCTCCACCACCTCCTCAACCCCTCGACTGCCTGACCTGATATTGTTTTGGAGGAGCCATAACTTTCTGCAGCCAAATGCTGGGAAGACTAAAGCCATTGGTTTTTGTCCGCCCACCACACACTAAGTACTATTGACTCAACTTATCTTCCCCCCACCCCCACCACTGTCAGGCTGCCCCAGACTCCTTGCAATCTTAGAATCCTGTTTGACTGCAGGTTGAGTTTCCAATCCCATATCCTCCAGCACAAAGACTCCCTACTTCCCCCTCCATAACATTACCTGCCTCCATCTCTACCTCACCCCATCTGCTGCTGAAACTCTCATCCATGCTTTTATCACTTCCAGCCTCGATTGCTCTCCTGGCCAGCTTCCCATCCTCCACCTTCTGTAAGCTTCAGCTCATCCAAAACTTTGCTGCCTGTATTCTTTGTATACTAAGTCCTGCTTGCACCCTCCCCGATCTTGCTGACTTGCGTTGGCTCTAGGGTTGCCAACCCTGATTGTGTGTATTCATCACATGACCTCCTGCCTCCAATCATCCTCCTGCCCTCTCACACCTGCCATTGGTTGCTCAGCACATTCAGCCTCATGGCACACTACCTTCCCAGGCCAACTGGAAAGCAAACAGACTCTTCATTACCAGATTGGATGATTCTTGACGAACAGCATTTTTCTCCATCTCCAATATTTTTATAATTAATGAAAGTGTTCAAACAAAATAAAAAATGTGGCATGGGATATTTTTCTGTACTAAAGGTACACTATAAATGCAAGTTGTTGATGGTGGTTTGTCTTCCATCTTTATAACTATTGTACTCTATGTTGTCATTGCTGCTGTTCATTTACTCTTGAACCATTTTAATAAGTTTGGCAGTTAGTCCTAGTCTAATATAATGTTATTCTGCTGCTCTCCAAAGTAAAAGGTCACGTGAGGACAGGTGATAAAATGAGGAAGCTGAAACAAAGCAAAGAGGGTTTTCTGTTCAATCCCTGGGCACAGAACACATTTACGTAGATGTCTCGGTAAGTGAAAGCACTCCAGAGGACATAGGAAGCCAAGGGTCGCTGTGTGAATGATGGATGATGCTGAACCACCCAAAAACATCTAGAGTAATTGAAAATGAAGAACCTCAAAAATATAACTGGAATCTGAGTTTGAGTACTTCAGATATCTATACAGTCATTGGGGCTAAACTATTGAAGGTTAGAGTTAAAGAAAGTAAAAAAACTTGCATTTATGTAGTGCTTTCATGACCTCAGGACATCTCAAAACACTTTAAAGCCAATGAAATACTTTTGAAGTGTAGTCACTGTTGTAATGTAGGAAACTGGAATTGTTTTCAAATCCCTCCATGGCTTCGCCCCTCCCTATCTCTGTAACCTCCTCCAGTCCTACAACCCTCCGAGATATCTGCGCTCCTCCAATTCTGGCCTCTCGCGCATCCCCGATTTTAATCACTCCACCATGGCCGTGTCTTCAGCTGCCGAGACCCTAAGCTCTGGAATTCCCTCCCTAAACTTCTCCGCCTCTCTCCCTTTCCTCCTTTAAGATGCTCTTTAAAACCTATTTCCATCTGCTGTAATATCTCCTTATGTGGCTTGGTGTCAAATTTTATTTGATAACACTCCTGTGACGTGCCTTGGGATGTTTTACTATGTTAAAGGCACCATATAAATGTTGTTGTTGAAACACAGCAGTCAATTTGCGCACAGCAAGGTCCCAACAATAGCAATGTGATAATGACCAGAAAATCTGTTTGTGATGTTAGTTCAGGGATAAATATTGGACACTGGGAAGAATTCCCCAGCTCTTCTTCGAAATAATGCCATGGGGTCTTTTACGTTCATCTGAGAAGGTTTAACATCTCATCTGAAAGACAGCACCTTCGACAGTGCTCAGTACTGCACTGTCTCAGCCCAGATTTTGTGCTCAAATCTCTGGAGTGGGACTTGAACCCATAACCTTCTGACTCCAAGGCGAGAGTGTTACCAAGTGAGCCACAACTGACCCCATGGGTTATTTATGGTAGCAACAGTACAGGCAAGATACTGACGTATTTTAAATACAGCAATCTGGAGATGGTTGTGGTGGTTGAAGGTCAATCATCACAGACCCAGGACATCGCTGCAGGAGTTCCTCAGGGCAGTGTCCTAGGCCCAACCATCTTCAGCCGCTTCATCAATGACCTTCCCTCCAACATAAGGTCAGAAATGGGGATGTTCGCTGATGACTGCACAGTGTTCAGCGCCATTCACAACTCCTCAGATAATGAAGCAGTCCATGCCCGCATGAAACAAGACCTCGTCGACATTCAGGCTTGGGCAGGTAACATTCGCACCACAGAAGTGCCAGGCAATGACCATCTCCAACAAGCGAGAGTCTAACCACCGTCCCTTGACATTCAACGGCATTACCATCGCCGAATCCCCCACCATCAACATCCTGGGGGTTCACCATTGACCAGAAACTTAACTGGACCAGCCACATAAACACTGTGGCAACAAGAGTAGGTCAGAGGCTAGGTATTCTGCAGCGAGTGTCTCACCTCCTGACTCCCCAAAGCCTTTCCACCATCTACAAGGCACAAGTAAGGAGTGTGATGGAATACTCTCCACTTGCCTGGATGAGTGCAGCTCCAACAACACTCAAGAAGCTCGACACCATCCAGGACAAAGCAGCCCGCTTGATTGGCATCCCATCCACCACCTTAAGCATTCACTCCCTCCACCACCGGCGTACCATGGCTGCAGTGTGTACCATCTACAAGATGCACTGCAGCAACTTGCCAAGACTTCTTCGGCAGCACCTCCCAAACCCGCGACCTCTTCCACCTAGAAGGACAAGGGCAGCAGGCGCATGGGAACACGACCACCTCCAAGTTCCCCTCCAAGTCCCACACCATCCTGACTTAGAAGTATATCGCCGATCGTCATCGCTAATTCTGCCCTTTTGAGCATCCCTGATTATAATTGCTCAAGCTTTGGTGGCCGTGCCTTCTGTTGCCTAGGCCCTAAGCTCTGGAATTCCCTCCCTAAACCTGTCCGCCTCGCTACCTCTCTTTCCTCCTTTGAGACGCTCCTTAAAACCTACCTCTTTGACCAAGCTTTTGCTCACCTGCCCTAATTTCTCCTTATGTGGATCGGTGTCAAATTTTTTGTCTTAAAATACTCCTGTGCAGCGCCTTGGGACGTTTTACTACATTAAAGGCGCTATATAAATACAAGTTGTTGTTGTTGTTGTCGTCACTGGGTCAAAATCCTGTAACCCCCTCCCTAACAGCACTGTGGGAGTACCTTCACCACACAGACTGCAGCAGTTCAAGAAGGCGGCTCACCACCACCTTCTCAAGGGCAATTAGGGATGGGCAATAAATGCTGGCCTTGCCAGCGACGCCCACATCCCATCAACGAATAAAAAAAAGATAATTGTTGAAGGATTGAAGAGACCAGCTCGTCCGATGTGTGCCTTTGAAAACTTCCCTGCAGAACTTGGGCTATAGCAAATGCTCAGAGAGAATTTTTTTTTTGACACTTCGGTGAACCAACAGAATGCAGTCTTCATGTGATTTTCATAGTATCACTTCCACAGAGCCGCATTAATTGCTGGTATATGAAGTGTGTGGGTTCTTTATACTCAAACTTTGAAAGTCCGTCTGAGAGACAATGAACAATGACTGAAATCTATGCAACCTATAAGCCTGTGTTTGATCTGTTTCCCATGTCCCATTGACACTTGGCTCAAGGCACCATTAATTCAGTTGTCCCATTTTGCAACAGGAGAGGAGTCGTCCCCTTGACTGGATTACCGTGATTGTTTGAATCACTCTTGGCAAGTTCTGTCATCAAAATATTTGCGCGTTCAGCATATTTTTGTCCCTTCAAGGGGATACTGTTGATCTTTCATTTCTGTAGGCAATATGTTGCCTTTTAAATGAATGCATATCTTTCATTTTGAGTGTGATGTTTTAAAAATAGTTTCAATTAGGTGATGCAGTAAAGAAAAAAAAATCTGTAGAGAAACCGGAGGTGAATATTTTGTGTTTATAAATTTTAAAAAGGAAAAAAAATTTCAACTGAAATGGAATGCTTGTAATTCATTTACTGCTGTTCAATATCTTTTGTAAATATATGGGCATTATGGACCAAATACCCAAAAAGTATATTTAATTTGAAAGTTGTCAAATACTTTTAAGTGATAACTTTTTAGCTCACTGAACTAGTGCCTTATTGCTGTGCCACAGTGCTAGGACAGTGACCAGGGTTATGCTTTAGATGGTGAAACCTTGGACATTTCTTGCACCGATGAATGTGCATGTCTGCAGGAATTTCCTTTTGCACTATGAAAACCCTGGAGTTTGCAAACAGCTTTGTGGAGTCCAACTCCACTTCTGTGCTGTTTCTGTTCTGAAACTGTGTAAAAGGGAGTTATAAGTGGCATGCGGATCAGTTTGAGGAGGTCTGTGGGTTTCTATAGCTAGGGATTTGGTCTTTAGTCAGGACTTGGTTCTATGAACAATTTTGTCACTGTCAGCAACATCAGAGCCTCAAGAAAAACAGTCTGTACGTTTTTGTATTTTAGCTAGAATACAGTGTTGGAGTGCTGACAGTAGGGTTGGGAGGGAAGTCCAAGTTGCACAAGGGAAACCTAAGGCCCTGAAAGATATTGGACAGATTACCAGTGAATTTAATACAAGTTTTTTTTTAAAAAAAGGTACTGGCGAAAATAATGGGACTTCATCTCCAGGACCTGATGGTTTCTAACCCAGAGTACTTAAAACGAATAGATGATTAAATTGCAGATGCATTAGTCATAATTTTGGATTGAAAAATTAAAAATGTCACTCCATTATTTAAGAAGGGAGGGACAGAGAAGCCAGGTAACTGCAAACTTGACAATTGATGTCACTTTAACAGTGATCAGTATCAGCTGATCAAAGAGGGTCAGCATGGATTTGTGAATATTAGGTCATGTCTGACTAATCTATTGAATTTTTTGAGGAAGTCATTAGCATGATGGATAGGAGAGTGTCTATAAATGTTGTCTCTATGGACTTTCAGAAGACATTTGGTAAGGATCCACACAAGAGATTATTAGCAAAATGAGAGTGCATAGAACTTTGTAACATGGGCTGGTAATTGGTTGGGAAGCAGGAGACAGAGCAGGGATGATGCCTTCATTCTCTGATTGGCGGGATATGACCAAGTGGTGTTACCCAGGGATCTGTACTGGGGCTTCAACTTTCACCAGATATATTAATGACTTGGATGAAGGAATAGAGTTTTGTATATCCACATTTGCAGATAACACTAAGTTGGGAGGCACAGTAACTTGTGTGGATGGGAGCAGGAAATTTCAAAGGGACATAGATAGATTAAGTGAGTGGGAAAAACTGTGGCAAATGGAGTTCAATGTGGGGAAGTGTGAGGTCATCCACTTTGGATCCAAGAAAGACAAATTGGAATATTTTCTTAATGGTGAGAGACTTGGAGCTGTGGCAGAACAAAGGGATTTAGGTGTTCATGTACACAAATTAATAAAAGCTAGTGTACAGGTACAAAATATAATCAAAAATGCTATTGTCTCAAGGGGGTTGCAATTCAGAAGTGAGGAAGTGATGCCTCAGTTGTACAGAACCCTGGTCAGACCCCATTGGAATATTGCATTCAGTTTTGGGCACTGAACCTCAGGAAAGATATTGGCCTTGGAAGGGATACCGCACAAAGTCACTAGAATGATACCAGGGCTTAAAGGGTTACATTATGAAGATAGGTTGCGTTAACTTGAGCTTAGAAAGTTGAGGGGTGATCTAATCAAGGTATTAAAATCATTAAGAGATTTGATATGGTAGACACAGAGAAACTATTTGCTGTGGTGGAGAAATCCAGGGCAATGATTCCACCGAGCTCCTCCTCTTCTCCCCCTTTCCTCAATTATTCAGACAAACTGAGGCAGCACTATTCCTGGTGGAAGTGAGAAGACAGCAAGAACAATCTCAAATTCCATGGTTTTTAGGCTGTGAATCTTGCGATTTTGAGGCTGTTAAAAGAACATAGATCCTGGAACTGCCAAACCCCAGCTTTAACTGCATGCAAACTTTGGCTGAGAACCAATGGTCAGATTTTACTGATGGTATCAGACTCAAATAATTGCTGGCACATGCTGTATACACTCATACATGAATATTGGCACTTGGCTTTGGTGCTAGAGAGCTGCTGTCAGCACTTATGGAACGGAGTGTCAGGAAAATGTGATACGTGTGTGAAATTTTCAGGCTGCATCCACTTGAGTTGAAAAGCACAGTGGTACAGTTGTAGTTTCTCTCTCAAGTTTTGGTAATGTATGGAGATGCCATTATGAGCCAATGACAATGAAGATGCAGTATTTAGGCTGACACTTCAGTGCAATAATGAAGGAGTGCTGCATTGTTGGAGATGCTGTCTTTCGGATGAGACGTTAAAGTGAGGCCCCGTCTGCTCCCTCCAGTGGACGTAAAAGATCCCATGGCACAAATTTCGAAGAAGAGCAGAGCGTCTCCCCGGTGTCCTGGCCAATATTTATCCCTCAACCAACACCTAAAAATATATTATCTGGTCATTATCACATTGCTGTTTGTAGAACCTTGATGTGTGCAAATTGGCTGTTGCATTTCCTACATTACAACAGTGACTACATTTCAAAAGTACTTCATTGGCTGTAAAGCGCTTTGGGACGTCCTGAGGTGTTAAAGGTGCTATATAAATACAAGTCTTTTTTTATTGGTGGTTATAGGTCTGTCACTCCTGATAGTAGTGGAGATAGTTTAAGGTGATAAATTGGTACGAATATACTAAATAAGCCCCGTGGCAACACTGGAGCTGAATTTTGGGATGAAGCAACGACCCAAGATTAGGAAGGTTAAGGCAGAGGGACTGCTACCAGCAAAAAGTAACAAAGTTAAAAGTAAGCTTCTTTCTCACCTTTTTCCTGCCCATTTTCCCACTATATAAAAGTACTGCGCTCTGCTGATATCACTCCTCTATGGTATCACTCCTCTGCACTGAAACTGCCTGAGCAGTTCTGTTTTTATGTATGCGGTATTGGGCACTACAGGCTCAGTACAGAGGTGGGTACTTCATTTCAATATTGCACCGATGGTTTTAACAAATGGAAAAGCTTGCAATGAATGTCGAACAATTCAGTCTCAAGATATTTATGGATGAGGCAGGCTATTTGGTCCTTCTTAATTCATTCATCCAGAGCAGCCCTACGCTCCACCCCCTCCTCTCCGAGCCTCCATTGCTGCATCTAATTGTTTCTTAATTGATTCCAGGTTTTTTGTCAGTACCACTTTGCCCAGAAGTCCATTCCAAATGTTTAATCACTCCTGTGTGAAGAAGAACTTCCTGACGACAGTCTTAAAATTATCTCTCACTAATGTGAACCTTGTTTTACTCCCACAGTCCACTTAGGTTGTCATTTCCTCAAAGAAATTGGGGAAGTCGGTTCGGCGGGATATTCCCCTTCTGAAGCCATTTTGACAGCTCTTATATTGGTGATTGTTGTAGTCGGCTGCAGAGAACAGTATCTATCCCCCGGACTATACTGTCCCTACCATAACTACATTCCCTTTCCTTCCCCCCACTTGAATGGCCTCCTGCACCATGGTGCCATGGTCAGCCTGCTCGTCCATCCAGCAGGCTTTTCCCTCTTCCACTCAGGCAGCAAGAACCTCATATCTGTTGGACAAGGGCAAAGGCTGAGGCTCCTCCAGCACTACACCTGGGGTCCCCTTACCTGCCTGAGTTGCAGTCACACCCTCCTGTCTCTGACCACGAACTAGACCTGTACCACTACCTAACCTAAGGGGTTACTCCTGTCCCTATGTTCCTATAATATGCCTTAGTGAAATGCTTTGGGACATTTGTCTACATTAAAGTCGTTATTTAAATACAAGTAGTAGCACTAATAGGTTGTAGTAGCACTGATGATTTAGGGTAATCGGCTAATGGAAATTGGGTTCAGATCCCAAAGAGCCTCCTGGATAACTTGCCAGGTTCAAAAGAAAAGATTACTGCTGTTGTAATTTGTAATCCAATAAGTTGTTCTCAAACTGCTTCTAATGTAAGGGGTTTCAAATTTTTCTTTGTGGAAGACACCTGCAAATATTGAAACACTCTCGGGGTCTTGCCATAATTATGAAAGACAGCATCAGCTGTCCAAAGGGAAACAGCGGTATCATTTGTAGAAAACAGTTTTATTAATACATAGCAACAGAAATATCAGGACAATACATCAACAAGTACAGAAATGTGATGAAAGATGGGCACGCACCCTCCCCATCCACTCTCCCAAAAGGAGCCCGGGAGTCGGGACCCCTTCTTCAAAATCAATAGATTAACAAAAGGATGACAGCACTGGAGCTAGTATCCAACACTCGTGCAATGTACGTGTATTACAGGCAGCAGATAAGAACCTGAGCTAATCCTGCTCCTGTTTGGTCTTCACAGAATGATAAAAGGACTAAAAGTCATCCTGTTAAGAATTCAAGTAGCTAAAGGCATTTAATAAGCCCAAGAATTGAGACTTTACCGAGACGATATCAGTAGAAAGAGGTTTGTTTCTTGGCACTGTTATAAAAGCAGCTCTGATTTGTGCTTTATCTTGAGTTGGTCAGCCACCTGTAGACTGGCTTGTGGTAGCTTGGTGACTCAGGCTAAAGAACAGATCAGTTTGGTGACTGATTCGTGCATGTGTTTGATGAAATGGCATTGTGGAAACCTGTATGGATTGTTTTATTCTTGTGTGTGATCCAGAAGCCAAAGCTTAAGATATTTATTAACCATGAGCATTAACATCTCTCATTGCACACTAGTTTGCAAGACCACACTTGTTTATAAGTGTAATTCAAGTGCAGTTTTGTGAATTATGTTTGTAAGTCTGGAAAAGAACTTCTGGCTTGTTGAAGCATTAAGTGAAAATCAAAACTGGTTTAAGTTTTTTTTGGTAAACTATCTCCTAAAAGTTAATCTTGGTTAGATTTGAAAATATTAGTGGTTGAACTACTAAATAAAGCATTTAGTTCTTAACGTTAACTTGAAGATCTATTTGTATAAATATCTGTTTTGCCACATTTTTCTATAATTTTGATATTCCTGATTTGTGTACTTGTTAACATTTTTATGAAGTAACTACTGGGGTATGAATTTGAATTGGGGAGATATCTCAGGATGCATTCAAACTACAACTGCAGTATTGGTGAGAAGCAAATCCGCTTTGCACAAATGCTGCAGTTATAGTTCAAATGGAACCTAAATCCAGTATTGGGGGCTGACTGACACTGGATTCAGATTGTAGTTATACTGTTCCTGGAAGAAATCAGAGTGAGACTCCTTGGAGGAGTGAGTCGATTCACACTTCAAGTTTAGCATCAGTATGAATCGGTCAATTCTCTTTAGATATGCAAATTGTACCAGGAGACAAGTAGCCATGGAAAAACCTCTTTTCAATAAGGGATAGAGGGATAAACCAACTAACTATGGACCAGTTAGTCCAACAAAAATAGAAAACGCTGGAAACACTCAGCAGGTCAGCAACTGTAGAGAACAAACAAGTTGAGGTTTCGGGTGTGGACCTTTCATCACAACTAGAAGATATTACAAAAGCAAAATACTGCAGATGCTGGAAATCTGAAACACACTATTTTAATTAAAATTTACCCCAACTTGCAATCTCGCGATTCATAGAATCATAGAAAGTTACAGCATGGAAGGAGGCCATTTCGGCCCATCGTGTCCGCGCCGGCCAACAAAGAGCTATCCAGCCTAATCCCACTTCCCAGCTCTTGGTCCGTAGCCCTGCAGGTTACAGCATCCCAAGTGCACATCCAAGTACTTTTTAAATGTGGTTAGGCTTTCTGCCTCTACCACCCTTTCAGGCAGTGAGTTCCAGACCCCCACAACCCTCTGGGTGAAGAAATTTCCCCTCAAATCCCCTCTTAAACCTTCCACCAATTACTTTAAATCTGTGCACCCTGGTTTTTGACCCCTCTGCTAAGGGAAATAGGTCCTTTCTATCTACTTTATCTATGCCCCTCATAATTTTATACACCTCAATAAGGTCTCCCCTCAGCCTCCTATGTTCCAAGGAAAACAAACCCAGCCTATCCAGTCTTTCCTCATAGCTAAGATTCTCTACTCCCGGCAACATCCTTGTAAATCTCCTCTGTAGCCTCTCCAGTGCAATCACATCTTTCCTGTAATGTGGTGACCAGAATTGCACGCAGTACTCTAGCTGAGGCCTAACTAGTGTTTTATACAGTTGAAGCATAACCCCCCTGCTTTTGTATTCTATGCCACGGCTAATAAAGGCAAGCATTCCGTATGCCTTCTTAACCACCTTATCTACTTGGCCTGCTACCTTCAGGGATCTGTGGACATGCACTCCAAGGTCCCTTTGTTCCTGTACACTACTCAGTGTCCTGCCATTTAATGTGTATTCCCTTTCCTTGTTAGCCCTCCCCAAATGCATTACCTCACACTTCTCCGGATGAATTCCATTAGCCACTGTTCTGCTCACCTGACCAATTTATTGATATCTTTCTGCAGTCTACAGCTTCCTTCTTCAGTATCAACCACACAGCCGATTTTAGTATCATCTGCAAACTTCTTAATCATACCCCCTATATTCAAGTCAAGATCATTGATATACACCACAAAAAGCAAGGGACCTAGTACTGAGCCCTGCGGATCCCCACTGGAAACAGTCTTCCAGTCACAAAAACACCCATCAACCATTACCCTCTGCTTCCTGCCTCCTAGCCAGTTTTGAATCCAACTTGACACTTTGCCCTGGATCCCATGGGCTTTTAACTTTGTGACCAGTCTGCCATGTGGAACCTTATCAAAAGCCTTGCTAAAGTCCATATACACTGCATCAAATGCACTACCCTCATCTACCCTCCTTGTTACCTCCTCAAAAAATTCAATCAAGTTTGTCAGACACGACCTTCCCTTAACAAATCCGTGCTGACTATCCTTGATTAATCCGTATCTTTCTAAATGAAGATTTATCCCGTCCTTCAGAATTCTTTCCAATAATTTTCCCACCACTGAGGTTAGGCTGACTGGCCCGTAATTACTCGGTCTATCCTTTTCTCCCTTTTTAAACAAGGGTACCACATTAGCAGTCCTCCGGCACCACACCTGAAGCCAGAGAGAATTGAAAAATGATGGTCAGGGCCTCTGCTATTTCCTCTTTTGCTTCGCTTAACAGCCTGGGATACATTTCATCCGGGCCTGGGGATTTATCCACTTTTAAAGCTGCTAAACCCCTTAATACTTCCTCTCTCACTGTTTATTTAACTAATACTTCACACTCCTCCTCCCTGATAGCAATGTCTGCTTTGCCCCTCAGTCCACTGGTGCACCCTAAGTGAACCTTGCATTAATGAGGGCATCCCTGGTATCCCAGGCAGCAATGTGAGTAGCTGGTGGTCCATTGCCCTCATCACCTTCCTCCTTCTCCTCCTCGGAATCATCTGAAGAGGATCTGAGCTCTGCGCCTTGTTTCTCCTGCAGGTCCAATCCTGCACAATGTTGTGCACAGTGCAGCACACCACCACCATTCTGGACAACCTGGCTGCTGCACACTGAAGGGCGCCTCCAGATCTGTCTAGGCACCTGAAGTGCATCTTAAGCATGTCGATGGCTTGTTCGATCACACATCTGGTGGTCATATAGAATCATAAAAATTTAAGGCACAGAAGGAGGCCATTTGGCCCATCATATCTGTGTCGGCCAAAAAACAGCATTCATTGTCGCACTGTTAGGCTTCATTAGTCGGGTTTCTAACGGGTGTCATCAGCCAAGCTTGAAGTGGGTATCCCTTGTCTCCTAGCAGCCACCCCTTCAGTCTGCTTGCAGGTGCGAAGATGTCAGAGAGCTTGGACTGCCGCAGGACAAAAGCATCATGGCAGTTCCCCGGTAATCTTGCGCACACTTGCAGAAATATTGTATTGTGGTTGCACACCAGCTGCACATTGATGGAGTGGAAGCCCTTACGGATGACGAATACTCCTAGTTGATCTGGGGGTGACTGGACTACCACATGTGTGCAGTCGATGATGCCCTGCACCTGTGGGAAGCCAGCCAGAGCCGCATACCCGAGTGCCCGCTCACTCTGACTGGAGTTATCGCCGGCGAAGTTGACATAATTGGCCCTGTCAAACAAGCCATCAGTCACTTGTCTTATGCATTTGTGGGCCGCCGACTGGGAGATCCTGCAAATGTCTCTGTAAGTCAAAGCCCTGGAAGGATCCGGAGGCTAAAAAGTTGCGGGCAGTGGTCACTTGACAGCCACTGGTAACGCGTAGCCACCAGGTCCAGCGAGGGCAGGTCTTCTTATCAGACGCTGCCGATGTCTGCCACCACCTGACACAACAATCTGAGCCTCCTGAAACACTGCTATTCAACGCTGAAAACTCTTTTTTTTTTCTGCTCTATTAATCTTCACCACGTCTCCTGCGATTAGCTGCTGGGACACGTGGTAAGGTCGGGTTATTCTCAACCAGGGGCTTGTGGCCCCCTAGGGGAGATTTCAGGGGGTCCACAAGTCAGTTTGTCCCATTAGTAGTCCCCATGAGTTGATTTCCCATCAGTAGTCTCCCCTGTGTAGTGAGATGATTGGAATAATCTCAGATACAAAGACTGGGCATGCGCACTGTTGGACACCATTTACAATGTGGTTGGGCGAGCTGAACCTCTCTAGTACTGTAGCCTCTTCTACTGTACCGATTTTACCTCGGTAAGTTTTTTTTTGATTGCTTTAATAGCCCACTCACTGCTTTTAATAAAATAGAGTGAGTTTAGTTAGAACTTCGAATCTTGAAGCCTGAGTTGAGGGCGGGGAAGTTAGTCTGGCATTGCGTGCCTTCCTTTTTTTTCAACCGTTCTTTCCCTCACCTCATGCGGAGCTGCCCGTTGCCCTGTGTCGGTTGGAAGCCTGTCGCGCGTTTGAAAAGAGACCGGTGGCATTTCCTCATTAAACTGCTCAGTGGTTGAGATGGGGAGAGGGGGCGCTATCAATGAAGAGTGCGTGAGCCATGTGGCCTTGGAGGATGGGCAGTGGGGGCAGAAAGAAAGCGACTTCGCAGTCTCTGGGCCTGCAGCAAGGCCGTAACCCGTGTAGGGGTGTGGTATTGAGATAAGAAGAAATAGAAGCTTAGAGACCAATTGTAGCATCGCTACAGCCACCCTAGCTCAGATCTGGTAACTCCGCATCGGCCAGGGATCGAACCCAGGCATCTTCCTGCTCTTACATAGAAACATAGAAACATAGAATCTAGGAGCAGGAGTAGGCCATTCGGCCCGTCGAGCCTGCTCCACCATTCAATACGATCATGGCTGATCATCCAAATCCAGTACCCTGTCCCTGCTTTAATCCCCACAGTACACATATCCCACCCTACCCCCATAACCCCACGTATTTAAATCCCCCTAACATATCCCATCCTATCCCCATAACCCCACATATTTAATCCCCCTTAACACTAAGGGTCAATTTATCATAGCCAAATCAACCTAACCCGCACATTTTTGGACTGTGGGAGGAAACCGGAGCACCCGGAGGAAACCCACGCAGACACGGGGAGAATGTGCAAACTCCACACAGACAGTCACCCGAGGTCAGATTCGAACCCGGGTCTCTGGCGCTGTGAGGCAGCAGTGCTAACCACTATGCCACCGTGTTGCCCAGTTATTATTTTACTTACATTAAGTAAGTAAAATAATAATAAATATATATACTTAATTGTATAACTAATTTGTATACAGAAAAAATACTCATTGCATTACAGGGGGTCCCCGAATTTTGTTTATAACACGGCAGTTGGCGTCGGAAGCAAATGGCCTGAGGATTGATAGAAATCGGTCCTCGGGCCACATCTGCATACTTGGGGCGAGCTGGCAACACTGGTTGTGCCACCACGGGCAGCTTGCTCGATTGAAAACATCAGTGCCAGCACCAGCCCTCGGGCAAGTCCCAGAGGGGGCTTGGAACAGTCTACAGGGGTGGGGTGGCGGCTGCTCGCGACTCCTGTCTGCACGGGAAAGTGTTTTTGATTTTCTTTCCCAAAACTTGCCGTTGGTTGGCAGCTGCAGGGACTGCGTTGCCTGGTGTTTGTGTTGGGCACCAGCTGAAGGGTGGTGATAACGGGTAGGATTTTTAAAAAGTTTTTTGTAAAGCATTTTCAGATGCAGTAATATAGTTTTTGTAAAGAGCTGCTGACCTGGTTAGAGATTAAATAAAACCACTAATGAGGTTTATAAACCAGCTGTCAATCTGTATTGGTTTATGTTTGGGAAAAAATAGCAACTCGCGATTTTTATAACAAATCTCATGATTTTTAAGAGTTTGCTCCTGATTTGTGAGGTGGTGGATTGGCAATACTGCAAAAGATGGGTCGAGAGGAGGTGTAAATGGTAATATCGGAATCATCAGCAATAGCTGCTGTCCGAAAAATGGGACAGCTCGCAGAACAGCACCTCGTATTTGTATTAGGCACTTTACAGCCTTTTGGACTCAACTCAACATTGAATTCAACAACTTCAGATTATATCCTCTTCCCCCATTTTTTCGGATGGCAGCTATTGGTGATGATTCTGCTGTTGCCATTTACACCTCCTCTGGACCCATCTTTTGTTTCTTTACTTGTCCCATTACCACCTCCTTTCACCTTGCACCATCATCCCTTTTTTTCATTTAATTTCTCCTGCCTTTCACCCTATCAGAGACCTTTTGTTCTTTCCTCCCCTCTCCGCTTTCCCTGCCTCTTTATTTGCTGAAAACCTGTTACATCTGTAACCTTTTCCAGTTCTGATGAAAGGTCATTGACCTGAAACGTTGGCCCAGAAATTGATCTCGCTCTGTTCCCGCGGGGGTAAGCCTTCCCCGCGATCTCTCACCTCGCTTGTGCTTTTTCAGATCCAGCTCGCACGAACTTGATGTTCCAGACATCAGCTGGGCAGTGCTTGCGTATCCCACCGGCGTAGTGAATTCGTGCGAGCTGTGGGATCACGTGACTCAGTTAGAGCCAATGGCAGCACACCATCTTCCATTCATAAGTTTCACAGCACGGCTGTGAAATCTATGAATCTTACACCCCCCCAAAATAACAGCTAAACCTCAATTACATTTTTTTTAAAAACCATCACATTAATAAAATAAGTATAGTTAAATAAATTAACCATTTTAAATAAAAAATAAAATTTTTGAAAAAATTTAAAATCTTTTAAAAAGTTATAAAAATAAACTTACCTGTCTTTAAAGTCTCTAAAAAAGATATACCTGTAAAAAAAAAATCAAAAAAATACTTAATTCACTACTTACCTTGTTAAAAGTGGGTCTTACTCCTCCTTTTTACATTTCTAAAATCTTCAGTACTTACCTGCGCGTCCAAAGCATGAAGTGCACAGCGTGCGCGCAGCCTGTAGCGTGCACAGCGTGCGCGCAGCCTGTAGCGCGCACGCGATGCACCGAGGAACCGCCCCCTTTTCAAAAGAGCAATTGCCGGTTTTCAGCGCATGCGCAGGGCATGCAGAAAATCGGCAATTGCAGAGGGAATACGCGAGAGTACGCAGTGCGTACTCTCGCGCACCGGGATGAATTTTTGGGCCGTTAACTCTGTTTCTCTCTCCACAGATGCTGCCTGACCTGAGTATTTCCAGCATTTTCTGTTTTTATATAAGATATTACAGATGTACAGTAAACAGCACAAAGGGAAGGGGGAGGGAAATAAGCACATACACACACACGTGCATGCATGCAAATGCAGGTGCCTTTACAGAGTCACACAATTAGCTGTGAACTGCTTCAATGAAAAACAGGAAATGGTTAAGTAGCAGGAGTGCTAGAAGTGATGGAAGAGTGAACCAAGGTGTCACGCAGGGAAACAGAGAGGGGATCATGTTGGCAGAAAGTAATCTTTTTAATGTAGAGACTGGTGGGGCAGAAGGTGAGGTCAAGGGGGGCCCCCATCATGGTTGTGGTGGAGGAGAAGAGGTGAGGCAGAAGCACGGGAAATGGGATGGACCCAGTCGACCATCTTGTCTACCCTGCTGGAGGAGAATCTTTGGCTGAATAAAAGGAGGACATTTCAGAAGTTCTGGTGTGGAAAGTGGCATCATCAAAGCAGAGGCATCGGAGAGAAAGAAACTGGGAGAAAGGAATGGAGTCCTTACAGGGAGTGGAGTGGGAAGAAGTATAGTCCAGGTAGTTGTGGAAGTCAGTGGGCTAATAATGGATGGCAGTGGAATGCCCATCCCCAGAGAGAGAGGGAAGGCAAGAGTTAATGATGGACTGCATAAAGATAAAGGAGAAGTAGAAATTTGAAATCTATTGAATGGAATTCTCTAGATCAGGACCAGAGCAGGAAACAGCACCAGCGCAGTCATCGATGTAATGGAAAAAGAGGTCAGGCAGGTGACCTGAGCAGGACGAGAACATATCTTACAAAAAGATAGGCATAGCTGGGTTCCCATAGCGACAACTATTATCCAGAGGAAGTGAGTGAAATATTAAGGGAAACGTTCAATGTGAGAACAAGTTTAGCCAGGCAGAGAAGGTTGAGATAGCAATTTCTGAGTACTTCTTCCAAATCATGGTGTGGGCTGCTCTACATTGGGGTAAATGGTTCATTCTCAGACTGGCAATCAGTAACTAGTGGTGTTCCACAGGGGTCAGTGCTGGGTCCCCAACTCTTTACAATCTATATTAACGATTTGGAGGAAGGGACCAAGTGTAACATATCAAAATTTGCAGATGATACTAAGATGGGAGGGAAAGTAGTGAGTGAGGAGGACATAAAAAACCTGCAAGGGGACATAGACAGGCTAAGTAAGTGGGCAGAGATTTGGCAGATGGAATACAACACTGGAAAGTGTGAGGTGATGCACTTTGGCAGGAAAAATCCTAGAGCAATTTATTATCTTAATGGCAAGAAACTGGAGAGTACTGAAGTGCAAAGGGATCTGGGGGTCCTGGTGCACGAAACTCAAAAGGTTAGTATGCAGGTGCAGCAAGTGATTAAGAAGGCAAATGGAATGTTGGCTTTCATTGCTAGGGGGATAGAATATAAAAATAGGGAGGTATTGCTTCAGTTGTACAAGGTATTGGTGAGACCGCACCTGGAATACTGCATACAGTTTTGGTGTCCTTACTTAAGGAAAGACATCCATGCTCTCGAGGCAGTGCAAAAAAGGTTCACTCGGTTAATCCCGGGGATGAGGGGGTGGTCATATGCGGAGAGGTTGTGTAGATTGGGACTCTACTCATTGGAGTTCAGAAGAATGAGAGGCGATCTTATTGAAACATATAAGATTGTGAAGGGGTTGGATCGGGTGGATGCGGGGAGGATGTTCCCGATGACGGGTGAGACTAGAACTAGGGGACATAGTCTTAGAATAAGGGGCTGCTCTTTCAAAACTGAGATGAGGAGGAACTACTTCACTCAGAGGGTGGTAGGTCCATGGAATATGCTGCCACAAAAAGCTGTAGAAGCTACATCATTAAATAAATTTAAAACAGAAATAGACAGTTTCCTAGAAGTAAAGGGCATTAAGGGTTACGGGGAGCGGGCAGGAATTTGGACATGAGTCTAGGTTCGGATCGGTCATGGCCCTGTGGGTAGTGGAGCGGGCCCAGGGACCGTGTAGCCTGATTCTGCTCCTATTTCGTGTGTGCAATTCTGTTAGATGCAGGAGATGGTTCTGTGATAGTAGATAGTAGATTGGCGGTTAGGATCAGATCAGCCATGATCTTATTGAATGGCGGAGCAGGCTCGAGGGGCCGATTGGCCTACTCCTGCTCCTATTTCTTATGTTCTTATGTTCTTAAATGCAGATTGGGTGAACACTTTGATAAACACCACTCTTCTGTCCATTCTTTTTCCAGGCTCCTGTGTTGATGAAACCTGCTCCTTTGCCATTATTTTGTGTTTTAATTTCTACCTGCCTTATCCCCCGCCTCCTCAGCTATTCACATATTCTGTGTCTCATAAATGTCTATAATTTCTCTCTCTCTCTGCCTCCAACTGTCCCAAACTAATATCACTTCTGCCATTTAACCATTTGTTTTTCGCTTAAACATTTTACAGGTCATTACGTTTCTTTACATGTGCTTTTTTCCATCCCCCTTCCTTTTTGTTCTGTTCCTTTTCAAATGCTGTTCACCTGTAATATCTTCTAATTCTGATGAAGGGTCCACCCCTGAAATGCCAACTTTCCTGTTTTCTCCACAGATGCTGACTACCTGCTTTTGTGTCAGATGCCTAACGTATGCAGTTCTTTGCCTTTTGTTTGTACAGTTAGACTCATGTCAGTTGTGGCCAAACTCTTACAGTTGATAGCTTGAAATCAGATTAGTGGCCCCTGGGGCAATCAAGGAAGGCCGATATCGATTTGCTACAGCGGTCATGCTGGTTGCTGCTAGATCAGACTTGGGAACAGGTGCAGTAAAAGTAGTAATTCTCTTTTCAGTTAAACAAGTTGTCAAACTAACCTGCTGCTTCACTTAGCCTAGTGCTCTGACAGACATGGGTCATGCAGAGTGAGGAATAGCTTCATGTGTTGAGTGCCCCAGTCTACTAGATCATTTTAGGTTTTTTCTAAAAAAAAAAAGAACCCTTTAAAATACAATTTTTGTGGTTGTTCGGGGCCTCTACAACATAATCAGTATAATCAGAGACACTTGTTCATTACCTACTACGCCCCGTCCCCCCACACCCATCCACAGTTAGCCCTGGACACCTTAAGCATCTTTCACCTCAGCCAACTTGGTACTTATTGCCTAGTAGCTAGACAAAATATACTGAGCTGCAGTTGCATACTAGTGATGTTGGTTGATGGATAAATGTTAGTCAGGTGTCCAAACATTTATCTCTAAATAAGCATTTCCAAATTGATCATCTGGTTACTTATTGCTGTTTGTGGGACCTTGCTGTACATAATTGGATGCTGCTTTTTCCTGTCTGTCTGATTTTCTTTCTCTGTCTTTAAACATAAGAACATAAGAATTAGGAGCAGGTGTAGACCATACGGCCCCTCAAGCCTGCTCTGCCATTCAATAAGATAATGGCTGATCTTCGACCACAACTCCACTTTCCTGCCCGATCTCCATATCCCTTGATTCCCCATCAGTCTAAAAATCTATCTAGCTCAGCCTTGAATATACTCAGCATCCTTAGCCCTCTGGGGTAGAGAATTCCAAAGATTCGCAACCCTCTGAGTGAACAAATTCCTTCTCATCTCAGTCCTAAATGGCTGACCCCTTATCCTGAGTCTATGCCCCCTAGTTCTAGACTCTCCAGCCAGGGGAAACAACCTCTCGGCATTTACCCAGTCAATCCCACTCAGAATCTTATATGTTTCAATGAGATCACCTCTCATTCTCTAAACTCCAGAGAGTATAGGCCCAATCTACCCTATCATCCCAGGAATCAATCTAGTGAACCTTAGTTGCACCGCCTCTAAGGCAAGTATATCCTTCCTCAGATAAGGAGACCAAAACTGTGCACAGTACTCCAGGTGTGGTCTCACCAAAGCCCTGTACAATTGTAGCAAGACTTCCTTACTCTTGTACTTCAACCCCCTTGCAATAAAGGGCAACATGCCATTTGCCTTCCTAATTGCTTACTGTACCTGCATGCTAACTCTGTGTTTTCTGTACAAGGACACCTAAATCTCTCTGAACACCAACATTTAATAGTTTCTCACCATTTAAAAAATATTCTGTTTTTCTATTCTTCCTACCAAAGTGAATAATCTCACATTTCCCCACAACATACTCCATCTGCCAGCTTATTGCCCACTCACTTAACCTCTCTATATCCCTTTGCAGGCTCTTTGTGTCCTCACAGCTTACTTTCCCACCTAGCTTTGTATCATCTGCAAACTTGGATACATTACACTCGTCCCTTCATCTAAATCATTGATATAGATTGTAAATAGCGGAGGCCCAAGCACTGATCCTTGTGGCACCCCACTAGTTACAGCCTGCCAACCTGAAAGTGACCCGTTTATCCCTACTCTTTGTTTTCTGTCTGTTAACCAATCCTCTATGCAACTCCATGAGCCCTTATCTTGCGTAACAACCTTTTATGTGGCACCTTATCGAATGCCTTTTTGAAATCCAAATATACTGCACCCTTTATCTACCCTGTTAGTTACATCCTCAAAAAACTCTAATAAATTTGTTAAACACAATTTTCCTTTCATAAAACCATGTTGACTCTGCCTAATCATATTATGATTTTCTAAATGCTCTGCTGCCTCTTCCTTAATAATAGATTCCAGCATTTTCCCGACAGCTGATATTTGATGAACTATTGCGTAGTTAAGGTATTATATTTGGCACCTGTGCTATGGAAGGGAAAATTCATCTGTGCTAACCACTAACTAACTGCCATATAGTGACCCATGTTGGAAAGGATTAGGCTTGTCTCCTGTGCCTCCTACAATCCATGAGATAAAGTCTGATCTCACTGCCTGGGAGACCTTCAAGGTGCTCCGAAAAGGATGTCTCAGGACTCATTTTCCGTGATAAATAGGATTACATGGGATTACATAGGATATACGGCACAGAACCAGGCCATTCGGCCCAACCAACCCATGCCGGTGTTTATGCTCCACTCGAGCCTCCTCCTGTCTTTCCTCATCTAAATCTATCAGCATAACCCTCTATTCCCTTCTCCCTAATATGCTTGTCTAGCCTCCCATTAAATGCATCTATACTACTGGCTTCAACCACTCCCTGTGGTAGCGAGTTCCACATTCTCACCACTCTTTGGGTAAAGAAGTTTCTTCTGAATTCCCCATTTGATTTCTATAATGAAAGCTAATTATGCCTTAAGCTCCTTGTTGACTGACCAGGCAGAGTTGTGACCCTTCTGGGTCTGTCAGAATTTTTGTAAGCAAGGAGATGAGGCTGGCGATATATCTGTGTGCACATTTTGATCTCAAACTGCGATTGTGATGAGTGAGATTTGGGGTTAGAGTTCAGCCAGATCCAAGACAAATTAGGACATCATTTCCAGTCTTCCTATTGGTCCTTGTATTCACTTAAGATCAGGGTGGATACCACAAAATTCAGTATGTTCTTCCAGGGTCTTTAGAACCATAAGGCAGTACCAATAAAAAGCAATTATAGGCTCCTGTAGACATCTGGGGAACTGAATAAGTAATTAAATCAATTTGCCTATTTCTTGTTCTAAAAATTTTCTTAAGAAGGCATATCCCCATTTAAAGGCAGCATTTGGAGTGGAGTTTTGATTTTTCTTTAGCGAAATGTATTAGGATTCTCCTCGATGTGGATTGTTGGTACATTTAGCTATTGGACTGCAAAGCGCAAGATTCTTTCCGATATTCTTGCCACAAGGTTGGAATTGACCTGTGGGCAGATTATTCATGAGGGCCACATGGATTTTGAGGGGCCAGTTCTCTTTGACACTCTACCCCCAGGTAAGAGTGGCAAAGTTCAAATGGGTTCCATGGACAGCACTTGCTGAGCGCTCAGCCCTCCTGTACAACAGTGTCCATTTCACTGTTGCTAGCCAGCATGGATCTTTCCCCAGTACTAATATTGTTCCCCTAATACAGGTCTTTCCCTGATGTTGGTGAAGGTCCTGGCCAGATTGTATGAACTGCACATAAGCCTTGTTCACACACAGCTACTTTAAAGTCACGTTTGGCATTCCTGCCCAGTTGCCAAATCCACCCGCCAGTACAAGGGTAGCTAACTCAATTGGATGTAGTTCTGACATATAAAAGCAGCATGGGAGAATTGGAGAGTTGTATTCTGTATTTCTGTAGTGGAAACTCCGCTCTGAGTCACTGAATGCAGAGAAGGCTTTTGGTAGGGTTTGAGTGGCAGGACCTTTTCTTTTTCCTAGAGAGGATTGCATTTATTCAATGGATTAGGACTTAGTACACAGCTCAATGGCTTCTTTATGTTGAATGGTGTTGTCTCCTCTCCCTTTGGATTGGGTATTCTTAAGAATAAGACAAAAGTAGCCTTTGTCCCGAATGATGTTTTCTGTGTTAGAGTTTCTGGTGATGATTATTTGACCTGATTCCCAATTTCAGGGCCTTTGCTCCATTGATATTGAATTTATTTATGTGCATAGAATATTCTCCTTTTTATTGAAATTCCCAAACCTCTGCCCTACCCTTTTCCAAATGAATTCTTATTTTTGTTAACTCTGTTCATTCAAATTTAGCTGGAGCAAATTGGCGGCTCTCCCTTGAACAATATCCCAAAGAGTAGGTGCCTTCAGAAAAGGAAAGGATTATAAAAATATATATAATTTAAAAAGCCTGAACTATAATTCTGTACATTTCCTGCATGTAGTGAGAACACCTTGTTAAATAAATTAATTTGTAAATATCTTTGATTTAAGAGAGGGTGAGGGTGTAGCACCAAATCATGATTATGTAGTCTTGAATAGAGATTTGGACACTTCAGTAGAAATATCCAAATGTTCCCAGTGAAGCATTTACTAATACCAGATAGGCTTTACAGCCTTGCTACAAGCCCGTTGGGTATCAGTGGCCGAGTGAAAACAGCCACTGACTGACTCTTGAGGGAATTGTCAAAAAAAATTCTCTTTGCTTAATTACACAAAGTATAATTTTGTATAAAAATGCTGGAGAATTTGTACATTTTTGAACATTATTCGGGGAGTGCAGTACTACTGTCATTTTGCTCTTATTCTATAGTTGGTGTAGAGTCAACTGCAGTGCAGATCAGCACTGTTGTAATCTGAATAGCATGTTCATTATCGATCTGCCACAATACTTAGGTCATCTATTCACTATCTCTGCTCTTTAATTCGATGAAGCAAGTCCATTAAGCTGACACATTCACTTCTCCATTATTTGATAAATGAATTAGGCATTTATCTGGGCTCTGAGGTTGGTTGAATTCATAAATTAGTAATCAAATTGTTATTTAGTGTCTAGTAATCTTTTTTTCATGTGGATGAATTTCAGTACACTGTAGTGACAGCTAATTGTTAAATTTAATTAATTTATCCAATGTCATCAGGTACTTGGATAAAATTTAAGCTGGTAATTGTATTATACAGAATAGAATCCCAGATATTTAGCTCTCCTTTGGATCAGCTGGATCAAGAAGGTTCTAGGTTCAGATCCTGGTCTTTGTGGAGTTAGCTGATCTTGATGAGGGTGGCAACAGGGAACTGCAGTTCATGATAGTTGCCCAAGGTTAGAAGAATGGAAAAACGGGCTGGCCAGTTTCTCATTCCTGATCGCTATCTAATAATCCCTGCTGGAAAGTTCCTGTTTGTGTGGACTTCAAGTGAGAATAAGATCAAGCTTGGCTGTGAAAGCCTGCCAACACAGTCACACCTGAAGAATAGCTTTTTGAATTGAGAAACTGTACCCACCATAGGAGAGAAGGAAGGGGGGAAATCCTAGGTCCAGAATCCACTCAATTCCTATTGATGCAATGTGTCATGGCACCAGTATTTCTAGTTACTGTATTCGATGGATTGTCAACAAGGACAGCTTTGGTATACAAAGTGTATCATGCTAATTTATCTGCACAAAGTAATGGGATATGTGACCACAAAATTCTAGTCTGCTGTGATACGCAAAAACATAAATCTAGCTTGAAAAAGGGGTTGCTTTTTTGGTTTCTGTCACTGTGGGGGTCTCCACATAATATTGTTTTCTGAACTCAAGGCTCTTGGAAATCATCATATGTCCAGTTGAGGTTCATGAGCATCATTTTATAAATCTCCTTTTGATCAGACGTTTGATAAACAAATAGTTTCACACTCCATCTAGAGCCATCCTTTGTTCCTTAACCTGTCACATTACATAAGAACATAAGAAATAGGAGCAGGAGTAGGCCAATTGGCCCCTCGAGCCTGCTCCGCCATTCAATAAGATCATGGCTGATCTGATCCTAACCGCCAATCTACTATCACAGAACCATCTCCTGAACCTAACCGAATTGGACACACGAAATAGGAGCAGGATCAGGCTACACGGCCCCTGGGCCCGCTACGCTACCCACAGGGCCATGACCGATCCGAACCTAGACTCGTGTCCAAATTCCTGCCCGCTCCCCGTAACCCTTAATTCCCTTTACTTCTAGGAAACTGTCTATTTCTGTTTTAAATTTATGTAATGATGTAGCTTCTACAGCTTTTTGGGGCAGCATATTCCATGGACTTACCACCCTCTGAGTGAAGTAGTTCCTTCTCATCTCAGTTTTGAAAGAGCAGCCCCTTATTCTAAGACTATGCCCCCTAGTTCTAGTTTCACCCATCATCGGGAACATCCTCCCCGCATCCACCCGATCCAACCCCTTCACAATCTTATATGTTTCAATAAGATCGCCTCTCATTCTTCTGAACTCCAATGAGTAGAGTCCCAATCTACCCAACCTCTCCTCATATGTCCATCCCCTCATCCCCGGGATTAACCGAGTGAACCTTCTTTGTACTGACTCGAGAGCAAGTATGTCTTTTCTTAAGTATGGACACCAAAACTGTATGCAGTATTCCAGGTGCGGTCTCACCAATACCTTGTACAACTGAAGCAATACCTCCCTATTTTTATATTCTATCCCCCTAGCAATGAAAGCCAACATTCCATTGGCCTTCTTAATCACTTGCTGCACCTGCATACTAACCTTTTGAGTTTCGTGCACCAGGACCCTCAGATCCCTTTGTACTTCAGTACTTTCCAGTTTCTTGCCATTAAGATAATAACTTGCTCTACTATTTTTCCTGCCAAAGTGCATAACCTCACACTTTCCAGTATTGTATTCCATCTGCCAAATCTCTGCCCACTTAGCCTGTCTATGTCCCCTTGCAGATTTTTTATGTCCTCCTCACTCACTACTTTCCCTCCCATCTTAGTATCATCTGCAAACTTTGATATGTTACACTCGGTCCCCTCCTCCAAATCGTTAATATAGATTGTAAAGAGTTGGGGACCCAGCACTGACCCCTGCGGAACACCACTAGTTACTGATTGTCAGTCTGAGAATGAACCATTTATCCCAACTCTCTGCCTTCTGTTAGATAAAAATGAGAAGTCGCACAACACCAGGTTATAGTCCAACAGATTTATTTAATTTTACAAGCTTTCGAAGCAGTTCGCTCCTTCGTCAGGTAAGTTAGCAATGAGAGAATCTCCCAGAATTCACAATTTAAACACAGACAAAATCTATTCACATTTTTCCTACAACAAAGAGCACAGCCAAGACAATGAGATGTGTCCCAGGGGGTCCAACGTGTCAAACCACCTGCTGGCTGTATATCCTGTCAATTTGTGTTCTTGTGTTAGTAAAAAAAAAATTTAAAAAACACCTGGGAAGACCGGCCATGATGTCAAGTCACGTTCTGTATCGTGACATGAACCCGATATCGCGATTGAGGCCATCCTCATGAGTGCGGAACTTGGCTATCAGTTTCTGCTCTATGATTTTGCGCTGTCGTGTATCTCGAAGGCCGCCTTGGAGAACGCTTACCCGCAGATCCGAGGCTGAATGCCCCTGGCTGCTGAAGTGTTAGATAGCCAATCCTCTATCCATGCCAGAATATTACCCCCAATCCCGTGATTTTTTATCTTAAGCAATAATCTTTTGTGTGGCACCTTGTCAACTGCCTTTTGGAAGTCTAAATACACCACATCCGCTGGTTCCCCTTTATCCACCCTGTGTGTTACTTCCTCAAAGAACTCCAGCAAATTTGTCAAACATGACTTCCCCTTCATAAAATCATGCTGACTTTGTCCTATTAAATTATGATTATCCAAATGTCATGTTACTGTCTCCTTAATAATGGACTCCAAAATTTTACCTACCACAGATGTTAGGCTAACCAGTCTATAGTTTCCAGCCTTCTGTCTACTGCCCTTTTTAAATAAGGGTGTTACATTAGCAGTTTTCCAGTCTGCCGGGATCTTTGCTGAGTCCAGGGAGTTTTGGAAAATTATTACCAATGCATCCACAATCCCTACCGCCACTTCCCTCAAGACCCTAGGATGTAAGCCATCAGGTCCAGGTGATTTATCCACCTTGAGTCCCATTATTTTACCGAGTACCACTTCCTCAGTGATTTTGATCGTGTTTAGCTCCTCCCCCCCCCTATAACCCCCTGTTTGTCCAGTGTTGGGATATTCTTAGTGTCCTCTACTGTAAAGACTGATACAAAATATTCATTCAGTGTATTTGCCATCTCCATATTTCCCACCATTAATTTCCCGGTCTCATCCTCTAAGGGACCAACATTTACTTTAGCCACCCTTTTTCTTTTTATATAACTATAAAAACTCTTACTATCTGTTTTTATATTTTTTGCTAATTTACTTTCATAATCTATCTTCCCTTTCTTAATAAATCTTTTGTTATTTTTTGCTGTCTTTTAAAGTTTTCCCAATAATCTATCCTCCCACTAGATTTCGCTACCTTATATGCCCTTGTTTTTAGTCGAATACTATCCTTAATTTCTTTACTTAGCCACGGATGACTGTCTTTTCTTTTACACCCTTTTCTTCTCAGTGGAATATATATTTTTTGGAAGTTGTAAAAAAGCTCCTTAAATGTACACGACTGATCATGCATCGTTTCTATTCTATTTTACTTAAGTTTATTTTAATTTGATCATCAGAAGGCACAATAACATTGAAAACATTTTTTAAATTTCACTTGTGAATGTGGAAAAAATGCTCACAGCAACTTTAAATTCGCTTGAAGAAAATGCATATTTGTATTGACACTATTGCCTTGCGTAACTTTTCTAAACAGAACTGGCTGCTTGTAGAAAATATTCTTGTCACAAAAGCCTGAGGATATCGAGAGCAGTCAACCAAAGAATTGGACAAGAGGACTGATTTTTGAATCAAAAACTTGACTATATCACAGCTTTCATTTGCAGCTTTTTCAACGATCAAGTAAACAGTGATGCAGCTCAGCCTCTAACCCAACTCCTTGAAAAATGGGAGATGACCCAACTTTTCTTTTCTTGCTGAAAAGTGTGAATCCTTTAGCAAGGTTTGTAAGCTCAATCATTTCCAAAAACTCATTTTGTGTCTGAGTTCTGCATGAAACCATTTTAGCAGCTTCTAGTAAACTTCACTCGTTCAGATACAACAACAACAGGCATTTATATAGCGCCTTTAAGGTGACAAACCGTCCCAAAGCGCTTCACAAGAGCGTTATCAATCAAAATTTGATACCGAGCCACAGAAGTAGATATCTGGACAGATGACCCAAAGCTTGGTCAAAGAGGTAGGTTTCAAGGAGCACCTTAAAGGAGGAGGGAAAGGTAGAGGTGGAGAGGTTTAGGGTGGGAATTCCAGAGCTTAGGGCCTAGGCAGCTGAAAGCATGGTCCCTAGTGGTGGACAATTAAAATTGGGGATGCACAGGATGCCAGAATTGGAGGAGCGCAGAGATCTTGAAGGCTTGTAGGGCTGGAGGAGGTTACACAGATAGGAACGATCGAGACCATGGCGGAATTTGAAAACAAGGATGAGAATTTTAAAATTGAGGTGATGCCGGACCGGGAGCCAGTGAAGGTCAGCAAGCATAGGGTTGATAGGTGAACGGAAGTTGGTGTCAGTTAAGATATGGGCAGCAGTGCTTTGGATGAGCACAAGTTTATATGGGTGGAAGATGGGAGGCCAGCCACCAATGTTCCCCGTAATTTTTTTTGGTTGCTAGGCCCCTTTAAGGGGCTGCATGGCTCATTTGCAGTTTCGCGTATGTGCAAACTTTAGCAATGTAAAAGCCAGTCCCGGGCTGCGCAGGACCGGAAGAGACCTCTGCGGCCGCGCAGCTTATAGGGAATATTGCTGGCCAGGAGAGCATTGGAATCGTCAAGTCCAGAGGGAACAAAGGCACGCATGAGGGTTTCATCAGCAGATGAGCTGGGGCATAGTCGGGGTCGGGCAATGCTATGGAGGTGGAAGTAGTCAATCTTGGTGATGGAGCAGATATGTGGCCGTAAGCTCATCTCCAGGTCAAACACAACACGGTCTGGCCATAGTAAGGCATCCCAAGGTGCGTTAGCAGCCAAAAATTGATACCAAGCCAGAGAAGGAGACATGAGGACAGGTAACCAAAAGCTTGGTCAAAGAAGCAAGTAGAATGTGGCAAATTATAAGATCCAAAGGATCACTGTGCTGGTAGATCCTCCAATTCAAGAGACCGAATCACGGAATTTGTTAAAACAACCTGAGTTTTGTTGACCTCATCTGAACAAGGCCACGCAATCCAGGCACACTTTCTCAATAGTAACTTTGATTTCTGTCGTACTTGTTATGCACAGAGAGACAGCGGAGTGCTTTGCAGACCAGTGGATTGTGAGTGGAGACCATGTTGGGCATTTGGAGGCAAGAAGGAATAGAGTCAGGAGGAGAAAGGAGGAGGATCTTGAGGCCTTTCAAAGTTGGGAGGGAGGAATCAAGGCAGAGACACTGGGATGGAGTTCCAGAGAGTGGGGACGTGATGGCTGCTGTAGCAGCTGCTGATGATGGAGAAGGCAATGAAGAGCAGACTGGTATTCGAGAAATGGACAGTATGCACAAGGATACAATGTTGGAGGAGACTATGGTGGTGAGAGAGTGATGCTGTGGAGAGATTTGAAGGTGATGACAAGAAAATAACGCTGATTCTCTGGACTTTGCAAGGGCGATGGCGATATGCAGGTGAGACATGGGTTACAGAATTCTAGATTACTTGTAGTTTATGAACAGTAAAAATTGGGGAGGTTGACAAGTAGAGCATTGAAGCATTTCAGCTGCAAAACAATAAAAATGTGAATTTGAGGTTTGGAGGTAGAAGGGGCTGGCCATGTTGTGGAGGTTAAAGAAAGTGCTCTTAATTACCAATCAGAAGTGGGGGGAAGCTGAGCTCTGGGTCAAACAAAACGCCACGGGTGTGCAGCTTTAGGCTAAGGCTAAGGTGAGAGCTAGGGAAGGAAGTATGTTTGTAATTGGTTGGGAGGTAGGAGACAGAATGAAGGGAATGTACTCTGATTTGGTGGAATGTGACAAGTGGTGTTACCCAGAGATCTATACTGGGGCCTCAGCTTTTCACCATATATATCAATGACTTGGATAAAGGAATAGAGTTCTCACTCCAAGTTAGCAGATGAGACTAAGTTAGGAGGCACAGTAAGTTGTTTAGATAGGAGCAGGAAGTTACAAAGGGACATTGATAGATTTAGTGAATGGGCAAAACTGTAGCAAATGGAGTTCAATATGGGAAAGTGTGAGGTAATCCACTTGGGATCCAAGAAAAATAAATCAGAATATTTTCTTGATGCCAAGAAAGTAGGAACTGTGGAGGAACAAAGGGATTTGGGTGTCCATGTATACAAAGCGCTAAAAGCTAGCGCACAGTTACATGACGTATGAGGAGAGATTGGGTCGATTGGGCTTATACTCGCTGGAGTTTAGAAGAATGAGAGGGGATCTCATTGAAACTTATAAAATTCTAACAGGACTAGACAGACTAGATGCAGGAAGGATGTTCCCGATGGCTGGGGAGTCCAGAACCAGGGGTCACAGTCTAAGGATAAGGGGTAAGCCATTTAGGACTGAGATGAGGAGGAATTTCTTCACCCAAAGAGTGGTGAACCTGTGGAATTCTCTACCACAGAAGGCAGTTGAGGCCAACTCATTAAATATATTCAAGAAGGAGTTAGATATATTTCTTAAGGCTAAAGGGATATGGGGAGAAAGCAGGGACAGGGTACTGAATTTGGATGATCAGCCATGATCTCATTGAATGGCGGAGCAGACTCGAGGGGCCGAATGGCCTACTCCCGCTCCTATCTTCTATGATTCTATGAAAAGGCTGTGGATACTGGGTCAATTGAAAATTTCAAGACAGATTGACAGATCTTTATCAGGTGAGAGGTATCAAGGAATATGGATCAATGATGGGTAAATGGAGTTGAGGTACAGATCAGCCATGATTGAATGGTAAAACAGGCTTGAGGAGCTGAATGGCCTGCTCCTGTTCCTAAGTTCCTAGTTGAGGTTGGAGTAGCATAGGTGTTCATTGGAGCTGAAGAGAATGGCTTTGATTTTGCAGACAAAGCTGCAGGAGATTGTGGTTAACCCAGGTCTCTGTTAGTTAGGCAGTTGGGGACAATAGCTGTGGTATTGATGTTGAAGTCAAGCTGGAGGTTATCACTATACATCAATACTGCAAATAAGGTGACTTTCTACCTCAGTATTACATGCAGAGCAGAGTCTGACAATTGACTTGCGGTAAGTTGGAAGCAGAAAAAGGTTCAGAAGAACAACAGAAGCCTGATTTTTAAATTCACTTGCCAGCAAACCATCTTAATGTTGGTTATTGAGGACTCATTCAGTGATGATTTTATACCCAGCAGACCTTTTAGTTTGAAGCAGTCTCTGATGGGAGTCTTCTTGGAAAGCCTAAGGAGTTTCTATGTAGTGATAGAAGATTTTCTGATCTTGTTCACTAGTTGTTAAACATTCTATAAGTTTGCTGTTTCTGGTGACATCTGCCATAACCAACTGAATTGTGTGCCAAAGGAATGAAAAGTAGCTGTGTATAACAGCACTTATCCAAATGGATGATATTCCTCCTGTGGAAATGCACATAGTGCAGCTCATCAATTCAATTTCTTCCAGACGCTCGCTGTTTCTCTTGCTCCTTTTCTCTCCACCCTCGCAAGTTTTGTGTTATATATCTAATTTTCTCTTCTCCTTCCACATGGGCAGGAGGAGCATTAACTCCACCTTCTCGCCGCCTCAGCCCCTCAGGATCTTTACGCTCATTGCAACTATTGGTGTCATCTTAATCGCTGGTGCTTGACTTACTTTAACCTAAATCTGTGCCATCTACCCTGACCACCAGTGCCACGAGCAACTCGATGGCTCAGGCCTTTAAATATGTTTAAAACATTGTCAGTCATATCTGTTCGAGCATTAGGAAACCATATTCCTGCTCGCTCCAGTCCCAAAATAACACATACTTGCATTTTTGCTGCATCGTGCATAACACATCCCAAGATGCTTCACATAGGAGACAGTGACATTTTAAGCATAAAATATTAACTCAAATTCTTTTAAAGGTAAGTAGAGACCAACAAGGCAGGGAGGTTATGGGGAAGGAGTTCCAAGAGTAGAGTCAATGCGGCTGAAAGTTGTGCCATGAATAGAGGAATAGTGGGAGGAGCAATGCAGAAGAGCAAGAGTCGGAGGACTGAAGGACATGGGCTGTACATAAGTTTGGAGGCCTCATCATTTTTTTTCAGATACCCAGTTCCCAGTATCATATGACCCATAAGTGAGCCATTTAAAAAAAAAAGGGCAACAATATTGGCAAACAACAATGTAGAACAGCAATGGGAAACATTTAAAACGGTGTTCAACAGAGTGCAGGAACAATATATTCCGCTAAAAGGAAAGAACAAACTAAACACTAATGAGACTCCATGGATGAATAAAGCCATAAGGGAACAATTGAGGGTAAGGAAAGAGGCATACATTAAGTACATAGACAGCAGGGGGGTGCATGATAAGGGAGAATACGAAGAGATTAGGAGAGAAGTCAAAAAAAACAATTAGGAAGGCAAAGAGGAACAATGAAATTAAATTATCAAAATGAAAGAAAGACTTGCATTATTATAGCGCCTTTCACGATCACCGGACGTCTCAAAGCACTTTACAGTCAATGAAGTACTTTTGAAGTGGAGTCACTGTTGTAATGTAGGAAACATAAACCAAAATAGTAAAATATTTTACAGGCAAATCAATTTTAAAAAAAAAAGGAAGGTTGGGATGGGAATAGCGTCATTAAGGGATAGACAGGGTAATACCACAGGTAACGATAGAGAGATGGCAGAAATATTAAATAATTATTTTGCTTCAGTATTTACCAGGGAGATAGAACAGGTGGACATGACATTGGATGATGAGATAAGTGCATTTAAAATAAAAAGAGGGGATATATTAAATAAACTAATCGAACTCAAAGAGGATAAAATCCCTGGTCCGGATGGATTGCATCCACGCATTTTAAAAGAATCTAGGGAAGAGATAGCAGAGGCATTACTACACATATTTAATAATTCGTTAGAAAAAGGTGTAGTGCCAGAGGACTGGCGGATAGCTAACGTAATACTGATATTTAAGAAGGGGGATAGAACATGTCCAGGGAATTATAGACCAGTCAGCTTAACATCGGTGGTAGGAAAAATAATGGAATCCTTACTAAAGGAGAAAATAGAACAACATCTAGAAACCAAAATCATAGTAATGAATAGTCAGCATGGATTTCAAAAGGGAAAGTGTTGCTTGACCAACCTCATTGAATTTTTTGAAGATGTAACAGAGAGAGCAGACAATGGTAATGCAGTAGATGTAATTTATCTAGATTTTCAAAAGGCCTTCGACAAGGTACCCCATAATAGACTGATGAACAAGGTCAGAGAATGCGGAGTCAGGGGACAAGTAGCAGAATGGATTGCTAGCTGGCTTCAGGACAGAAAGCAGAGAGTAGGAGTAAAAGGTAGCTGTTCACAGTGGCAGAAGGTGGTTAGTGGTGTTCCACAAGGATCAGTGCTGGGACCACTGTTGTTAACAATTTACATTAACGATTTAGACTTTGGAATCAAAAGCACAATTTCTAAATTTGCGGAAGACACCAAATAGGGGGGGTGGGGGGCTAGTCAATACTGAGGAGGACTGCAACAAATTACAGGAGGGCATTAATAAACTTGCAGAATGGGCATATAATTGGCAAATGAAGTTCAACACAAATAAATGTGAGGTATTACATTTTGGTCGGAAGAATAGGGAGGTCACTTATTACTTGGAGGGTGCGAGTCTAGGTGGGGTAGAGGAACAAAGGGATCTCCAAGTACAAATACTCAAATCACTAAAAGTTGCAACACAAGTTAGCAAGGCCATAAAATAAGCAAACCAAGCACTAGGGTTTATTTCTAGATGTATAGAATTGAAAAGTAGGGAAGTTATGCTAAACCTGTATCGAACCTTGGTTAGACCACACTTGGAGTACTGCGTACAGTTCTGGTCGCCATATTATAAAACTAGAGGCACTGGAAAGGGTGCCGAGAAGATTTACAAGGACGATACCAGAAATGTGAGGGTATACATATCAGGAAACAATGAACAGGCTGGGTCTCTCTTTTTCTTGAAAAAAGGCTGAGGGGTGACCTAATAGAGGTCTTTAAAATTGTGAAAGGTTTTGATAGGAAGTGGTTGAAGCGAAAAGTATAGATGCATTTAAGGGGAGGCTAGACAAGCATATGAAGGAGAAGGGAATAGAGGGTTATGCTGATAGATTTAGATGAGGAAAGACGGGAGGAGGCTCGAGTGGAGCATAAATGCCAGCATGGACTAGTTGGGCTGAATGGCCTGTTTCTGTGCCGTATATCCCATGTAATGATGAATGCTCGGTACTATGTTTTGAACCTTCATTGTCTCTACATCATAGAAACAGAAATTCCGTGAAGCTACTTTTTCTGCACTAATTTATGGTGATCGATGAATTTCTGCACTTCTGCAATAAAATCCTTTATAATCTTAGAAACTCTGTCCAGCAGCAACATTAATCTGCTTGCTAGAGGTTCTGGACATTTTGGGTCCATAATCAAAATAAATTGCCTAAATCTTCTTGCCTAATAAATCACATTAGTAACCCACTTAATCTGAATGGAATCATCATTGAATCCTAGACACATTCATAATCATAAGATAAGTAACTGCATTTTGTTGCCTTATTCACTTATCTTGTGTTGTTTTCTGCTGGTACAGATGTCCAGTTTGGGTTCCGCCAAGACCGCTCGGCTCCCAACCTCATTACAGCCTTGGTCCAAACATGGACAAAGGAGCTGAATTCCAGAGGTGAGGTGAGAATGACTGCCCTGGACATCAAGGCAGCATTTGACCGAGTGTGGCATCAAGGAGTCCTAGTAAAACTGAAGTCAATGGGAATCGGGGGGAAAACGCTCCACTGGCTGGAGTCATACCTAGCACAAAGGAAGATGGTTGTGATGGTTGACGGTCAATCATCACAGCCCCAGGACATCGCTGCAGGAGTTCTTCAGGGCAGTGTCCTAGGCCCAACCATCTTCAGCTGCTTCATCAATGACCTTCCCTCCAACATCAGGCCAGAAATGGGGATGTTCGCTGATGACTACACAGTGTTCAGCGCCATTCACAACTCCTCAGATAATGAAGCAGTCCATGCCCGCATGCAACAAGACCTGGACGACATTCAGGCTTGGGCTGATAAGTGGCAGGTAACATTCGCACCACACAAGTGCCAGGCAATGACTATCTCCAATGAGTCTAACCACCGTCCCTTGACATTCAACGGTATTGCCATCGCCGAATCCCCCACCATCAACATCCTGGGGGGGGTCACCATTGACCAGAAACTTAACTGGACCAGCCACATAAATACTGTGGCAACAAGAGCAGGTCAGAGGCTAGGTATTCTGTGGCGAGTGTCTCACCTCCTGATTCCCCAAAGCCTTTCCACCATCTACAAGGCACAAGTCAGGAGTCTGATGGAATACTCTCCACTTGCCTGGATGAGTGCAACTCCAACAACACTCAAGAAGCTCGACTCCATCCAGGACAAAGCAGCCCAGTTGATTGGCACCCCATCCACCACCTTAAACATTCACTCCCTAACCCCGCGACCTCGTCCACCTAGAAGGACAAGGGCAGCAGGCGCATGGGAACACCACCACCTCCAAGTTCCCCTTCAAGTCACACATCATCCTGACTTAGAAGTATATCGCCGATCCTTCATCGTCGCTGGGTCAAAATCCTGGAACTCCCTCCCTAACAGCACTGTGGGAGTACCTTCACCACACGGACTGCAGCGGTTCAAGAAGGCGGCTCACCACCACCTTCTCAAGGGCAATTAGGGATGGGCAATAAATGCTGACCTTGCCAGCGACGCCCACATCCTATATACGAACCAAAAAAAATAAAGATCCTTGCTCAATGTCCAAACCTTTTCCTGGTAGGGTCCGTCTAGTATGCCTTAAAAAGTTTGAATTGGTGTGGATTTTCTTTTGGTAATTTTTCTGCTGTTTGCCCAGTTACGACAATCCTACCCATTAACGCAAGGTTGTCCAAGCCTTTTGTATTTGTGGACCGCCTGGGTACATACCACAGACTTGTATGAAGTTTAAATCCATGTTTCTGCTAATGTGCATATATCTCAAGTTGCTGAAATTATCAGATCTTGGTGTTGGAGGCAGTCATAGAGGATTGACTCAATTCCATTCTCCCATAACCACACACGTCATACTGCAGCCAAATGGACCATAAACAATATTTTCCCCCACCCCACACATTCTAAAAGGAGGAAAAGTGGGAAACATTATCATGATGCTCAATGCCAAATTTGTAGGATCCACGTGATAGATTTATCAGCAGAATTCTTGTGTGCTGGCTGTTTTTTGAGAAGGGTAAATATTTGACTGGTAGGCCCTTTGGGGACCAAGTACGCAAGGCTCACAACTGCAATCCAAGACCCCGACACCCCCTCCCCCAGAAATCTGCTGTTAAGCCCATAAAATCACTCAAATCAGTAGGGAATCCACATTTAGAATGTTCAAACAGAGAGATGGCTGTCTTAAAGCAATACTTAAAAAAAAAAGCAATATTTGACTAATAAGCACTACATATTGTCCAACCTGGCTTTACACGGGTGTACACCTGCAGATGGATGAGAAGCAACTGTGTGCACAGCAGCACGAACAGCAGGAATTTTGAGTGCCTGCAGCAGGAATTATTTAATTGAGAATAACTCCACTTGAATTTCAATTATATAATTAAACTAATTACTGTTTCTATTTTTGATTGTTGTCAGGTGTTTCTTAATGTCGCTTAGTAACATGTCCTATTTGCCTACAAAACAATAGCAACTATACTTCAGCAAAAGCAAAATACTGTGGATGCTGGAAATCTGAAATCAGAACAGAAAATGCTGGAAATACTCAGCAGATCAGGCAGCATCTGTAGAGAGAGAAACAGAGTTAACGTTTCAGGTCGATAGTTCTGATAAAAGGTCATCGACCTGAAACGTTAACTCTTGAGACTATACTTCAGATGTATTTCATTGCCTGCAAACCTGCCTGCCTGCAGACATTCTGAGGATGTGAAAGGCTCTATATAAATGGAAATTTCTTTTTTTTTTTCCTTCTCTTTTGTTTTCCTTTTCTTCTTTAATAATTTAAATTAAGCAATTGAAATATAGCATGGAAGGGTGTTTAACATAAAAATCAACATGGAATTAACAAGGAGTAGACTATATTTTAGAGCACAGGTGATATCTTCAGTAGTAATTTATCTGTACTGCATTATATTCACATTGGAAAAAATGTGACAAAGGTAATTAATGGAGATACAATATAGAGCAGTGTTCCCAAAAATGTTTCCCCATCTCTAGTTCCCCCTGCATCATGCCATTTCTGAAGGGAAGAGTTGTAGCACTTCTTCCTCGGCTACAGATCAGCAGTTGGAGGTTCTGTGGGCCTGGGCCTTTCTTTATTAAAGACTAGTGTTTCCTATGTAATTGGCCTTTTGAATGAGCCTGCAGGTTAAATTAGTAGTGGCTATTACACTTAATCGTCAAGTAATAGTCTCCCATGCAAGCCTTGTGGATTTGGGAGTTTGTTTCTGTTCCTAGACAGTGCAGTTTTGGTAGGGATCTCCTCAGCTAACAGTCCCTGCACAATTGGAATTGTTTAGGTTGTAGATGTTGAAATTTTGAGTGAAATTTCCACCCAAATTTACAAGCAGAATCTTCAAATTTGTGCTTAAAATGGTATTTGAAGGCACTTGTGGTTCATTTGTGCTTGTTGGTGCTTAATTGTGGCTCAATCTGATTGGGTGCCTCATGTTTCCGCCAGCTGAATTCTTAGTATTGTCCTGGACAGTATGGTAGAGAGGCTATTTCCTCCCTTCCACCCTTTTCCAAATCCAAAACCCGTCTCTAATCCCAGTTTCTCTGACTTTGCTCTGAGCTATATTCAGCCCACATTTGTATATTGTACCCTTCCAGGTCACTTCCCTCTGTTCATTATAAATCCATGCAAGGTTAAAACTCTAACCGGTTTAAAACTGCTAGAATTAAGTGTGGTCGTGATATGTACTCTTTACCTCCCATGTTTGTAATTGTGGCATGTTCTCTCCTAAATAAATACCAAAACCACTGGGACGTTTTTCTACGTTAAAGGCGCTATACAAATACAAGTTGTTGTTCTCTGCATAAGTATGTTATGAAATATGTAATTCAGGAAAGCATAATTGATACTTTTACCTAAAAGAATGAGGTCAGAGGTGAAATATAGTTAATTTTGACTGCCAGCAAATCTGATGCTTTATTCTTCCCACTTCACGCCAGTGTGCTTATGGATGATTTCCATCAAAATGTGCAGCCGGTTATTACTGATTGTGCGTGTGTGTTTATAAATAAGAGCAACAATCATGGTTCACACAAAGGCGAATCATGTATGAAAGTTACTGGAAGGAAAATCTCCAAACTGTGTTCACAAAATATGAACCAGAAAGATTCCCTGGCCTTAATATGTTTTTCCATTGAATAAATGAACACGGGAAGCTAGAATTTTACGGTCTGATTCAGTGCTGCCTTTATGCCTGTGCTATATATAGGAAATGTGCTTGAAACACACCAAACTGCACATCTGCTCAGTGAGGCTTTCAATGAATGAAGCATTCCACATCGTTCTTTGTAGAGGCACAGATGTAGGGATAATTCTAAAGTACAGGGACTGCATTGCGTCTTTCAGAAGCCAACCCCTGCAGTGATTTTAATTTAACAGGAAAAGGAGCAGCAGGAACATTGCTCTTTATTTCAGCTGCCGCTAACAGTTGACTGAAGATGGAGGCGGTTTGTTTTGAGGTTACTTAGTTCACTTACAGATGCCTGACTGACGTGTTGGGAAACCTGTGCCAATGATGTCATGACGGTGCTGCCCTGTTACTGTGTCAATGAAAAGCCCTTTCTTCTGTTTGAACTGCTGTTTGTTGAATTTTCACTGAAGGCTTCCAATTTTGAGAGTTGAACAGAGCTTTGCACCAGCTTTTGAGCACTTGGGATGGAATGGGGAGGAAAGAAAATTGCTTTATTCTGGTTTAAAGTCATTTTTTCTCTGCAGCTGCTGTAACAATTCAGTGTGCTGGTTGGACCATCGGAAAAAAAATGATGTTTGCTACTTTTCCGACGGCCAGAAGATCTGTAAATCACCCCCGCCCCAGTTTATAGGTTTAAGTAGTGATTAAGTAGTGATTAAGCAGTGACCTATCCATCACTTCTCTGCAATGTGTGTGTGTGATTTAAGTCTGTCTCACTTCTGCAGATGCAAAATAAAAAAAAAAGTATACAGAATCGAGAAGATTCCGTCTCTAATTGATCTCGGGAAGTACCTAAGAGGGGTTGGCACCATTTGAACTCGGGATCTAGAATTAGACCATGGGGCCTTAAAGGGACATGCCACGTTACAGACAGCTGCACTATAGCAGCAGTATAATGTATTGTGGAGGTGAATTTCCAGAGGGGTTCTCCTGCTTGTCCTCTGGAACTTTAGCGGAAGAACTACAAAAACCTCTGAAAAACATCGCAAATGGTTCCTCCACTTCCTTTTCTCTGCATCTTTCAGCTTTTTTGATTTTTCTTGCCTTCAGAAGGCAGTGACCTGTGCTGGGCTATAGTTCCATGGACACTGCTACGTTCTAGGACTGACAGTTCTTTGTGAATGAGACCAGTTAGTGAGTGATGGCAGAATATTCAAACATGCAAGGATATTGCAGCTCAACTCTGTGCCCCACGCATGCATTGTTTTGTAGGGTATGAATGGATGACTAACCGAGCAGAGGCTTGCTGACTTGCCTGCTTCCACCGACGCATGCTGATGATTTAAACTCTGGATCATCTCACCTAGTATGTGCATATGTGGAAGTGTTTGTTGTTGCACTCTCTTCTAAGATTAAAAATACAGAAACATCTTCATGGCAAAAAATGTGTTTAAGGCAGACTAGCTCAGTGGGTAATTGTACCATATGGTGTGATTTGTAACTGAATCTCTGGTCTCTCTTAAGCTAGCTGATACAAGTGGGAGCAACAGTGAGGACACTATAATTGGCCTGCTGTCCCTGGGCTCAGGACAGGACAGGTACTGTTAACCAGGTTTCTAATCTCTGATCCAGCACCATACTGATAAGTGCATATATTTGGCTGTCAGGTGAGGTCAGTATCAGCTGCGATTTCTTCCCCTTTTCCACCCCCCCTCCCCACCAGATTGAATGGACTGCCAGCACTCGTTATTCAGCCTCGTGCATGAAGAATAATCAATTGGATGAAATCGAGGAAGAGGATTGAGGGGAAATGGAAGGTGGGAGTGTAGCGGTTAACTCTAGAATGTAAAAACAAAACATACTGTGAGACTGTATTAACAATTGTAAATATTTTAGTAAAACCTCATCTTTTGCTAACTGGCATTACCTAAATAGGGTTGTTTTTTCCTTTTTTTAATGCAGCTAGAAGATAGAATTTCTCACTAACTCAAGTTTCTTTTAGTCTTTGATTTAACATTGGAAAGCACCAGACCGTTTTGTACTGATCATTTTGCTTTATGTGAGTTACTCACTGGTACATTCAGCTAAAAATGACCAAATTTTTTTCAATTAATTTAAAGAAAAACGATTTGTGCAGTCTTACAAATTCACGGTGCATTGCATTTTGTGAGTTTTAGTTCCGCGCACATGGAAAATGTGCTTAATTTGTTAAGATGATATAAGTGGTGTATTAAAATATCTGAAAATAAAAGATGATCATTCTCCTTATCCATTCAGTAGAAGACTTGAAAAAAGCTTTATTGATATTGATGCTGGCCTGTGACATGAACGTGAACAGGATGGCAGCAATTCATATTATAGTGATTGTATATTTCAGTGATTTCAATTGTAAAATTGGTATTTTGGTGTGAATGCTTTACACGTGCCTTTTTGTCTGTTACAAAGAATTGTGATTAGCATCCTTTATTCCAGCTCTTTCTTTCCTTAAAATGAATGATCTAACTCCACGGAGGCACTGGGTAAAGTAGAAACTGGGGCCAACATCGTGTGGGAGCTGATTGAAAAGACAGTTTTTAAGCTGAAGTGCCCTAATTAATGAGTGTAGCTATTTTCAGCTGTTTCCCTGGACCTTGTGTTTCATTTATATTGCAGTACATCTTTTTGAAGTCTTCTCAAATACTGACTTCCAGTCATGTTGTGGAACCTCTGGTGTTTTATATTGCAGGGCAGTTTCTATAGCAACTGGATCAACTTAAAACAACTGGATATGTTGCTTCCCTGATGGCTCTGCCACTAAACACAGCATGTTACTGGACAAAAGACACCACAAGGTCCCAGGTTCAATTCCCAGTCTGTGCTGAGTAAGCTGCTCTCAGCCTGAGCAGCAGTGGAACCGTTGAGCTAACCTGAGTGCCCTTAGTCTAGAAATGGTAAAACGCGGCTGAGTTCTCACTTTTGACTACTGAGCAGAAACCTCTGCAGTAGACTTGTGGTTACGGTACAGACTAGTGACCGTGAGAACCTCCCACCATGAGAAGCTGTGAAATTGAATTCAACAAATCTGGTCATTTGTGGGTTAGCAACAGAAAAATAACCCAACTGGTTTGATAATGTCCTTCATGGAGGGAAACCTGCTTGGTCTGGCTTTCATATGACTACATTTGTTGGCTCTTAAAAGCCCTCAAAATAACTAGGGATGGGCAATAAATACTTGCTGCTGCTGCTGCTGCTGCTGGGGAAGAGTCCTTGTGTGACTTCAGACCTACGGGGAGGTATCAGAATAGTGGTGGTGGCAGGGGGTGGGGAGGTGATGCTGCAGGTTTGTTCCACAGTTGGTCAGAGAAAAATTAAAGTGGGGAAATGCAACCTTGTTTTAAATACTTTCGTGGCATTCGTAGGAGTCACATTAAAAATTGAAAAGCTTCCCCAATTACAGTCTCTTGAACATCCTGTGCCTAATGTGCATGAATGATGGTTAAATCAGTTGAAATTTTCATACTTAAATGGTGAAAGTTCGATGCTTTCCTTCGGCCCCGGTTGTTTATGCTGACTTCTGCTGATTTACCCCCATCTTTACATTCCAACGTATGCTGATGAGATTTGCAGGAAATTTGAGCATAATTTGACGTCGGCAGAATGGGCGCGGAAATGGGTGTAATTTCGGGTACAACTTTTGGGTTGTGCCTCCGCAAGAAATTCCAGGCCAGGTAGTCTTGTTGGCAGCAGTAAATTTCTGTTTTCTGTGAAGTTGCCAGCATTCTACTGTGCTTTGACTGTCAATGTAGTAAAGATCATGTACCGATGTCAGACTTGCAGGGAAACCGGATGTTAGCTGCAAATATTTCAGCTTTAGGGCATCACTTGAGATGTCACTTTTATCGCCATTTGGATCTTGTTTATATAGCAGCATTTTAACACATATGAATATATAGACTTGGTTGGGGGCTGTGGCTTTTAAAAAAAATTATCCACTGTTTGAATTTGATTTTTGTCCAGCATGGTCTATTACTAAACGCTTGCAGCCCCAGCACTGTACATACTACTTAGCTGATTACAGGCATTATAAGATAGAAATAACCGTTGATGGTATTATCAGATAACATTTAACACACTATCCAAAATCGTTTCCCACTATTTTAATGGAGGTGTTAGCTCATTTACATTTAACTGAATAACAACTTTGTTAAAATAATGCAAGGAAAATTGATATGAGCGCAGTAAGTGTTCATATGATGTGACTGACCGAAAGAAGGGTAGAAATGACTAAAATATCACAACATGGCTACTACATTGCGCAATACACTTCACAATTTGAAATTCCACGATGACCTGCCTCAAAAGACAGACCACCTTTTGTTCAAAGTTAACCGAGTTAAATCCTACAGGTATTGCAAGTCACTGCAGTAAATCAGTTTATTGAAAGGTTTTGTGCGCCACATCAGAAGCTGACCTGAAATTTTCAAGTTTGCTTTCATGCTGAATAGCTATTTGAGATGACACTGTACTGTAATATAATGACAGCAGTATGTGAATCTCTGGATCTGCCTTGTGCAGTGACGTGGTTGAATTATAGAAACATAGAAACTAGGAGCAGGAGTAGGCCATTCGGCCCGTCGAGCCTGCTCCACCATTCAATACGATCATGGCTGATCATCCAAATCCAGTACCCTGTCCCTGCTTTCTCACACAGAATCCCCATCGAGCCTGCACCGACACATATCCCACCCTATCCCCGTAACCCCACGTATTTAATTCCCCCTAACATATCCCATCCTATCCCCGTAACCCCACATATTTAATCCCCCCCCTAACACTAAGGGTCAATTTATCATAGCCAAATCAACCTAACCCGTACATTTTTGGACTGTGGGAGGAAACCGGAGCACCCGGAGGAAACCCACGCAGACACGGGGAGAATGTGCAAACTCCTTGTTGCAGCACGGCTGCCAATATCTAACTTCAGAAGTCGCACAACACCAGGTTATAGTCCAACAGATTTATTTAATTTTACAAGCTTTCGGAGCTGTTCGCTCCTTCTTCAGGTAAGGTAGCTGTGAGAGACTCTCCCAGAATTCACAATATAAACACAGAAAAAATCTATTCAAATCTTTCCCTACATCAAAGACACACTAAGAGCACAGCCAAGACAATGAGATGTGTCCCAGGGGGTCCAACGTGTCAAAACACCTGCTGGCTGCATATCCTCTCCATTAGTCTTTTTAAAACAAAACCTGGAAAGACCGGCCATGATGTCAAGTCACGTTCTGTACACCAGATACATCGACGACATCTTCTTCCTTTGGACCCACGGCGAAGGATCACTGAAAGGACTACACGATAGCATCAACAGGTTCCATCCCACCATCAAACTCACCATGGACTACTCCTCAGAATCGGTTTCATTCTTGGACACACGAATCTCCATCAAAGACGGACGCCTCAGCACTTCACTCTACCGCAAGCCCATGGACAACCTCACGATGCTCCACTTCTCCAGCTTCCACCCTAACCACATTAAAGAAGCCATCCCCTATGGACAAGCCCTGCGAATACACAGGATCTGCTCAGATGAGGAGGAACGCGATGGGCACCTACGGACACTGAAAGACGCCCTCGTAAGAACGGGATATGACGCTCGACTCGTCGATCGACAGTTCCGACGGGCCACAGCGAAAAACCGCATAGACCTCCTCAGAAGACGAACACGGGACACAACCAACAGAGTACCCTACGTCGTCCAGTACTTCCCCGGAGCGGAAAAACTACGCCATGTTCTTCGCAGCCTTCAACATGTCATCGATGACGACGAACACCTTGCTAAGGCCATCCCCACGCCTCCACTACTCGCCTTCAAGCAGCCGCCTAACCTCAAAAGTACCATCGTTCGCAGCAGATTACCCATCTTTCAGGAGAACAGCAACCACGACACCACACAACCCTGCCACGGCAACCTCTGCAAGACATGCCAAATCATGGACACAGATACCATCATCACACGTGAGGACACTACCCACCAGGTACACGGTACATACTCATGTGACTCGGCCAACGTTGTCTACCTGATACGTTGCAGTAAAGGATGCTCCAGAGCATGGTACATCGGCGAGACCATGCAGACACTGAGACAACGTATGAACGGACACCGCGCAACAATCGCCAGGCAGGAGGGTTGCCTCCCAGTCGGGGAACACTTCAGCAGCCAGGGGCATTCAGCCTCGGATCTGCGGGTAAGCGTTCTCCAAGGCGGCCTTCGGGATACACGACAGCACAAAATCATAGAGCAGAAACTGATAGCCAAGTTCCGCACTCATGAGGAGGGCCTCAATCGCGATATCGGGTTCATGTCACGATACAGAACGTGACTTGACATCATGGCCGGTCTTTCCAGGTGTTTTTTTTTAAAAAGACTAACACAAGAACCAACACAAATTGACAGGATATGCAGCCAGCAGGTGTTTTGACACGTTGGACCCCCTGGGACACATCTCATTGTCTTGGCTGTGCTCTTAGTGTGTCTTTGATGTAGGGAAAGATTTGAATAGATTTTTCTCTGTGTTTATATTGTGAATTCTGGGAGATTCTCTCACAGCTACCTTACCTGAAGAAGGAGCGAACAGCTCCGAAAGCTTGTAAAATTAAATAAATCTGTTGGACTATAACCTGGTGTTGTGCGACTTCTGATTTTTGTCCACCCCAGTCCAATGCCGGCATCTCCACATCATAATGGGCCAAAAATTCATCCCGCTGCGCGAGAGTACGCACTGCGTACTCTCGCGTATTCTCTCTCCAATTGCCGGTTTTCTGCATGCCCTGCGCATGCGCTGAAAACCGGCACTTGGTCTTTGGAAAAGGGGGCGGTTCCTCGGTGCATCGCGTGCGCGCTACAGGCTGCGCGCACGCTGTGCACTTCGTGCTTTGGACGCGCAGGTAAGTACGGAAGATTTTAGAAATGGAAAAAGGAGGAGTAAGACCCACTTTTAACAAGGTAAGTAGTGAATTAAGTATTTTTTTGAATTTTTTTTAACAGGTATATCTTTTTTAGAGACTTTAAAGACAGGTAAGTTTATTTTTATAACTTTTTAAAAGATTTTAAATTTTTTCAAAAATTTAATTTTTTATTTAAAATGGTTAATTTATTTAACTACTTATTTTATTAATGTGATGGTTTTTTTTATTTAATTGAGGTTTAGCTGTTATTTTGGGGGGTGTAAGATTCATAGATTTCACAGCACGTAAGTGAAACTTATGAATGGAAGATGGTGTGCTGCCATTGGCTCTAACTGAGTCACGTGATCCCACAGCTCGCACGAATTCACTACGCCGGTGGGATACGCAAGCACTGCCCAGCTGATGTCTGGAACATCAAGTTCGTGCGAGCTGGATCTGAAAAAGCCAACGCGGAGTGAGAGATCGCGTCTGCTCCTTACCCCCGCGGGAACAGAGCGAGATCAATTTCTGGGCCAATATCTAACTTGCTTGAGAGTTTAAGTTGAAGCGCATAAAATTAATGCTAAAATTAGTGTTTAAATAGTTTAGCTGATGGGGAATCCTAAATTTACTGATTTCCTTTTCCCCCTTTCACCATTCCCCATCAATTGTCCGCTTATTCATGACCAATATCTTCATTCTTCAAACACAACTATCTGGTCCATTTTTTTCCTCCAGGGCAGTTGATATTGCCATTTTGTGAAAAGCCGAAAGGAGTTTACGTTGGAGGCTGATGAGCAAGATGCTCTCCGTGCTGCGTTTGTGTATTGTTTGGAAGCAAGTTTCATACACTGGCGTGACAGAAACTCACCCTATTGAACCAATCGTAGGAGTACCTGCACCACAAGGACTGCAGCGGTTCAACAAGGCCCATTATCACCTTCTCAAGGGCATCTAGGGATGGGCAATAAATGCTGGCTTTCCCATGAATGAATATGAAAGGTTATCTGGAGTAACAGCCTTGTGTTGGGCAGTCAACATGGTATTCCTTGTGCGCTCATACCTGTAATAGATATTGATTCTTCGAAGTACCAATTTGGAAGATGTTGACATTTGATCTCAGTCTGTTGTAATAGAGAAAATGATCAAATTTTGAGCAGGAGGACCCAAAAAGGTTCAGCTTTTCTGGATATGTGTATCTTGGTTTTGTTTCACCTACTCCACAGTCTGTTTGCTTTTGATTTTGACCATTCATCTGGAAAACTGACACTCACTCATTGATGCAATGGTCTTTTGTATTACTACAACAGCAACCGTTTGCATTTATATAGTGCCTTTAACGTAAACAAACACCCCAAAGCACTTTACAGGAGCATTATCAGACAAAATTTGACACCAAGCCACATGAGATATTAGGACAGGTGCCCAAAAGCTTGCTCGGAGAGGCAAGCTTTAAAGAGCGACTTAAAGGATGAGAGGTTTAGGGAGGGAATTCCAGAGCTTATGTCCTCAGCAGTTGAAGGTATAGCCACCAATGGCAGAGCGAAGGAAATCGGGGATGCGCAAGAGGCCAGAATTGGAGGAGCGCCGATATTGCTGAGGGTATTATACCAGTAATTTAATTCGCTTTCTAGGAGTCTGGCATGCATAACTGGGCTCCAAAGCTTGTGTTGTTAAATTTGGCTCCCTTATGCTAGTTTTCCATGTGTCTACAAGTCTGCTGCTTGATAAGAGAGCAGAATTTAGCAGTGAGAGCACAAGGAGCCTGGTTCATGGATACCATTGTCCCAAAATTCAAGCAAAACAGCAGCAATATAAATGCGGCCTTTTGAGTATCTCTGTAATTGTTAAGTACTGACAGCATTTAAAAGTGATGTTAACAGGAAGTCTTGGTTATCCTGTCTGCTGACATATTTGTGAATTAGAGGCAGATAGAGCTTCCTTTATGCATACTCAAACATAGCTTACTGGCTTCTGTTGGTAGGTTTTTAGTGACGGAAAAGAGCAGACTGGATCATTGGGTCTTTTTAATCATTAGAAATTGAGTGGTGCTATAATTGACTGTCAAAGGTATTTTTCCTTGCAGCTTTCTTCCCTTAGTTCTCTCCTGGAGGCATTGACACGTGTTGAGGTATGGTTTCATGGGTGACTGCAGCTCTCTGTTACCTCATTCAAACAGCCGCACTTAATGTGTGAACCTAGACAATGAGTGTCTGGAGGCTATTAGACCATTGTAACTGAGCCAATTTGGTTCATGCCTATACACCACCTGGTAGGAGTTAATGATCAGGAGTGGGAGTCCTGACTGATTTTCTCTTTTTTCTCTCTGCCCACAATGAGCCTGTGTTTATTTTAGTAATATTTCAGCTGCGATTAGCGATCCAAGCACAGACCTGGGAATCACCTTGGAACGTGTCTGTCTGTGCCGTCCAGTACTACAATATTATTTTTTCTGTTGGTTGGATGTTTAACACACACAAAAGCCCATCACCATACTTGAGTCTCCAAATCAAAAAATATCTACACAAAGCTTAATAGAATATACACTCTCTTCCCGTAGGGACCCAACCAACTTATTCAAGTCCAAAGAGTTCAGCATGGGTTGGCAAGATGATAGACTTAATGACCCCAGGTATGATGATGTTTAGCCAGCTAAAACCAGGCAGCCTGTCAACACAGAGCACTGGTATGTTCCAGCTGTTTGCCCATCCAAGTCCACACTACCCATTACGACATTGGCTTGTCTGATTATGTATAGCTGAGTGGGAAGGATCACCACACTCAATGTCTCCTCTATCCCTCCAGGATTAATGAGTCACATTAGTTGGTCATTCATCAGTGCCCTGGAATGCTGTGGATCTGCTTGGCTCAGTTATTGAATTATCAGGTCTGCCACAGAAACTTGATGACGTTCCAATCTTCTTTTGCCAGGTGTCTTACTATGGAGCCACCTTGAACCCAAAGAGAATCATCTTGCTTCTCCATTCTCAAGGAGGATAGTCACGCGTTGGTCATTTGGCAATTGACCAAGTACAGATTTGAGCCCTTTCTGGGTGAATAGGAGGCAGCAGGTGCTTCTCCATGAGTAGTATGGTCAGTGGTCCAACTCACCATAAAATGTGAGTGTGTTGATGTCATCCTTCTGACCACAACATGGACATGCAGCATGTGCTATTGAACAATGGTTTGTCTCATTGGAGATGTGGAGGTTCAACATTTGTTTACCTCTCTGTAACCCATTCATGTTAACCAGTTCCCTAGATGTATTGGCAAAGATGTTCCTGACTCCTTGTCCAAAGTGCTTAGTTGTAGCTTGGTGTAGGTTGGAGCCCTCCCTTCCTGCAGTCGATCCCCTTCTTGGTATCATTTCACATTACAGCTTGGAACTGGATAAAAGGAAGCCCTGCCATTGCATGCCTAGGAGTTCAGAATCATGAAGAACTGTTAAGACACATCTCAACAAGACAGACCTCCATTGGTTAATTGGTTGCCCTTTCTCGGCAAAATGCATAAGGACTGTATTCAAGCTGAAGTTGATATTCACCAGAAAGGACTTGTATGAGTCACTTAAGAGAATCATAGAAGAAAATAGGATTGGCATAGAGAACTGTATCTTGGATAGTACAGGTGGCAAATCCAATATGAGCAGGCAGTGGTTTTACCACTGGAATACTTGGCTGTTTGGCAGATTATAGGAGCTGCTGAAATGATTGGGGCAGAAAGAGAGGAAAGCACAACTTGGAATTGTAGATTTCCTGACCTGGAGTTTCCTCCATTGGCACAATCTGAAATTGCACACAAAGCTGCGCACATTTTGCTGATGTTGAAAAATGCCTAAGTATCCTCCCAATCTCACTGTAATATGCCCAAACTTAACATGGGCATAAATTGGCGAAATCTGTAGAAACAATGGGGGCCCAAGGAAACGCCAAACCCGCAGATTATTTCTTCTTTGCGTCTTTAAATGTAAAGTTTCAGTTCATTTTACCATCATTCATATACATCAGGCACAGCATTTTTAAGAACCTTCAATCTGGGTAGCTTTTCAGGTGTGCAAATTGGCTGCCGCGTTTCCTACAGTACAACAGTGACTACACTTCAAAAGTATTTCATTGGCTGTAAAGCACGTTGGGACATCCTGAGGTCGTGAAAGTCGCTATAGAAATACAAATCTGTCTTTTTTTCTTTCTCTTTGCTTTTCTTCCTTCCTTTCCCATAAAGTGCATTAAAATAAACCGATAATACGGAGCAGGTCTCAGTAAGGATAAAACATTCAGAAAAAAATTGCTATTATAAGACCAGAAAAATGACCAGAAAAGTTTCCTACTGTGCCTGAAAATCTGATCGCAATGTTGAGAGACCCCTGAGCATGGGCAATTGGAGGATACTTGCATTTGAGAGCCGGGGACATGACCAGTTTTGTGGGCAGAGATTCATTCGATGGAAGGTTTGATGGACGGTCATTGAAAATTGAGGAGACTTGGACGTATTGTAGATAGGAGCGTACCTCACTTACACCCAAAATTCCGTGTGAATCTGGGTGCAAATGCGAAGGATACACTTTTGCCGCTATATTCTCTGTGTTGCTATAACTTGAATCATTTTCCTATTTTCTTAAAACCGCTTTCTTAAACCCCTCTCCCCTGTCTCCTCCACACTTACCTCCAACAACAAGTGCAAGGAGTTCATGGACTTCTTTGTCTCTAAGATTGAGACCATCCGTTCAGCTGTCTCTGCCACTTCCTTTTCATCCCGTCGCCCACCGGGCCAATCTTCCTCTAAGGTTCCCCCCTGCCCTAGCCCTGAACTCGCATCTTTCTCCAGTTTCTCTCTGATCTCTCCTCATGACCACTCCATGCTCCTCTTGCCCATGAGACCCATTTCCTGCTCCCTTGACCCTATTCCCACTAAACTGCTGATCACCCAACTTCCTTTTCTGGCTCTCATGTTAGCTGACATTGTTAATGGTTCGCTCTCCTCGGGTACTGTCCCCCTTTCCTTCAAATCTGCCGTCATCACCCCTCTCCTCAAAAAACTAACCCATGACCCCTCCGTCCTTGCAAACTACCACCCCATCTCCAACCTCTCTTTCCTCTCAAGTCTTTGAGCGTGTTGATGCTTACACATCCGTGCCCATCTTTCCCAGAACTCAATGTTTGAATCCCTCCAATCCGGTTTCCGCCCTTGCCACAGTACTGAAACGGCTCTCATCAAAGTCACAAATGACATCCTTTGTGGCTGTGACAAAAGTAAGCTATCACTTCTCGATCTGTCTGCAGCCTTTGACACGGTTGACCACTCCATCCTCCTCCAACGCCTCTCCACCATCGTCCAGCTGGATGAGACTGCACTCGCCTGGTTCCATTCTATCTAATCGTAGCCAGAAAATCACCTGCAATGGCTTCTCTTCCTACCCCCAGATCGTCACGTCTGGTGTCCCCCAAGGATCTCTCCTTGGCTCCCTCCTATTTCTCATCTACATGCTGCCCTTTGGCGACATCATCTGAAAACACGGCGTCATTTTCCACATGTACGCTGACGACATCCAGCTCCACCTCACTACCTCTTCTCTCGACCCCTCCACAGTCTCTAAATTGTCAGACTGCTTGTCCGACATCCAGTTCTGGATGAGCAGAAATTTTCTCCAATTAAATATTGGGAAGACCGAAGCCATTGTTTTCGGTCCCCTCCACAAACTGCATTCCCTAGCCACCGACTCCATCCCTCTCCCTAACATCTGTCTGAGGCTGAACCAGACTGTTTGAAACCTTGGTGTCATATTTGACCGCGAAATGAGCTTCCGACCACATATCTGTGGCATAACTATGACCGCCTATTTCGACCTCTTTAACATTGTCCATCTCCGCCCCTGCCTCAGCTCATCTGCTGCTGAATCCCTCATCCATGCCTTTGTTACCTCTAGACTTGACTAGTCCAACACACTCCTGGCTGGCCTCCCACGTTCTACCTTACGTAAACTTGAGGTCATCCAAAACTCGGCTGCCCTTGTGCTAACTCGCGCCAAGTCCCGTTCACCCATCTCCCCTGTGCTCGCTGACCTACATTGGTTCCCAGTTAAGCAACGCCTCGATTTCAAAATTCTCATCCTTGTTTTCAAATCCCTCCATGGCCTTGCCCCTCCCTATCTCTGAAATCTCCTTCAGCCCCCCCCGCCCCACACGAGATATCTGTGCTCCTCTAATTCTGCCCTCTTGACCATCCCTGATTATAATCGCTCAACCATTGGTGGCCGTGCCTTCAGCTGCAAAGGCTCTAAGCTCTGGAACTCCCTCCCTAAACCTCTCCGCCTCTACCTGTTTTTCCTCCTTCAAGACGCTCCTTAAAACCTACCGCTTCATCTACCCTCATTTCTTACGTGGCTCGGTGACAAATTTTTGTTGCACAAAACTCCTGTGAAGCGCCTTGGGATGTTTTACTATGTTAAAGGTGCTATATAAATACAAGTTGTTGTTTATTTTTGTACTTTGTGATCTATGTGACCATCTTTAAATTCATGCACCCCTTTTTCTTTTATACCACTGCATAAAAGGAGGATGAAAACTGTAGTGGTTTTGCAAAATCAAGTGCGTTACTCTCATCTACAGTATGTCCAAGTCTCCTCGATTTTTTTAATGACCTTCCATCGAATGAATCTCTGCCCACAAAACTGGCCATGTCCCCGGCTCTCAAATGCGTGTATCTCCAATTGCCCAAGTTCAGGGGTCTCTCAACACTGCGGTCAGATTTTCAGGAAGGTCTCCTGCATAAAAATTAAACTTAAGTTTTCAAGATGCTGTTAATTTCTGACATTTGATATTTTATTTCAGGCTTCCTGCATTTGCAGTTTCCCTTTTTAAATCAGTTAAATTCTGACTTTGTTATTTTCTTGCTCTGTTGCGCTTTATCTAGGGGTTGGGCATGGGACCTGATACTCTTGTGCCAGTGACCTGATTGTGTGCTGGAGCTATCTGGAATGGCTTATTACCCAGTTCTCTTCCTACCCCTCACCACCCCCCTCACGGGGAAGCGCTTGGCCTCCACTCGGGACCTCTCACTGAACAAGTTTGCATTTTAGTTTTGTAAATAAATTTCTAGTTGAACAGATTTACGTATCCACGACTGTTTTACTGCTCTGCAGAAGCCATTGATTATGCTTAACAACTGGCCAGAGGGAGTATCCCATAGATCTGTGGTTAGCTCGTGACCAGTGGTTAAGCAAACTGCCATGAATAAAGTACTGCTATTGATTTTCTATATAGTTGATTCATTTGAATTGAGTTAAGTGGAAGTGGTAAACACCTTGAATCACATATGTACATACTTTTGGAGAAAGAAAATCATGGAGACACAAGTCTTAAATTATCTGACAAGGTACCTGTATTACTGTAATTCAATATTACAAGATGATTACCGATGAAGGCCTTTCAGCCCATCATAATTCACGCATCCAAAATGACCAAGGTGCCCCCGTTGCAGAATATAATTGTTTCTTAAATGATTCTAGGGTTTTTGCTGCAACAAACTTATCCAGCAGTCCATTTCATGTGTTGATTGCTCTTTGAGTTAAGGTGAATTTCCTGATATTGGTCTTAAATTTGGCCTTTTACTAGCTTTAACTTCTGTCTATCCAACTCGCGCAAAAACCACCAGCGCACCGTGGCTGCAGTGTGCACCATCTACAAGATACACTGCAGAAATTCGGTAAGGCTTCCTTGACAGCACCTTCCAAACCTGCGACTTCTACAGGGCAGCAGGTGCATGGGAACACCACCATCTGCAAGTTCCCCTCCAAGTCACACACCATCCTGACTTGGAAATATATCACTGTTCCTGGGTCAAAATTCTGGACCGACCTCCCTAACAGCATTGTGGGGAGTACCTTCACCACACAGACTGCAGCGGTTCAAGAAGGCGGCTCACCATCACCTTCTCAAGGGCAATTCGGTCTGGCAGCCAGCCAGCCAGATTTTGTGAAAGCCTTCTATGTGGTACTTTGTCAAATGCCTTCCGAAAATCCATGTAGACAACACCCATTGCATTCCCTTCATCGATCCTCCCTGTTACTTCATCAAAACATTCAATTCGATTAGTCAAACACGATCTGCCTTTTACAAATCCGTGTTGGCTCTCCTTAATTAGCTTAAACCTCTCCAAGTGCCCATTAATTTTTTCCTTGATTGTTGTTTCTAAAACTTTGATTATTGTTTCTAGCAGCAATACAGAGTATTGTAGTTCTTAATTCCATCCTCTTTCTACACTCCCAGCTGTTGTGCTAGTTACAAGTAGTAACATGAGAACTAATTTTCTTACCTACTTTAATGCTTTTTTTCCCCCTATAGCTTAACATAACTTTTAATACTTTTTATAATTTGATTAATCTTAATATGCTAGTTAAACACAACCTTTTAAAGATTAATTATAATACTTAATATATCTATCTTTAAAATTGTCTTGTATATGTATCTTGAATGCACTCAATCACTTCAAAATTTAAAAGTAAATCTAGCTTCTTTTAATGGGTAGGTGGAAAAAACAGTCCAGTATTGGGGGTTTAATGAAGAAGAAACTTGGCTTTACTCAATGACTTCTGTATCTATTAACCTTTAATATGCAAATTGAGGAAAAGATGTGTTGGAATGTCCTGCATGAATTCACTCCTCAATCCTCTACTGTCAAATTCAGCTGCTGGTTCATCTCCTAGTTTGATATCTGAATTGTGTTACAGCTCCATCACCTGATAAATATCCAGTTCTTGCCTCTCAATATTTTTTCGTTTGGACGAAGAAGGCCCTTCGTCTTAAATTGTAACATAATTATGAAGTAAACATTGCGTGAAGGTGGCAGATTTACGTACCATTGAATGTGGTGCATTATTTTTAAATAGTAGTTGTGAAGGCAGTTTCTTTTTTTTACTGTGAATTGTCGGCTACAGTATAGTTTAGGCAGTCTTAATGGGAGGGTGTGCTTCACGCTTTTCCAAACAGGAAAAATAATTGAATCTAGAAGTGGGTACTTGAAGGAATCATTGAGAAGCAGGAAAAAATGTACTGTATACGGAAAAATGTGACTAACAGGGAAGGAATGCTCACTGGCTTATGTATTAATTGATGTAGTAAAAACAGACACATCAGTCAATACTCTGTACACACAATAAGACCAGCACCCCCACACCCCCACCGACACACCAAAATAAAACTAAGCAGTGGAATAAATAAGAAACCACTTCCTGGAAGAATCCCACTCACTTTCAGTATTGTAATCATACATTTATTGTAATCCTCTAAATTACTGAGCTAGCTGCACCAATTAAGTTGACCCTCAGTGACTGTACAGTTGGAACTGTGTTTGGATTCCTTCACCCCCAAGATGGGTTGCCATTTGTACAGCCTCACTTTTACAATTGCGAACTTCTTAACCTGAGTTGTATCCAGTTTAAGGTTTTGGATTCCTTTGCTCATTTCTGAATTAGATATCAAGTTTTGCAAAGTTACTCAGTTTTCAATAGTGAGCACATGTTCAGGTAATGTACTTTCAGCAGCTAAAAATTATAGTAATATTGTGTGAAACTCCTTATCGGTCAAAAAATAATTTAAAATGTGTGGGGAAGTATTTAAGATTTCAAAGCCGTTCATTTTCTAAAGCCGTTGCAAAAGCCTTCAAATTCCAAGTGGTTTCTGGAGGCACCTGCCTTTCACTGCTGTAAATAAAGTTTGGAAAGGGTGGCACTGTGCCATGAAGACTGGTAGGAGGCCTGTTTCGCCCATGATTGGTTTGAGATGATGCTCTGGGGGGAGGGAAAATGAGAGGTTCTGAGCCTCTGCCAAATGTTTTTTCTAGTGTGAGGAAAACAGATGAATCTCTTTGGCTCACTCACAGTTAACTCCTTCCTGGAAGCTGGCTTAAGAGCAGCATTGGCGGATGCCGAGGAATGGGTTTCTTGGTCATATCTTGAGTAGCATTGGGTAACCTTGATGTCGCATTTAACCCCGAGAGGAGCTTCTGACCACACATCTGCGCCATCACAAAGACCGCCTATTTCCATCTCCGTAACATTGCCCGACTCTGCCCCTTTCTCAGCTCATCTGATGCTGAAACCCTCATCCATGCCTTTGTTACCACTAGACTTGATATTCCAACGCACTCCTGGCCGAACTCCCATCTTCCACCCTCCATATACTTAAGTTCATCCAAAACTCTGCTGTCCATATCTTAACTCTCACCAAGTCCCATTTACTCATTACCCCTGCGCTCGCTGACCTACATTGGTTCCTGGTTAAGCAACGCCTCGATTTTAAAATTCTTATCCTTGTTTTCAAATCCCTCCATGGCCTCGCCCCTCCCTATCTCTGTAACCTCCTCCAGCGCTACAACCCTCCAAGATATCTGCGCTCCTTCAATTCTGGCCCCCAGATTTTAATCGCACCACCATTGGCGGCCATGCCTTCAGCTGCCGAGGCCCTAAGCTCTGGAATTCCCTCCCTAAACCTCACTGCCTCTCTACCTCTCTCTTCTCTTTTAAGACGCTCCTTAATACCCACCGCTTTGACCAAGTTGCCCTAATATCCCCTTGAATAAAAACAGAAAATGCTGGAAGTACTCAGCAGGTCAGGCAGCACCTGTGGAGAGAGAAACAGTTAACTTTTCAGAACTTCTCATGAAAGGTCATCGATCTGAAATGTTGACTCTGTTTCTCTCTCCACAGATGCTGCCTGACCTGCTGAGTATTTTAAGCGCTTTCTGTTGTTTATTTCAGATTTCCAGCATCCACTTTTTGCTTTTCTACTATCCCCTTATGTGGCTCGGTGTTCAATACGGTCCTGTGAAGCACCTTGGGGCATTTTACTACGTTAAAGGCGTTATATAAATGGCAAGTTTTTGTTAATACAGGAAACTCTTTTGTATCCGGCACCGACGGGACCGGGATGGTGCCGGTTGATTAAAAATTCCGGATAACGGAGAGGTATATCTACCGAGGCTATTTTTAACAAACAAAAATAAAAAAATCAAGAAATGTGCAGTATAATTGGGTACTCCCCTACAGAATGTTGTGTTAAATGGATGGTGGAAGATGCTTGATTAAGTACAGTACTGCCAGTTGAGGGTAATCCATAACTCTTTAATTACTTAACAGTCAAACAAAACTTATAAATGACTGTATACTGTAGTTTTCGGAGTATGAATTCTGCCGGTTATTAGAAAATTCCGGATATTTAGGTGCCGTTTAAACGAGAGTTTCCTGTATTAGTGCAGCACCAATCTGATCAGGAGGGATCTAAACCAGCTCACAGCCAACAATACTCCAGAAATGGAGATCCATTCAAGCGCAGTTTACTGCTGACCTTTGCTCCCGGACTGGAAGCACATTCCGCGACCTTTAGCTCCCGGACAGGAAGTGCCTGCGCTTTTCCTCAGCGAAATCACTGGCCGGAAAAGGTCATTGAAACGAACAGGGATAAAGAGTTAATGCATCACATGTCACAATGTTTATTTTTTTAATGTCAAAGTCAAACCACACAGTCTATATCTGATGATCCAACAGAGAAATTATCAAGGAACATAAAACAAAATAGTAAAATATTCTACAGGCACATCAATAAAAAAAGGAAAGTCAGGATGGGAATAGGGCCACTAAAGGACGCTCAGGATAAACTCATAGGCAGAAATAGTGACATGGCAGAAATATTAAATAATTACTTTGCTTCAGTATTTGCCAGGGAGACAGATCAGCTGGACATGACATCGGAAGATGAGATTAGAAATGATATAACTGCATTTAAAATAAAGAGGAGAATTATTAAATAAACTAAACTAATCAAACTCAAAGAGGATAAAACCCCTGGTCCGGACAGATTACATCTGCGCATTTTAAAAGAATCTAGGGAAGAGATAGTAGAGGCACTATTGCACATATTTAATAATTCATTAGAAAAAGGTGTAGTGCCAGAGGACTGGCGGATAGCTAATGTTATACCTATTTTTAAGAAGGGAGCTAGAACATGTTCAGGGAACTATATATAGACCAGTCAGCTTAACATCGGTGGTAAGAAAAAATAGAACATCTAGAAACCTAAAATATAATAATGAATAGTCAGCATGGATTTCAAAAGGGGAAAGTCTTGCTTGACCAACCTCATTGAATTCTTTGAAGAGGTAACAGAGAGAGTAGATAAGGGTAATATAGTAGATGTAATTTATCTAGATTTACAAAAGGCCTTCGATCAGGTACCCCATAATAGATTAATGAATAAGGTCAGAGAATGCAGAGTCAGGGGACAAGTAGCAGAATGGATAGCTAGCTGGCTTCAAGGTAGAAAACAGAGAGTAGTGGTACAGGGTAGCTATTCAGAGTGGCAGAAGATGGAAAGTGGGGTCCCACAAGGATCAGTGTTGGGACCAATGTTATTGACAATTTATATTAACGATTTAGACTTTGGAATCAGAAACACAATTTCTAAATTTGCGAATGACACCAAATTGGTGGGGGGGGATAGTTCATACTGAGGAGGACAGCAACAAATTGCAAGACGACATTAATAAACTTGCAGAATGGGCATATAATTCGCAAATGAATTTCAACACCAATAAATGTGAGTTATTGCATTTTGGTAAGAAAAATAAGGAGGTCGCATATTACTTGGAAAATAAGAATCTAAATGGGGTAGAAGAGCAAAGGGATCTCGGAGTACAAATACACAAATCACTGAAAGTAGCGACGCAGGTTAAGAAGGCCATAAAAACAGTAAACCAAGCACTAGGGTTTATTTCTAGAGGGATAGAATTGAAAAGTAGAGAGGTTATGCTAAACTTGTAGCAAACCTTGGTTAGACCACACTTGGAGTACTGTGTACAATTCTGGTAGCCATATTATAAAAAGGATATAGAGGCACAGGAGAGGGTGCAAAAAAGATTTACAAGGATAATACCAAAAATGCGAGGGTATACCCTGTCAGGAAAGGATGGACAGACTGGGTCACTTTTCTCTTGAAAAGAGAAGGCTGAAGGGTGACCTAATAGAGGTCTTTAAAATTATGAAAGGTTTTGATAGAGTGGATACTGAGAGTGTTTCCACTTGTGGGGAAGAGCATAACTAGAGGCCATCAATATAAGATAGTTACCAAGAAATCCAATAGGGAATTCAGAAGGAACTTCTTTACCCAAAGAGTGGTGAGAATATGGAACTCGCTACCACAGGGAGTGGCTGAAGCCAATAGTATAGATGCATTTAAGGGGAGGCTAGACAAGCATATGAGGGAGATGGGAATAGAGGGTTATGCTGATAGTTAGATGAGGAAAGACAGGAGGAGGCTCGAGTGGAGCATAAACGACGGCATGGACTGATTGGGCCGAATGGCCTGTTTCTGTGCCATATATCCTATGTAAAACTGGGGAGTAAAAGCCAGGCACTTGGTAATTTATGGGTCTAAGTAAAATATGAACCCATCCAAACCAATTTCTGCCCTAATCCCAGGAAGCATGGCCAGGCATGACTAAGTGTCATAGAAAAAATTATAACCTTTGAACACATTTAAACACAGTCATTGTGCCTCATAATGTATCTTGTTTAGTATTGATTATATTTAGCACTAAGTCTTTGGCTATTGCACTTTCCCCTTCAGCTGGCTATTGAGTCCAGTACTTGCCTTGACGGCATACAGCTTCTTCTCATTGTGTTTCTTCCGAGCCAGGTACACTTTACCGAACACCCCACCACTGATGGGTTTGAAGATAGCCAAGTCCTCAATGCTGGGTGCTGCCGGCACCTTTATCACCTTCACGTCCCTGTACAAGCCAGCAGTACAAACATCACCCTTACTCGGAACCTTCATATTCCAATTTGAACCGAGAGACCATTCCTTCCGATTCCAATGGAACACACGGACTGTGCCACTCGAACGCTAATACATACCTTGCGACCGGTCGCGCGTTTACTTTTCAAAAATGTCTTGAAAGTTCCGCTCGGGTCCTTCGCCAAACGGTTAACTCGTAACAGGTGACTTGGTGATTTAGCAAGATGTTGAACTGGAATAATATCTAAGATTAATAAAATCATCCATTTCGGGAATGGTTGTTTTATTTTGTTTTGTTTTTGTACGAGCTTTCGAACTGACTTTTAAAAATAAAAAAATCTCTTTAATCCGTGTGATTTGACAAATGTGAGCAGGCACTGATGAAGCTGCATTAATGGATCCGAGAGGCAAGGTGCATCCTGGAGCTGTGGCGTAGATTTATCTGATTATTTTTTTATTTATTTATTTATTCTTTAACGCTGCTAAAGGGTTTGTACAGCGCTCTGAGTCGTCTGTAACAGATTCGGCTCCGAGCTTTTACATCTGGGTAGAAAACTGCTCAAATCGGCGTATATTTTTTTCTCGTGCATGCGCAAGTCGCTGTATTCCTCTCCCCCCGCCCCCCCCCCCCCCCCACCCCCCACACACACACACACACACACACACACACACACACACACACACACACACAATCCTGAGATTTAGGCATTCCATTGCGACTGATGCTTTATTTCACTCCGAAATCACAGGTCTCGCGAAGGCATTGCGAGAGTTGCCAATCCTGTGTATACAACCTATTCAAATTTAAAAAAATTTCTTTAAAAAAATTGGGTCATCCACAAGAACATTTGGAATATCTGCACTTTTGTTGAAGCTGATTACTGATGATTTGTTAATGATTACACCTTTGTTAATGGTAGATCTTTTTCTACTTCATTGTTTTATCTACAATGTTTAGCACTTCCACACCTTTATGTTACATTTACACCACAAGTTTTGTCTTGACGTGGAGTGGTTTTGGCTTTTCTCTGACACTAAACTCGTGCAGCGTAAATCGGGTGTTACGCCTGATCTGGATCTCCGAAGTGAAGGAGAGTGAGATTCTTTCCTCCGGGGAGTCTTACTCTGCTTCACTTCAGTAACAGGTTGAGCCCTGACTCTGGATTCAGGCTACGTTTACACAGTAACTGCAGCACTGGTGTAAAGCAGAACTGTTTTGCAGTAATGCTGCAGCTGTAGTGTGAATGCTCCCTTGCTTGTAATTTTCATTGATCTGTATTAAAATCCACGAAAGAGCCACAATTCTAATCTATAACAGGAGAAGCACAATGTATGCAGAATATTCTAAAATACACATGATCTAATATTATCTCCTTTTTAACTCCATAGGTGCTGACATCATGCCGAGTTTTTCTTTTGGCAGCACGAATCCCTACCAAGGTAAAAACTGCTTTTTTGATATATTTTTGGTTAATCCTGATTTCAACTAGATGTATTGGGGAGGAATCAGAGAAAGATGGAGTAACTTATGAAGCACAAATTTGATGCCTGTAACTTAAAAAATAATAAAACTCTTCAAGTGTATCCTACCTTCATCAGACACTTAGGGGTGATTTTAGCCATAGCTGCCCAGCAGAAAGCAGCTGAGTGGGCAGTTCAAATCCCCCAGGTCCCTTCCCTCCCCTGGAGCCACTAGGAGCTGACCTGCTGGGATTTGCATCGCAGGTGGCAAGGACACCCATCCAAATCTGGCGGGATCCCTTTTAGCATATGCATGTCGGGTCCTGATGACATCATCATGACCCAGCAGTCAGTTTCCTGACAGGTCAACCCAGTGCGGGACTGGATCAAGACCAGAAGAAGGCCTGGAAGTGTAAGTTTCAGATTTTTGTTGATATCCTTCTGGAGCCAGGAGGAGAAGGTGTTCTCGAGCCCTACAGTAATCATGGGCCTCACCTGCTCCACCGCCCCAACCCCCCCCCCCCCCCCCCCCTCTACTCCCGGACTTTCCAGAACCAGAATTTGTATCTAGTCTTGACCAGTTGCCTTCCTTGCCATAGCATTTCTAAATTTCATAAGCTAAGGAGCCATCATGTTCCATATGTCATTTGACTATTTCTAAAAATGGTCCATAAGAGCACATTTGTTCTGGGACAAACCCACATTTGTGCTGATAGAATCATAGAAGATAGGAGCAGGAGTAGGCCATTCGGCCCCTCGAGCCTGCTCCGCCATTCAATGCGATCATGGCTGATCATCCAAATTCAGAACCCTGTCCCTGCTTTCTCCCCATATCCCTTGATCCCTTTAGCCTTAAGAAATATATCTAACTCCTTCTTGAATATATTTAATGAATTGGCCTCAACTGCCTTCTGTGGTAGAGAATTCCACAGGTTCACCACTCTCTGGGTGAAGAAATTCCTCCTCATCTCAGTCCTAAATGGCTTACCCCTTATCCTTAGACTCTGACCCCTGGTTCTGGACTCCCCGACCATCGGGAACGTCCTGTCCTGTCAGAATTTTATAAGTTTCAATGAGATCCCCTCTCATTCATCTAAACTCCAGCGAGTATAAGCCCAATCGACCCAATCTCTCTTCATACGTCATTCCTGCCATCCCAGGTATCAGCCTTGTGAATCTTCGCTGAACTCCTTCCATGGCAAGAACATCCTTCCTCAGATAAGGCGACCAAAACTGCACACAGTACTCAAGGTGTGGTCTCACCAAGGCCCTGTACAACTGCAGCAAGACACCCTTGTTCCTGTACTCAAACCCTCTCGCTATGAAGGCCAACATACCATTTGCCTTCTTAACCGTCTGCTGCACCTGCGACTGGTGCACAAGGACACCCAGGTCTCGTTGCACTTCCCCTTCTCCCAATCTATTGCCATTCAGATAATAATCTGCCTTTCTGTTTTTGACACCAAAGTGGATAACCTCGCATTTATCCACGTTATATTGCATCTGCCACGCTTCTGCCCAATCACCCAACCTGTCCAAATCATACTGGAGTTTCTCGGCATCCCCCTCGCAGCACACACGCCCACCCAGTTTTGTGTCGTCTGCAAACTTGGAGATATTACATCTAGTTCCCTTGTCTAGATCATTAATATATATTGTGAATAGCTGGGGTCCAAGGACTGATCCCTGCGGTACCCCACTAGTCACTGCCTGCCACTCGGAAAAAGACCTGTTTATTCCAACTCTTTGCTTTCTGTCTGCCAACCAGTTCTCTATCCAAGTCAATATCTTGCCCCCAATCCCATGTGCCTTAACTTTACACGCTAATCTCTTATGCGGGACCTTATCGAAAGCCTTTTGGAAGTCCAAATACACCACATCCACTGGTTCTCCCTTATCTATTTTACCAGTTACATCCTCAAAAAATTCCAGTAGATTAGTCAAGCATGATTTACCTTTTGTAAATCCATGTTGACTTTGTCCGATCCAGTCACTGTTTTCCAAGTGCTCAGCTATTACATCTTTTATAATGGACTCCAGCATTTTCCCCACTACCGATGTCAGGCTTACCGGTCTGTAATTCCCCGTTTTCTCTCTACCACCCTTTTTGAATAGTGGGGTAACATTAGCTACCCTCCAATCCATGGGTACTGTTCCAGATTCCATCGAATGTTGGAAGATGATCAGCAATGCATCTACTATTTCTAGGACCACTTCCTTAAGTACCCTAGGATGTAGATTATCAGGCCCTGGGGATTTATCGGCCTTCAATCCAGTCAATTTCCCTAACACCATTTCCCTACAAATACTGATTTCTTGCAGTTCCTCCCTTTCATCAGACCCTATGTTCCCCAACATCTCTGGGAGGTTATTTGTGTCCTCCTTTGTGAAGGCAGAACCAAAATATGTATTTAATTGGTCTGACATTTCTTTGTTCCCCATTATAAGTTCCCCTGATTCTGACTGCAAGGGACCTATGCTTGATTTCACTAATCTTTTTCTCTTCACATATCTATAAAAGCTTTTACATTCAGTTTTTATGTTCCCTGCAAGCTTACTCTCGTATTCTATTTTCCCCTTCTTAATTAATCCCTTTGTCCTCCTTTGTTGACTCTTAAACTGCTCCCAATCCTCAGGGTTACTGCTTTTTCTGGCCAATTTATATTCCCTCTCCTTGGATCTTATGCTATCCCTAATTTCCCTTGTTAGCCACGGTTGAGTCACCCTTTTTGTTTTATTCTTATGCCAAACTGGGATGAACAAATTCTGTAGTTCGTCCATGTGGTCTTTGAATGTTTGCCATTGCCTATCCACCGTCAACCCTTTGAGTGACATTCCCCAATCAATCCTACCCAACTCGCACCTCATGCCATCGTAGTTTCCTTTATTTAAATTCAGGACCCTAGTCTCTGAGTCAACTACTTCACTCTCCATCCTAATGAAGAATTCGATCATATTATGATAGCTCCGACCCAAGGGGCCTCGCACAACAAGATTGCTAATTAATTCTTTCTCATTGCATAATACCCAGTCTAAGATGGCCTGATCTGTGGTTGGTTCCTCGACATATTGGTCCAGGAAACCATCCCGTAAACACTCCAGGAATTCCTCGTCCATAGTATTGTTACTAATTTGGCTAGCCCAATCTATATATAGATTAAAGTCACCCATGATGACTGCTGTGCCCTTATTGCTATAGTCTTCTTCTTCATAGGCAGTCCCTCGGAACTGAGGATGACTTGCTTCCATACTAAAAATTAGTTCTCAGGTGACTGATGAGTCCAATGCGGGACCTACAGTCTCTGTCACAGGTGGGGCAGACGGTGGTTGAAGGGGCGGGTGGGTGGCGTGCTTGGGTTGACGTGCGCTCCTTCCGCTGTTCGTGCTTGGCTCCCGCTTGCTCCCGGCGAAGAGACTCGAGGTGCTTGACGCCTTCCCGGATGCTTCTCCTCCACTTCGTGCGGTCTTGGGCCAGGGATTCCCAGGTGTCGGTGGGGATGTTGCACTTTTTCAAGGAGACTTTGAGGGTGTCATTGAAGCGTTTCCTCTGCCCACCTGCGGCTCTCTTGCTGTGTCGGAGCTCCGAGTAGAGCGCTCATTTTGGGAGTCTCGTATCGGGCATGCGGACGATGTGGCCCATCCATCGGAGCTGATCGAGCTTGGTCAAAGCTTCAATGCTGGGGATGTTGGCCTGAGCGAGAACACTGACGTTGGTGTGCCTATCCTGCCAATGGATTTGCAGGATCTTGCGGAGGCAGCGTTGGTGGTACCTCCCCAGTGCTTTGAGGTGCCTGCTGTACATGGTCTATGTCTCTGAAGCATACAGGAGGGCGGGTATCACTGCTGCTCTGTAGACCATGAGCTTGGTGCTGGGTTTCAGGTCCTGGTCTTCAAACACTCTCTTCCTCAAGCGACCGAAGGCTGCACTGGCACACTGAAGGCGGTGTTGGACTTCATCATCGACATCTGCCCTTGTTGACAGTAGGCTCCCGAGGTATGGAAAGTGGTCCACGTTGTCCAAGGCCTCGTTGTGGATTTTGATAATCAGGGGGCAGTACTGTGTGGCGGGGGCAGGTTAGTAGAGGACCTTTGTCTTACGGATGTTAAGTGTAAGGCCCATGCTCTCGTACGCTTCGTTGAAGGTGTTGACGATGGTTTGAAGTTCAGCCTCAGAGTGTGCGCAGACGCAAGCGTCGCCTGCATACTGTAATTCGGTGACAGAGGATGGGACGACCTTGGATCTGGACTGGAGGCGACGGAGGTTGAGCAGTTTCCCGTTTGTTCTGTAGATTAGCTCCACTCCAGCGGGGAGCTTAGTGAGGGTGAGATGGAGCATTGCAGCCAGGAAGATCGAGAAGAGCGTTGGTGCGATGACACAGCCTTGCTTGACCCAGGCCCGTACGTGAATTGGGTCTGTGGTGGATCCGTTGGTCAGGATCAAGGCTTGCATGTCGTCGTGAAGCAGGCGGAGGATGGTGACAAACTTTTGAGGGGAGCCGAATTTGAGGAGGACACTCCATAATCCCTCACGGTTGACGGTGTCAAAGGCCTTTGTGAGGTCAAAGAAGGCCATGTATAGCGGTTGGTGCTGTTCCCTGCAATTCTCTTGTAGTTGACGAGCGGTGAAGATCATGTCCATTGTGCCCCTTAGTGGGCGGAATCCACATTGCGCCTCTGGGAGGAGCTCTTCAGCCATTGGGAGAAGGCGATTGAGGAGGATTCTTGCGATGACTTTCCCTGTGGCAGACAGCAGGGAGACTCCTCTGTAATTACCGCAATCAGACTTGTCACCTTTCTTGAAGATGGTCAAGATTACGGCGTCTCTGAGATCCCCTGGCATGCTCTCCTCCTTCCAAATAAGAGAAATGAGTTCATGTATTTGCGCCAATAGTGCTTCTCCGCCAAGTTTTAGCGCCTCGGCAGGGATTCCATCTGCTCCTGAGGCCTTGTTGTTCTTCAATTGTCGGATGGCCTTTTCAACCTCATGCCGGGCTGGGGTTGTGCTGAGGTGGTGGCAGGTAGCATGCTGCGAGATGGAGTTGAGGACACTTGCGTCGAAGACAGAGTCTCGGTTAAGGAGATCTTCGAAGTGCTCCTTCCAGCGGGCACTGACTGCCTCTCTGTCCTTGATGAGTACCTCTCCGTTCTTGGCCCGCAGTGGGGTAGGACCTTGGGTGCTTGGGCCGTAGGTGATCTTGACTGCGCTAAAGAATCCACGCACGTCGTGGTTGTCGGCTAGCTGTTGGATCTCCTGCGCTTTCTCCACCCACCATCTGTTCTTTAGGTCGCGAGTTTTTTGTTGGACCTCGGCCTTCAGGCGTCTGTAGAGCTGCTTTCTTGCTCTCAAGTTCTGTTGCTGTTTCGATATCAGGAATGCCTTGCGCTTGCGGCTTATTAGCTCCTGGATCTCCTGGTCGTTCTCGTCAAACCAGTCTTGGTGTTTCCTGGTCGAATGACCGAGCGTCTCTTCACAGGTGCTGATTATGGAGGCCTTGAGTGCAGACCAGGCGCTGTGGACACTCTGTCTCTGAATCACTGGGAGCCGTCAGGTTGGTTGTGAGGCGCAGGCTGAATAGGGCTTTCTTAGCAGGGTCTTTGAGTGCTCCAGCGTTGATTTTCTTGCGGCATTGTTTCTGTTGCCGCCGCTGTTTTGGGGCTACATTGATGGAGATGACAGAGCGGATTAGGCGGTGGTCTGTCCAGCAGTCGTCAGCTCCTGTCATGGCGTGGGTGATGCGGACGTCCTTGCGGTCCCTCGTACGGACGATGACGTAGTCCAGCAGATGCCAGTGCTTGGAGCGAGGGTGCTGCCATGAAGCCTTGTACTTGTCTCTCTGACGGAACAAGGTGTTGGTTATGACAAGGCCATGTTCTAAGCATTTCGTCAGGAGGAGGGTACCGTTGGAGTTAGCTTTCCCTACCCCCTCTCTGTCGATCACACCTCCCCACATTTGTGCTAGTGTCATATTTATGACACACATTCTCCAGTTTTGCATAGCTTACCTTTGTTGAGGCCATTTTGCAGATCCTTCTTCTGGAGAGTAAATGGGTTGGACAGAGTCCACAATAGATTGCAGACAGTTTATGTATGAATAAGTTTGATTGGCTGGATTATCTTTCCTTGTATAAATTTAACTGGTGCTCAGTATGTTTTGGTGTGTTGCAAAGGTGGCTACATTGGTAATGACATGAATACAATTTATGATGCTTTCTTCAACAAAGGCACTATATAAAAAGAGAAAATCAGCCTTTAACTTTTTTTTAAAGTGCATCTGGCTGCTGGTTTCTCATGATATTTATATATACAGCTTTCTGTATTGCTGCAACTTCGCCTTCCCCTCATCCTCAGCAAAAGCTGTGAATGCTTTCCTCCACCCTGTTAAACCATCAAGACTGACCTTTTTATTGCTGTTGAACTAATTGGACAAGTAAATGTACTTGGATGTGCTGGCATGATGGTATAAGTGGGCACTGTATTAGACAGATAGGAAAATTCCATTGTGATGTAACTGGGGTTTTGACAGCCAATCAGATGCTGAGAGCTGTCGGGGTATTGAACCGCTGGCCTCATCAGGACCCCAACTTATTGCTCTAATGAACTGCAGCTGCTGTATAAATTGTTACAACAGTAGTTGGATGAAGTCACGTGGTTCTTTTCCTACCAATAACATTTTCACCCAAAATGTCTGGTCCAGTCTGTTGTCTAAGTTTTGGATTGGCTGTTTTCTGAAGGATGGAGACATGCAACACTGTGTGCCGTAGATGTTTAAAGCTCTACTGTCCATTTTCTGCAGAATTTCAGATGGAACGTCAACTGGCATGAATCAATGTAAATTGTAGAGGTGCTATACGAGTAAATGTGATTCCCACATTCGCTCCAAACCATTGATTTTGACTCTTTTCTTCAGGAAAGAGAAGGCTGAGGGGTGACCTGATGGAGATCTTTAAGATTATGAAAGGGTTTGATAGGGTAGACGTAGAGAAGATGTTTCCACCCGTGAGGGAGACCAAAACTAGGGTCCATAAATATCAGATAGACATTAATAAATCCAATAGGAAATTCAGGAGAAACTTCTTTACCCAGAGAGTGATTAGAATGTGGAACTCGCTACCACTGAGTAGTTGAGTCAAATTGCATAGATGCATTTCAGGGGAAGCTAGATAAACACATGAGGGAGAAAGGAATAGATGGATATGTTGATAAGGGTTAGATGAAGTAAGATGGGAGGAGTCCCATTTGGAGCATGAACACCAGTGTAGATCAGTTGGGCCGAATGGCCTGTTCGTGTGCTGTAAATTCTATGCAGTTCTTTGTAATATTGTACCAAACAGCTCCCCAAGCCCAAATAACAGCAATGTTTTGCGGTTGCCTGCCCAGTGGTGAGCATTTAGATTAATACCCCGCAATTTAAAAAGACTAGATTTTAGGGAAAATTTTCGGCCTGAGGAGAAAACAACTTTTGTAAAACTACCTTAATAAGATCTGTCTACCCGTGTATCTGTAAATACCAGTTTAAATGTACTATTAATGGCTAATGTATTCCTCCTTCATGTGTTTTTGTATGCAACACTTCAGAATAAGGTTTTAATTTATTTTAATGGAGCTGCATATTTATTAAAATTACTTTAACTTCAAGGTTTACCTGATCCCTTGAATGCAATTGCAAATTTTCCCCCAGTTTTAGACAGACCGTATCTTTCTGATATATCTCAACACTGAGCAGAAGGTTTTTCCCTTCAGCCTACTTCTCCCTTGCCCCTGCTGTTGTTCCTGCTATCTGTTCTCTGTAGCATCTTCTCAATCAGTGAGAAATCAAAAGACCAGCTTTCATTTTTCTATATTACATTAATTTTACTCATCTCAGTGGATTCATTGTTCATGGGGTGGCGGGGAGGGGGGGGGAGGAATTATTTTTAACTTTTATTTACTGACAGATATTGGCTGGGTTGAAAATAATGGCCCAAAAATTCGTGAGGGAGCCTTCGTGCGAGGGTAAGCCTTCCCCGCGATCTCTCACTGCGCGCTGGCTTTTTCAGTCCGAGCTCGCACGAACTTGATGTTCTGGACAGCAGCTGTGCAGGGCTTCCGTATCCCACAGGCGTAGTTAATTCGTGCGAGCTGTGGGATCACGTGACTCAGTTAGAGCCAATGGCAGCACACCATCTTTCATTCATAGCTTTCACATAAGTGCTGTGAAAGCTATGAATCTATACCCCCCCAAAAGAACAGCTAAACCTCAATTAAATTTTTTTTAAAAACCATCACATTAATAAAATAAGTATAGTTAAATAAATTAACCATTTTAAACAAAAAATTAAATTTTTGAAAAAATTTAAAATCTTTTAAAAATAAACTTACCTGTCTTTAAAGTCTCTAAAAAAGATATACCTGTTAAAAATTCAAAATAATACTTAATTAACTACTTACCTTGTTAAAAGAGGGTCTTACGCCTCCTTTCTTTATGTCTAAAATGTTCCATGCTTACCTGCGCGTTCAAAGCACTAAGTGCACTGCGTGCGCGCAGCCTGTAGCGCGCACGCGGTTCACCTAGGAACCGCCCCCTTTTGAATTCACCAAGTGCCGGTTTTCAGTGCATGCAGAAAACCAGCAATTGGAGACAGAATACGCGAGAGTACACAGTGCGTACTCTCGCGTAGCGGCACTAATTTTTGGGCCAATGTTTCAGTGCATGAAACTTACAGCAAAGATCAGAATGTTTGTTCCAAATTTAGAATCCCTGAGTGACATTATTATGGAAGAGTAATAATAAAATGGAAGTCTGCAAACATTTTTCCAACATGTTGAGTTCCTGATCTCAGCTATACCTTTGGAGGCGATGCTTGAGTGGAAACCAGATATTCTCCATCCGTGAAGGGAGATGAATTGGAATAACCAGTTACGGTGGATTGCTCCTGCATGGCTTGTAATGGATGTAAAGCAGCAGTATTAGACATTGGGCAGAGCGGCAATGTTGGGGAGATTCAAGGGAAAGGAAGGAAGTTAACTCAAAATAATTAGCTCCCCAACATTTAGATTACTTAAAATTTATCCCAATTCATTTTTAATTCTGCAAAAGGCTTTTGGACCCTGATATATTCTCCCTTTGAGTTCATATTGTGTGAAGTGGATAATGCGATTGGAGCAGCTTTGGCAGGGCGGATTGGAAAGAATTCTGCTAGATAAGACATTCCTGGAATGTTTCTACCTGTGTCGAAGACAGAGATCTGAAGGAATGTGGCTGCTCCTTCTGTTTGGCAGGCATCCAGAACAGAAAATTAAAATTACTATTTTTAATAAGATGCATTAAAAAGACAGATTTTAAAATGAATATGCACCAGTAATTATATTACATTACTCTGGAGGTTTCATTCAAGTCGACGGAATATGGTTCATCTTCTGTGAAAAATATGCTTTGAAAATTCATGAACGTGGCAATTCTGAACTAGGCATTTTTGAGTGCTGGCTTGGCCGAGTTGGTAGCACTGTCACCTGAGTCAGCAGGTTGTGAATTTACTCTGCGATTTGAACCTTTATTCTTGGCTGACACTTCAGTGCAGAGCTGAAGGAGTGCAGCATTGTCAGTGGTGCCATCTTTTAGATGAGATGTTAAATCAGGATCCACCTGGACTGGCAGACGGGGTGCTATTCGAAGAAGAGCAGGGGATTCCCTGATTTTTTTTTTACGGGTTTTTGATGTACACAAATTGGCTGCTGCGTTTGCCTATGCTTCAAAAGTAATTAATTGGACGTGAAGCACTGAGAGACTTCCAGAAGATGTGACAAAGTGCTGCAAAAAATGTAAGTTTTGACTTTTCTGCAGAATTGCACAAAATATATAGTACAGGGCACAAAGAATGTGCTCAATGGATAAACATTTACTTGAGCAACAATGCCATTGTAGGTATCCTGCGTATAGGGTCGGTGGGACCATTCACAATGATTGTATTAAGGGTATTAAAGCTCCACATCATTTTCAATGTACCAGAATAAAAGATTCTTTGTACTCTGTAGAGAGAGGCTCTCTTCCTTCTGCACTCTGAACTGTAGAAAATAGGTGAAGTTTATTCTAACAGCACAGCAGCAGTAGGCCTTGGTTTTCAAAACCATAATCTATCTATCAAGTAATGGCCCTCCAGCCATCCCGACAGGGATTATTCACTCCCATAGTTAAAGGGAAGCTGTACCCAGATCATCCAGCTTGCACCTGTCGAGGATAAACCTCTAAGGTCTGCCTAAGGACATGATTGAAGTAGCTCCACAATTTCAGTCATGTTTGCTTTTTGATCCTAAGATAAGGGTATGGTGTTTCTCTTTCCCTACTCTCCCTATTTGTGGTATCCCAAAGATTCTACTATCCTTGTTCCCCAGTCCTGAAGAAAGCATTATAAGTTGTATTCAACAAAGGCACTATACAATAAGAGAAAATCAGCCCTTAACTTTTTTTAAAAAGTGTATCTGGGTGCTATGTTCTCATGAGATATATACAGTTTTCAGTTATATTGATTACTTACCTGGCTATTAAATAAGAATCGGCAGAGCTCTGGAATGTTGCCGAGCTCAATAGTTGGATGCCTGTGGGGTACAGCAGAGAAGGAAATAAAGAACAAACTTGCATATATGTAGCGCCTTCCATGACCTCTTAACAACCCAAAGCACTTCATAGTTGTAATGTAGGGAAAAACAGCAGCCAATTTGTGCATAGCAAGGTTCCACAAACAGCAATGAGATAAATGACCAATTAAATGCTTTTTTTAGTGGTGTTGGTTGGTTGAGGGATAAATGTTGGCCAGGACAGTGCGAGAACTTCCCTGCTGGTCTTCGAATAATGCCATGGGATCTTTTATGTCTACGTGAGGGGACAGACAGGATCTTGGTTTAATATCTCATCTGAAAGTGCACTCCATCAGTATTGCATTGGAGTGTCAGCCAAGATTATATGCTCATGTCCTTGAGTGGGACTTGAACTCTCAACCTTCTGAGTCAGAGGCAAGCGTGCTACCACTGAGCCAAGGCTGACACTCATCGTTGGATGCTTGTGTGCCAAGAGTGCTGCAGATCTCCATAATGGATGCCAGTGAGCCTGGAGTGTGGCAGTCCTCTATTGTTGAATGCTTGTGTTTGCCTGGAGTGCTCACTGGCATGACTGCTGGTTATTGTATTTTTCTAATTCTGTGTTTTCTACTTATCTCTCCTGAAGGCTTGTTCTGAGTTACAGTTCCACGGTTGTCATTCTCCAGTACCACAACTAAGTGAACTGTCTTCAGATGTTCAGACGGGCAACACGGTGGCAACGGGCAACACGGTGGCATAGTGGTTAGCACTGGTGCCTCACAGCGCCAGGGACCCGGGTTCGAATCTGGCCTCGGGTGACTGTCTGTGTGGAGTTTGCACATTCTCCCCGTGTCTGCGTGGGTTTCCTCCAGGTGCTCCGGTTTCCTCCCACAGTCCAAAAATGTGCGGGTTAGGTTGATTTGGCTTTGATAAATTGACCCTTAGTGTTAGGGGGGGATTAAATATGTGGGGTTACGGGGATAGGATAGGAAGGGATATGTTAGGGGGAATTAAATACGTGGGGTTACGGGGATAGGGTGGGATATGTGTCGGTGCAGGCTCGATGGGGATTCTGTGTGAGGAAAGCAGGGACAGGGTACTGGATTTGGATGATCAGCCATGATCGTATTGAATGGTGGAGCAGGCTCGACGGGCCGAATGGCCTACTCCTGCTCCTAGTTTCTATGTTTCTATGTTTCTATGTTAGCTGAAACAGTGAGCATTGGCAGGGTATTAGATGGGGGACGTTGAGGAATGAAGAAGTCGAGTCCAATCCTGTTCTCACTTAATGATTGCCCATATGCCATATTACTTTGCAGAAGGAGTCACTGGATGGTCTGATCAGGAGCAGGACACAGTCTCAATTGTATTGTCCCCACTGCCATCCAATTGGAGATCAGCTAACTTAGCACAGACTTGACATTGAATCTGGGGACTAGCTGTACCATACCGCTCACTTTGGTGATATGAGTTGATGGGTCAGCACCTTAGTTACGACAAACTTTTTAAAAATTTGTTCCGGGATGTGGGTGTCTCTGGCGAGGCCAGCATATATTGCCCATCCCTAATTGCCCTCGAGAAGGTGGTGGTGAGCCGCCTTCTTGAACTGCTGCAGTCTGTGTGGTGAAGGTACTCCCACAGTGCTGTTAGGGAGGGAGTTCCAGGATTTTGACCCAGCGACGATGAAGGAACGTCGATATATTTCCAAGTCAGGATGGTGTGTAACTTGGAGGGGAACTTGCAGGTGATTGTGTTCCCATGTGCCTGCTGCCCTTGTCCTTCTAGGTGGAAGAGGTCACGGGTTTGGGAGGTGCTGCCGAAGAAGCCTTGGCGAGTTGCTGCAGTGCATCTTGTAGATGGTACACACTGCAGCCACGGTACGCCGGTGGTGGAGGGAGTGAATGCTTATGGTGGTGGATGGGGTGCCAATCAAGCGGGCTGCTTTGTCCTGGATGGTGTCGAGCTTCTTGAGTGTTGTTGGAACTGCATTCATCCAGGCAAGTGGAGAGTATTCCATCACACTCCTGACTTGTAGATGGTGGAAATGCTTCGGGGAGTCAGGAGGTGAGTCACTCGCCGCAGAATACCTAGCCTCTGACCTGCTCTTGTTGCCACAGTATTTATGTGGCTGGTCCAGTTAAGTTTCTGGTCAATGGTGACCCCCCAGGATGTTGATGGTGGGGGATTCGGCGATGGTAATGCCATTGAATGTCAAGGGGCGGTGATTAGACTCTCGCTTGTTGGAGATGGTCATTGCCTGGCACTTCTATGACACGAATGTTACCTGCCACTTATCAGCCCAAGCCTGAACGTCGTCCAGGTCTTGCATGCGGGCATGGACTGAAAGGTATTTTATTTGTCAGTCAGTTGTCTGAAGCTCATTGGTTTCTTTCTTGAGCCAGGGACCTTATGAAACTGCCCTATCTTATGCTTGAACTAGGCAATATGCTATTTTCATGATATGTGTCATGCAGCACAAGGGGATTAGAATTAAATCATTTTTTAAACTGATTCTGAGTTGGCTGGTCTCAACCAGGTCGCCAGTAGGATTGCTGCAATTGGTCTGGGCTGGAGAACAGGAAAACTCGCCAGGAGTCACGGTCCTGATTGCTAATCAGTGACCTCTGCTGAAAAACATGTGAACATGTCACATGAGAACAGGATAGGACTTGGCCATGATGTCTCTCAACAGTCAGCAAGCCAGTTGAAACTTGTTGTCTAGGCTCACATGAAAAATAGTGGGTTGGGTGAGGTACCATGGGACTGTCTTGCTGTAAGGAACCAACCCCATGGAATATGAGGACATAGGAATTGCTAGACAAAAAAAGAGCAAGGTCAATCTAGTTCGTCTTCTACCATCCTGGTAGTCGCATGGTACAACAATGGAGTTCTTGCCTAATCATAGCAATCAATCTCTTATTAATGAGTCTACACCAGACTCAGACATGATGCGAGGAAATCCCCAGTGGTCGAGAGCTTTGGGAACCATCGGTCCAAAGTCACCTGTTTCTCCCAAGCATGTTACACTGACCACAAGTTGAAATAAGAGGAAATTGGCAAAATATTTAAAAATCAAACTCTACTGCATCACTACCTTTTAGGTGAACTCGCTACTGACTCACATAAATGCTGCCAAGCTGCCCATTCATGCAAAATCGATGGCACATTTGGCATTGGAACATTGTCAAAGATTGTGCATAGGACAAGTGTATCTGCTTTTTGCAAGCTGATGTGGAATCTTTGGGGAAGCTTGTCCTGCTATGTGAACTTGGGAGTTATGAAATAAATGCCAACTCATGAGATTGAAGTTTTTTTTACAACCCCATATCCTCTTCCTCCTCCCCTCTGCCCCCCGCCCCCCACTCGAAGTGACTTGGAGGACAGTTCAACACTCTTCTGGGAGGTGACACTGCCATCTGGTGGATGTGGTGAAGATGGCCAGAGCTGACCAAAGATGGGGATTTGTCCCTTTTCCATAGTGCTGTATGAAAATGTTAAAAGAAAGTACATTATTTCAGGATGGAGTGTGTCCTGTGGGATTAGAACTTAAATGCTTTTATTTTTTGTTGATATAAACAGATGCAAGATTTGTATAATTATAAGATCAGCTGCACAGCCATATTGGTAGCGTTGCTCTCAAGAGAAAATGGACTGCTTGGTCTGATCAGCTGCTTCTTCTCTGTGGTGGAAGAATCCAGCTGTGCTTCAAGCACCCTAAATTGCTGAATGTGATGTTCACAATCTTTTGGTACAGCTCAGCATTTCTACCCTAATGTGTTTCCTCGAAATTTAAAGGCCAACATTGTCACTAAATTATGAAATGGGTTGGGTTGGGGGCAAATGTTTGATTTCAAAGTGAGAGAACTGCTGATCTAAGAAACTTGTCTGGTAGGCCAGCCAGTGTCATTGAGCCTTGTTGGAGATATTGGTTCAGGTCCAGACATTTCCCAACAGTCACTGGATAGGGATACAGATTTTTTTCACTGCACATCTTGGTCTGGGGCACTGATGTCAAACATAAAGCCTTTGCTGTCACCCTGGCAAAAATCAATCGTTCCATCATAGACCGAGTATAGGACCTGTGACCTCAGTGGTCTGTATGACTCCGTTCCAGATTGGATTACAATTGTTTTTAAATATCGTGCCATCAAGATGAGGTGTGTCACTGTTGGTGAATCGAGCTTTCTTTCATCAGGAGCTGCATCAAGAAGAAATAGAAATAACTCCCTCCACTCTGCCCCCAAAATGTATTTTAACTCTAGCTGTCCCTCTCTTGTATTAGGATGATCAATCCTATTTCACCACCAGCCGTAATTTTGGTATCTCTCTGATTGTCAAACAAATGGTGATTGGTGTTGTGATCTCAGATCCATGGTAATTGATTTGAGACTACCCAAATTTATTTTACTTCAGAGCCTTGTAGCAGTCAGAGAGAAGAGCTGATGCCCTCAGTCTTGGCTAGATTTGGATCAGAAGCCTCAGAAGTGTGTTCTTCTAACCCATTGTGCTATTCTGTACCCCATATGATTGCTCATGTTGGTTCTGGATTAAATTAAATTACTTCAAAGAAGGTAAATTTGAGGTAATTGCTATCAAGAGTAAATATTTAACTTTAAGGTTACCTTTTCTGCTGTATTTTTTTTTTAAAAAGGTATCTACTAAAATGCTGAATTGAAAAAGCTGAAACTAACTTCAAATTGTTGCTTTGAAAAAAAGTGTAGTTTGATTGACAGGAGACGGAGACATTTTTGGCAGACATTTTAAACATGGGAGCTTGTGATTGTAAATTTTAAAAACAAATAATGGCCTTATGGTGGTTCATTTAAAAAAAAAAGGGATTTCTTCCTATGTCTCACCACATTTGGCGCATTTATGGAGCAAAGACCCATTGTGGCATTTTTCTTTTACATAAGCACCGAAGGGCATGCACACTTCATTTTCTTAGACTAGCCATTTCATTGACAGCACATGGAGGATAATGGCTACTTCTTGTTGAATTATAAGGCAGTAATCCAATTCCGGGGTTAAAATTACAACTCAAACCACAGGTTGCAGGGCTTGAATTTGTGAAGTAAGTGTGCAGCATTATGAAATTACTTTTGACTGTACATTACAGGAAAATTCATTCACTTCGCTATCATTGTTTCTGCCATGCAAAAATGTATCTAATTTGCCCAGATTCTGTGGTAGAAATAACGGTAAGGCTTATCCGCGCACACCGTTATTAAAGTGTAAATCGGACAGCAACTTCCGCCGACCACACAAGCACAGTTAAACACGGAAACCAGGAAGTTGCTGTCCCAGTTGTCCTACTCCCCCAGAAGCTGTGCTACACCAGTATCTCGCCGAGAGACTTACCGTTTAAATATATGAAACAGTGTGATAGATACCCACTAAACATTGCAGAAAAGTTAGGGCTTGTCCGTTCCAGTGTAAGTAAATTTTTAACGGTGTGATAAACAATTTTCGCTCTGATTTTTTTTGGGTCCACGGCCTCTTTAAGGGGCTGCATGGTCCATTCAAAATACCACGCATGTGCGGTTTTTCTTATTTAAAAACCAGTGAGCTGGCTGCGCGAGAGCTGCAGAGCGCTGTGCGGCCGCGCAGCTTAAAGGGAACAAGTCCTGGTGATAAGTCTTAATTATTGCCAAACAACTTCTCGGGAATTGAAAATTTACTTTTACAAGTGTGGAGTCTCACTCCTTCAGCTTTAAATTATTAGTGGAGAATTTAAAAAATAAAAAATCTAAGAATTTTTTTTAACTTTTTCTTTCTGTCTCAATAATCTCTCTCTCTCTCTGGCCCCATCTTTCTTTCCATCTTTATTTTGCATTCTGTACATGATTTGGCATTGGATTAAATATTCTTAATTGACACTTCCTGGTTCGGATTCTGCACTGCTCAGTAACAATTCATCAATCTGATTGGTTAAGGAGATACACAGTTGCTTGTCCTGTTCACACAGGTTCCAGAGGCCCAGTAGAGGGCGCTGTGCCAAAATGGCTTTCTAATAACAGCAAGTTCCAGTGCAAAAGCGCATAGAAAGTCTGTGTGCAAGTGTAATTAATGGCTGGCTCCGTTCGTTCACCGTTGAGACCGAAATCCGGGCCATTGTGTTGGTTCTATAATTATTTGTAAAGTATCCCAATATGTTGCGAAGAACCTATTCCACTGGGTATATTGGGGCTGCACTCAGGCTTTTATTGGTCAGCTGGCAAAAACATATTATAGAAACATAGAAGATAGGAACAGGAGTAGGCCATTCGGCCCCTCGAGCCTGCTCCGCCATTCGATGAGATCATGGTTGATCATCCAAACTCAGTACCCTGTACCTGCCTTCTCCCCATATCCCTTGATACCTTTATCTTTAAGAAATATATCTAACTCATTCTTCAATATATTTAATGACTTGGCCTCAACTACCTTCTGTGGTAGAGAATTCCACAGGTTCACCACTCTCTGGGTGAAGAAATTCTTCCTCATTTCTGTCCTAAATGGCTTACCCCTTATCCTTAGATTATGACCCCTGGTTCTGGACTCTCCGACCATCGGGAACATTCTTCCTGTATCTAGTTTGTCCAGACCTGTTAGAATTTTATATGTTTCGATGAGATCCCCTCTCATTCTTCAATACTCCAGCGAGTATAAGCCCAATCGACCCAATCTCTCCTCATATGTCATTCCTGCCATCCCAGGTATCAGCCTTGTGAATCTTCGCTGAACTCCTTCCATGGCAAGAACATCCTTCCTCAGATAAGGCGACCAAAACTGCACACAGTACTCAAGGTGTGGTCTCACCAAGGCCCTGTACAACTGCAGCAGGACATCCCTGTTCCTATACTCAAACCCTTTCGCTATGAAGGCCGACATACCATTTGCCTTCTTCAACGCCTGCTGCACCTGCATGCTTACCTTCAGCGACTGGTGCACAAGGACACCCAGGTCTCGTTGCACTTCCCCTTCTCCCAATCTATTGCCATTCAGATAATAATCTGCCTCCCTGTTTTTGACACCAAAGTGGATAACCTCGCATTTATCCACATTGTATTGCATCTGCCACGCTTCTGCCCACTCACCCAACCTGTCCAAATCATCCTGGAGTTTCTCGGTATCCTCCTCGCAGCACACACGCCCACCCAGCTTTGTGTCATCTGCAAACTTGGAGATATTACATTTAGTTCCCTTATCTAGATCATTAATATATATTGTGAATAGCTGGGGTCCGAGGACCGATCCCTGCGGTACCCCACTAGTCATTGCCTGCCACTCGGAAAAAGACCCATTAATTCCTACTCTCTGCTTTCTGTCCGCCAACCAGTTCTCTATCCAAGTCAATATCTTGCCCCCAATCCCATGTGCCTTAACTTTACACGCTAATCTCTTATGCCGGACCTTATCGAAAGCCTTTTAAAAGTCCAAATACACCACATCTACTGGTTCTCCCTTATCTATTTTCCCAGTTACATCCTCAAAAAATTCCAGTAGATTAGTCAAGCATGATTTACCTTTTGTAAATCCATGTTGACTTTGTCCGATCCTGTCACTGTTTTTCAAGTGCTCAGCTATTACATCCTTTATACTGGACTCTAGCATTTTCCCCACTACCAATGTCAGGCTTACCGGTCTGTAATTCCCCGCTTTCTCTCGACCACCCTTTTTGAATAGTGGGGTAACATTAGCTACCCTCCAATCCATGGGTACAGTTCCAGATTCCATCGAATGTTGGAAGATGATCAGCAATGCATCTACTATTTCTAGGGCCACTTCCTTAAGTACCCTAGGATGTAGATTATCAGGCCCTGGGGATTTATCGGCCTTCAATCCCGTCAATTTCCCTAACACCATTTCCCTGCAAATACTGATTTCTTTCAGTTCCTCCCTTTCATCAGACCCTATGTTCTCCAACATCTCTGGGAGGTTATTTGTGTCCTCCTTTGTGAAGACAGAACCAAAATATGCATTTAATTGGTCTGCCATTTCTTTGTTCCCCATTATAACTTCCCCCGCTTCTGACTGCAAGGGACCTACACTTGATTTCACTAATCTTTTTCTCTTCACATATCTATAAAAGCTCTTACAGTCAGTTTTTATGTTCCCAGCAAGCTTACTTTCATATTCTATTTTCCCCTTCTTAATTAATCCCTTTGTCCTCCTTTGTTGAATCCTAAACTGCTCCCAATCCTCAGGGCTACCGCTTTTTCTGGCCAATTTATATGCCCTCTCCTTGGATCTTATGCTATCCCTAATTTCCCTTGTTAGCCACGGTTGAGTCACCCTTTTTGTTTTATTCTTATGCCACACTGGTATGAACAAATTCTGTAGTTCCATCCATGCATTATGCCATGTTAAAAACAGAATTTCTAAACGTATTGAATGTAAAGTCAATTGCTAACTTTTTTAAATTTTGTATGTTCATATTCAAATGGTAACAATCCACTTTAAATTATCAATCCTAAATCTTTTGAGGTTTTAAAAAAAAAAAAAGATTTTCGTCTCCCGAAAGCTCAGTCACAGAATCACAGAATCCCCACAGTGCAGATGGAGGCCATTTCGGCCCATCGAGCCTGCACCGACACACATCCCACCCTATCCCCATAACCCCACGTATTTAATCCCCCCTAACACTAAGGGTCAATTTTATCATAGCCAAATCAACCTAACCCGCACATCTTTGGACTGTGGGAGGAAACCGGAGCACCCGGAGGAAACCCACGCAGACACGGGGAGAATGTGCAAACAGTCGGCTGTAACAACATTCTTTTGCCCGTGTGGCACGAGTTGTTTTTACATTATATGAGACATGCGCTAGCCCTGATAGTTCTCAAAGATATGCGGCCTGGCGTAGCTGGTTGCAATCTTTAATATAAAAATGCAAGACCCTTTAAAGCCAGTAGGTAGGAAGACCTGTTTTTTGCCATCTTCCTGGTTGGTAGTTTTACATTTGGCTTACAGCCAGCTGTATGAGACCTGTGCTTCTGGGAGCCGATGGCACTTGCACGATTTTTGCGTAACGTTAAAGCAGCTTTGGAGCATCAAATCAAGGCATTGAGTGGGAGAAATTGGTCCTCATTGCACCCACCGAAAATGGGAGCAAAAAGGATCAATTACATGGGGCTATATCCTCAAGGACGGCGTATTGGTCTTGAACGATATTCGGGTCATCTTAAATGGGTGTTAAGCACGATGCCTCTGTTAATGAAGGGCTTAATGTCTGCTTAAGGCCCCCTTCAAGAAATTGAGCAGTGCTGAGCAGAGCAGCTGGAGAAGAAATTCAGAAAACATTTTGAGTGATTTGTGGGAACCCAGTGGCCAGATTGCACAATCGCAGGGTAATAGACAGTAACTGTAAAATAACAGCTGTCGTGTGTCACACAGTGTGACACCTTTAACATTGAAAATACCTATCACAGTGTAAGGAATAACAAGTTCTGTGGATACTGTTAGATTTTCAATGCAATGCACTCCCCACATGCTGAATTTAATGTATAATGTTTGTTGGTTATCAACTGCAGATGAAATTCCAGTAAACTTGCTTTGATTCCATTGCAGTTTTAATGAAGACCTTGCTATGTCTTAACAGCTTGACACATTCTATTTGAGTCTACTGTAATATCTACTTGTGGCATGTATATAGTCTAATCTTAGCCCTGATTCAGGTGATGGCTGTCACCTGCTCTAGCTTTGTTCCTGCAGTTAAGATGTCATCTCGACCCCTTGATGAGATTTTTGGCTGATTGCTCCTAGGGTTTATATTCTCGATACAATTCTGCTACAGTTGCTCTTTTTGGTCGGTTAAAATATAAATTCTTCATTTATACCTCAGGACATGTTAAAGCATGTTAAAACTGTATGAAGTAATACTTGCAGGTGACTGCAGTAATTTAAAACATTGAGAATTTGAGAACATCATAATCACGGCAGAGAGCTTGGCTGTTACACTTCGTTGGACTGGCTTACAAGTTTTTGCTATGCTGTGATTTTTTTTTGAAGCAGTGTATTTCATCTTCTTGAATCGTAGAAATTACAGCACAGAAAGAGGCCATTTGGCTCAGTGCATCTGTGTTGGTGATGGCTCTTCAACTGCAGCTACTCATTCAAATCCCTGCACTTTCCCTGTATCCTTCTACATATTTTTTCTTTTTCAAATTGTTATCCAAATTCATTTAAAATGATTTAGTGCTGTCTGCCTCAATAGCCACTTGTGGTAAAGTATTCCATGCTCTTATAACCATCTTGTGAAAAAAAAATCTTCTAGTAATAATCCTGAGTTTATGCCCCCCATGTTACCAATTCCCCAATCAGTCGAAACAGTCTTCCACAATTTACTTGAAGTCTTTCATAATCTTGAAGGCCTCAGTTAGATCCCCTTTAACCTTCTCTTTTACAATGGGGGGAAAAAAGCCCCAATTGTGGAGGCTTTTTTGGTATTTATTGTTTTCTTAAAATGTATTTGGAAGCTTATTAGTGTGACAAGTCTTTAATTATTAAAGATGGCAGCAAAATAGATGCTGTTGTTTTTGAAGGTCGGTGATTCGCACTTATCAGTGAATGAGAGGCCTGAATATCTGCTTAAAAATACAGGTTATTGCCTATGAGAACAGAATAATTTCTTGAAAGCAATTACACGATCCCTTGAACAAAATGTAAACTCATTATGCAGATGTATTTAATTTAATTTTAAAATTTGCTCTACTAATCTAAACATTCTAAAAATATTGGCTAAACTTTTAATTTGAAGGAAGCAGGGTTTACTCCTTGGGGATTTTTCTGTATTGGTGGAAAATGAAATTGTGAGCATCGTGGTGTTCAAGTGTTTCCCGTAATTATCCTGTGGAGGAAGTGAAGTTTCCTGAATTAGACCTGCCTGTCTGTCTCAGAAGATCATATTTTTCATGTTAAAATGCTGCAGTATGTTTTGGAAACACTAAAACAAATTGCCCTCTTCCCCCTGGAGTAATGATCAGAAACAGCAAGAGACACTTTTAGCAAGGCTTACAAAAGAAAATTGCTCAGCAAATGTCAGACATGAATGTGCCCAGCTTTAATACAGCAACAAATCCAGTTTGGAGGACTATTTGCAGCATTGCTCTTTTGATGATGGACTAACAGATAACACATTATGTACTATATGTGCACTCTGTTTGAGGTCTCGGGTGCCATCGCCTTGTTTTTGCTTCTACGGGTTCATTAACTTTTCATCATTTGGTTATGTGAATCTGTATCTTGTGCACCAGCTAAAATTGAAAATCTTTTTCGGTTAGTGTCAGGAATTCATACACCAAACCCGAAAGAACATTGTGCTGTTTCTGGTGTGACAATTTCTACCCTTGCGTTGCATTGCACATTGAAATATCTCCAATTTGGGTACAGATACACAATAGAATTTGGATTTAAGCCGACTAGTTTGCTCCCCTCCCCCTCCCCGCCACAATAAATTCCTGATGTGATCAGTGGGAAGTGACGAGCCAACTTTTTCGCTTCCATTAATATTGTATTTCTTGTACAGTCTGGGGGTGTCGAGGACCTCACCCATGGGCCTCTTCGACACAGCCTACAAAACCACTGCCAGTTTCTTCCTTTCTTTAGCCTGCTTGTTCACAAAACTGATTTGGAAAATTGAGCTCTTAAAAATTCCTGGACCAGGAAGTAGGTTTGCCAACTCTGGTTGTACGCATTCCTCGAGGGTTCATCACATGACCTCGTGCCTTCAACCTCCCTATCCCCATGCTCCTGCCATTGGTTGCTCGACGCGTCCATCCTCGTGTCGCACCGCTTTCCTATCCCAATATGAAAGCCATCAGACTCTTCATTACCTGATTGGATGATTCTTGAAGTCAGTCAAACAGCCTTTTTCCCATTTCCAATATTTTTATAACTAAGAAATGAAAGTGTTCAAAGAAAATGGCAAAAAAAAGATTTATTTTAATGCTCCTGTCATTTTTCTCCTGGGTTGCTCGCAGCAGTGTCCTGGAGATTAATCTTTAATTCCTACCAGGAAGACTGGAAAAGGCTGCTGTCTGGTTGGTTGATTTTGACCAACCAGGGAGCAGCCGTTACCAGGTTTGGGAACTTTGCTAAAGCTTCCAAAGCTTGAGGGGAGAGGATAAGAAAAGAACGGGAGAAGGTGAGGACCTCCATTGATTGTGTTCAACAGTTTGGATATTTTGTATATGGAGGAGCCATTTTTTTTTTGGAGGTCGAGGTTGTGTCACTTCTTCAGTTCAATGGGAGCTCGCACTTATCAATAATCATATGAGGTCCACTCCCTGGTTTCGGCATGTGCAACTGGCCACCCAGCCTCCAAAAGATTGTCCTAGTCAGCGAGAGCACTGCACTTCATTGTTAACTGAAAGTTTGATGATTGGAGCTCACTTAGGGAAGATTTAGGACTTAAGCAGTATTGCCAGAATCATGGGAGTTGGTTGCTTGCCACCTTTTTCATTGGGCAATGGTGTGGGGGGGAGTATAGGAAGATGGGGCATTAATATCTCGTGTATATTTCTATCCTGATAGTCACCTAGTTCTTTATCTTCATGACCTGTCAGAATTCCTTTGATACAACTGGTGATATGTGTGCTAAAAAAATGGTCAGGTTAATGCCCCCTCTCTTGGTCAGGTTAATGCCCCCTCTCTTGGTCAGGTTAATGCCCCCTCTCTTGGTCAGGTTAATGCCCCCTCTCTTGGTCAGGTTAATGCCCCCTCTCTTGGTCAGGTTAATGCCCCCTCTCTTGGTCAGGTTAATGCCCCCTCTCTTGGTCAGGTTAATGCCCCCTCTCTTGGTCAGGTTAATGCCCCCTCTCTTGGTCAGGTTAATACACCCTCTCTTGGTCAGGTTAATACACCCTCTCTTGGTCAGGTTAATGCCCCCTCTCTTGGTCAGGTTAATACACCCTCCCTTGGTCCGGTTAATGCCCCCTCTCTTGGTCAGGTTAATACACCCTCCCTTGGTCAGGTTAATGCCCCCTCTCGTGGTCAGGTTAATGCCCCCTCTCTTGGTCAGGTTAATGCCCCCTCTCGTGGTCAGGTTAATACACCCTCCCTTGGTCAGGTTAATGCCCCCTCTCGTGGTCAGGTTAATGCTATTACTATTTGCTGAGTTCTGAGGGTCTCATTTTTTGCAGTTGTAACAAGGCAATTCTTGATCACACTTGCTTTGTGGATGACATTAGTGTACACATCCAGAATGCTGAAATGATACAGAATCAGTAGGTTTTTCCACTTCAAGTGGTATTTCATTATCCCTCTTTAGCCTTCTTAGTACATGGTACATAGTTTGTTATGCAGAGTCATATACAGTACAATGTAATTCATTGTGCTTTTGAAATATTTGTGTACTTATCAATAGAATGCTTGCAAGTTTTGAAATCAATGGGTATGTTACATGACTGCCCACAATTAAGACTTTAAATGACCCATTAATATGCTGTGTAATAATCTTACCTCTGGTTTCTTCCCCTGCTCCCTCTTATTTTGCAGTTGGATCTCACTTTCAACTATCTGGAGATTCAAGGAATAAGTTGCTGTAAGCCTGGACAGGTGAGTTCCATTCTACTGAACTAGTATGTAACCATTAGAAATCAGTCTGGGCCTTGTATGTTAATGTTGTAAGTAATTTATCGGGAATGGTAGCATAGTGGTTATGTTACTGGACTAGTAATCCAGAGGCCTGGACAAATGATCTGGGGACATGAGTTCAGCTGTGGACTTTAAATTCAGTTAATTAAATTAATCTGGAATAAAAAGCTAGAATCATGGTGACCATAAAACTACCGGATTGTCTCAAAAACCCATCTGGTTCACTGATTCCCTTTAGGGAAGGAAATCCGTGTGGCCTATATGTTGATTCTTAACTGCCCTCTGAAATGCCACTCTGTTGTAAAAACCTGCTACAAAGAACAGTGGTTCAAGAAGGCGGCTCACCACCACCTTCTCAAGGGCAATTAGGGATGGGCAATAAATGCTGGCCTAAATTCAATCAATTAATAAATAGCTTTGGTACTTATTTTGTGCCACTTTTCTCCTTCCTAGTAAAAATGTTGCAAAATGGAAGTAATCATCTACACTACAGAGTAGTGAAATAGTTCTGTAGCTAAGTACTTCAAATGGTGTACCTCACAAGGAATGATCTACCCACATACCCACCTTTTATCAGTTTAAACAAAGAATTCCCATTCATTCAGTAATTACTAGGTTGTAATATTACCAGAATTTTTGCTGACTAATAGATCATTAAATATAAATGCTCTCTCTTGTAGGAGGAGGATACTCAAAGCTATAAATAAAATGAGTTAATGATGCTGCAGTGATTGTGCAAACAACTGGTTCTAAATTTTGATGGTGAAATGAATTGAATATTAATCCTTGGAGCAGTGGTTTATTTTTCTTCAGGTCAACCATGCCATCGGTCAACATGTATGTCTCCAAAGTGAAAATTATGGTAAAGCCCCCTTTTTATGGTTAGGGGTACAATACAAACCTCTGTGCTGTCCATGTAGATCCATCACTAATTTTCTTTATCCCAGTTTTCTCCCCTTGTCTATCCTCCATCCTAACTCAATATGGGCATAGGAAGTATTGGCTTGGCCCAGTGGTATCTGAGTCAGAAGACTATGGGTTCAAGTCCCACTCTAGGATTTGAGCACATAATATAGGCTGATATCTCCGTGCAGCGCTAAGTGTACCATGTAACTAGCTCAGTAAGGTTGTGCCTTCAGGAGTGGGGAAGAGAAAAAATTGTAAAGAAAGGAAGAAAAAAGTGATTTTAAATGACTCGACAGACACCAATAAAAAGGCTATTCTGAATCATAGTGGCTCTATCCTATGTTTTTTCACCACCCCCCCACCCCCAGCCACATACACACATATTGAATCTAATGTAAAGAACATTAAATCGTTTTAACAATGATAAGATATTTGGAGCATCAGCATCTCAATACCATTAAGAAAAAGATGTTTTATTCACAGTTTTCTAATTCCCCACATGGCTACCTAATAGATTGTACTTTGCTATCTGGAAGTGTCCTTGCAGAATGAAAGCTTTCAGAAACCTCACTGTTTCCTGCAGTGAGCAAAGCAATTGTTAAAGTTTTATAGCCTTTAAAGTAAACAAAATTATACTGTGCACTGCAGTTTCGATAATGTTTGTAATGTTCTCCAACTATGTGATGTGGGCAAGAATTGGTTCAGACAGTTACATCCAGTGTAAGCAGTGTCTTTGTTACTGCACTGTCAAAAGGAACTGTATAAATACCCAGGTAGAGTAGCATCAGAACTTAGTGAGATCTACATGAGTGTGCTCGATATTGTTTCTGTGCTTAAAAGGAACTGCCCACCTAATATAATGAATCTGCTTCCATCATGCAAGATTGCTTACTAATTTTAGTATTTTAATAAAAGAAAATGAAGGAACTTTCCAGCCCTTCCACCAGACCCGTTCTATTAAGACTGCTTGAGCAGCTCATAGATTCCAACTGCCTCCTGGATGACGCATATAAATGCAGGGTTATTGGCGTACAAATTGTATCTGATCCAGCATTGGGTCAACAGCACGAGTTGATTTGAATGCTTCCTCATTTTCCAGCTGCCATGTCATGTGCTCTGCATGGGGAAATAGCAGGGGAGTGACTCTAATCGGATCGCTCGATCAAAGAGCCGGCACAGGCACAGTGAGCTACATAGCCTCCTTCAGTGCTGTATGATTCTATGCTCACGGGAGGAGGTTGATCATTTGGGACTTTATTATATTTAAACAGCTTGATGCCATACTTGAGCTGTCTGAGGTGGTTTTCACCACCCCGAGATGGAGGCAAGGAGGATATAGGACCAGAAAGGAAACCGGCTTGGCTGCTGTTGCCTCCACTTGTTTCAAATTCCGATATGCCCTAAATGCCTTTACCATAACTAGGGAGGTATAAACATATACTACAATTACTCAATGGCATCCACACTTTACAGTAAATGATTAACACCTTTATTGCAACGTCCCTATTCAAGTGTCAGGTTGTCTCAGTTGGTAGCACACTCATCTCTGAGTCACGCAGTTGTGGGACTGAAGCACATAATCTCGGCATTTAGTTCACGATCTTATATATGTTTGTAAGATCATCTTGGATGCACCTTTTCAAGAGTGAAAAGCCCAGGTTTCTCCAGTCATTCCTTATCACTCAGACCAGACCTTAGATATGGTACTCAAGTCATGGTCTTACCAGAGCACTATACAGCTTGATCGTGATTTAACTTTGACTTGCATTCTTCTGATTAGTAAATTAAAAATGAGTAATATCTCTGTCATTGGGCATGTGATCTCAATACATATATTCACAAGGCATATGCATGTGTACTTTAACCTTTTGCACAATTATCGGTAAAATGCTGTGACAAAAGCAAGAGTGTGCGTGTGTTTTTTAATCATTGAGTGTTTTATTTCCTTGTTTACTGAATGGTGGTTGATGTTTGTCAAGTAAATATACACATGAAATACATCTACCTGTATTGTGTGAGCGTACATAAGGCATTTTCCACTAAAATTAATGCACGTGGCTAAAATAATGTCGCCGTAGGCACATCTGTAGCTAGTCAGCAATTTTTATTTACCAACACTGTACTGGGACTCGTAGGTCTTTTTCAACTTCATTCATAGCTAATTCAACTCAATTTACGGTGTAGATGTGTTGCCAATTTTTCCTTCCCATGTCTAGTACTTTATACTTGTTTGTATTAAATTTATCATCTGCCATTGTTCTGCCCAGTTGGGTATTTTGTCCAGCTTATTCTATAATATGAGCTACCTGTCCCGATTTCAGTGCCCCTCCTCATTTGGTATAATCGGCAAACTTGACTGCTTTGCATTGCCATTCCGTTTCTGAGTCTACAGCATTGATGGAAATTAGAAACAGTAGTGGTTCTAAGACTAATCCCTGGATCAACCCAATCACTACCTTGTCCCCATCCAGACATAATTCCTTTAACAAGTGACTGTTGTTTTAGAAGCTTCAGCCAATTACTTTAATCTATACTCAAGATTTACCATAATTACCCACAGCGTTGAGCTTAACTAATAACTTTTAATGTGTAACTTTGTCAAACGTCTTTGCGAAATCTAGGTACAACATTTCATAGTGCTTACCACACTCCACTTGGGCTGTCATTTCCTCAAAGGAGTCAAGGAAATTGGTCAGGCAGGAGCTACCCCTTCTGAATCCATGTTGATTGGTTAACTGAATTATTGCACATATAATCTTCAAGTTTACCACAACGACAACTTGCATTTATATAGAGCTTTTAAGGTAGTAAAATGTCCCAAGGTGCTTCACAGGAGCATTATCAAACAAAATTTGACACCAAGCCATATAAGGAGATATTAGGACAAGCGATCAACAGTTTGTTCAAAGAGGTAGGTTTAAAGGAGCGGCTCAAAGGAGGGGAGAGATGTAGCGAGGCAGATAGGTTTAGGGAGGGAATTCCAGAGATTAGGGCTGAGGCAGCTGAAGGCACGGCCACCAATGGTGGCGCGATGAAATTCGGGAATGCCCAAGAGGCCAGAATTGGAGGAGCACAAAGATCTCGGGGTTGTAGGGCTGGGGGAGGTTACAGAGATAGGGAGGGGCGAGACCATGGAAGGATTTGAAAACAAAGATGAGAATTTTAAAATTGCGGCGTTGCCAGCCCGGGAGCCAATGTCAGTCAGCGAGCACAGGGATGAATGGGACTAGTTAAGACATGGGCAGCAGAATCCTAGATGAGCTCAAGTTTATGGAGGGTGAAGATAGGCCAGCCAGTAGAATATATTGAAATAGTCAAGTCTAGTGGTAACAAAGGGTAGGGTTGAAGTAAGACAAATGGGTCTGTATTGGATTACTCTTTCAAAGAGCCGGCACAGACATGATGGGCCCAATGGCCTCCTTCTGTGCTGTATGATTGTATGCTTCTATATCAAGACTCCAGCTTTTGGGATTATGCCAGAAGTTTAGGGAAACAACTTGTTGGGAATAATTACCTTACCAAAAATTAGGCTCTCAAGGATGGAATTGTCAGGAACGTATCGGAATGACAGCATCTTTGTTTTAGCAATTTTGGACTTGAAGACCTTTTGGACTGGGATCTAATGTGAAGTTTTGTTTAAAAACGAGTGAAATTCCAGCAGTTTTGTGTGTAAGGATGAAATCGGGCTGCATGTCTGGCAGGGACAGATATGAAGACACTGGTTAGGGTGATGATGGGGGATGTGCAAGTACCAAAGCTGCAATGTGATTGGATAGAGTTTTTTTGATGGAATGTGGTTGGGCAGAAAATCAAAAGCTTTTCTGTATTGTAATTGGTTATATTCCAATTTGATTATTCACCAATGAGGAAGCACAGAAGAAAATTTACCAGCGACGGGAAAGAAAATTGGTGTGAAATCTCCATGGTCTTAACATAAAGGACAGATGCAAGAAATGTTATTGTTAAGACTGGTGGATCTCTCATTGCATTCCCCACTGATTTTATATGGATTGAGGAGATGCATTTGCCATTATTGAGATTGCACATGTGGGACCATCGCCAACTGACACTGAAGTCTTTCAGGCTGGAGAAAATAACATTGATAATAGCATGTGTGGAGGCTGGAAAAGTTGGCATTGAGGAGCACTGAGAGCGGCGACCCAGCTGAAAGAAACATTTCTAGGAAAGAAGCAGAAGACAAGCTTTAAGCTCCTGACCGAGGATCTTTTATGGGAAAATTGAATAAATATTTGAAGCAGAGGAAGAGAGTGGGGCAGCGGGATTAGTTTTGGATTACTCAAGCAAAGACGCAATTGGCCGAATAGTCTCTTTCTGTGCTGTAAACCTCTATGGCTCTATGGACTAATTCGTACAACGGAAAGTTGTTAGGAGTATGGGAAGATGGGATGCACAAGTATGGTGACGGTTTTTAGGATTGTTGCATTTCTTAAGTGTTTGTAAATTTCATCTTTTGGGATACATAGTGGCCAATGGAAGGACTGTGAAACATTTCTTTGGATTAACGGGTCTCCTGTGGCATTGCTCACAGGTCGAAGAATACAGTGTTATACACTGCTTCATAATGATGTAAGCGGAATGCAAAATGGATTATAGTTGGCACACAGTATTTCATGACAAATCACCCTATTTTCATTCAGAGCACAACTTTCCCTGTCAGTTTCTGTTCTCACCAGCACTTTAGTTTAATAACGGTATGTTTCAACTCACCAGTGTTTTTCCTCTCTCAAGCTTCTAAACAGTGAAGGAGCATTCCATCTGGTTACTATAACAGCTATTTGTGCCGTCGGCATGTGCTCTGCTTAGTAAAAAATATAATCCAAACTTTAAATTTAAACTGTGCTGATGATCTGAACAGCGAACTTCTGTTTTAAAATGCCTGTGTTCTGCCCGTCAGCCTAATACTTGCATTTCCAAGCTGTTGCAGTCACTGGCTGGAAACTTGAACTGTTAGGCATATTGACAGACATTTTAAAACATGCAACTAGTTTAAAGTTGAAGTGCCGGTGAGGAGGAAAACTGACTGGGACCGTGAGAAATATGAACATCCATACTTTCAGCCATTTTACCTGAAACTACCCTGTGAGTTTTGGCAGTTTTTGCTGCACCAAAATAATTGTTATTCTCCAGTAGTGCTACTTGTGCACAAGTGTTAATTTGGCCCCGAATTTGCGGTGGGTAATAACAGCGAACGAACAGCGATCGCTGTTATTACCCCTTTGAAACTGACCGCAACTTCAGGATTTAACTCATGTGCATCCTAACGAGGAAATCCTGAAGTTGTGGTCAGTCAGTCACTGCTCCGACACGGGCTGCGCTGTGGTTCCCCCCCCCCCCCCCCCATAGCCGGCAATCAGTGCAATCGGGGAAATCAGTGAAACTGACAAACTTTGGCACTTCCGCGGTAATATCGTGGTTAAATACCCCATTAAAAGTTAGACCCTTTTAGATTAGGTGTAGCTGGGGTTTTAACAGCGTATTGACTCTAAACAAAAGTTATGGCCCTGAAAAACTAATTTTAATTTTGTGGAGTGTCAAATTTATCCATTGTAATAAAAATTACAATTTTTAAGAAACTTTAATAAAAGTTTTTTTTTAAAGTTTGTTCATCTTTATTTCAGGTTTACCTTTTCCCCATGTGAGAGCCCCAATCTTTGTTTTGCTCTCTAGCATTTTTAAAAAGTTAGAATAAAAGGAGCTTATTCACTTCCTGGTTGTGGTTCTGTGAGAATTCTGCATTGTGATTGACTGCTTAGACAGCTTGTTGACATCACAGCATGTTAGCGATTCCCCATGACCTTAACACTGATCTCAACTGACATCGGAAAAGCCAAACTTCTCGCCACAGAGATCGCGAGATGTTTGTGGGAAGCTTACTTCGGAGCCAGCGGCGAACGCCTTTGCTTTGCCACTGACTGCAAATTACGGACAAAAAATAGTCTTGTAACTCTCTCATTCACAATCTTACTCTGTCCCTGTTCACTTGTCTTTGTCCATGTAATCTAATCTATCGATTTCTCTCTGTCCCTCAACTTTTCTCCATCTCTTTTTACAGACTTTCATTATTGTGTATCATTGGCTTTGTTTCCAACTCTTTCATTGTCCCTTTGTGTAAGTCCCTTCTGTCTTTCAGAGACATCGAAACAAATGGTAAATTAAACCTACAGAAGATGCTAAATTTGGTGAATTGATACTAAAAAACGTTTTTGTGTAAAGGTTTAAGGCTTTACATTTTTATGTTTGTAGAGAATCTTTGCTTTGGATAATAAATTTACACACATGATTATCTACAACAATTGATAGATACATTTGATTGTATATCTGGAAAGAAAGACTAGTGTTTTCAAATTGGTTATTTTTTAGTCAACATACTCATGGCCAGAGTATAAAGTACAGCATAGATTTAGATTGGGCAATTATGATGGCATAGGCTGTGAATTTGAAACCTGGTAGATTGTTTGCTGTATAAGTCTTGCAGGTTCTAAAAACACAACTACGTTGCACAAACAGTACAGTACACAACTGGGAAGACCTGGTAATGTTATGTTGTTGAGACAATCTGCTGAAAGAACACGTCCTCTACATAGTTTACACCTGCCGGATTCTCATAAAAACCCAACTGTTTCAGTATTGTCCGACGGGGAAGGGAAACTGCCACCCCTATCTGGTCTGGGCACATGTGACTCCAGTACCGTAACAAATGGTTGACTCTATGCCTGCAAGGCAAAGAGGGATCGGCAACAAATTCTGCCGTAACAGTGTCACCCACATTCCAGGAACAAATAAAAAAAATTACCTCCCTTACTCCCTTTGTAGTTTTATATCTAAGGCTCAACCTGTGCAGAACAAACAACGGAATCCAATTGATTTCTCCACCCCCTCTGGCTGGTTGTGGCATGATTGAAAATTCCTCCAGGGTCACTTCTACAGTGAATCATCATACATTTAATTATTAAACATTGCCATTCCTTTTAAATCTCACAATAGAAGCTCAAATGCTTTGAAATATAAATTTATATTTTTGCTCTGTGTGTAAGGTATTGTGATTTGTACCATTTACTATTTATTGTGTGATCAGATTCATCCTTAGTTTGATTTAAAGATGCTAAAATCCTGTGATACCATGTAATAAAAAAGTAACTTGGCTTATTCAGTGATAACCAGTGGCTCTGATCATGATTTGTTGGAAGGGTCACACAGATTTTGTTCATGGATGGGTGAAAGTGGGTGTTGAAGCTCTGGACATGGATGTTACAGTCTAAATAAGTATGCTTATGTATTTCCTGTTGGTATCAGACCTGTCTTTTTGAACAATAATGTGGATATCATCTCCTCCTTAGTTGAGTGGATTGTACATTGGATATCCAGACAAAATAGTCTGCACAAACTCTGAAATTGGTGCTGCTGATCAGGCTGCTTACTGTTGTAATTTGCAGGCTTTGGTTTAGAAACAAATTGCTGAAAATAAGGATGAAACAAGAATTTGTATGGTGACTTTAACATGAAACATGCTCCAAGGCACTGTAGAGATTAGAGGAACAAATGGCAAGTTGTGGAGGGAAGAGATTAGGTGGGGTGACTGAATGTTTAGTCGAAAACATGGATTTTAGGACGGTTTTTAAAGGCAAAGTGTGCCGAGATATTTAATGCGGGAGCTCTTGAGAGTAGAACTGAGGAGGTTTAAGCTCTGCCACCAGTGGTGACTGAAGGGAGGACAGGAGGCACAAGATCGGAGTGGCAGTTCTGCAGGGTGCAGGAGGGAATTCTCCTTCTGGAGGAAGCTGCAGATGTAGTGGAGGCCATGGATGGATTTGAAGATCAGGACAAGAATTTTGAATTTATTGTGCTGGCTGGCAGGAAGTCAGTGTAAGTTAGCAAGGACAAGGGGAAACTGCTGAGTGCAATTTAGTATGGGACACAATGGTTGGCTGAGTTTTGGACAAGTTGGAATTTATGGAGGATGAGAGGTCAACAAGGAGGACATTGAAGAAATCAAGCCTGGAAATAGTGAAAAAGAAAATTGTGGTAATAAGCAAATCTACAATAATATGAAAGAACTTGATCCATGTGTAAGGCTGAGTTCTTAGGGTTTGATTTCTTTTGTTAAGTTGTGTGACCAGAGGCGTCTGACTGTCGTGTTGTCTTGGAGTTTTACCATGATTCTTTTGAGGTGGGATTGACCAGGTACATGATATTGTGGTCTGCATTTCCCCTTCTTATTGGGAGTTCCAGGCATTTGGGTCTTGTCTCGGCTTTGTTGGTGGGGGCGGATGCAGACTGTAAAAGAACAAGGGTTATGTATCGACCCCTCTTGTTGCTTTTTCTTTCTTCGTCTTGTACGCTAGAAGTTGCGAGAAGGCTTTGTTATCAGACACCTTCTGTCAAACTATCTGTTGTTTTGTCAAGATATGTGTGGAGTATATTTTTCCTCATTCCTTTTATTGCTGAATTTGTTTTTGATGTTTTAAAAAAAAAGCATTGGGAGATGGAAAGGAAGAAACATTAAAGGATCAAAGCAAGGGGGTGGGGCAATAAAGTTCAAAGACTATGAGGGAGGAAGAAAAATATAGAATCCTTCATGTGGAAATCAGCATGCTTGTTGACTGGTTTCAGTTCTAAGGTGGCCTTATTAAATGCGATCTGCGTTTTGAATAAGAACATAGGAGTGACCTTATGACCTCATTCAAATTTTTATGATATAAAAACAAAATGCTGGAACCATTCAGCAGGTCAATCTGCATCTGTGGAGAGAACATGCAAGTTAATATTTCAGTGTAATCCTTTGTCAGAACTGGAGAAAAGGAAATATGAACAGCATTTAAATAGGAACAGAACAAAGGGAAAGGGGGGGAAAAAAAGCGGCGCACACCAGAAATGCAGTATGAATACAATGGTTTGCATTGTGCTTAAAAGAAAAGCAGTTAATGGTTAACTAGCTGAGATGATTATTAACATGAGATGATAGGAAGAAGCATAATAAAAGACATGAGAGACCAAAAATGTGCGAAATGTGAAATTGAAAAGTGGAACAGCACCCAGCAGCCCGAGGAGAAAAAATCAGGTCCATGTACAGGTTCCTTCGTCATCGCATTGTTACAATGGTGGGTTCCCAACCCAAGTGCCAACCTGTCTGTTGGCTCTCGCTGCCTCCCTCAACCCCCCACCAACACAGTTGTCCCACATCACCGGCGTCCACAAATGTTCTATTCTGCTTGATAACGCATGGTAATAAAGTAACCTTACAGGTTTTTTTTGCTTGACTTAGCTATTTGGCTAAGCTTTCATCGTTACATCCTTAGAATATTCACTGGAGTTTAGAAGAATGAGAGGGGATCTCATTAAAATGTATAACATTCTGACAGGGCTAGACAGACTGGATGCAGGGAGGATGTTTCCCCTGGCTGGGGGCTCTAGAACGAGGGGTAACAGTCTCAGGATACGGGGTAGGACATTTAGGACTGAGATGAGGAGAAATTTCTTCACTCAGAGGGTGGTAAACCTGTGGAATTCTCTACCACAGAAGGCTGTGGAGGCCAAGTCACTGAATATATTTAAGAAGGAGATAGATAGATTTATAGACACAAAAGGCATCAAGGGGTATGGGGAGAGAGCGGGAATATGGTATTGAGATAGAGGATCAGCCATGATCATATTGAATGGCGGAGCAGGCTCAAAGGGCCGAATGGCCTACTCCTGCTCCTATTTTTCTATGTTCTATGTTTCTATATCTTGAAGTGCTTCACAACCAATTAATTACTTTTGAAGAGCAGTCACTGTTATGTAGGAAAAAGTGGCAGCCAATTGCGCACCACAAGATCTGACAAAACAGCAAATGAGAAGAATGAACAGCTGATCAGTTTCTGGGGCTGTTGTTTGAGGGGTGAATGTTGGCTAGGATACTGGGAGAACTCCAAATCACAACTGGAAAAAGCTTCTTCCAGTAGTGCCATTGGATTTTTAAAGTCCATCTGAACAGGCAGACTTGTTTTTAACATCACCTGAAAAATGGCACTTCTTATTTGGTACACTGAACTGGAGTGGAATTTGAACCCAGACCTTGTGACTCAGGCAAGGGTGCTACCAAGCTAACTCTGTATGAGGTCATGCCCCTCGAAAGGGACCTGAAGCATAGACTCAGAAGATCAAATATACCATAGGGCACAGCGATTTCTGTCTGCTGGGACCAATGGGGTGTTGTCTGCAGAGAATACCATGGTCAAATTTTGTAGAAGTGATAACAAATGGTTATTCTGGAATTTCACTTCGTTACAGTGTCATTCTGAAATGCAAGATAACCCCCGGCTTCTTTTCTCTACTGCAAACCATCTTCTTAAACCCCTCTCCCCTGTCTCCTCCACCCTCACTTCCAACAACAACCGCGAGGAGCTCACGGACTTCATTGTCACTAAGATTGAGACCATCTGATCAGCTGCCTCTGTCACTTCCCTTCCTTTCCCTAGCCCACTGGCCCAAACTTCCTCTAAGGTTCCCCCCTGCCCTAGCACTGAACTCACATCTTTCTCCAGTTTCTCTCCGATCTCCCCTCATGCCCTCTCTGAGCTCATCTTGTCCATGAGATCCAATTCCTGCTCCTTCGACCCTGTTCCCACTAAATTTCTGGCCGCCCAACTTCCTTTCCTGGCTCCCATGTTAGCTGATATTGTTAATGATTCCCTCTCCTCAGGTACTGTCCCCCTCTCCTTCAAATCTGCCATCATGACCCCTCTCCTCAAAAAATCAACCCTTAATCCCTATATCCTTGCAAACTACCACCCCCTCTCCAAAGTCCTTGAACATGTTGCCTCTCATATCCATGCCCATCCTTCCTGGAAAAAGACAAAAGACAAAATTAAAGGCTCTTTATCTGAATGCACGCATTCGTAACAAGATAGATGAATTGACGGCACAAATAGAAATAAATGGGTATGATCTGATAGCCATTACAGAGACGTGATTACAAGGTGACCAAGGCTGGGAACTGAATATTCAGGGATATTTAACATTTTGGAAGGATAGACAGAAAGGAAAAGGAGGTGGGGTAGCTCTATTAACAAAGGATGAGATCAGTACAATAGTGAGAAATGATCTTGGCTCGGAAGATCCAAGAGATGTACAATCAGTTTGGGTGGAGATAAGAAAAAATAAGGGAAAGAAGTCACTGGTGGGAGCAGTCTATAGGCCCCCTAACAGTAGCTACACTGTAGGACAGAGTATAAATCAAGAAATAATGGGGGCTTGTAAGAAAGGTACTGCAATAATCGTGGGCGATTTTAATCTTCATATAGATTGGACAAATCAAATTGGCAAAGGTCGCCTTGAGAACGAGTTCATAGAGTGTATTCAGGACAGTTTCTTAGAACAATACATCGTGGAACCAACCAGGAAACAGGCTATTTTAGATCTGGTAATGTGTAATGAGACAGGATTAATTAATGATCTCATAGTAAAGGATCCTCTAAGGAAGAGTGATCAGAACATGATAGAATTTCACACTCAGTTTGAGGGTGAGAAACTTGGGTCTGAAACTAGTGTCTTAAACTTAAATAAAGGCAATTACAAAGGTATGAAGACAGAGTTGGCTAAAGAGGACTGGGAAAATAGATTAAAGGTAAGATGGTAGATAAGCAGTGGCAGACTTTTAAGGAGATATTTCATAACTCTCAACAAAGATATATTCCAGTGAGAAAGAAAGACTACGAGAAGGATGAACTATCTGTAGTTAACTAAGTAAGTTAAGGAGGGTATCAAATTGAAAGAAAAGGCATACTAGTGGTTGGCCAGAAGATTGGGACATTTTTAGAAACTTGCAAAGAATGACTAAAAAAATAATAAAAGAGGGAGAAAATAGATTGAGAGTAAACTAGCAAGACATATAAAAACAGACAGGAAGAGCTTCTACAAGTATATAAAAAGGAAGAAAGTAGCTAAAGTAAACGTTGGCCCCTTAGAGGATGAGACTGGGGAATTAATAATGGGAAACAAGGAAATGGCGGAGACTTTGAACAAATATTTTGTATCTGTCTTCACGGTAGAAGACACAAAAAGCATCACAATAATAGTGGAAAATCAAGGGGCAAAAGGGAGGGAGGAACTTAAAACAATCATTATCATTATCACTAGAGAAAAAGTACTAGGCAAACTAATGGGACTAAAGGCTGACGAGTCGCCTGGACCTGATGGCCTGCATCCTCGGGTCTTAAAAGAAGTGGCTGCAGAGATAGTGGATGCATTGGTTGTAATCTTCCAAAATTCCCAAGATTCTGGAAAGGTCCTAGTGGATTGGAAAACTGCAAATGTAATGCCCCTATTCAAGAAAGGAGGGAGACAGAAAGCAGGAAACTATAGGTCTGTTAGCCTAACATCTGTCATTGGGGAAAATTTTGGAATCCATTATTAAGGAAGTAGTAGCAGAACATTTAGAAAATCATAATACAATCAAGCAGAGTCAACATGGTTTTATGAAAGGGAAATCGTGTTTGACAAATTTATTAGAGTTCTTTGAGGATGTAATGAGCAGGGTAGATAAAGGGGAACCAGTAGATGTAGTGTATTTGGATTTCCAAAAGGCATTCGATAAGGTGCCACATAAAAGGTTACTGCACAAGATAAGAGCTCTTGGTGTTGGGGGTAATATATTAGCATGGATAGAGGATTGGCCAACTAACAGAAAGAGAGTCGGGATAAGTGGGCCATTTTCAGGTTGGCAAACGGTAACTAGTGGGGTGCCACAGGGATCAGTGCTGGGGCCTCAACTATTTACAATCTATATTAATGACTTGGATGAAGGGACCGAGTATACTGCAGCCAAATTTGCTGACGATACAAAGATAGGTAGGAAAGCAAGTTGTGAGGAGGACACAAAGAGTCTGCAAATGGATATAGATAGATTAAGGGAGTGAGCAAAAATTTGGCAGATGGAGTATAATGTGGGAAAATGTGAGGTTATCCACTTTGGTAGGAAGAATAGAAAAGCAAAATATTATTTAAATGGAGAGACACTACAGAATGCTGCAGTACAGAGGGATCTAGGTGTCCTCGTACATGAAACACAGAAGGTTAGTGACGTAAGGAAACTACTTGGCACTTGGTCTGAGTATTAAACAAGGCTTTAATCAACTGTTTTACAACATGGAGGTCTAGTTGTGTCCTTCACTAGTTCCCTGTTAAGGATGTCCTGTGCAAGTTGGGCCCGTGCCCGAGTATTTATACTCTCCCTGGACAGCACCACCCGCAGGCCACTCAGTATTATTTCATAAGTCTTTCTTTCATGAATGACAGATTCATGTCAGTTAGCATGCAGGTACAGCAAGTAATTAGGAAGGCAAATGGAATGTTGGCCTTTATTGCAAGGGGGATGGAGTATAGAAGTAGGGAAGTCTTGCTACAACTGTACAGGGCGTTGGTGAGACCACACCTGGAGTACTGCGTACAGTTTTGGTCTCCTTATTTAAGGAAGGATATACTTGCATTGGAGGCAGTTCAGAGAAGGTTCACTAGGTTGATTCCTGGGATGAAGGGGTTGTCTTATTGAGCAGGTTGGGCCTATACTCATTGAAGTTTAGAAGAATGAGAGGTGATCTTATTGAAACATATGATTCTGAGGGGGCTTGACCGGGTAGATGCTGAGGGGATGTTTCCCATCGTGGGGGAATCTAGAACTAGGGGGCATAGTTTCAGAATAAGGAGTTGCCCATTTAAGACGGAGATGCGGAGGAATTTCTTCTCTCAGGGTTGTGAATCTTTGGAATTCTCTCCCTCAGAGAGCTGTGGAGGCTGAGATAGACAGATTTTTGAACTACAGGGGAGTCGAGGGTTATGGGGAACAGGCAGAAAAGTGGAGTTGAGGCAAAGATCAGATCAGCCATGATCTTATTGAATGGCGGAGCAGGCTTGAGGGGCTGAATGGCCTACTCCTGCTCCTATTTCTTATGTTCTTATGTAACTCCATGTTTGAATCCCTGCAATCCGGTCTGCCCGTGCGACAGTACCAAAATGGCACTTATCAAAGTCACAAATGACTTCCTATGTGACTGTGACAAAGGTAAACTATGCCACCTTCGTCCTTCTCGACCTGTCTGCAGCCTTTGACACGATTGACCACACCATCTTCCTCCAACGCCTCTCCACCGTCGTCCAGCTGGGTGGGACTGCACTCGCCTGGTTCCATTCTTATCTAATCGTAGCCAGAGAATCATCTGCAACGGCTTCTTTTCCTGCTCCCACACCGTTACCTCTGGTGTCCCCCAAGGATCTATCCTTGGCCCCCTCCTATTTCTCATCTACATGCTGCCCCTCGGCGACATCATCCGAAAACACAGCGTCAGTTTCCACATGTACACTGACGACGCTCTGCTCTACCTCACTACCACTTCTCTCGGTTCCTCCACTGTCTTTAAATTGTCAGACTACTTGTCCGACATCCAGTCCTGGATGAGCAGAAATTTTCTCCAACTAACTATTAGGGAAGACCGAAGCCATTGTCTTCAGGCCCCTCCACAAACTCCGTTCCCTAGCCACCAACTCCATCCCTCTCCCTATCATCTGTCTGAGGCTAAACTAGACGGTTTGCAACCTTGGTGTCATATTTGACCCCGAAATGAGCTTCCAACCACATATCTGCACCACACTCGTAACATCGCCGACTCTGCCCCTGCCTCAGCTCATCTGCTGCTGAAACCGTCATCCATGCCTTTGTTACCTCTAGACTTGACTATTCCAACGCACTCCTGGTTGGCCTCCCACGTTCTACCCTCTGTAAACTTAAAGTTATCCAAAACTCTGCTGCCCGTGTCCTAACTCGCACCAAGTCCCGTTCACCCATCACCCCTGTGCTCGCTGACCTACATTGGCTCCTGGTTAAGCAACGCTTCGATTTTAACATTCTCATTCTTGTTTTCAAATCTTTCCATGGCCTCGCCCCTCCCTATCTCTGTAATCTCCTCCAGCCCCACAACCCTCTGAGATATCTGCACTCCTCTAATTCTAGCCTCTTGAGATCCCTGATTTTAATCGCTCCACCATTGGTGGCCATGCCTTCTGTTGCCTAGGCCCTAAGCTCTGGAATTCCATCTCTAAACCTCTCCGCCTCTCTACGTCTCTTTCCTCCTTTCAGACATGCCTTAAACCTACCTCTTTGACCAAGCTTTTAGTCATCTGCCTAATACCTTCTTTTGTTGCTTGGATGTCACATTTTGTTTGATAACGTTCCTGTGAAGTGCTTTGGGATGTTTTACTACGTTAAAGGTGCTATATAAATACTCGTCGCTGCCGCCGCCTTGGCTTATTTACTAGCACTGTCTCCTCGGCATCAGAAGGATGTAAGATCACTCTAGGATTAAACACAAGTGTAGCCTTACTGAAAGGCTGTTGCATTGTCAGAGGTGTTATCCTTTGGATGAGATACTAAACCAAAACGCATCTGTCTGTTCTTGTGGATGTTACTGATCCCATTGCGCTGTTTGGAGAAGAGCAGAGAGTTTAGGCCAGCATTCCCCCTCAACCAACATCACCAGAAACAGATTAACTGGTCATTCATCTAATTGGTGTTTGCTCAAAATGGCTGCCACATTTGTCACTTCAAAGTAATTGATTATGAAGCGCTAGAAATGATAAGGTGCTCGATAAATACATACCACCTCCTTCCCTTCCCATTTCAAAAAAAATACAGAATTCTCAAAAAGTACTCAAGATTAAATGCCTATAATAAAGCTCTGGTATGCAGAGCATCCTCGTCTTATTTTTGGCTGGAGTCTCGTACTTGTTTTGCAGCAGGTCTGAGCAGATTTAAAGAGCTCTCTTTGCACTGGCAGTTGACGTTAGAAGCCAAACATATATTTCTGCTAGTGCAGAGAGAGTATGAAGGTGTTGTGCCTGTGCATTCGAGCAAAGATTGTTATTGAAGTCCTTTGACAAACTGAGCTAAAAGTGCTGATGAACCGGCCATAGTTGATAGTTTGGACATGAAAGTCCGATTTGGGTCAAGATGGTATGCAAGGTATCCGTAGCTGAGTACTGTTGAAGAATCTTTATCCAGCTTTGCCAAACTTTTGATGTTTTTGGAAGTGTCTACACATTCACTCGTGATGCTTTCAGAACAATACTGCAACAGTCTTCTCTTCAAAGTTCACAGCAACTGCTGCCAAAAAAGTGCAGCTCTGGCAGTTTCATGACGAGCTTTTGTGAGTCCTTTGTTCAATGTTTTGCAACTCTTCGATAAGCTGAAGTGGTTCCATGGTAATGTGAATAGTTTTTTTTTGTATCTAATAAAAGCTACTTCAACAGGAAAACATTATCCCAGGTAATCTACTGCCTTTGCCATGGAGCCCCATCTAATTTACATAGTTCAGGGTGGGCATTGGAAGAGTGATTCCTTCTCTGCTGCCCATAACCACACCAATTTGCATTTATATAGCACCTTTTAATATCGTAAAATATCCCAAGGCGCTTCACAAGAGCGTTATCAAACAAAATTTGACACTGAGCCACATAACTCTTGAAACTGGCACTGCATGTGACTTCAGCAGAATTTTTGTTTTGATCAATGTCACCACAGTATTGAGATCCAACATATGGAGCTATATTTAGCATACTTGTTAATTTGTTAAAAGCCTAAAGCACGTAGCAAGCCCTGTTGGTAGCAATCAGCAAAACTGGATTCGATCCTCGTTCAAAGCCCTTAGGAATCTTCAAAACTTAGTCAGTCAGCTGAATTCCATTTCTCTGCTGGTTTTTGTGCTTTACTGTGACCTCCATTTTGCCACTGCTTTTTGCTAAACTGATTAATTTCTACTACCAGGCTTGGTTCTACCAGCTTTTGTGGTTTCAGTTTCTGTTCCTCATCTTGTGAGTTAAGCCTCCATCTCAGCTCCCCTTGCTTTTTCTCCTCTGGATTCACTTCCCACTACCAACTCTAGCTCTCCGAGCCATATTCATGGCCGTTCCCTTGACCTCGCCATCTCCCATGGTACTCCTGTAGCTATTGTTTGTGACACTTACAAGGCTATCTCCAACCACTTCCTTGTATCCCTTACCATCCACATTCCATTACTCTCCTTAAACCCCACTTCCTTCTACATCTACCCCTTAATAAAACCTCTCCTCCTCACCCCCCCACCCAAGTCACTTACGACCAATGTTCACTTTGAGTTGCGCAGCCGGCTCACTGACTTTTAAATGGGAAGAGCAGTGCATGCGCAGTATTTTGAATGGGCTGCACAGCCCCTTAAAGGGGTCGTGCACCCCCAAAAAATTAAAGGTAACATTGCTTATAACTATACTCTCAAATTTTGTATTGCCTATGCTTTAGCTCTCCATTTTCCTTAATCGATACCTCTTCAGTTGTTAATTAGCACAATCACTCCCTCCCATCCACCTGTCATGTCCTTATCCCCAGGAAAATCTTCATCTCTGTCATTCCCCTGGTATGGCTCCCTCAAACCAAAGGACACAAATGAGCAGACCTGGCACACCACTGGCTTAGCCATCCATTATCTGATCTGGCTGGACCACATCAGGCTCTACTGTGCTTTGCTCTCCTCCGCCAAAATTGCTCACTACTTTAGGATCATCCTGGAGGGCAATGGTAACACCAGGCTATTTTTTTTTCCATTACCAACCACTTCCTCAGCTCCTTTCCTCTGCCCCCTCCACCCTCACCTCTAACAACAAGTGCAAAGAGCTCATCTGTTCAACCACCTCTGCTGCTTTCCCCCGCTTCCTTGTCCCTACCCACTAAGCTGACTTTCCCCCCATCCCACCCTGGTCTTGACCTCTTATTTATCTCTAGTGTTTCCCATTTCCCTCCCACCCTTTCCAAACTCATTTCACCTCCTGCTCCCTTGACCCATTGCCACTAAACTCCTGATCACCCAACTTCCTGCCCTTTATTTTAGCCAATATTATAAATGGTTCCCTTTCCTCAGGCACTGCGCCCCACTTTTCAAAACCACCATCATCACTTCCCCCTCCCCTTCAAAACACCAAATCCCGATTCCCATTTCCTTTCTAACAACCATTCTATCTCCAACATCTAATTCCGCTCCAAGATACTTGAACACTTTATTGCCTCCCAGATCGATACCCACAACTCCCTGTTTGAATCTCTCCAATCAGGTTCTGTCCCTCCTTCAGCACCGGCATGTCCTAACCAAAGTCACAAACAACATTGTCCATGGTGCATTATTGCTCTTTGTCTTCCTTGACCTCTCTATAGCTTTTTGACAGTTAGTCATGTGATCCTCCTCCAAAACCTCCTCCATTGTCCAGCTCGGTTGGACTGCAGTTGCTTGGTTCCACTCTTAACTATCCTATGCAGCCAAAACATTTCTAGTAATGCTTCTCTTCCCCCTGCCCCTCAGCATTACCTTGGGAGTTCCCCCAAGGATCCATGTTTGACCCCTCCTCTTCCTAATCTATGTGCTGCCCTTTCTCCACATTATCCACAGATATGGAATCAATTTCGACATGTATACTGATGACAGCCAGCTTTCCCTCTCTGCACTCGTCCACTCTTTGCATGCTTTCAGACTGGTTGTACAAATTACAGTCTTAGATGAGTCGTAATTTCCTCCAGCTAACTGTTGGGAAGACCAAACCTATTGTCTTTGGCACCAGTCACAAATTCCATACCCTTCCCACAGTCTCCAACCCCTCCCTGGCTGTTATCTTGCGTTAAATCAGACTATTCATAATCTCAGGGTCCTGTTCAACCCCTATCTGAGCTTTTAAGCTATCCTCTCCATCACAAAGACTGCCTACTTCAACATTGCCCACCTCTATCCCCACCTCAGCTCATCTGCTGCTGAAATCTTTATTCATGTCTTTGTCATTTTCAGACTTTTCCACCCTCTATAAACTTGCTCATCCAACTGCTGCCCATATGCTAATGCACAATGCAAAGTCATGTTCACCCATCACACCTGATTTTGCTGACCTACTTGGTCTCCTAGACCTCCAATGTCTCAAATTATAAATATTCATCACTGTGCCTCAATCATTCTAGGACCTTGCCCTTCCTGTCTCTGTAGCCACTAGCAATACAATCCTCTCTTTCCCCTCGCCCCCCCCTCCCCCCCAGTACTCCTATTTCTCTGACTCCAGCCTCTTCCCCTATCCTCCTTCGTAGAATTACATAAAAATTGCAACACAGAAACAAGCCGTTTGGCCCAAGCAGTTCGTGTTGATAACTTCCACACAAGCAGTTGTCCTAACCTCATGTGCCTATCCTTTCCCCATGTCCCTTTTATTCCTTTTTCTTACAACCATCTATCCTAACCTATTCCTAAATGTTGGCACTTCTGTGCTTCAGATCCAGCTCTCGTAATGCATTGTACAGCCTCACAACCCTCTTGTGTCAAAAAAGTTTCTCCTGCTCTGTTCTAAATCACTATCAGAAATCTTATATCTTTGTCCCCACGTTCTTGACTTCTCAATCACTGGAAACAGTCTGTTTCTATCTTCTCTGTTCCATCCCGTCGTAATTCTAACTGCCTCTATCAAATCACCCTGCAATCTTCTCTGTTCGAATGAATACAGCCCCAATTTTTTTAAGTCTTTCTTTGTATTTGTATTTCCTTGTACAAGACGACATCCTGATGAATATGTGTTGTACTCTCTTGCCTCAATATCCCTCTTACAGGGTGGAGCCCAAAACTACACACACTACTCCAACTGCAATCTTACTGTGGTTTTATATAGGTTCACTTTTATATTATATACCTCTCGTCATAAAACCCAGTATTTCCTTAGCGTTTTTACGGCCCTATCCACTTGATGTGCTACTTTTAAGGGCTTGTGAACTTGAGCCCCCAAATCCCTCTGCTCTTCGACATCATCCAGCTTTCCCCCATTCAAAGTATAATTATTACTTTTATTTTTTTTCTTATCAAAATGTACCATCTTGTATTTACTGACATTGAATTCCATCTGCTACTTTTTTGCTCATACCACCATGCTATCAATACACTCTTGCAGCTTCCTTTGGTCCTCAGAATTATTTACCATGCCTCCTATTTGAGTATAGAATGCAAATTTTGGACACCACTCCCTCTAGCTCTATATGCAAGTCATTGTTGTAGTGAATAGTGAACAAAAGCGGTCCTAGAACAGTACCATGTGCAACATGGCTACCCACTTCGAACCATTCTGAGAAAGCACCTTTAATTCCTATTCTGTTTCTCCATTTCTAATCAGTTTTTAATCCAATTTGCTGTTGGTCTGCTAATTCCACACCCCTTAATCATCAACAGTCTCCTGTGTGTGCTGTGTTGTCATAGGCTTTCTGAAAGCCCGTTTACACCACAGCAACTGCATTTTCCCATTTCACCATATTTGTCACCTCCCCAGCGAACTTTGCCACACCATTGGCGACAGTGCTTTCAGCTGGTTCACTCCCACTCTCTGTAATGCTTTTCCTATACCTTTCCACCTCCCTCTCCTCCTTTCAAAATAACTCATTATAAGACCCTCCTTAAAACCCACCACTTTGACCAAGCTTCCATCAACCCTTGCATTTTTAATTTTTCCAGTTTTCAAACTTAGTACAGAAAACGTGTGTTTATATCAACTTCCCATCAATACAAGTTTTACCATCAACTTGTAATTGCTCCTCCTTTTGGTTCAGTGTTTGTTTTCCTTGTACCTCTGTGAAGTTCCTTGGTGATATACAAGTGTAAGTTCTGTCTTTTTTATTCAGTGGTCCATAAACTCTAGTCCCACATGGATGGGTTGCTGTCCAACCCTGCGTAGCCAACACACCACTCCTCCCTATGTTATCTGTGGTGTCATCAAAGAATAGGAAGATGCCCTGACCCTAAATTAGCCCATGAACCAAGTGGTTTTGCTGTAACAGGGCTACAAAAAGTGCTGTACTTCGCTGCAGGGTATGTTTGCAAAGACATTTACTGTCGTCCCCCATTTTTTCAAGTGCAGATTTACAAAGTCCACAAAAAATTGTTGACTCTGGATTTCTTCAAATAAGATATAATGAACAGGAGGCTGGATGGCCCCCTCAGCATTCTAATTTAAAGTTTAAAAAACATTTGAAAGCTTATTTCTGGATGAAATCAATGCTGTGGCAGCACTAACAGCAGTGTAACATTCCTTCATTGCAATACATGTCCTCGGGGTATATTTCGGCACATTCTGAGGAAACTTGTCTGTTTTGCATCTTCTCAAAATAAGCAGTTTTGCTTCCCAGCACTTGGAGTTGCTATGGTACTTGTCTGCAGTGAACCAATTAAAATATCTACCCGTCATGTTTCTTTACAAACATAAAGCTTTGGGGACTGCTGGCTACAGCTTCAATTGTTCATTGCAGTTAATATATTTACCATGATAAAAAGTGGTGAGAATGGAGGCAAATGTGGACGAACAAACTTGGCAAAGGCCTCACTGATCTAATGCTTGAGAGGAAGTCTTGCAAAACTATATGGAAATGGAGGTGAGAAGCTGTGATGGATGTAAAAATAAATTGACACCTTTTTCGCAATAGCAGTGTTCCAAAACTACAAATTGACCCACAGATCCCCTACCAGTACTGGGGAAAGAGGGAGCTGTTCTGTTGGGATGGGCTGCACTTTAACTGGGGTGGGATCAGTGTCCTGATGAATCAAATAACTAGGACTGTAGATAGGGCTTTAAACTAAAAAGAGGGGGCGGGGTCAGGTGAGGGGAAATTTAGAAATCTGAAGAGAAATGTCAAGGCAATGGGGCAGTGTAGCGATTTGGGTAAAGAGAAGCAGAGTGTGACAGGAAGGGACAGAGAGTTTAACGGTAATATTGCATTAGCGAATAAGGTGAAAGCAGGGAATAATGGTAAAAAGTTAAAATTAAAGACTCTTTATCTGAATGCACGAAGCATTCGTAACAAGGTAGACTAATTAGTGGCACAAATAGAGATAAATGGGTTTGATCTAATAGCCATTTCAGAGGTGTGGTTGGAAGGTAACCAAGGTTGAGAACTAAATATTCCAGAGTACTTGACTTTTTTAAAAGATAGGCAGAATGGAAAAGGAAGCTGGGTAGCCCTGATAATAAAGGTTGACATAAGGACAGTAGTGAGAAAGGATCTTGGCTTGGAAGATTAGGAAGTAGAATCAGTATGGACAGAGATAAGAAATAACAAGGGGCAGAAAACGCTGGTGGGAGTAGTTTATAGGCCCTCCTAACAATAGTTATACCGTTGGACAGGTTATTAATCAAGAAATAATAGGAACTTGTAACAAAGATAATACAATAATCGTGAGGGACTTTTAATTTTCATATTCAAATCAAATCGGCAAAGGTAGTCTGGAGGACGAGTTCATGAAATGCATTCAAGACAGTTTCCGAGAACAATACATCGCGGAGCCAACCAGGGAACAGGCTATTTTAGATCTTACATTGTGTAATGAGACAGGGTTAATTAGTAATCTCATAGTAAAGAAACCTATGGGGAAGAGTGATCATAATATGCTAAGTATTTCACATTGAATTTGAAAGTGAAATACTTAAATTCAAAACTAGAGTCTTAAACTTAAATAAAGCCAATTACATAGGTTTGAGGGGCAAGTTGGCTACGATAGATTGGGAAATTAGATTAAAAGGTATGACGGTAGATAAGCAGTGGCAAATATTTAAAGGAATATTCTAAAATTCTCAACGAATATACAGTCTGTTGAGAAATAAAAACTCCACGGGAAAATTGATCTATCTGTAGCTAACTAAAGAAGTTAAGGATGGTATTAGATTAAAAGAAGAGGCTTATAATGTTGCAAAGAATGATAGTAAGCCTGAGGATTGGGAAAGCTTTAGAAAGCAGCAAAGGATGACCAAAAAATTGATGATAAGGGAGAAAATAGAATATGAGAGTAAACTAGCAAGAAATATAAAAACAGATTGTAAGAGCTTCTACAAGTATGTGAAACAGAAGAGAGTAGCAAAAGTAAGCATTGGTCCCTTAGAGGCTGAGACAGGAGAAATTATAATAGGGAATAAGGAAATGGCAGAGACTTTAAACAAATATTTTGGATCTGTCTTCACAGTAGAAGACACCAAGCATACCAAAAATAGAGGGAACCAAGGGGCTAATGAGAGTGAGGAACTTAAAGTAATTAAGATCAGAAGAGGAAAATGTACTTGAGAAACTAATGGGACTAAAAGAGGTGGCTGCAGAGAGAGCGGATGCATTGGTTGTGCTCTTCCAAAATTCCCTAGATTCTAGAATGGTCCCAGCAGATTGGAAGGTAGCAAATGTAACCCCGCTATTCAAGAAAGGAGAGAGAGAGAAAACAGGAACTACAGGCCAGTTAGCCTGATATCAGTCATCGAGAAAATGTTGGAATCCATTATTAAGGAAGTGGTAAAAGGGCACTTAAAGAAAGAAAGACTTGCATTTCTATAGCGCCTTTCACGACCACCGGACGTCTGAAAGCGCTTTACAGCCAATGAATTACTTTTGGAGTGTAGTCACTGTTGTAGTGTAGGAAATGCGGCAGCCAATTTGCACACAGCAAGCTCCCACAAACAGCAATGTGATAATGACCAGATAATCTGTTTTTGTTACGTTGATTGAGGGATAAATATTGGCCCAGGCACCGGGGATAACTCCCCCCTGCTCTTCTTCGAAATAGTGCCATGGGATCTTTTTACGTCCACCTGAGCGAGCAGACAGGACCTCGGTTTAATGTCTCGTCCGAAAGACAGCACCTCCAACATTGCAGCACTCCCTCAGCACTGGGGTGCTGCAAGGATTAGTGCTTGGGCCTCAGCTATTTACAATCTATATTAATGACTTAGATGAAGGGACCGAGTGTAATGCATCCAAGTTTGCTGATGATACAAAGCTAGGTGGGAAAGTTAACTGTGAGGGGGACACCAAGAGCCTGCAAAGGGATATAGACAGGTTAAGTGAGTGGACAATAAGGTGACAGATGGCGTATAATGTGGGGAAATGTGAGGTTATTCACTTTGGTAGGAGGAATAGAAAAACAGAATATTTTTAAATGGTGAGAAACTGTTAAATGTTGGTGTTCAGAGAGATTTAGGTGTCCTCGTACAGGAAACACAGAAAGTTAGCATGCAGGTACAGCAAGTAATTAGGAAGGCAAATGACATGTTGGCCTTTATTGCAAGGGGGTTGAAGACCACACCTTGAGTACTGTGCACAGTTTTGGTCTCTTTATCTGAGGAAGGATACACTTGCCTTTTAGGCGGTGCAACAAAGGTTCACCAGATTAATTCCTGGAATGAAAGGGTTGTCCTATGAGGAGAGATTGAGTAGATTGGGCCTATACTCTCTGGAGTTTAGAAGAATGAGAGGTGATCTCATTGAAACACACAAGATTCTGAGGGGGATTGACAGGGTAGATGCTGATAGGTTGCTTCCCCTGGCTGGAGAGTCTAGAACTAGGGGGCATAGTCTCAGGATAAGGAGTTGGCCATTTAAGACTGAGATGAGGAAGAATTTCTTCACTCAAAAGGATGTTAATCTTTGGAATTCTTTACAACAACAACTTGTATTTATATAGCGCCTTTAACGTAGTAAAATGCTGTAAGGCGCTTCACAGGTGTGTTGAGACAAAAAATTGACACCGAGCCACATAAGAAATTAGGGCAGATGACCAAAAGCTTGGTCAAAGAGGTAAGTTTTAAGGAGCGTCTTAAAGGAGGAAAGAGAGGTAGAGAGGTGGAGAGGTTTAGGGAGGGAGTTCCAGAGCTTAGGGCCTAGGCATCTGAAGGCACAGCCACCGATGGTTACCGAAAGGGCTATGGATGCTGAATCACTGAGTATATTCAAGGCTGAGATAGATAGATTTTTGGACTCTAGGGGAATCAACGGATATGGAGATAGTGCAGGAAGGCGGAGTTGAGGTCGAAGATCAGCCATGATCTTATTGAATGGTGAGCAGGCTCGAAGGGCTGTATGGCCTACTCCTGCTCCTAATTCTTATGTTCTTATGTATTTGCTACACCTGCAAAGTTGACATTCATTTGACTTGAGATAAATCAGCAGTAATACGGTAGAAGTTTATCAGAAAATGCTTGCTTTCCTCATTTTGCGCACACCATGGGAATGTAGCCTAGGTTATGATGGGTTCTAGGGAAACCACTTGCAGAATACGCACATGAAAATATTGTTTTCTGATGTTGCAAGTGAGTGGAGCCGCACAGAGGCTTCTACACTAGTACCATATTAAATCCCAGGACCTGCATCTAGGACCAGAGAAACTGGGGCCATTTTCATTAGGAAGCAGAAGAACTTGCATTTATATAGTGCCTTTTGTGTTTGTGTTCTCAGGACATTTCAAAGCACTTAAAAGCCAATTAATTACATTTGAAGGTAGTCGCTGTTGTTTTGTAATCATACGCAACAGCTAATCTGGTCCTATAACTGGCAATGAGATAAATGACTAGTTAATCTGATTTAGTGGTGTTGGTTGAGGATGAATGTTGACCAGGATACCAGAAGAACTCCGTCCTCTTCTTCGAATAGGGTCTCTTTCAGAAGACAGTGCCCTTTGAAAATGCACTACTGCCTAGATTATGTACTCGAGTCCTGGAGGGGGCTTGAGCCCATGATGTTCTGACTCTAAGATGAGAGTGGCACCACAGAGCCAAGCTGACAATTGGAGATGTTTAACAGATCCATTATAAAGGTTCAAAATCGTATATAGTTTTGGGGAAGTAAATAGGGATAAACTATTTCCAGTGGTTGGTGAGTCGATTATAGAAGGGGCATAAATTTGAAGATCATGACCAAAAGAACAAAGGGAGAGGTTAGGAATTTTTTTACAGCACAGAAACCTGTTAGGATATGAAATGCCCGACTGGAAACATTAGTGCAAGTAGATCTTGTTACCATAGGATCTTGTATTTCATGTGGATTAGGGGTAGCTTTGAGATGGGAGCACAATATTTTGTTCAGAGCAGCCTTTAAATATATGCAAAAATGTTATCTGGTCACAATTTTTATTTCATTCCATGTTTATGATCAATATTTCATGGGTAAGTTTGGGGAATCACACAGGGTAAATCAATTCCAGTTGCCTGTCTCTTTAGTGGTTTATTTTTGGCTCTGGTATACATGGATTCCTTTTACATGCAAAATACATTTCTTTTTATCTCATAGTCTTCCGTTGAAAAGTGTAATCCTTTGTCTAGGATTTTCTCCAACTGTCTAGTTGGTGTTGATCACTTCCAAAATGACTGAAGAACTTGAGGCAGTCCGATTGAATGATATGCGACCTCTGCCTAAGGTTGGAAATGTATTAAGCATCATGGACCCCAGGATGTATATACAGTAAGGTTCCCTTCCCTAATTCCACAACATGCCTTCACAGATATTGGATGACATGACAGACCTCTCCAGGCACCATAAGTGATTCAATTTAGTGGCAACATAGCAAAGATAGAGTAGCCCAGGTATCCATTGCTCTTTTTCTCCTTCCCCCAAAGTAGTCGGTGCTCACAAGTCACTCTGCCCTTTAAGCTTTTAGTTATTCCAGCAAATCTTTTGTATTGATTTATGCTGCGGTAAATCCAGTGCAAGCAAAATGAATAGGAACGGCACCAACTTTTCAACCTGTTGTGAAATAGTGAAAAGCAGAAATATTGCTGGTGAGACTGACCCAGCTTATTGTTGGGTATGGGAAGGAATGGTGTAGCATAAAATCTGACTTCTGTGGGATTGTCCAATTTATGCGTGATTGAGTCCCCTAGAGTTGAAACATTGATGAATTTATTTTGATGTTTTTCAGTTGGTTGTAGAAACTGATCGATGCACTTTTCCCCTGAAACTAACTTCATCAGAAGAGGTGAATGAAGTGGTGGGGTACCTCGGAACGTGCCTCAAGAAGATGCTCCCTGGTCTCTCTCCAATGTAGGTACTCTCTTCAAGGCCATGTCCTTTGTAGCATTTAAGTAAGTGTAAAATTTTTAAACCAGTTTGATGAAAAGCTTGGTTTAGAAATCTGTTAACTGTTTTAATTACCGAATCCTATTGAACTTGTTGCACATTTTATTTCCATCTCATGATACCTCAGATAGAGGTGGTGAAGTTCCTGCTATATATGCTGGATTATGCTAGAATCATAGAATTATAGAGCACAGGAGGAGGCTATTCGGCCCATTGTGCCTGTGCCGGCTCTTTGAAAGAGCTATCCAATTAGTCCCTTTCCCCATAGCCTGCAAACGTTTGCCCTTCAAGTATTTATCCAATTCCCTTTTGAAAATTACTCTTAAATCTGCTTCCACCACCTTTCAAGCAGTGCATTCCTGATCATAATAACTTCCGGGATAAAAAAATTCTCCTCATGTCGCCTCTGGTACTTTTGCCAAATTCCTTAAATCTATGCCCTCTGGTTACCGACCCTTCTGCCACTGGAAACTGTTTCTCCTTATTTACTCGCAATCAAAACTGTTCATGATTTTGAACACCTCTATCAGATCTCATCTTAACCTTCTCTGCTCTAAGGAGAACAACCCCAACTTCTCTAGCCTCTCCATGCGACTGAGGTCCCGCGTCCCTGGTACCATTCTAGTAAATCTCCTCTGCACCCTTTCTAACACCTTGACATCCTTCCTAAAGTGTGGTGCCCAGAATTGGACACAATGCTCCAGCTGAGGCCTAAACAGTGAATTATAAAGGTTTAGCATAACTTCCTTGCTTTTGTATTTTATGCCTCAACCTATTCTGCCACCTTCAAAGATTTGTGTACATACACCCCCAGGTCTCTCTCTTCCTGCACCCCATTTAAAATTATACCATTTAGTTTATATCGCCTCTCCTCATTCTTACGACCAAAATGCATCATTTCATACTTCTCCATGTTAAATTTCATCTGCCATGTGTCTGTCCATTTCACCAGTCTGTCTATGTTCTCCTGAAGTCCCTTGCTATCCTCCTCACAGTTTACTACATTGCCAAGTTTTGTTTCATCTGCAAACTTTGAAATTATTCCCTATAAACCCAAGTCCAGGTCATTGATATATATCAAAAAGGGCAGTGGTCCTAATACCAACCCCTGGAGGACACCACTGTATACCTCCCTCCAGCCTGAAAAACAACCAATCACCACTACTCTCTGCTTTCTGTCTCTTAGCCAATTTTGTATCCACACTGCCATTGTCCCTTTAATCCCATGGGCTTCAATTTTGCTAACAAGTCTATTTTGTGGTACTTTTCAATCAAGTGAGTCAAAGACGATTTGCCTTTAACAAATCTGTGCTGGCTGGCATTTATTAACCCATATGTTTCCAAGTGACAATTTTTTCTCGGATTATTGTCTCTAAAAGTTGAAAATTCTCTCTCCCTATTTCTCATTTACACTTTCTACCTGGCACATATTCATTCTCTCTATCTCTCTCTCACCCTCCCCTCCTTCTCCTCTTTCACCCCACAAAAAGTTTATCATATTTGCCCCTGAAGTTATGCTAGACCATCACATTAGCTGGTCAAGTTCTCCTTTGCCTCACTCTATTACAATTGATTTCTCCAGATAATGAATCTGACTCCAATATAATGTGTCTGCAGTATGTCATCTTTCCATCATAAGCACCCTCATCATTTCTTGTGCTAGTTCAAGGACAAATTAAATTTTAGCATACCTCTGTAGCACAATAACTCAAATACCTCCAAACGTTCTTTTGCATTTAAAATTCAATTTTAGTATTTGTACAGTGCTGTTCGACGAACAGATAAACAATATTCTATCATCTTGCTCTATTAACTATAATCATTTTTTGGAGTTCACATTCTTTGCGATTACAGGTGACGATGTCTTGCCCTTTATTTTCAATCCATATTTCCAAACTCATCTGATTTGTCTTCTCAAGTATCTTTTGTAATCTATCTGAAATCAGTACTCTATCTTCAACATACTTTTTTTTAAGGTTGTTCCTAAATTTTCCATTGATTTTGAACGCAACCTCCAAGTCATCCAGACAGCCCCAATGATGAATGGAGTATATGTTGAAAAGTTTGATATACCACACCCATGTCTTAGTCTTCTGAACTTTATTTATTCTGTTAACTCGTGGCATCAAGGAGCCCTAGTAAAATTGAAGTCAATGGGAATCAGAGGGAAAAGTCTCCACTGGATGGAGTTATACCTAGTACAAAGGAAGATGGTTGTGATTATTGGAGGCCAATCATCTCAGCCCCAGGACATTGCTGCAAGAATTCCTCAGGGCAGTGTCCTAGGCCAAACCATCTTCAGCTGCTTCATCAATGACCTTCCCTCCATCTTAACCTCTAAGTCATCCAGACAGCCCCAGGATAAAGGGTAGGCCATTCAGGACTGAGATGAGAAGAAATCTCTTCACACAGAGGGTGGTGAATCTTTGGAATTCTCTACCCTAGAGGGCTGTGGAGGCTCAGTCATTAGGTATATTCAAAACCGAAGTCGATAGATTTCTGACTAGTATGGGCATCAAGGGATAGGGCCGGGGAATGGAGTTGAGGCAGAAGATCAGCCGAATGGCCTACTCCTGCTCCTATTTCTTATGTTCTTAAGGACAGAAGTGGGGATGTTTGCTGATGATTGCACAGTGTTCAGTTCCATTCGCAACTCCTCAGATGATGTAGCAGTCCAGGGTACGGTAGCATAGTGGTTATGTTACTGGACTAGTAATCCAGAGGCCTGGACTAATGATCCGGAGACATGAGTTCAAATTCCACCATGGCAGCTGGGGAATTTAAAATATTTTTAATAAATAAATCTGGAATAAAAAGCTTGTATCAGTAATGGTGACCATGAAACTACCGGAGTGTCGTAAAAACCCACCTGGTTCACTAATGTCCTTTAGGGAGGAAATCTGCTGTCCTGGCCTATATGTGACTCCAGACCCACAGCAATGTGGTTGACTCTTAACTGCCCTCTGAAATGGCCTAGTTGTATCGGACAGCTCACCACCACCTTCTCTAGGGCAATTAGGAATGGGCAATAAATGCCGGCTTTGCCGGCGTCGCCCACATCCTGTGAACAAATAATTTTTTTTTTTAAAGTCCGTGCCTGCAGCAAGACCTAGACAACATTCAATCTTGGGCTGATAAGTGGCAAGTAACATTTGGGCTAGGCAGTGACCATCTCCAACAAGAGACAGTCTAACCACCTCCAGTTAACATTCAATGGCATTACCATCGTCAAATCTCCACCATCAACATTGACCAGAAACTTAACTGGACCAGCCGCATAAATACTGTGTCACCTTCTGACTCCCCAAAGCCTTGCCACCATCTACAAGTGTCAGGAGTGTGATGAAATACTCTCCACTTGCCTGGATGAGTGCAGCTCCAAGAATGCTCAAGAAGCTCGACACCATCCAGGACAAAGCAGCCTGCTTGATTGGCACCCCATCCACCACCATAAACATTCACTCCCTCCACCACCGGCGTACCGTGGCTGCAGTGTGTACCAGCTACAAGATGCACTGCAGCAACTTGCCAAGGCTTCTTAGACAGCACCTCCCAAACCCATGATCTCTACCACCCAGAAGGACAAGGGCAGCAGGCACATGGGAACACCACCACCTCCAAGTTCCCCTCCAAGTCACACACCATCCTGACTTAGAAATATATCACTGTTCCTTCATCGTCGCTGGGTCAAAATCCTGGAACTCCTTCCACACACAGGGAGGACCTTGACCACACGGACTGCAACGGTTCAAGGCGGCGGCTCACCACCACCTTCTCGAGCAATTAGGGATGGGCAATAAATGCTGGGCTTGTTGGTGATGCTCACATTCTGTGAACGAATATTTAAAAAAAAACTCTATCAACTTATACTGTTGCTATTTTTCTAGTAAAGTTTTGTAATAAATCTCATGGAGGCTAGATTGGATAGCCCCCGAAAACAGGTGCAGGAATCACGATCTGCGATTAACCCGCGCCCGTTGATTGCAATGCAGGCAGCATGCCAACTTCATGCTGCCTGCTCATTGATGTGATCTCTGCGACCAGCCAGCGATATGGCTGGGCGCATCAGCAGGGGGACAATATCGTGAGAGGGTCAATGCCAGGGGTCAAGCCCCGAGGATCTGAATGCAGTGCTGCAAATAGTTCAATGACCTCACACGTATGGTTAAGGTCAGTGAATGCATCTTCAAATGCCATATCCTACCAACTGCAACAGTATCCTCAGCCACTGCTCAAATCACCACACCCCCATCACTCACCTGCCAACAATCTATCAATCAGGCTTCATATGTAACATTCATATGCTTCACCTCACCTTCACATACTTACCACTGTTGCAAGCCTCACACCCGCATCTCACAGCTTGCCCATCCTTTCCAGCATGGAAGTGGTGGGCAACTCTGTTCGCACACTTGTGGAGCCAACCATGATGCACCATCTGATGGCCGATGTCGCATCTTGCATTGCAGCACACGCAGCAGCCACCCAATGTCTGAGTGCTGCAGTGGAAGCTCAGCTTGCTGTCATGAAAGGTCAGACTGCTGTCATCATGGCTGTGGATTTCAGTGTGCAAAGGGGCTTGCAGGGTGTCACAGCAGTCCAGAAATCTGTCCTTCAACAGATTAGTCGGATTGCTGAGGCACTGTCCCGGGGAAGTGGCAGTGGCTCCATGGAGCACGAACCTTCTGTCTTGTCAGGAAGACAGCATTCGTCCTCCCACCACTGCCACTCCACCAGTGCCCTTGGTGTTGCTTGTCAGCCAGCCAGCCCAGACTGCTGCCGCCCATGCTGAGATGGTACAATCCAAAGCCGGGCCTTCTGGGCTCAGAGCTGCTCGAGGTCGTCCTCCACGGCCATTTGTAGTCTCCTCCACTGAAAGTCAGCATCGTTACACCAGCCATGCTGCAGCCACTGGGGTAGCACTGCATAGGAGCACTAGGATAGGCAAAGGCACACAGAAGGCAGGCACTAAGGGAATGCACAAGACTGATTAGTTGACTTTTGTATGCAATATGGCATGATTTCATTCATAAATTTAGTTTTGACTGTTTATTTTGTGGTGGCTTTTATTTTTCATTGTGGTCAAGCCGTTGCTGTGATGGTCAGTAACAGAGGGAAGATAAGGTGTGGGACTTTTGGTGAATGGGGAATTGGGGTTGCAGTTACTGGTATCACACTTGGATGAGTTCTTCACGGACAGCCCGGGCAGACGGGCTGTCTCGGTTGCCTCCATTTCCCGCTCCTCCTCATGCTCTTCATGCTCCTGCTCCTCAGCTGCTTGCCGTATAGCTGGTGGCAAGTGCTGTTCCCTCATGATGGTGAGGTTCTGCACCCGCTCTGCCGAGTACTGCAGGGCTCCTCCAAAGCAGTCTAGACAGCGGAAGCGTTGTTTCAGCATGCCAGTGGTCTGCTCGATCACATTTCATGTGGCAGCATGGCTTTCATTGTACGTATGCTGCGCATGTGTGAACATAAGAACGCAAAATTTAGGAGCAGGAGTAGGCCATATGGCCCTTCGTGCCTGCTCCGCCATTCAATAAGATCACAGCTGATCTTTGACCTCAACTCCACTTTCCCGCTGATCCCCCATGTCCCTGGAGTCCAAAAATCTATCCATCTCAGCCTTGAATATGCTCAACGGCTCAGCATCCACAACCCTTTCGGGTAGAGAATTCCAAAGATTCTCGCAACCCTCTGAATGAAGAAATTCCTCTTCATCTCAGTCTTAAATGGCCTACCCCTTATCCTGAGATTATGCCCCTTAGTTCTAGACTCTCCAGCCAGGGGAAACAACATCTTAGCATCTACCCTGTCAATCCCCCTCAGAATCTTAAATATTTCAATGAGATTACCTCTCATTCTTCTAAACTCCAGAGAGTATAGGCCCAATCTACTCAATCTCTCGACGTAGGACAACCCTCTCATCCCAGGGATTAATCTAGTGAACCTTCGTGGCACCGCCACTAAGGCAAGTATATCCTTCCTCAGATAAGGAGACCAAAATTGCACAGTGCTCCAGGTGTGGTACTCCAACCCCCTTGCAATAAAGGCCAACATGCCATTTGCCTTCCTAATTACTTGCTGTACCTGCATGCTAGCTTTCTGCATTTCCTGTACGAGGGCACATAAATCTCCCAGACCACCAACATTTAATAGTTTCTCACCATTTAAAAAATATTCTGCTTTTCCATTCTTCCAACCAAAGTGAATAACCTCACATTTCCCCACATTATACTCCATCTGCCATCTTCTTGCCCACTCACTTAACCTGTCTATATCCCTTTGCAGGTTCTTGGTGTCCTCCTCGCAGCTTACTTTCCTACCTAGCTTTGTATCATCAGCAAACTTGGATACATTACACACAGTCCCTTCATCTAAGTCATTAATTTAGATTGTAAATAGCTGAGGCCCAAGCACTGATCCTTGCAGCACCCCACTAGTTACAGCCTGCCAACCAGAAAATGACCCATTTATCCCTATTCTCTGTTTCCTGTCCGTTAACCAATCCTCTATCTATGCTAATATATTACCCCCAACCCCATGAGCCCTTGTCTTGCGTAGCAATCTTTTATGTGGCACCTTATCAAATGCCTTTTGGAAATCCAAATATACTACATCCACTGGTTCCCCTTTATCTATCCTGCTAGTTACATCCTCAAAAAACTTGAATAAATTTGTTAAACATGATTTCCCTTGCATAAAACCATGTTGACTCTGCCTAATTCTAACTGCCCTGTTATCACTTCCTTACTAATGGATTTCAGCATTTTCCCGACAACTGATGTCAGGCTAACTGGCCTGTAGTTTCCTGTTTCTTCTCTTCCTCCTTTCTTGAATAGCAGGGTTATACTTGCTACTTTCCAATCAGCTGGGACCGTTCTAGAATCTAGTGTGTGTGGTTTGCACACCGAAGTCCTGACCTATGTCGTCAGTGGATAGCCCTCGTCGCCCAGTAGCCATCCTTTGTTCTGCCGTGGTGGCAGAAATGAAGCTGGCACAGCGGACTGCTGCAGAATTAAGGCAACATGACTGCTGCCAGGACACCGGGTATTGACCTACATGATGCGCTGCCTATGTCACACACCAGCTGGACCTTGAAGGAGTGGTATCCCTTTCGGTTCTGGTATAGGGCAGAGTTGACATGCAGTGCCTGTAAAGCGATGTACGTGCAGTCAATGGCACCGTGGGGAAGCCTGCAATCCTAGCGAAGCCGCATGCTTGCTCTGCCTGCTTGTCTCTGGCAAGAGAATGAAATGTAGTCAGCTCTCTTTGAATAGAGAGCCTCACTGTCGTCCCTTACGCAACAGTGGACAGCAAACTGTGAGATATGGCAAATATCTCCAGCTCCAGCCTGGAAGGATCTAGACACTTAAAAGTTCATCGCTACGGTCAACTTCACAGCCACTGGCAATGTGATCCTTACCCTGCTCAGGTTGCAGTTATGCAGATGTCAAACACATTGTTCCTCGCTGAGTTTCAGGTAGGAGAATTGCTCCCTGAACACCCAGGGTGGATATGGCCTTCTGCTGAGAGCCCATCTCCCCCCTCCTCCTCCTCCTCTCTCTTCCAGCAGCTTGTCCTGCTCTGTGTGGCCTCTGTTCATTCACCAAGCCATACTGGATTCCAAGGGGAATGCCTACTCGTGCACTCATGTCTGGCAGCAAGTGGTTTGTGCAGAAGCCTTGAAGTCAGCAAAAATTCCTTCTGCACCTGCCACACCACTCCCTGTAGACTTTTGCAACTTGAAACAACTATAGAAAGCACCAGACACTTGTAGAATCGTAGCAATAACCAGAAGAAATCAACCAGCAACTAACCTGTAGGTAGTTGGTGATCCCTTTAAATAGTGCTGGTGGGGCAATATTCCCTCTAATTTCTTTTTGGCGCATACGCGGTTTTTCTATTTAAAGGCCGGCTCACCGGTTGTATGGGACCTTACGAGCACTTACAGCTTAATGGGAACATTGGGCGGGGAGGGGGTCCGTCCTTCTGCTGAACGCCCGTTCAGCTGTGCGAGCTTAAGAGAGGGCGTTGGCTGGATCGTTGAGCTTCAAAATGGCACCACCAGTGTCAAAGCAGCATTGCACGTCGATTGGCGTCATGATTTGCCTGCTCGGCATGCTTCCGGTGGATGTTAACCGCGCGTATTAGTGCCCTCACCAATATTGCACCGGTACAATTCGCCCCACAAGTGCGCATGCTTGCATCAGATGCCATTTTGGTTCCCAAACAGCACCCATAGCACCCAAACAACAGGCGCTGCCAATCCCAATTTCGCATCGCATGTCTTTTGCATCATTTTTAACTCTTTGCAGGACGTTCATTCATTTTCTGTGCTTCACCCTACAAAATGCTTTCTCATAATTTATGAAGTATTCTTCCCTGTTCTATTGGCCACTCTGTTACACTCACATTATTCTTCAACTATTTTTTCAAGTGTTCCTTTCCCACTTCCTCTCAACCAAACTGTTACTTGGTAAATTACCAATCCAGTTTCTTTTTTATTTCCGTGAATGTGATTTCTAACAATATGTTCACAGCATGGTTCATAGAACTGATGGTTCTGACACCATTGATTTTTCGCAGGAAAATAATTTCCGCTTGTGTGTGTATATCTCTATTTATCTATCTCCCATGAGTAGAATTCCTGAGCTGTGGACTATATCACAGAATTGAGCATTTTCTGCATACCAGTCTTATCCATAGTCTGCAGCAACTCTGTTATACCTTCACTCTATTCCTTTCTTCATATACTTTATAGCAGGAGAGTCTAAGCTTTTCATCTTCTTGGGCCACTTTGGTGCATAACTTGAAGCCTTTCTGACTATGTATACAGTTTAAATCAATCAAATTACACATATCTTGGTACTGATTTAGGATTTACGCACTAACGAGGTAACAACAGTGCAACAAAAGCCCTTTCTAAACCCAGAATAAACTGCAATAGCCACTGAGTGTAGTTTGAATGCGCCAGCTTTATAATGTGCTTAATCTCTGATGAAGTGATCTGTGGTGTTTCTAGTTCATCTGCATTTCTTTGACTTCGAAGGCACTGATAAGTTCCAAGCTTTGCTCATCAAGCTTTCGTGCTTTCTTTATCACATAAATGTCTCCCTGTTCTAATACAACCACTTGTTGCATTTTTCTTCCCTGTTAGCTCTTTGATTTTTCTGTGGAGCTCTTTGCTCTTATACTTTAGAATCATAGAGATTTTAGGGCAAAAAGAGGCCATTTAGCCCATTGTGCTAACTCCATATCAGTACTGTCTACTCTTAATTCCATTCCTCTGCTTTGCCCCAATAGCATATAATATTTTTCTTCAAGCGTTTATCACATTTTTTCTTGAATACTGTGATTGACTTGGCTTCAATAACCATTTGTCGTGATGCATTCCATATTTGAATAACTGCATGAAAATATCTTCTAACATTGCCCTTTATACTGCAGATGCTGGAAATCTGAAACAGAAACAGAAAATGCTGGAAATACTCAGCAAGTCAGGCAGCTGACCTGCTGAGTATTTCCATCATTTTCTGTTTCTATATCAAATCATCTTGTTTTACGTTTCCTTTTTTTATGTTTGTTTGTAAGCGTCAACCTTGGCTCAGTGGTAGCACTCTCACCTCTGCGTCAGAAGTTTGTGGGTTCAAGCCCCATTCCAGAGACCAAAGCATATAATCCAGGCTGACACATCATTGCAGTACTGAGGGAATTCTGCACTGTCGGAGGTGTATCTTTTGGATGAGATGTTAAACCGAGGTCGTCTGCCTACTCAGGTGGATGTAAAAGATCCAGTAGCACTTTTCGAAGAAGAGCAGGGTAGTTCTCAGTGTCCTGGCCAACATTTATCCCTCAACTAAAACCACAAAACAGTGCACAACTGGAATGCCACGTTTCCCTACGTTGAAACAGTGACTACACTTTGAAAAGAACATCATTGGCTGTAAAGCACTTGGGGGAGTCCGGAGGTCTTCAAAGGTGCTATATAAATGCAAGATCTTTCTTGCTTTCTTCCTTATTTTATTCAGCCTGGTATTTACCCCGTGTGTAAACCCATCACCATGCTTGAGACTCCAAACTACTGAGAAACCCACACAGATAGAGTTACTGTTTACCTAATATGGAGAGTACACACCATCTTTGTAGGCTCACACCCTGCCAGAAGGCTTTGGTAGAGGTTAGAAAGAAACAAAGCTTTAGAGTCCCCAAGTATATGCACAGGGAACTGGTAAGCTTCAGTGGTTGCCCAGCTAGCGTCATTCAGCCCATTAAGAGCATTACTTTTCAAACTTTCGCAGATGACCGTATAGTGACATATCTACCTGCCCAGGTCCAATTAATTAGCCAGAGTGGCTAGTCAATCCTCAACGGGGTCTTGGAGCTGCCTAATTCAGGTATCTGATTCAGTTTGCCATGGAGGGTGACTTTGTTCCAATCTTGTATAGTTAGGCATGTCCCCTGGAGCCAACTTGGCCTCAAAGAAATCCAGCTCGAAGGATAGTCAATTTAGTAATTAGACACCAGACATTTGTGGATTTGAGCCCTCACTAAATGGACAGCAGATACCAGAAACCCCTCATCAGTAGCATGATGAGTACATAACTCACTGAGTGCATCCTCCTAACCAGACTGTGGTCACATGCTATCTGGAATCATTCATGACACAGATGTTGTGGCAGTGGGGGAATCATGAAATTCTGTGGAAGGATGAGCTAGATGGGCTGAATGGCCTCACTCATCTGTTCTTGTAACGGTATCAAATGGAGGCTTCACCAGTTGGAGGTCCATAGCTTTAGCAGCAACTGCTCCTTCTGCTTCTTGGTCTCATTAGGGTGAAGGTTGTTCTGAGTTTGGGTTTTTCCTCAAAAACTTTAGCTGCTATTCTAAGGAGAGCTGTTTTATCTTCTAACATTTTTCAATAATTTATTCTTCTGCTTCTGTATCCCATGTAAAATCTACAAATCTTTTACTTCCACAGCATACTTCTTCACATTCTGATGCAAAATAAGTAGCTAAAACTAGTGAATGACTTAAACCATTCTATGTACATAACACTGATGGGCAATAATATTGTTTATTTTGTGGAGATTATGACTTTGTTTCTGTACGGTGCCTCTATGTACTGTGACATTCCAAATAGGGAATAGGTTTTAGGAAAGAAAGAGTAATTTCTACGAAAAACGGGCAAGCTATTTCTTATCGGACTTGTCTTTATTTTCAAGCAGTTTTTTGCACACTCTTCTCAAAATCAAGTTGTACATTTTCACCTAGCTGTGGAGCAAGCACGATTGTTTCCCCTTTATACCTTAAACATTTTTTCATATTTTGGGACCAAACAGTGCATTGTACTTCAGCATTTGTGAATTGGGCATTGAGGAACAAAAAGTTCTTGTAGGACAAATGCAGAAATATAGACTATACTGATGCTGTTACAGATAGAAGTATGTGGCCAAAAAGTACTTTCTGTAAGGCAGACAAGAGATTTAAAAGGTGAGCAAAGGGGGAAAATATATGGAAAGTCTCTTTTTGGAGTGGCAAAAAATCAAGCATGAACACTGAGCTTAGAGTTTCTGACCAGAAAGCAATTGTTGTCTTTTCAAGCAAACCTCAACTCTTAGACTCAAGTCAGAAGAGCATTCTGAATAAGGTGTTTCTTTTTTATATGTATATAACAGGAGGGTAGTGAAAAAGGTGACAATGGAGCCTTCCGATCGACTGTCATCTCTGCAGGCATTGTGGGATAGCCAGAACATTGCTGAACCAGGGCCCTGTGGTAAGTCAAATTAAATTCGGATTTTGGGGAGCACTGCTTTGAAATCTGAAATAGAATAACAATACCACAGGCAGTACAGGGCTGATTTACACATCATCATTCTTGGATCCCAAGTTAAAGGAAGTTGAATGGTTCAAGATATCCGCATCAGAAAGTATTATTGCTGGAATATATATATCTAAATAAACTGATGGTCATTAATTATGGGCTTTTGGGGATATATCTTAAAACCCCCCACTAAATTTCAACTAAATTCAGGTTTAAAGCCACATTCTTGAAGTGCTGATTGTGATTCAAAACCTTTTATAAAATGTGTTTACAGGAGTGCTGAAGTTATTTTTACTGCACTTTCTAGTTCTCGGGCTTTTCGATTTGTGTTTCCACTTTCAGTTGCAGTTGTGTTTCTCCTCAGCTGATAGGTATTTCAAGTTTGTCTGCTGCTTTTTTTTTGAAGTAAGCCCTGGAATCTTGGTAAAGACGTTTAGGCGGATTTGAGAAGTCTGTTTCCAAATTTTCTGTTTCTTTTTTTTGCAGGCAAATATTAGGATGCTCTTTAATGATGGGTAATAATTTGGTCGGCTGGGTTACAGCCAGGTTTTCTAGTTTGCATCAGTCGGTGCATCTTAGCTGAAGTAGCTCCTGATCAGGGGCTCCCTGGGAATATCTGAGTGGGAATTTTCCTGAATGAACTGGCATTCTTGATGAAAGCTGCTTCTGACTCTAAAGACATTTGAATTAAAATAAGGGTAGCTAACTCGATATTCATAAATATGCTGTGATATTGCAACTTCAAACAGAACATTTTGCTGACATGATTGACGCTGTTAGATGGCGAAACTTAGCATCTGGAAAATATTTAAATAAATTCACTTGATTGAAATGTATTCCTCAGTAAAGGTAAAGCCTTCTGACAAAAAATAAAATTGCCTTCACCTTTGCTGGGTCTCCTGACGAAGGAATTTCCACTCAGATCACTGACTTGACATTCATTATTGTCCACCTGTCAGTCTTCTGAGCAGAAGTGATCATTATCCTCCTTGTTGCTGTATGTATGCCCATCCCAAGCTAAGGCACGAGCCAGTCTGTGCTCTGTACTGGGTGGGACTAGTACTGAACATACGCACGCAAGTGGGAAGAGTTATATTATTAAAAATACTTAAGTGATGTAGCTATCCTTGTATTAAACCAGTAGTGAGATTTACTGACAGCAGTACAGTTTACTGGTTTCAACCACACCAGCAGGTGGCTGAATTTGGGTTAACATCAGGATAATGAGTAAGGATTCTTGCCACACTCATTTTTGCTGGTACAGGTTATTGTACTATATCTTTACATTGGTTCATGTGAATTTTGATCTAGAATATACATATGAATACATACAAACTATCACAATATAAGCATGCATGCATACAAAGCCAGGATTTTCTTCACCTAGTTAGTCTTGACTTTATTGCATCTAACTATATTAATCCTTCCTGTATTTTGTATCTAATTTGCACAAATTAGAATTTTGTACAATTTTCTTGTCACATTTGAAACCTTTTTGATTCTAGGTGGTTTCTCTCAGATGTATGCATGTGTTTGTGACTGGCTTGGATTGCCATATAGGGAGGAAGTACAATGGGTAAGAACTCTCAACAAAATGCTTCAAAGGCCGCAATAACGTTTTTGCAGGAAATAGGAAACGTGCGAATGGAAACATGTTTCGTGAATCAGCAGTTTCATTTGTAGCTTGCGATTTTGCAGCTAACAAGCTAGAAAAATTATTCCTCAGCATTTGTATTCAATTGTGTTATGAAATGCCTAACAAAATCAGAATTAAGTATAAATTCAAAATAATTTCCTTGGATTTTTTTTTAAAGTAGTTTAAAGTAATTTTCAGCTAATTACAGACTAAATTACAAATCCAGTTTCCCCTTAACTGAAATCTTTTGTACTTTCAAAGGATGTGGATACAATTTACCTTACACAAGATACCAAGGAACTGAACTTGCAAGACTTCAGCCACCTCGACCACAGGTAAATTGAGTCTTTGTACTTGACGCAGTTGTTCTGTTCACTAAACTTTTCAGGTTTATTCTCAAAGGTGAGTTAAAGCCTTGTGTAAAGCTGTTCAGCTAATGTTGCTGTAACTGGCAGGCCATCAGTTTGGCAGTGTGGATTGCCAGTTCATTTTGATGCACACACACAAAATGGTTTCAAAAATGGGGGAAATTACTTATTCATAAGTTGGTGTTTATTTGTTAATTTATAGGTTTATCTCATGGATTTTGTTTTGAAAGAAATCATTTAAGTACACAGTCATTTTCAAAATTAATGAAGTGATAAAGAGCTGTTACTTGTAATGCGGTTGTGATGAATACGTTTTGCATCTACTTTTGCAACAGCATTGAATAAGCTGTTGAGGTACAAATACAGTGAAGCCAGGTTGAAGTTTACATTTGAGTGGGCTGTACATTTACCTGATCTACAATTGAAATCAATGGATGCTGCTTCAGTGAGTGCATTTTGAATGCTGTCAAAGATGTGCTTTCGTAACCAAAAGAGTTTGCAAAGATTAATACCCTACAGAAATAACAACAGAAAACGCTGGAAAAACTCAGCAGGCCAGGCAGCATCCGTGGAGAGAGAAAGAGAGTTAACGTTTCAGGTCGATGACCTTTCGTCAGAACCCTACAGAGTTGCATAAAGCTTCCCTGTAAGATTATTTACAGTAAGGCACCTCTTATGCAATGAAATCCGTTGTCTCTTATTAGAAGCAGAGTGCTTCTAATGTTGAATGTTTCGTAACTGGTGATACATCTACCAGCGCACGCCACTCACTGGCAATTTATACACTTAATTCAATGAATCATGATATTATTTGACGTCAAATCAAAAGAACTCGACTTTATTCTACAAGAACATTTTGAACTCTGCTTTAAAAATAGAGTTCTAAATGTTTAAAAGCAGCTGGTGAGGTATGTGCTGTTGTTGAACATCAGCTGGTTATTGTACATTTAACAACATGCAGTCTGCTTCTAATGAGAATGATAATCCGGTAAATATTAGACTTTAGAGTGTGGGTTTTGGATATGTCTGTAGAATTTGAAGGTCACACAGATTCGGTCAATCTAGTTTGTTGTGTGCCCTTTAAGTGTCTTTAAAATAGGTTTTAACATTATGCACACCCCAGTTTAGTACAATCTCCAGCATATTGTTCGATTTCTTTTTGTTGATTTGGTTAGCGCAGGCTGGTCTGGTAACAGTTTTTCTGCTCATCTGAATTTGAAATTGTATCTTCAGTTTGATTTAAATTGTTTTCCTGCAAAGGTCAAACTGACTAAAATTGTGTCCACATCAGAAATTCAGTAGCTTTAAATGCAATGACTCATCAGATATAACAACAGCAACTTGTATTTAAATAGCGCCTTTAATGCAGTAAAACGTCCCAAGGCGCTTCACAGAAGTGTTATAAAACAAAATTTGACACCAAGCCACATAAGGAGAAATCAGAAGATCAAAAGCTTGGTCAAAGAGGTAGGTTTTAAGAAGCGTATTAAAGGAGGAAGGGGAGGTAGAGAGGCGGAGAGGTTTAGGGAGGGAATGCCAGAGCTTAGGGCCGTGGCAGCTGAAGGCACGGCCACCAATGGTTGAGCGACTGAAATCAGGGATGCTCAAGGCCAGAATTAGAGGAGTGCAGATATCTGGGGAGGGTTTGTGGGGCTGGAGGCGATTACAGAGATAAGGAGGGACGCGGCCATGGAGGAATTTGAAAACAAGGATGAGAATTTTAAAATCAAGGCGTTGCTTAACTGGGAGCAAATGGAGGGCAGCAAGCACAGGGGTGATATGTGAACGGGACTTGGTGCGAGTTAGGACACGGGCAGCTGAATTTTGGATGACCTCAAGTTTACATAGGGCAGAACGTGGCAAGCCAGCCAGGAGTGCGTTGGAATAGTCAAGTCTAGAGGTAACAACGCATGGATGAGGGTTTCAGCAGCAGATGAGCTGAGGCGGGGCGGAGTCGGGTGATGTTGCGGAGGTGGAAATAGACAGTCTTAGTTATGCTGTGGATATGTGGCCAGAAGCTCATTTCAGGGTTAGATATGACACCAAGGTTGCGAACAGTCTGGTTCAGCCTCAGACAGACGCTAGGGAACAGAGTTTGTGGCGGGGACTAAAGACATTTGCTTCAGTCTTTCCAATATTTAGTTGGAGGAAACTTCTGCTCATCCAGTACTGGATGTTGGACAAGTAGTCTGACAATTTAGAGACAGTGGAGGGATTGAGAGAAGTGGTGGTGAGGTAGGGTGGGTGTCGTCAGCGTACCTGTGGAAACTGACGTTGTGTTTTCGGATGATGTCGCCGAGGGGCAACTTGTAGATGAGAAATAGGAGGGGGCCACGGATAGATCCTTGGGGGACACTAGAGGCAACGATGCGGGAGCGGTATAGTTAAAATAGATGCAAAATAACTTCCTTTATAGTGGGTAACGGCATCACCTGATGTAGCACTAAACCATATGGACCAGAAGGTGCTAGGTCTGATTCCTGGTGTGTGCGGAAGTGGATCTCAGCCAAGGCAGAAATTTGGGCACTATAATTGGCCTCCATGCTTCTGGACTAGGAAAAGGAAAAAAAAATCAGTCCTGGATCCTACAAATAATTGTTAATCAATGACCTAAGCTGGAAAGTGCTTGTGTGGACACTGGTTGAGAACAGAATTGAGCTCTGCTCTCATCGTCAACACTCACTGTCCAGGCTCGCACATAAAGAATGGCTACTTGGATGAACTGCAGGCTTCTGTAGAACCGTACCTGAGCAAGGGTCAAGAGTAGGGATGAACATGGGATGAGAAACCTTTTAAAAATACACAACCCTGTAAATTATTCCTCATTACACTTTGGGATGATATTTTGTCTCGTGAGGTATTTGCCATAAGCTACCCTGAAGGAAAATTTCCAGTTGTTGTATTGATCTAATTAATTTTTAAACTTTCAATTCTGCCTATACTGTGATCTTTAATAATGTGTCTGTTCGGTTAAATTGGATGATCAAGGTGAGGGAAGTGAACCTAATAGGGGAAAAAAATAAATTGCTGCATGCCTTACTTAAATTAGCTCAGTTTTATTGATTTAAAAAAAAATGTAGTTTAAGATAATGAGACTTGCATTTATATAGAACTTTATCACATTAAAATGTCTCACAACACTTTGCAAAATTAAGTGTTATGTAAACAAAACTCAAGTACTGCGTGGGGGTAATCATCAGCATGACTAATAGCTAGTAATGACATCAGTTGGATGCACAGATAAATCCTTAAAATAGAGTTCAACACTATTCATCTTGTGCATTAAATTTATTAGTCAGCATGTTTATAGTATAAATCAAAGAGGCAAATGTCACTCAAATAATCAAACTTCCTTCACATTTTATTAGAGACTTAATACCAATTGTTGCTGCGCTGGAGTACAACCAGTGGTTCACAAAGCTCTCCTCCAAGGATCTTAAACTGGTAAGTGAATACTGAACTCTGCAGTTGAGTGGAAGACAACAGTATGCTCTAAGTAATTCTGCTTTGTTTCCATTAATTGCTGAGGTAACTATTCAGAGGTCTTGTATTTGAACCTTTGGCACTCAGAGGCGAGACTGCTACTATAGAGCCAAGGTGTCGGATGAGGCGTTAAACCGAGGCCTGTCTGCCCCCTCAGGTGGACATAAAACATTCCACAGCACCATTGGAATAGTTCTCCTGATGTCCTGGCCAACATTTATCCCTCAAACAAGATCACTAAACCGGATTATCTGGTCATTTATCTCATTGCTGTTTGTGGGACCTTGCTGCCAATTATAAATTTGACAAACTATTTCAATTTAATATCTTAGAACTGAGTCATAGACAACAGTCCATGATTCATTTGTGAAAGCAGTAACACTTAGGACTACAATAATCTCATGAGTTTGATGCTTGGTAGCCATATAGAGGATTTTCAAAGTAATGGTTAGTCATGTTTGGGCAGAGGAGAAAGCAACTCAAGTAACATTATTGGAGAGTATTGGTTTAAACATAATGTCAATTTATCCTCCTCACAAGTTGTACAGAATACACCATTAGTTGATAAGTCTTTTAATTCATGACTCATAAAATAAACTGTTGTGTGGTATAATTTCTACACGTCGCTCTAAAAGCAATGGCAATTTATATTCTTATGCCACCTGCTGGCTTCTTGTTTCATCCAAAACATCTATAAACTTCAGTGATAAGTTTGTTGAAAATTTGATCAAATATTAAAAGTGGCTTATTTCTAATTAGACTGTTAGTCTATCTCAATATTGGAGGAGTTGGAAGTTGTGCCTGCTTACATTGATATGTCATAAACACAAACATATTCTTTAATACGATGGTTTTCATCTTGTGAGGTGCTCCCACTGGTGGGGCATGTGGCAAGTCTCATTGTACCATAGGGTCATTTTTTCATGGCGAGGTTCATGACGAAGAGCCTTGTGCACCAATTGGAGAATTTGAGTGCAGAGGTCAGCATGCCTGATTTATGGTGTGCCTGATTTATGGTGTTCCTGATTTCTCATCATTGATATAAATTTGGACAAACTTGATCGTTTTACTAATGTTTTTGAAATTATTGAGCTGTTCATGAGTAAATTTCGTATGACTTTCCTACTAAAACTACTCATGAGAAATCTATTGGCACTTTAATTTGCTCAAGGAAGTGCTGATTTAGCATGGTTTGTGAAAATTAGACAGTAATCACTGGAACACATAAATATGGGGATAAAGGATTAAAGGAAATATGGACTGTTTAGTTTTTATTTATATTTTTGCAATGCACTTTCCTTGATTTGGGCAGATTTGTTCCCCTGCCCATTGATTCTTTCTCTAGTTAACTGGATGGGTTGAGCAATGGGCTTTTTCATGACTGTCAATGCAACCACATGGATAGACAATGGGAAGTATGTCTTGTTTCAGCTGTCTATTTCAACTTTTTGCATTCCTCCCCTTGGGCCCAGAACTGTTGTACATTGCCCAGCAATCCAGCTCAGACCTGGTAAATTCTTTCCAGTGTGGGAAAGCAATGATAAATGATTTTTTTTTAAAAAGCTTGAATTCAAGTTCTCAGTCCTTGGGGATTGAGCATTTTCTACAGCTGTTGGGCCTGCTTTGTGGTTTCTTTGCCTGTATCTTTCTGTGTTTTTAACTTTAGGCAGATTTCATTTTCTAATTCTTTAGTCCACAGATGTTTGTGAACAAATCCTACGAGTTGTTGGTAGATCCACACGTTTAGAAGAGCTGGTGCTGGAAAATGGAGGTCTCCGGACGTAAGTTCATTTGACTATTGATTATTTCAGAAGAATACTATAGGTAAAGATTCCTGAAATTGTATTTGAGAGTCCCCTTTTAGGAACTGAAAAACTCTTAAATACAGTTTAAGCTTAAATACAGCTTAAAGTTTCGATATTCTGTTCACTATCTTGCATGTTTGAACAATTACAACTGCAACCCAATTTCTGTATTTATCTTTGGAGTGGTGTAATACTCATATTATATATGGTTATCTTAAACTGTTTGATACAGAGTCATGCACTCCCCAATTCTAGCACTGAGCTAAGCATGAAGTATTGTGGGACTAGACCATTTTCTCAGTGGGTTGTAATTGATATTTACCATGACATGAAAGAAAAGAACTGTCACTAGAATGGCAGTAATACTTCCATAAGTATACTTTTGAGAAATGCAGGACATCTGTTCACGATAGCATTGGTAGGAGTGACCACTGCACAGTCCTTGTGAAGACAAAGTCTCGTCTTCACAGTAAAGGCACCCTCCATCACGTGGGGCTACCTGTAAACTAAATGGGACAGACTAAGGATAGATCTAGCACCCCAAAGCTGAGTGCCTATAAGGCATGTGGACCATCACCAGCAGAATTGTACAGCACCACAATCTGTAATCTCATGGTCCAGCTCGTCCGTCACTCCTTCATCTCAGTCAAACCGGGGATAAACCTAGTTTAATGGAGAGTGTAGAAGGATGTGCCAGGAACAGCACCAGACATACCTTAGAATGAGACAACAACCTAGTGAAGTTACAACTCAAGGCTACTTGTGTGCTAAATACCAAAAGCAGCAGGTTATAGCCAGAGCAAAGCAGCCCTGCAAGTAATCGATCAGATCAGACTTTTGTAGCCCGACCACATCCAGTCATGAGTTCCTCAGGCATCATGATTGTCCCAACCATTTAGCTGGTTCATTAATGACCTTTCCTCTGCCATAATGAGTGGGGCTTTTCACTGATCACTTTTTACAGCGTTCAGATCCAATCACAGCTGCCAGTCTACTGCAGCACCTGGATAATAGCCATGCTTGGGCTGACAAGTTGCAGGTAACATTCACGCCATACAAGTGCCACACAATGACCAACATCAACAAGAAAAGGCCCAACCACCATTCCCTGACATTCAACGGCAACATCATTGCTGAGTTTCCCCACCATCAACATCCTTGGGCATCTTCAGAAACCTAACTTGACCAGAAATATTGACACTATGGCTACAAGAGCAGAGCAGTCAGTACACTACGATGAGGGACACACCTCCTGACTCCTCAGTGCCTCTCCACCATCTACATGCCTCAATTCAGGAGTGTGAAGGAATATCGCTCACCTGGATGGATGCAGCTGCAACAGCACTCAAGAAGCTCGACACCATTCAGGGCAACGCAGTCCTTTGATCAGCCTCCCTGCCATCAGACTCGATATCCACCCCTGCGCTGCCAGCACACTGTGGCTACAGTGCGTACTATCTGCAGAATGCATTGCACGATCTTACCAAGCTTACTTCAGAGTATCTTCAGTCCCACGACCTCAATCACCAAGAACGACAAGAGCAGTAATGTCGCGAGAACACCATCACTACCGAGCTGCCTGCCAAGTCACACACCACCCTGACTTGGTGATAAACTGCTGCTCTTCCATCATCGCTGGGGCAAAATCCTGTAATTCCCACCATCTTGGGAGTGTCATCAGCACAAGGACTGCAGTGGTTCAAGGAGAAGGCCCAACACCACCTTTGCGCCAACTAAGCAATGTCATCTGGTTATTGCAGTATTTTTGAATACTGATGCAGTGTAGTGATTGCACTGCTTAGCTTTTGTTTGATTTATTAGTACAGTTATTTCAGGTTATTTCTAGTTAAACCCATATAACATGACAATCTTTGAGATTTCAAGGTGGTCCCAATAGAGAGGTGGTCTCTGTACAGATAATATTTAAGATTGTTTGCACTGTACTACATGTGTTGGCACTTCGAGTTAACTGACAATAACAACAACTTGCATTTATATAGAGCCTTTAACGTAGCAAAACATCCCACGGCGCTTCACAGGAGCGTGATCAGACAAAAAATAACTGACCTGGTGATGTCACTCCAGTAGACCCATGCCTGTAATTATCATGTGGCGGAGGACTGAAGCAGATCTGTGCCTGTGCTTGGAACAGTAATGTTCACATGTATTATATATTTAGGTACTGACCTCCGACTCATTTGATTCTCATGTATGTTTCAACTAGTTCTGGATCATTGTTCACGTACGTCTCTTCACACAGTTTATTTTCTTTACCTCTAGGGATTTTGCACAGAAGTTGGCCAGTGCCCTTGCTCACAATCCCAACTCAGGACTTCACACAATCAACCTTGCCAATAACCCACTGGAGGACAGAGGTAGGCGATCTGCCATCATGTATAATTTATCAGCAGGTCGTTTTACCTTGGTTCTACTTGCACTTGTATTTCACCTGTTGAGAGGATGGGTCAGATCTCCATCTGTTGGACTAAGAGGCACAAGAGCAGGACATGCCCACCTGATTTCCTGCAATCTCTGCTTGGTGCAGGTCAGGTGGGAAATGAGTGTAGAAGATCGAACCTGTGGTCTTTTCACTCTATGATGCTTCATGTCCATGCGTAATGTGCAGCGTCATATCAATCTTCAAATATTGGGCCATAATTTGCTGGCAAAATAACGGTGAGGCTCATGGCGATTGCCATTATTTATGCGCAAATGCTACAGCAACTTCAGGCGAGGGCAGGTGCGCGGTTGAATGTGGAAATCTAAAAGTTGCTGTCTGAGATGCTTCGCCGTTAGCTTCACAAAAATGGAATCTCACTGTCTGTCTCACCATTGAAATGCAATGAATGGCGTGAAATTGCTGTATTTGCATGGTAGCTACGAACTAAACTTGCCACAGAAAGTTAAGTCTTGCCATTTCAGTCTAAGTACCCTTTTAATGACAAAAGTGTTAATTACTGCCAGTCAACCTCTTTGGCACTGAAAATTAACTATTGCAAGTGTGGAGTCTCATTCCTTCAGGTTTTAATTGTTGGGAGATTTTTAAAATGTCCAATTGTAAATCATTGTTTTTTTACTTTCCCTTTCTGACTCTCGCTTCTCTCTCTGAATCCAATCTTTCTTTCCTTTTTTTTCTCTTTCTGTACCTGATTTAACACTGAATTCACCCATTCAAACTTGCACTTCCTTCTCAGTCCTTGCGCTGTTAATTTCACAATCCTTCAGTCTGATTGGTTAAGGAGATACGTAGTTGGTTGTCCTGCTCACTCAGGTCCCAGATGCCCTGTTTCCCTTGCTGCAACGTTATCACCTCGCACTTTCAGCAACTTGCCACACACAATTTTTTTTAAACTTGAACATGCAGGGGCAAGTCTAACTAACGACAGACACCATTAGATGCCCGACCACAGCAACTCCTCAACACAACTGATCTGCACCATATTTGCAACAACTAATTTTTTTTGTTATGTAGTTCTTTCCACTTGAGGAAATTTAGTAATACACTTTTAGCCTCTAAGGATTTTAACAGCTGAATTGGTATGGAACATGACGTTAGAAATTCACTCTGTTTGGGCGACGGAAATTAGAGAGAAACTTCCACAGGCACAATAAAACGTTGCCATATCTCTCAGCTCTCTTTCTCCCCCTTCTCTCCCTCATTTAAACAATGTCAAAGTATGGATGAGTTTACATAAAACTCATGCTTCTCAAGATATGTTTGCTTTGTTTTTGTGACCAGCATTGGGCAAAACTCAGAACTGCTCGTTCTGCTTAAAGTTCAGTCTTTGCCAAGTGGCTTTATTTGACGCAAGTAGCAGCAAGGTTCTTTCAGAAAGAAAGCTTTTCACAAATGTATACAGATGAGGCACTGGTAAAGTGTTCTTAGTTATTTGCTATTAATGTCATGTAGTCATTCATTCAATATTTGTAAATACAGGTTGAACGTCCAAGATCCGGAATCCGGACTCCGGGACGATTGGTGGCAGGGTCGTCCGGAATCCGTAAAATGTTCCGGAATCCAGAACTCCGGATTTTGGACGCTCAACCTGTACTTCAAAAAGCCATTAGCTTTTGTTGTCTTTTTTTGAAAACTCCTATGAAAAATGCGAGTGATGCAATAAAACTTTAGTGTTGTGTTTTATCCTCCTTAATCTGCACAGCTCCACTAAGTGTTTCCGCTAGGCTGCGGCCACGGCACCACGCCGCCCTGGTGGCCTAGTGTGGGCCATCGGATGCTCTGCAGAGCTCGCAGCGTCCCTCCCCTTTAACAGAAGGGGAGGGGCGGAGAAACGCGTCAGCGCTACGTGGAGCGGCCCAGGCATTTCCAGACTCGGAACGTGTTTCTGATGTCCGAAGTCCGGAAACGCCCGAACCCAGGTTGCGATATTTCCGGACATCAGAAACACGTTCCGAAGTCCGGAAAAACACAAAAACCGGCTCGGCCTCGGTCCCGAGGTTGCCAGATTCAGGACGCTCAGCCTGTAGTATTAATTGGGAAATCTTGACTTCAAAAAATAAGTGGTTAAAAACGTTCTGAAAATTTCTGTTTAAGCCGATACCGTTCACTTTTAGCACTTGGGTTGGAGAAGGTGCTCGAGAGAATATATCAAAAGTGGTAGGAGAAGGAAAAAACTGAATTCCATTTGGCAGTAAACAAAACCTGTGCAACATTTTGCAGCTTTTTACCTATGTGGCCTGGAAGGGATTTTGTTTTAATTCATGTTATGCTACAAAGATACAACATGTTTTAGCTTAACACTTAGGATATTATTTAAGAAACAAGTAGAAGTCATTTAGTACCTCCCATAGCAGTTCACACCCTGGTGATAGAAAAGTTCCCAGGATGGGATACCAGGTAGACAGTCATCATAGACTGTTTACTTTTGCATGCTACTGTACTGTTAATATTCTCTGATCTTATTCAGATACCTACTGTAATTGTAAGAATACTGTTTTAGCCTGAAAGTGAATATATTGGCATAGCAAGACCACATAGAATCATAGAAAGTTACAGCACGGAAGGTGGCCATTTCGGCCCATCGTGTCTGCGCCGGCCAACAAAGATCTATCCAGCCTAATCCCACTTCCCAGCTCTTGGTCCGTAGCCCTGCAGGTTACAGCATCCCAAGTGCACATCCAAGTACTTTTTAAATGTGGTTAGGGTTTCTGCCTCTACCACCCTTTCAGGCAGTGAGTTCTAGAGCCCCACAACCCTCTGGGTGAAGAAACATAGACATAGAAACATAGAAGATAGGAGCAGGAGTAGGCCATTCGGCCCCTTGAGCCTGCTCCGCCATTCGATGAGATCATGGCTGATCATCCAAACTCAGTACCCTGTACCTGCCTTCTCCCCATATCCCTTGATACCTTTAGCTTTAAGAAATATATCTAACTCATTCTTCAATATATTTAATGACTTGGCCTCAACTACCTTCTGTGGTAGAGAATTCCACAGGTTCACCACTCTCTGGGTGAAGAAATTCCTCCTAATTTCTGTCCTAAATGGCTTACCCCTTATCCTTAGATTATGACCCCTGGTTCTGGACTCTCCGACCATCGGGAACATTCTTCCTGCATTTAGTTTGTCCAGACCTGTCAGAATTTTATATGTTTCGATGAGATCCCCTCTCATTCTTCTATACTCCAGCGAGTATAAGCCCAATCGACCCAATCTCTCCTCATATGTCATTCCTGCCATCCCAGGTATCAGCCTCGTGAATCTTCGCTGAACTCCCTCCATGGCAAGAACATCCTTCCTCAGATAAGGCGACCAAAACTGCACACAATACTCAAGGTGTGGTCTCACCAAGGCCCTGTACAACTGCAGCAGGACATCCCTGTTCCTATACTCAAACCCTTTCGCTATGAAGGCCAACATACCATTTGCCTTCTTCACCGCCTGCTGCACCTGCATGCTTACCTTCAGCGACTGGTGCACAAGGACACCCAGGTCTCGTTGCACTTCCCCTTCTCCCAATCTATTGCCATTCAGATAATAGTCTGCCTTTCTGTTTTTGACACCAAAGTGGATAACCTCGCATTTATCCACATTATATTGCATCTGCCCACTCACCCAACCTGTCCAAATCATCCTGGAGTTTCTCGGTATCCTCCTCGCAGCACACACTCCCACCCAGCTTTGTGTCATCTGCAAACTTGGAGATATTACATTTAGTTCCCTTATCTAGATCATTAATGTATATTGTGAATAGCTGGGGTCCAAGGACCGATCCCTGCGGTACCCCACTAGTCACTGCTTGTCACTCGGAAAAAAAACATTAATTCCTACTCTTTGCTTTCTGTCTGCCAACCAGTTCTCTATCCAAGTCAATACCTTGCCCCCAATCCCATGTGCCTTAACTTTACACGCTAATCTCTTATGCGGGACCTTATCGAAAGCCTTTTGAAAGTCCAAATACACCACATCTACTGGTTCTCCCTTATCTATTTTCCCAGTTACATCCTCAAAAAATTCCAGTAGATTAGTCCCCTCAAATCCCCTCTAAACCTTCCACCAATTACTTTAAATCTGTGCCCCCTGGTCTTTGACCCCTCTGCTAAGGGAAATAGGTCCTTTCTATCCACTTTATCTTGGCCCCTCATAATTTTATACACCTCAATAAGGTCTCCCCTCAGCCTCCTCTGTTGCAAAGAAAACAGACCCAGCCTATCCAGTCTTTCCTCATAGCTAAGATTCTCTGCTCCCGGCAACATCCTTGTAAATCTCCTCTGTACCCTCTCCAGTGCAATCACATCTTTCCTGTAATGTGGTAACCAGAACTGCACGCAGTACTCTAGCTGAGGCCTAACTAGTGTTTTATACAGTTGAAGCATAACCCCCCTGCTCTTGTATTCTATGCCACGGCTAATAAAGGCAAGCATTCCGTATGCCTTCTTAACCACCTTATCTACCTGGCCTGCTACCTTCAGGGATCTGTGGACATGCACTCCAAGGTCCCTTTGTTCCTCTACTCTACTCAGTGTCCTACCATTTAATGTGTATTCCCTTTCCTTGTTAGCCCTCCCCAAATGCATTACCTCACACTTCTCTGGATTGAATTCCATTTGCCACTGTTCTGCCCACCTGACCAATTTATTGATATCTTCCTGCAGTCTACAGCTTCCTTCTTCAGTATCAACCACACAGCCGATTTTAGTATCATCTGCAAACTTCTTAATCATACCCCCTACATTAAATCCATTCTGAAATCTATGAGTTGCACGACTCTGAAAAGATGCAGCTTCTGGATTATCATGGACAAGGTCTGATTCCAGGAACTGCTGTAAAACCGTTGAGGGAAACTGCTTTATAAAACCCTGAAATGGGAATGAGCACCTTGCAGCAAGATAACTGCAGGTCCTTCTTAATAACAGAAACAAACTGCATTTTTTTAAATGCATGTATAAACAGGAAACAAACACAAAAAATGTATTGGACCTGTAGCATCTGGCACTGATTGATGATATCCAGTACCTCGTGTTCAAATACAATTCTATATGCATACGCCCTGTTTGGTGTGTGCCAGTTACAATTAAACTGACATTGGGTAAGACAGAGTTTATGTCATTTTGCTAATTCTTCCTCCTTAATTGCATTCCTAAAGATTATCCTCTCACTTGCTTGAGTGCACAGTTCTTGTTGCTATTCTGTTTGAGTAATGTAAGGAAATCAGAATACAAAGAAGCTCTTATGATTTGAGCAAATTTCACTGCAGTTAATATAGTGTGGTTTCAGATTACCATTTTATTGTGTGAATTTAGATATTTCATACATGCTTGAATCACACGCTGCAGAAGCCAAGGGTTTATGTTGAACTTATTAACAAGGCATTAGTGAGCGTCTCCAAATTCAGTAACACTGAAAATTTCAAAAACTGTTGGTCTGTACCTTTCCTCCCTACTGTGAACAGTTCCTGGGCTTTGATGCAGTACCTGAGGTTATGCACGACACAGTAGCAGATAATTGTAACATTAATTATTTCACAAGGTTAACATGAGTTTAGTGTAAGATTTACCATAATTTACCCTGGGGTGCAGTCATTTTTCTTCATGGAATTCGTTTTTTTTCATTTAATGTCTATAAGAAATAATAAGAGCAATACACAGCAGGTCAGTCACTATCTGAAAGAGGAAACCTAGGTTAATGCTTTAGGTAGAGCATTTCATCAACGTAAAATGTTAATCTGTATTTCAGATACTACTTCACCTCAACATTCTCAATTGATTTTTCATTTTCTCGCCAATTATTCTCCTCTTTCTGAATGCATTAACTCCCTGGTAGAGGTGAGGGTCATCCCTGGTACTTCAGCCAAGTGGACATTCTTCCTGTTCAAGTGCAGAAATTGTTCAGCAGACTATTCCACTGCAAGGGAGGGCATCATAGCCGATATGTGTCTTGTTCTCACCTTCTGTTTAACGGTGTGCATCTCCTGGATAATCAACACGAGTGGTAATACTGGCCGACTTTCCCCTCCCTGAAGCCAATTATAGTGTTCCTTCTCTATCTTCCCCGACTCCCCCTAAATTGAGAGAAACCAATTCAGCAGAAACATGGGACCTTCTGGTCTGTACAGCTCAGCTGCTCAATGAATAAATGTGTTGAACCATTGGGGAGCTCTCTTTTTGTATCTGAAATTAATGCTCTTGCCTATGAACTGAAGCAGTAGAAGAGGGTTAATGTTATTTTGTACTCGAGCATGGAAAAACAGTTACAAGAGTATGCATATAAAATTTTTCTCACTTGGACCAAGAGTTATGCCGTTGATATAGTTTACGTTTGAGTACAGGTAGAGCCGAGTGCCTGCTTCTAGTCAATTAATGGGAAAAGGTTAACCTGAATGGTAAAAATTAATGAGTGCTTACTGAGACTACTCATAATTTATAGTATACCAATGGGTTTATAGGAATTCATATAAGCATAGTACGAGGCACAGTAAAATCTCACCAGTAGAAGTCAGTTTTGGAGTGTTTGCAATAACGGTCCATAGTTTTTCATAATACACCTGAACTGGTGTGGTATCCACTATGTTTTAAGAGCTGAATTTGTGTGGAACACAATGGTGAAAAAAAGCTTCCTCAAACTTGCAATTTGAGCAAAGGACATGTAAAATAAGAGGAACTTGCAATTATATAGTGTCTTTCACTATGACAGGAGGTCCCAAAATGCTTCACAGCCAATGAAGTACCTATGGAGTGTCTTCATTATTGTAATGGAGGGAAACATGGCAACTAATTTGGAGACAGCATTGTCCCACAAACAGCAATGACATAAATGACCAGATAATCTGTTTTTTGTTGGTGTTGGTTGAGGAATAATTGTTGGCCAGGACACCGGGAGAACTCCCCAGCTCCTCTTCGAATAGTGCCATGGGATCTTTTACATTCACCTGACTGGCAAATGGGCCTCAGTTTGACGGATCATCCGAAAGACAAAACCACTCCAACAGTGCACCACTCTCTCATTACTGCACTGGTGCGTCAACTGCAATTATGTGCCTAAGTATGTGGAGTGGGACTTAAACCCACAACCTTCTAACTTAGAGGCAAGGCTGATACATAAATCTATATATTAAGAATCTTGTATGGGGCATGCACTTCCTGTTCATAAACTTTATTTCCTGTTGTCATGATATTTAGTCATGCTTTGCTGTCAAAATTTACCATTGTAAATCTCTTGGTCAACATTTCCCATTCAATTTTGCTACATGAAGGGTCTCAGTGTAATTGCAGGCTCTTGCAGCTCTATAGAGCGAGTTTCTGAAGTCTCTCTCCCAATTTCATTGCCATCTTATATATAAAAACTCATAATCATCAACTAACTGCAAGTAACACGATGGTCAATTTACTAGTGTTTATGAATTTTGATGGATGGGTACAACCACGGCAGGGTAAAATTGCTCTGTAGCCATGGGGCTGAATTTTAACTTTGAAGGGTGAGCAGTTAAAAGCACTGAAATTGATCGCGTCAGGAAGCTGGCTTCAACCCGCCGGCTTCCGCCTTTAACTTGGGCGCGTTAGTCAGCACGCCAGAGACCCACTCGGAAGAGGAGGGTGACCTAATTAAAGCAGTTTAGAGATTGTCAAGAGGCTATTAACAGCCTTTTTAACCTCATGTTGCATCTTTTACTGGCTGTTCACGGGATTCCTGGGCTTGCTGAACCTTGCCACTGAAAACAAGGCAAGAGCAGTGCGGCCATTGCGGGAGTTGAACAATTGATAGTAAAAAAAAAAAATCACATATATACTCACACCTTACACCTGCTTCCTTGCCTAAGGGAAAGGCTCTTGCTGACACCATTTGTGCTGAGAATTTGCTTTCAGGAGTTTGCAGGTGATTTTGTCAGAAGTCACTCTCACTACATTGGAGGATTGTGCCTCAGATCTCCACTTTACCTGGCATCTATCTGATCAGCATGGGTGCCGCTTATGCTGTTTCACCTTGGACTTCAGATTTGGACCAAGATGAGCCCCAGTAGCAACAACACCAGCAGGAGCAGCAACAGCCTTCCCCTCACCGACCTGCCGTTCCACAGGAGAGAGGAGATGAGCACAGGGTACACCTCGCAGGAGGCGATTCCCCCAACACAGGGTTATATAGGCAGAAGATCAGCTTCCTGAACATGACTGAATACCAGTGCCTCAGGAGGCTCAGGGTATCGTGTCAGGTCATGGCAGATAGTTGTAGCCTGCTGGAAGAAGACTTGCTGCCAAGTGGACCTGGTGGACATGTGTTACCAGTGGCTGTCAAAAGTCACCACTGCCCTCAACTTCTTTATCTCAGGCTCCTTCCAGGGATTTGCAGGATCTCGCAGTTGGCCGCCCACAAATGCATCACCCAGGTGACCAATGTCATGTTTGACAAGTTAGGCACTTATGTGCACTTTGCCACTGATGAAGCCAGTTAGACTGAGCGGGCGCTCAGCTTTGTGGCTCTGGCTGGCTTCCCACAGGTGTAGGGCATCATCGACTGCACACGTGTGCCCATCAAGGCACCCCCAGATCAGCCAGGAGTGTTCATGAACCACAAGGGCTTCCACTCCCTCAATGTGCAGCTCGTCTGCAACCACAAAAACATCATCATGCAGGTGTGTGCCAGATTACCAGGGAGCTGTCATGATTCATTCAACCTGCGCCAGTCCACCCTCCCTCAGCTCTTTACACCTCCAACCAGACTTACCGGCTAGCTGCTTGGGGACGAGGGGTATCCACTGAAGACGTGGTTGATGACACCCTTGTGGAGGCCAAGTAATGAGGCCAAAGAGTGCTACCATCAAAGCCAGATGATGGCAAGATGTGTAATCGAGCAAGCAGTCGGGATGCTGAAGATGCGCTTAAGATTCCTGGACAGATCTGGAGGAGCCCTTCAATACGCACCAGCCAGCGTCTCCAGAATGATGGTGGTAAACGGCGAGGTTTCGAGCTGTAGGAGGAGCAAGGCACAGAGCTTCTTTGGAGGAGGAGCAGGAGGAACACGGGGAGGCGGTGGAACGGGAAGTGGACATGGCACCAGCAGCGGCACACATTGCTGCCTGGGAAAGAAGGACTTGCATTTATTTAGCGCCTTTCATGACCACCGGACGTCTCAAAGCACTTTACAACCAATGAAGTACCTTTGGAGTGTAGTCACTGTTGTAATGTGGGCGATGGCCTCCGTTGCCCTCAGCCGATCGAAAGGGAGCCGGGTTCAGATCCCCGAATTCGGAATGGCCTTTTAACGTTCGCTGCCTCTCCTGGGTGTTCTCCGTTCTCTTCTGCAAGGAGGGAAACAAGAGACCTTTGAGTGAGAGTGATGGAATGAGTATAACAGATGGATGGGCAAAATCTGTTGAAAGTGTCTGAGGGAGAGGCGTTACATTGCATTAAGATGAGCGTGAGTGTCAGTGGTGGATGATCAGATGGGAATGTGAGCAAGCGCATAGACAGTGAGGGATGGGTGCACCTACAAGGTAGGTTGGTGTGAGGAGTGATGTGCAGGAGTAGGATTGGGAAGGTAGAGTGAAGGAGTTGGCGTGACACGCACATCAGGATGTAGGGCAATGTGGCATTGTACTCACCTTTCCTGACCTCATGAGGTCGTTAAAACGTTTCCTACACTGGATCCATGTCCTTTGAACAAGACTCCTGCTGCTCACTTCTTCTGCTATCTCCAGCAATGCAGTTTTGGTCAGTGCCGCTGGCCTCTTCCTCCCATCAGCAGGGTACAGGGTGTCCATGCGGGCCTTCACTCCTTGGAGTAAATCCTCCAAGGAGGCATCACTAAACCTGGGGGCTGCTTTCTGCCTTTGACTCTGCATAATTCAGGATGTAGTGTTCTCTGCCAACAATTCCCCTCTAACACTCAGGCTTCCACCTCCACCAGCCTTCAAGTGACATCTGTGCATTGCTTCTTTAAATAGCTGAGCTGAAGTCAAGTCATCCATGACGTCATCAGACCCGCTCCAGTTAATTGGTCGGGAAACCCAGAGGTCTGACTCAATTGCAGTTGCTTTGTTAAAAAACCACTGCAAAAAACGCGCCTCTCCAACTTCCATGTTCCCGACGCGATCCATGCCCCCCCCCCCCCCCCCCCGTGCCCATCGTGACTCCAAGTTACAAATTCAGCCCATTGAATTTCATTGTGATTAGTGCACTAAAAACCTGTCCATAGAACTTTCACTTATTTCTGTGTTTCCTTGTACTGCTTGCTTTGTCTTTGTCAATCTCACACTAATTAATGTGTATTTTGCCCCCTCTCTTGCTGCTGTCATTTGTTTGTTCTTTCACTTGCTGTTCATCGCTTTTTTTAGGTGCAGGCTTATTTGCTCCTTCATTTGCCCAGGTTTGTTCACTTGCTGCCAGCTGGTTACACATTCTCACTGCTCTTTTCTTGCATACGTGCATTCATTTATTTTTGCTGATTGTTGTTCATCCTGTGCTCAGGAAGTCTCACTTGCATAATTTGCTATACAGTTATTAATTTGGACTGTTAGCGGATTAAATTTGTCTTCGGCGGATTTGGAAAACAGCCGATAGCGAATCAATAGCCCATTTTACACTCTGCCCCGTTTCCTTTTCCAATTGGTCGGGGTGTAAAACGAGCTGCCGATTCGCTATTGCCTGTGTAGTACTACAGCTGAAGACCAATTTCACCCCCTTGGTTTCTGCAGCTGTCTGTCCTTTTGGTAAATACTTTTGCCTGCTCCAATTTCCGAGAAGAATATTCTGTAGTGGAAACAATTTGTTTTTCTAATTGATTTGTAGGAAATTCCATTGTGCACTGCAATAAAGGCATTGAATTAATTTTCTTTGGTTGTAATATACCTCTTAATGGAGATTTTTTTAAATTCTGTTTTTAAATATGAGCTAATCTAAAATGTATGAAATCGATGTCTTGGCTGGTTTCCATCATTGAATGAGTTATGGTGGGGGGAGGTGGGGCGGAATGTAGTCTGATTTGAATGGAATAACACACCATACCTTGAGTTGACATCCTCTTATTCTAATCAGGGTTCAATTTAATTTTAAAATCGTATTACATAATTGCTTCCTTGTCTAATAAGGATTAATAATTGTTTTTGTTTTGCAGGCGTGTCCTCTCTGAGCAGCCAATTTGCCAAAATTCCAAAGGGACTGAAACATTTAAACATGTCTAAAAACTCCTTGTCGCATAAAGGTACAGTAAAATTTTATTTACCTGTTCTTTCCATTGAGGGTATAAAGGGAAGGTTGTGCTAAGGATCTGACTTCAGTGGAAATGAGAATCAGAAGAGATGTAAAACGGGCTATCGATTCACTATCACCCACTTTACACTATCGCACAAAGTCAAAATCTACCCCACAGAGGCGATTTGGCCCATCGTGTCTGTGCCGGCTTTTTGCTAGAGCAACACAAAACTAAACTTTTTTTTTTCCCCCAGAGGCTTATAATCTTCCAATATTTCAAATGTTTATTCACTTTTCTCTTAAAGATGCAATGGTGTCTGCCTCAACTACTTAATGTGGTAAAATAATTCATGTTGTAACAGCTCTGCATAAACCCCGCTCCTCACAATAATCTCAAGTCTCTCTTCATCACGATAATTTCTCATCCCTGATAATATCTCACTGAATCCACACTGTACAATCTCTGGCTTTAATGTCCTTTCTATAATGGGGCAACGGAAACTGCACATGCTACTCTTAACTGTGGCTTAACCATTGCCTCATACATATTTATCATTAGCTCTGTATTCTATGCCCTATTTATAAAACCCAAAATGTAGGCTTTTTTGTGACTTTATCTATCTGCACTTATGCTTTCAATTATTTATATATTTCCACCTGTAAATCTGTGCGCCTGCACGTGCTTCAGCCTTTCATTTGAGTATGTTCCAATCCTTGTTTTTCCTCCCAAGATATGTTAACTCACACTAATTTGAATTAAATTGCACCTATCATCTTTATCCCCATTCCGCTAACAAGCCTAGTACTGCTTGCTACAGTATTTGCCAGCCCCCCCTACGTTTGAGTCTTATCCAAGTAAAGGAGCAAGGTCTGATTTCAAACGTCATTGTTGTACAAAATACTGTAACTCCATTCAGATGTCTTCTCTGCAGTAAGTGATTTATCTTGTTTTCTGTGTCTATGTGAGATGTGCAGAATGGAGCTTTCTTTCAAACTGAAATATGTTAGCGTATATAGTTTCTCATAAAAGTGTGTCTAGACCGCCTCATTAAGGAGTAATGTAGGCTTGTAACTGCTGCAGTCCAAGAGATCATTCTCTGATTTCAAGTGTGTTATTTTTCTGTCCTCGATGTAGGTGATACTGGCATGGCTGCATTTATTGCCTATTTCTGGTTGCCCTGAGAAGGTAGTGGACATTGTTGATCTGCTGCAATCCTTGCAGCGATGCTGTTCCCACAATGGTGTTAGGTAGGGAATTGCAGGATTTTGACCCAGGAACAATGAAAGAATGGCAATACATGTCCAAGTCAGGATGTTGTGATACTTGGAGGGGAACTTTCAGAACGTGATGCTCCCATGAAGTTGCTGTTCTTGTCCTTCTCACTGATTTGGGTCTGGGAGGTGTTACTGAAGTAAGCTTGGTGAGTTGCTGCAGTGCATAGATAGTATGTACTGCCGTCATATTGTAGCAGTGGTGATCAGTGGCGTGGATATTGAGTCTGGTGGCAGGGGCACCAATCAAGTGTTGCGAATGAAAGGAAGTACTTGCCTTTCACATTTCAGGACATCTAAAATAGCCTCGTAACCAATGAAATACCTTTGAAGTGTAGACACTGTTGTAATGTAGGCAAACAAAGATGTCAATTTGTGCCTCCCGTCCACTGCCCTCCACAAACTTCAGCTCATCCAAAACTCCAGTGCCCTATCCTGCACTAAGTTCCCCTCGCCCATCACCCCTATGCTTGCTGACCTACATTGACTCTCAATCCCCAATGCCACACGTTTCAAATTATCATCCTTGTATTTAAATGCCTTTATGGCCTTGCCCTTCCCGACTTCCAGCCCTACAACACTCTCATACTGTGTTCCTCCAACTCTGGCCTCTAATGGAAGCTGTTCCTTCAGTCATCTAGGCCAGATGCTCTGGAATTCTACCTCTAAATCCCCCCTCCTCTCCACTTCCCTCTCTTCCTTTAAGACTCTCCTTAAAACCCATCGCTTTGACCAAGATCCCCTCCGACTTTGGCTCGGTCGTTATTTTGTCTGATTACGCCTCTCTGAAGTGCCTTGGGATGTTGTTCTATGTTAAAGGTGCTGTATAAATGCAAGTTATTGCTGTAACCCCCTGCCCCCAAACTCTCCATTCCATTGTTTCTGGCCTCTTGTGTAGCTCCCCATGCTCTTCGCCCCACCTTTGATGGTCATGCTTCCAGCTGCCTTAGTGCGATGGTTTGGAATTCCCCCCCCACCCACCCCATATCTCTCTGCCTCTCCAATTCTCTCTCCTCCTTTAAGACTCACTTCTTTGACCAAGCTTTTGGTCACTCCTTATTGTGTCCCCTTCATTGTCTTGGGCATCCATTTTTTCTCCACGCTTCTATGAAGTGATTTAGGAAACTTTTCTACATTAATGATGCTACATGATACAAGTTGTTGTTTTTTTTCCAAACCAAAATTAGTTTCTGTTCAAAAGAAAATCTCCTGGTTGTGTTTGGGGAAGAAATTAACTCCATTTGGGGAATTAAGGAAAGGGAAGCGAGTAGCCTCATTGTTTAAAAATGAGCCTTAAGCAGGGTTTTGTGAGTGTGGCTTTGGAACAAGTTACCACTTGTAATTGTGGATATTGGCCAAAAATTGGTGTGTACTCCTGAATTAAACCAACTAGAAATGAGATATACTGTAATTTTAAAATGGGGGGGTGTTTAAAATTGCACAGATAACGAATTAATTCTGTGCTGCATTCTAAATCTGGAATGTGATCTGGCATGAATTGTATAAATAGCTGTCAGAAAAACTGTGGATCAGTTAACAAATTGGTGCACAGAGCAAGTTTTTACATGGTGTAATAGGTGGCTGTGTTGAGAATACCCAAATATAATTAACGTCAGAGGCTGCGAAAGAAAAACTGGATTTGATCCCAAAAAAGAGGACATTTTAAGAAACAATAGAGGTGCCATTACACTACTAGGTGTATTCTATCGGCCACCTACAAGTGGGAAGGATATACAGGAGCAAATTTGCAGGGAAATTAGAGAGGTGCAAGAACGAGAGAAGTGATAATGGGGGACTTCAATTATCCTAATATAGACTGGGATCGTAATAGTGTAAAGGACAGAGAGGGGGAGGAATTTCTGAAGTGTGTTCAGGAGAACTTTCTTGATCAGTACGTTTTCGACCGAGCGAGGAAGGAGGCATTGCTGGATCTGGTTCTGGGGAATGAGGTGGGTCAGGTGGATCAAGTTTCAGTGGGGAAACATTTAGGGAACAGTGATCATAGTACCATAAGGTTTAGATTAGCTATGGAAAAGGACAGGGAGCAATCTAGAGTAAAAGTACTTAACTGGAGGAAGGCCGATTTCAGTGGGTTGAGAACGGAGCTGGCCCGGGTAAATAGGAACCAAAGATTGGCAGGCAAAACTGTAATCAAACAATGAGCTGCCTTTAAAGAGGACATGGTTCGGGTACAGTCGAGGTACATTCCCACAAGGGGGACAGGTAGGGCCACCAAAGCCAGAGCTCCCTGGATGATGAAAGAGATAGAGAGTAAGATGAAGCAGAAAAAGGATGTGCAGACAGATGTCAGGTTGAGAATACAAGTGAGAACCTGGCTGAATACAGAAAGTTCAGAAGGGGAAGTGAAAAAGGAAATAAGAGGGGCAAAGAGGGAATATGAGAATAGACTGGCAGCTAACATAAAAGGGAATCCAAAAGTCTTCTATAGGCATATAAATAGTAAACGTGTAGTAAGAGGAGGGGTGGGGCCAATTAGGGACTGAAAACGAGACCAACACATGGAGGCAGAGGGCATGGCTGAGGTACTAAATGAGTTAGTACCAGTATCAGTAATGGTAAACATAAAACTATCAGATTGCCGTAAAAACCCATCTGGTTCACTAATGTCCTTTTAGGGAAGGAAATCTGCCATCCTTACCTGGTCTGGCCTATATGTGACTCCAGACCCACAGCAATATGGTTGACTCTTAATTGTCCTCTGAAATGACGTAGCAAGCCACTTGGTTGTAACAAACCACTACGCAACACAATAATAGGAATAAAACTGGACGGACCACCCGGCATCGACCTTGGCACCAGCTACAGACACGACAACGGTACACTCAGCCCAGTCGACCCTGCAAAGTCCTCCTCACCAACATCGGCAGGACAGACCCTCCAAGGGTGGCGGCACTGTGGTATACAGTCAGGAAGGAGTGGCCCTGGGAGTCCTCAATATTGATTCCGGACCCCATGAAGTCTCATGGCTTCAGGTTAAGCATGGGCAAGGAAACCTCCTGCTGATTACCACCTACCGCCCTCCCTTAACTGATGAATCAGTTCTCCGCGATGTTGAACACCACTTGGAAGAAGCACTGAGTAGCAAGGATACAGAATGTATTCTGGGTGGGGGACTTCAATGTCGATCACCAAGAGTGGCTCGGTAGCACCAGTACTGACCGAGCTGGCCGAGTCCTGAAGGACATAGCTGCCAGTCTGGGCCTGCGACAGGTGGTGAGAGAACCAATACGAGGGAAAAGACTACTTGACCTCGTCCTCACCAATCTACCTGTCGCAGATGCATCTGTGCATGACAGTATTGGTAGCAGTGATCACCGCACAGTCATTGTGGAGACGAAGTCCCGTCTTCGCACTGAGGACACCCTCCATCGTGTTGTGTGGCACTGCCACCGTGCTAAATGGGATAGATTCAGTACAGATCTAGCAGCTCAAAACTGGGCATCCATGAGGTACTGTAGGCCATCAGCAGCAGCAGAATTGTATTCCACCACAATCTGTAACCTCATGGCCTGGATTATCCCTCGCTCTACCGTTACCATCAAGCCAGGGGACCAACCCTGGTTCAATAAGGAGTGTGGAAGAGCATGCTAGGAGCAGCACCAGGCGTACATAAAAATGAGGTGCCAACCTGGGGAAGGTACAACACAGGACTACATGCATGCTAAAAAGCGGAAACAGCATGCTATAGACAGGGCTAAGTGATCCCGCAATCAACGGATCAGATCAAAGCTCTGCAGTCCTGCCACATCCAATCGTGAATTGTGGTGGACCATTAAACAACTAATGGGAGGAGAAGGCTCCATGAATATCCCCATTCTCAATGATGGTGAGTGCAAAAGACAAGGCTGTAACGTTTGCAACCATCTTCAGCCGGAAGTGCCGAGTGGATGATCCATATCGGTCTCCTCCTGAGGTCCCCACCATCACAGAAGCCACTTTTCAGCCAATTCGATTCACTCCACGTGATATCAAAAAATGGCTGAGCGCACTAGATACAGCAAAGGCTACGGGCCCTGACAAAATCCCAGCTGTCATGCTGAAGACTTGTGCTCCAGAACTAGCCGTGCCTCTAGCCAAGCTGTTCCAGTACAACTGCAACACTGGCATCTATCTGACAATGTGGAAAACTGCCCAGGTATGTCCTGTCCACAAAAAGCAGAACAAATCCAATCCGGCCAATTACCGCCCCATCAGTCTACTCTCAATCATCAGCAAAGTGATGGAAGCTGTCATCGACAGTACTATCAAGCGGCACTTACTCACCAATAACCTGCTCACTGATGCTCAGTTTGGGTTCCGCCAAGACCACTTGGCTCCCGACCTCATTACAGCCTTGGTCCAAACATGGACAAAGGAGCTGAATTCCAGAGGTGAGGTGAGACTGACTGCCCTTGACATCAAGGCAGCATTTGACCTGGTGTGGCATCAAGGAGCCCTAGTAAAACTGAAGTCAATGGGAAGCAGGGGGGGGGGGGGGGGGGGTGCGGAAACTCTCCACTGGCTGGAGTCATACCTAGCACAAAGGAAGATGGTTGTGGTGGTTGGAGGTCAATCATCACAGCCCCAGGACATCGCTGCAGGAGTTCCTCACGGCAGTGTCCTAGGCCCAACCATCTTCAGCTGCTTCATCAATGACCTCCCCTCCAACATAATGTCAGAAATGGGGATGTTCGCTGATGACTGCACAGTGTTCAGTGCCATTCACCACTCCTCAGATAATGAAGCAGTCCATGCCCTCATGCAACAAGACCTGGACGACGTTCAGGCTTGGGCTAATAAGTAAGACAAAGGTCCTCTACCAACCTGCCCCCGCCACACAGCACTGCTCCCCGATTATCAAAATCCATGACGAGGCCTTGGACAACGTGGACCACTTCCCATACCTTGGGAGCATACTCTCAACAAGGGCAGACGTCGATGACAAAGTCCAACACCGCCTTCAGTGTGCCAGTGCAGCCTTCGGTCGCCTGAGGAAGAGAGTGTTTGAAGACCAGGACCTGAAACCCAGCACCAAGCTCATGGTCTACAGAGCAGTAGTGATACCCGCCCTGCTGTATGCTTCAGAGACATGGACCATGTACAGCAGGCACTTCAAAGCATTGGAGAGGTACCACCAACGCTGCCTCCACAAGATCCTGCAAATCCATTGGCAGGATAGGCGCACCGACATCCGTGTTCTCGCTCAGGCCAACATCCCCAGCATCGAAGCTTTGACCACGCTCGATCAGCTCTGATGGACGGGCCACATCGTCTGCATGCCCGATACGAGACTCCCAAAACAAGCGCTCTACTCGGAGCTCCGACACGGCAAGAGAGCACCAGGTGGGCAGAGGAAACGCTTCAAGGACACCCTCAAAGCCTCTTTGGAAAATGTGCAACATCCCCACCGACACCTGGAATCCCTGGCCCAAGACCGCACAAAGTTGAGGAGAAGCATCCAGGAAGGCGCTGAACACCTCGAGTCTCTTTGCCGGGAGCAAGCGGAAGCCAAGCACAAACAGCAGAAGGGGCGCACATCAACCCAAGCACCCCTCCCACCTGCCCCTTCAACCACAGTCTGCCCCACCTGTGACAGAGACTGTAGGTCCCGCATTGGACTCATCAGTCACCTGAGAACTCATTTTTAGTGTGGAAGCAAGTCATCCTCGGTTCCGAGGGACTGCCTAAGAAGAAGAGAAGATAAGTGGCAGGTAACATTTGCGCCACACAAGTGGCAGGTAACATTTGCGCCACACAAGTGCCAGGCAATGATCTTTTCCAACAAGCGAGAGACTAACCACCGCCCCTTGGCATTCAACGGCATTACCATCGCTGAATCCCCCACCATCAACACCCTGGGGATCACCATTGACCAGAAACTTAACTGGACCAGCCAAATAAATACTGTGGCAACAAGAGCAGGTCAGAGGCTAGGTATTTTGCAGCGAGTGTCTCACCTCCTGACTCCCCCAAAGCCTTTCCACCATCTACAAGGCACAAGTCAAGGAGTGTGATGGAATACTCTCCACTTGCTTGGATGAGTGCAGCTCCAACAACACTCAAGAAGCTCGACACCATCCAAGACAAAGCAGCCCGCTTGATTGGCACCCCATCCATCACCTTAAACATTCACTCCCTCCACCACTGGCGTACTGTGGCTGCAGTGTGTACCATCTACAAGATGCACTGCAGCAACTCGCCAAGGCTTCTTCGGCGGCACCCCCCAGACCTGCGACCTCTTACACCTAGAAGGACAAGAGCAGCAGGCGCATGGGAACACCACCACCTCCAAGTTCCCTCCAAGTCACACACCGTCCTGACTTGCAAGCCTTTCGCCTTTCCGTCTTCATCTCTGGGTCAAAATTCTGGAACTCCCTCCCTAACAGCACTGTGGGAGTAGCTTCGCCACACGGACTGCAGCGGTTCAAGAAAGCGGCTCACCACCACCTTCTCGAGGGCAATTAGGGATGGGCAATAAATGCTGGCCTTGCCAGCGATGCCCACATCCCATAAACGAATATTCTAAAAAAGGACCGGATGGGATGCATCCTAGGCTGCTGAGGGAAGTAAATGTGGAAATTGAGGTGGTACTGGCCATAATCTTCCAATCCTCCTTGGATACATGCGTGGTCCAGAGGACTGGAGAATTGCAAATGTTACATCCTTGTTCAAAAAAGGGTGTAAGGATAAACCCAGCAACTATAGACCCGTCAGCTTAACCTCGGTGCGGGGGAAGCTTTTAGAAACGATAATCCGGGACAAAATTAACAGCGACTTGGACAAGTGTGGATTAATTAAGGAAAGCCTGCGTGGATTTGTTAAAGGCAAATCGTGCTTCACCAACTTGATTGAATTTTTTGATGAGGTAACAGAGAGGGTTGATGAGGGCAATGTGGTTGATGTGGTATACATGGACTTCCAAAAGGCATTTGATAAAGTGCCACATAATAGGCTTGCCAGCAAAGTTGAAGCCAATGGAATAAAAGAGACAGTGGCAGCATGGATACGAAATTGGCTAAATGACAGGAAACAGAGAGTAGTGGTGAACGGTTGTTTTTTGGACTGGAGGAAGGAATACAGTGGTGTTCCCCAGGGATCGGTACTAGGACTACTGCTTTTCTTGATATATATTAATGATTTGGACTTGGGTGTACAGGGCACAATTTCAAAATTTGCAGATGACACAAAACTTGGAAGTATAGTGAACAGTGAGGAGGATAGGGATAGACTTCAAGAGGACATCGACAAGCTGGTGGAATGGGCGGACACGTGGCAGATGAAGTTTAATGCAGAAAAGTGCGAAGTGATACATTTTGATAGGGAGAACGAGGAGAGGCAATATAAACTAAAGGGGCTACATGAACAGACCTGGGGGTATATGTGCACAAATCGTTGAAGGTGGCAGGGCAGGATGAGAAAGCAGTTAAAATAGCAGGATCCTGGGCTTCATAGAGGCATAGAGTACAAAAGCAAGGAAGTTATGATGAACCTTTATAAAACATTGGTTTGGCCTCAACTGGAGTATTGTGTCCAATTCTGGGCACCGCACTTTAGGAAGGATGTGAAGGCCTTATAGAGGGTGCAGAAAAGATTTACAAGAATGGTTCCAGGGATGAGGGGCTTCAGTTATGTGGATAGACTGGAGAAGCTGGGGTTGCTCTCCTTAGAGCAGCAAAGGTTGAGAGGAGATTTGATAGAGGTGCTCAAAATCATGAGGGGTGTAGATAGAGAGAAACTGTTCCCATTGGCGGATGGGTCGAGAACCAGAGGACACAGATTGAGGTGATTGGCAAAAGAACCAATGGCGACATGGGGAAAAACTTTTTTATGCAACAAGTGGTTATGATATGGAATGCACTGCCTGAAAGGGTGGTTCAGGCAGACTCAATCATGGCTTTCAAACGGGAATTAGATAAGTACCTGAAAGAAAAATAATTGCAGGGCTTTGGAGAAAGGGTAGGTGAGTGGGACTAGCTGAAGTGCTCTTGCAGAGAACCGGCACATGCTCGACGGGCCGAATGGCCTCCTACTGTGCTGTAACGATTTTATGATTGTACAAGCGCACTGTGGTCCCTATCAAGCATTTTTCACCATTATCAGTAACCCTCAGGTTCAATTTGTGCTTTTAAAGACTGCGGCCATTTTATTTCTTGGTAAACACTACCTGGTCTGTATTGTATTTATTATTAAAGCTTGTTTCATTTGCTTATGAGTTTTTTTTCTTGTTGACATTCTCCAGCTATTGGAGTGTTAAATTCATGGAATAGCACAAATGACAGCAAATAAGGATAATATTGCAATTGAAGGTGTCAGCATCACATGATAACTGGTAGCATAGTAATCGGTTGCATGCAATTTTAAATCAGCAGGATGCAGGAAAATATTAATGTATTTTAACAAAAACAGATTGGTTTAATCATTTTCAAATTAGAATTTCAAATACCCTCAACTCCACCTTGAATTTTTTTATTTGAGATTTTGATGGGTGAATTATTTGATAAAGCCAACTGTATTGGGAATTGTTTAAAGCTTTTTGGTAGGAGGCCAGCATGGAGCTGTCACAATATAAACTCAATCTTTAAATTCTGTTCCCTTCTATCTCAGTATGTCTGAAACACCCACATTATTAACGACTGTCGTTCAGAGGGTGTCTTCCACTAACAAATGATTAGACAGCATTGAAGCTCCTGCCAAGAGATTACTAATAATTAGCTAGACACGCTATTTGCCTGTCTGGTTATAATTTCAGCTATGTTGGCCCTGAATTTGCGGTCAGTATGACGGCGTACACGCAAGTGCGCCGTCATACCACCTTTGAAATTGACCGCAAGTTTGGGATTTGCACATGTGCAAAGGTTTATGCTACAGCCCATAAAAAGCATCCTAATCGAGTTTTATGGTTCCTATCCAGAGGCCAGAAGCACTAACTATCTGCTACTCTGCACTAAAGTATGAATAATTACTTTAATATCTATGCAATTTGGTTAAACTGTGCAAATCAAAATAACTTCAGTTTACTGTGTTAGGTAAAACTTCAGACTTGTTCATCTTACCAGTCCTTTTTATTTAAAATGAGTTAGGGTTTTTTAATAGTCAGAAATTTCAAAGCTGAAGCCTGGCATCAAATCATTTATCAAAACGAATGCGAATCGAAGAAAGATGCTGAAGCCATCTGTTGGAAAGTGCCATGTGAACAGTAAAAATAAAACAAGGTCAGCTGCTCAGATGGACTTTCTGCAAAGCTTAATGCTGTCCCATATGAGATTTCTATGTTTCCTGATTGGCTAAGAGTCAGGAAGTGAAAGGAGCACCGCCCCACGTGATCCCAGGAGCGTATACGCACAACGGTGCGCCCCTGGGATCCGTGGGCCACTACGCTGCGCGCAACTCTGCAGCGTTTGAAAGCCAGCTTGGGGCTTTGCATGAGGTAAGTGCAGATTTCGTTTGGATGTCGGCGGCGTACTCCTTAGCTACGCCGCCGACCGCAACTCCAGGGCCATTGTTTAAAGCTGCTTTAATGTTGCGTTAAGTCCAATTTCAATGGCTCTGACTCCCAGTGTGAGGGTTGCAACCCAAAAATAAAGTTGCTGGGATTCGCTAAGGCTGGCAGCCCGGAAGACCACATCTTCCTGGCCTTTGGTCTCTATGTATCCTGGCAAGTTTACTTTTTGGTTACAACCTATGGAGAAGAGCCAAACATTGGGAGGCAGCACCACTAGCACAATATAAAAGCTGCTTTTGAAAAATGGTAAGAACAGGAACATAGTTCAGAAATCTGGATTTTGGTAAGTCAGACTGTGTAGCTTCACCAAGCTCTTGAAGGAGAGCTTTCATGCAGGGGTAAGAGCAATGAATGATGTCTACTTAACACTGGAACAGCTTCAAGTGTTGCCCTGGAGTGTTTACTCTACTGAAGTGTACAGGACTGAGGTTATGGGCAAATGTACTCATTCATTTTATTGAACTCTACACTAAAGCTTCCCTTTAAATTGGGATGCTTAGTACATGATTATATTAGTGCATAAATGTACAGAAATGTGGGACAGCTGTTTATATCTATGTTACATTAGTATGTAAGGATCTTACAGAGCTTTTCTTTTTTTATAAGATGCATATGTGGTGCTTGCTTTGAGTTCTTGACTGACGAACCACTTCTGTAATATTATGGAAGATCTTTTAAAAAAATGCCGAAACCAGCTAAAAGAATCTTTAAAATTATTTAAAGAAAGCTGTAGATGATTTCTGGAAGAACAATAACAACTTGCATTTATATAGCACCTTTTAATATAAAATGTCTCAGGCACTTGGCAAGTAAATAATGAAAATGGACACTGTCAAGAAAGGAGAGATTAACAATGATTGGCCAATGAGATGAGAATAAAGGAGCACGTTGGATATATTGAACATTAAAGTGGACTTGGGAAAGAAACACTGATGCAGCCAAGTACTGTGCACTTATGATAGAAGCATGCTGATGCTGATCCGTGGTAGTCTCTGCAGCCCAGAAACTATCCCTTGACACTGTTGAAATTAGATTTACATGAAAATTTGTAGCGTATATTTTAATCATGATAGATTTAATCTTGAGATTTTTAATGTTGCTATCCTTCTGCAACATTAATTTGATAATGGATTTTTAATTAAATTGCATTAGACTGGGTGTGACGATGCTAATTTAAGCGCTCTATACTTAACTCCTAAAGGTTGTATGCTTAAAAGTTTAACTAGTAAGTGTTCGGTCACACCAGAGTGCTGGATTAAATTGTATTAGAAAACATTTTCATTGCAGAATCGTAAGTGCAAAAAGGTTTTTAAAAACAGTTATAAAGTAGGGGCAGACTATACAGGATCATCAAGGTCAAAAAAAATTGTGCTAACTTAGTTACTAATCCATTCCACAGAAAACAGAGATGACCAACCCTGCCTATAGCTACATAAAACACTTGGTGTGAAATGTTCCAGGTATTTTGTGTCCAATAGAATATTTTGATAACTGTTTATTTTGTGTGCTCTGCATTATTACAGGGGTGAACAGCCTTGCCCTGTCACTGAGTGCCAACCAACAAATTCCTAACTCCCTCACACACCTTGACCTCTCAGGGAACTTCCTCCGAGGAGATGACCTATCGGTATGTTGGATTTTATTTATTTTTTCATTCTCGGGATATGAGCATCGTTGGCAAAGCTGGCATTTATTGTCTATCCCTAGTTGCCCTTGAGAAAGTGGTGGTGGCCTTCTTGAACCGCTGCAGTCCTTGTGGTGATGGTACTCCTACAATGCTGTTAGGGAGGGAGTTCCAGGATTTTGACCCAGCAACGATGAAGAATCGTCAATATATGTCCAAGTCAGGATGGTGTGTGGCTTGGAAGGAAACTTGAAGATGATGGTCTTCCCATGCACCAGCTGCCCTTGTCCTTCTAGGTGGTGGAGGTCGTGGGTTTGGGAGGTGCTGCCGAAGAAGCCTAAGTGATTTGCTTATCCTTATATTGTGATGGTTTTTTCATTAATGATGTGTTGATTAAAACATTAATTCTATGCTGTGGCTATTTTTAATACCAATATGCAATATGTTCGTGTCTTATGCAGTATAATTAAACTGGCATGGTGTTGGAATGCATGTGTGTTAATACGAGGAGTGTCGCAAATAAGGTTGACGCGCTACAGGTGCAAGTTGCCACATGGGGTTATGACAGTGGCTATAACGGAGACCTGGCTTAAACATGGGCAGGAATGGGAAGTAAACATTCCGAGCTACAATGCATTCAGGAGGTATAGGGAAGGAAAATAAATAGGAGGGTGGGTGGCAGTATTAATCAAGGATAATATTGCAGTTCTTCAGAGGCATGATGTACTAGAGGGTTCAAAGACTGAATCTATTTGGTTAGAGTTAAGGAACAGAAAAGGAACTGTTACATTGCTGGGTGTTTACTATAGATCCTTAAATAGTGAGAAGGAGATAGAGGAGCAAATCTGTAGGCACATTTCAGAAAAATTAAATATAATGGAGCAGTGATCTTGGGGACTTCAATTAACCTATTAGAGACTGGGGGGAAAAAACAGAGTAAAGGCCAAGGAGGGTGAAGAATTACTAAAATATGTACAGGAGAACTTAATCAGTATGTTTCTAGCCCAATATGGAAGGATCTACCCTAACCCTAATGGTTCAAGAAGGCCCACCACCACTTTCTCAAGGGCAAGAATGCTGGATCTACTTCTGGGGAATGAAGTAGGGCAAAGTGGAGTGTGTTTCAGTGGGAAAACATCTGGGTAATAGTGATTATATAATTAGGTTTAAAGTAGTTATGGAAAGGGACAAAGAAAAATCAAATGTTAAAATATCCAGCTGGAAGAGAGACAATTTCAGTGATTTGAGAAGGGATCTAGCATAGGTCGACTGGAAGCAAAGATTGGCCAGGAAAGCAGTAAATGAGCAATGCCAGGCCTTCAAGACTGAGATAGTTCGGGTACAAACCAAGCAAAGATGAGGCATCCAAGGAAAGAGCTCCCTGGGTGATAAAGGAAATAGAGGTTAAAATAAAACAGAAAAAGGAGGTTGATGACAAACGTCACATACAGAATACAATCGAAAACCAGGCAGAATACACAGAATGCAGGGACATTGAAACAGGATGTAAGAAGGGCAAAGAGAGAGTATGAGAAAAGATTAGCGGGTAACATAAAAGAGAACACACAAATCTTTTATAAATATATAAAAAGTAAAAGGATAGTTAAAGGAAGGTGGGGCCGATCAGGAATAAAAAAGGAAATCATCTTGTGGAGGCAGAGGGCATGACAGAGGTAATGAATGAATACTTTGTATCTGTCTTCACAAAAGAAGAGGTTGATGTTGCAGTAAAGGAGGAAGGAAGTAGAGATATTGGATAGGATAAAAATAGAAAGGAGGTGCTAAATAGGTTGGCATCACTCAAAGTTAACAAGTCACCCGGTCCAGGTGGGATGCATCCTAGGTTGCTGAGGGAAGCTGGGGTGAGGATAACAGAAGCTCTGACCACAATTTTTCAATCCTCCTTGGATATGGGAGTGGTGCTAGAGGACTGAGGGATTGCAAATGTTACACCCCTGTTCAAAAAAGGGGAGAGATATAAACCTGGTAACTGCAAGCCAATCAGTCTAATGTCTGTGGTAGGAAAACTACTAGAGACCATTGTCAAGTACAAAATTAATTCTCACTTGGAGAAGCATGGGTTAATAAGAGACAGCCAGCACGGATTTGTTAAAGGCAAATTGTGTCTGACTAAGCTAATTGAGTTCTTTGATGAAGTAACAGAGAGTGTTGATGAAGGTAGTGCAGTAGATGTAGAATATATCGACTTTCAAAGGCATTTGATAAAGTACCACAGCATTATTCAGAAAATAGAAGCACATGGTATTACAGGGACGGCGGTAACTTGGGTATGTAATTGGCTGAGGGATAGGAGGCAGAGAGTAGTGGTGAATGAATGTTTTTCTGACTGGAGAGAAGTACGCATTGGAGACCCGCAGGGGTCGGTATTAGGACCATTGCTTTTCTTGTTATATATAAATGGCCATGACTTGGGTATAGGAGTACAATTTTGAAGTTTGCAAATGATACAAAACTTGACAGCGTAGTAAATAGTGAGCAGGATAATAGCAGACTTCAGGAGGACATAGACAGACTGGTTAAATGGGTAGACACATGGCAGATGCAATTTAGTGCGGATAAGGACCTGGGGGTGCATATTCCCAAATCTTTGAAGGTGGCAGGGCAAGTTGTGGGATACTTGGCTTTGTAAATAGGGGCATTGAATACAAAAGCAAGAAAGTCATGCTAAACCTTTACAAATCTCTGGTTAGGCCTCAGCTGGAATATTGTGTCCACTTCGGGGCATCGCACTTTAGGAAGGATGTCAAGGCCTTGGAGAGGATACAGAGGAGGTTTACCAGGATGATACCAAGGATGAGGGACTTACGTTATGTGGAGAGATTGGAGAAACTTGGATTGTTCTCCTTAGAGCAGAGAAAGTTAAGGAGAGACCTAATAAAGCTATTCAAAATTATGAGGAGTTTTGATAGAGCAAGTAGGGAGCAACTGTTTCCTCTGGCAAATGGGTCGGTAACCAAAGGTCTTAAATTTAAAATAATTGGCAACAACAACAACTACTTGTATTTAGTCATTGAGTATATTCAAAGCTGAGATAGATAGATTTTTGGACTCTAGAGGAATCAAGGGATATGGGGATAGGGCAGGAAAGTGGAGTTGAGGTCAAAGATCAGCCATGATCTTATTGAATGGCGGAGCAGGCTCGAGGGGCCGTATGGCCGACTCATGCTCCTAATTCTTATATTCTTATGTGCTTATATAGCGCCTTTAACGTAATAGAATGTCTCAAGGCGCTTCACAGGAGTGTTATCAACATTTTTTTTGACACCGAGCCATATAAGGAGAAATTAGGGCAGTTGACCTAAAGCATGGACGAAGAGGTAGGTTTTAAGGAGTGTCTTAAAGGAGGAAAGAGAAGTGGAGAGGCGGACAGATATAGGGAGGAATTCCAGAGCTTAGGACTGAGGCAGCTGAACGCACAACCGCCAATGGCGGAGCAGTTAAAATCAGGGATGTTCAAAAGGCCAGAATAGGCGGAGCGCAGAGGTCTTGGGGGATTATAGGGCTGGAGGAGGTAACAGAGATAAGGAGGGGTGAGGCCATGGAGAGATTTGAATACAAGGTTAAGAATTTTAAAATCAAGACTTTGCTTAACTGGGAGCCAGTGGAGGTCAGCAAGCTCAAGGTAGATGGGTGAGCGGGGCTTGGTGCGAGTTAGGAAACGGGTGTCAGAGTTTTGGATGACCTCAAGTTTATGGAGGGTAGAACTAGGGAGGCCGGCCAGGAGTGCATTGGCATAGTCAAGTCTAGCGGTATTAAAGCATAGATGAGGATTTCAGCAGCAGATAAATTGAGGTAAGGGCAGAGGCCAATCTTCCCTATAATTTTATTCGGGCCTCGTGGATCCTCTAGAATGCTGTGAGGCCGTGCAGCTTACAGGGAACATTGACGAGGCGGGCGATATTACGAAGGTGGAAATCGGCGGTCTTATTGGTAGAATGGATATGAGGTAGGAAGCTCAATTCGTGATCAAATATGACTTGGTCAGCCTTAGACAATTGCCAGGGAGTAAGTTCGAATCAGTGGAAAGGGAACGGAGTTTGTGGCGTGAACCTAAAACAATGGCTTCGGTCTTCCCGATATTTAATTGGAGGAAATCTCTACTCATTCAGTGCTGGATGTTGGACAAGCAGTCTGACAGTATAGAGACAGTGGAGGGTTCGAGAGAGGTGGAGGAGAGGTAGAGCTGGGTATGTATCATCAGCATACATGTGAAAACTCGCGTTGTCGCTGGATGATGTCTCAGAGGGGCAGCATGTAGATGAAAAGTAAGAAAAAGTCAAGCAAAAATACTAGAGGGGAAATGAGAAATTTCTTTGCACAGAGGGTTGTTAAGATCTGGAACACACTACCTGAGCGCTGTGGAATCAGATTCCATAAGAACTTTCAAAAGGCAATTGGACATGTACTTGAAGAGGACTAATTTGCAGGGTTAAGCGGGAAAAGCTGGGCAGTGGGACTAAATTGGACAGCTGCTCCAAAGAGCCGGCAAAGACACAATAGGCTGAATGGCCTCCTTCAGTGCTGTAGGAATCTATGGCCTAGAAATTCGGGGGTTTATCGCCACCTGTTATGGCCAGATTCGGGCAAAAAAATGGAGGCCGCCGCTCTTCCACCCGCAGCCGGTGGGTCCCGCAGCGGCCACCATTTTCAGATGGCCGGTAGCACTGCCAATGTCTGCGCTCGCTAGGGATATGTAGATTATGCAGATTGTGACGTCAGTGAGTGTGCAACGCACACTTGACACCCGATCTGCGAGTTTCAACTTTACCACTCCACTTACCGGCAAACCTTAAGTGCAATGAGCTGACCAAGCATTGACGAGCAGGAAGGAGGCCCCAGCAGCGGTATTTAAAGGGATCATCAGCAACTACTTGCACCTGACATGTTTCTGCAGTTTGACTGGTTCTGTGCAATTTGTGCAACTTTCTGCAACTCCAGCAGCTTTATTAACTTCTTTCAAGGTTCTAAGTTAACAGGGAGTGTTGTTGCAAGTGGAGAACGCCCTCATTCTTATTTAAAGGCTTCTGCTCACAACACTTGCTCACAGTCATGGGGGTCTACTGGCAATCCCCCTCACGCTCGACTAACTTAGGGAGAGGGAGCGGAGGCAACAAAGAAGAGGAGAAGATGCGCACAGAGGGAGGAGGAGGGCTCTCAACAGGAGGCCTTACCCACCTAGGGTCTTCTGACAGCACTTCTCTTACATCCACTTAAGCGAGGAGCAGTGTCTTTGGAGGCTTCGCTTCAGCCAGGAGGTGGTCACAGAACTCTGCCACCTCTTGCAACCAGACCTGCAGCCTGAGAGCTGGGCGACCACGGCTCTCCCAGTGGCAGTCAAGGTCACCGTGGCCCTTAATTTCTTCGCCAGCGGATCCTCCCAGTCTGCAGCAGGAGATATAGTTAACATCTCCCAGTTCGCCATCCATCACTGCATCCGGGAGGTCACTGAGGTTCTCTACACTAGAAGGGACGACATTTTCTCCTCTCTGAGCAGGGAGAAGCAGGACGAGCGTGCATGTGGCTTTGCCAGGATAGCGGGCTTCCCCATGGTGCAGGGCGCCATCGACTGCACCAACGTGGCTTTGCGGGCGCTGCATAAAAATCCTGAGATCTTCTGTAATTGCAAAGGCTACCACTCACCTTAATGTGCAGTTGGTGTGCAACCATGCCCAGCACTTCGTGATGGTCAATGTCCGCTATCCTGGCAGCAGCCACGATGCCTTCATCCTGCGTCAGTCCGGTGTGCCAGCAATCTTTCAGCCACCACTTGAAACTCGAGGGTGGCTGCTCGGAGACGAGGGCTATCCGCTCTGCACCTGGCTCATGACTCCCCTCCGCAACCCCATAATTCGTGCCCAGCACTCCTATAATGATAACCATGCTTCCACCAGGAACGTCATCAAGCAGACCATCGGGCTACTGCAGCAACGATTCCGCTGCCTTGACCGCATGGGAAGAGTCCTCCAGTACTTGGCAGAGCGAGTGTCTCATTTCGTGGTGGTCTTCTGCATGCTTCACAACTTGGCAATCATGAGGGTGCAGTCCTTGCCACCATGGATTGCGGGGCTACCTCAGGAGGAGGGAAGAGGATGAGGAGGAGGTAGGCGGTAGGCAGCCAATCCCCCTTCCGGATGGGCTGTCCGCGAACACCTCAGCAGACTCCAATTCCAGTGAATGAAACCCCAGATCCCCGTTGCTCACTGCATCCACATCATACCACCCCTCTGTCATGGATTGTCACAGCGTTCTCCTGGGCACAAATCTGAAATGAGAGAAACCACAAAAGATTCCAAACAAAATTAATAAATTTATCAAAAATCAATTGACACATATTTACACCTATGATATGAATTAATCACCCTTGTGCAATCCCTTTGTGCTTGTCGTTGGGGTTCCCTTTCCTGATCTAGTGCTCCCCCAGTGGCTGCAGCATGGCTGGTGGAAGGCTGCTGTGTTCCCATGGGGGAGACTTCAGATGGCTTTGCAGGACGACCTCGAGCAGCTCTAGCCTTAAAAGGCCTGACTAGACTGCACCACCGCGGCGTGGATGGCAGCAGTCTGGGCTGGCTGGCTGACGGGCAGTGGCAAGGGCAATGGCGGAGTGGCATGGTGGGAACAGGAATGCTGTCATCCTGAGTGAGGATAGCAGGGTTCTGCTTCACTGACCCACTCCCACTCCCCCGGGAGGTGTGTGGGGGGGTGGCGGGTGTTGGTGCCTCAGCATTCCCAGCAATCTGTTGGAGGACAGATTGCTGGGCTGCTGCGACACCCTGCAAGCCCCGGTCAACACTGGTAAACCCAGCCACGATGGGAGCAGTCTGAGCTTGGGTGGCAGCAAGCTGAGACTGCATGAGAGCGGTCTGCACATGGGTGCCATGACGCAGAGACCTCATGAGAGTGGTCTGTGCTTCCGCTGCAGCACTAAGATGTTGGGTCGCTTCCGCCTGTGCTGCAATGGAAGCTGCAACATCGCCCATCATACACACTATCATGTCTGGGTCGACACGGTCTCTTCGGGAATTTTCCATCATTTTCAGCCTGGAAATCCTGGGCACTAAGCTATGCACAAAGCCCCGGCCAATGTTGGAGGCGGACTCCTCCATGTTCCTTGACATTGCCAAGAGGCTCTCCGGCTGGCTTGCCATTGCACCTAGCAATTCGCTGTGCATGCCCATCACCCTTCTTCTGAAAGCCACCCCATTGAGATCCTCATCCGAGTCCTGTGCAGCAGAACTCGTGCGTGAACTCTCCCTCCAGGCAACTGGTCCCTGAGCTACCCTATCCCCTGGGCCTTGCTGCAGCCCACTCGTGCCCGGTGCCTCATCCTGTGCAGATCCCGCTTACACACTGGCCTCTAAAGTACTTGCAGTGCCAGTTTCTGAGCTGGTGTCTGCGAGTGACGGATGCAGTGACGCTGTGTCGTCTTCTCCCCCCTCGCTCTCCTGCATCGCCTCGGTTAGGCTGCTCGGGTGCTTGTTCTTGATTAGCTGAAAGTAGGATATGCATACATACAGCACCAGCAGCTTGAAAGTGAGAAGAGATTGTGGAATGAGGGGCAAGTGGGATGTGAGAAGAAGGATTAGGAATGAGCATACCGTTGTTGTTCCCAAGGGCTTCACCCTTGCCGATTGCCACGGCCTCCATGATCTGCTGCCCAATGATCTCCAGCACTCTCTCCTCCAGGTCGGTGAAGTCCTGGGAGGTAGCTTGCCCCCGCCTGTTTGCTGCTGCTTCCTCTTGTTCTGTGCAACCCTGGCATGCAAGAGAAAGGGAAGTGTGTGAATGAGTGTGGTGCAATATGTTTGTGTGATGTAACTGTCAGTGTGTGCAAGGTGTGAGATGTGGGTGTGAGTGTTGCAGCAGTGGTAACGTGAGTGAAGTGAAGCTATGATTTTGAGGTCTGAGTGGTGATAGGTGGAGATTGTTGGGGGTAGTGCATTGAGCAGTGTGTGTGGCTTGTGGTGCATTGTGGTGGGATATGGCATTTACTGAAGCCTTCACTCACCTTGACCTGCCATGTGAGGTCATTAAACTTCTTTTGGCACTGGATGGCCGACCTTGGGACCACCGTGCTGGCTGTCACTTAGGTGGCTATCTCCTGCCAGAGCCTTCGAGCTGGGTGTGGCGAGGGCTTCCTGCCAGTCTGCAGGAAGAGGACAGTCCACCACTTCTCCACGGCCATGACCAGTGCCTCAAGAGCCGCATATGAGAATCTGCGGGCTCTCTCCCTGTGCTGAGGCTCAGCCATGTGCTTCCACTGCTGCCTTCTTCCAGATGAAGTTGTAAGTGGATTGACAATGAGGTGCTGTAGCATCAATGCACTTTAAGCACTGAAGAAAGCCTGTGCCAAACATGACTGGGAATTAGACTGGACCCGATATTGGCCCACCTGTTGCGTGGTAAGCCAATGACCAGCGGTTTTAGTGCTGAGATCAAGACTATAATTATGTTAATGAGGACTGAGCACGAAGTTTGCGTGCTACCTAGACTATTTTGACCTGCCACAGCTTAACATCGTTTGGCCTTAAAACTGCCCGTTTTGTGGCCATATCCAATTTCGAGGCCCATGATTCTATAACTCTATGGTAAACTGAAGTGCAATACCAACATCAAAGAGTTTCTTTTTGTACAGTCTGGAAGAGTTGAATTCATTGTATATGCTACAGAAATAAGCTTCAATGGGCCAAATGGATTTTATCATCCTTCACTAGTCACGTATTAAGTTTAGCTGTAGGGGAAGATTAGTTATACATGTATTTTAAACTATGAAACTGGGAAAAGCTAACTAGCACCTTCCAAAAAATCTGACCACACAAAAAATAATGTACAACTAAAAAAAAAACCTTAATAAAGGTCTATGGCCACTGTTTTAAGGATGACTGAATAAGTTAAATTCTTTTTCTTATCATTTTGGGATTTTCATAGGTGTTTTTGAGATCGCATTCCGCATTCCAGTTTGTTTTTCTGTGAAAACTGAAACCCAATGGACTCGCATATGAAAATAAGTAATTACAATGGAATGTATATGTGTCATGACTTAAGTTGCAGTTGTACCAGTATTCCATTAGTTGTATTATATCGGGAAGTACACAGAAGTGTAATTTTTGCAGTGGCAAATTTCGAAATTTTTTAATGGGGAAATGAACTCTGGTGGTGAAAATTTTATTTTCTAGAGGATCTGAGGGCATGACCCCTCTGGACATTTTAATTTTTGGCACTTTATTTGGTGCACTTTCCAACTTTTTCAAGTGTAGCTTGGTGTATTCTTTACCTTGTCTGATTTTCTGTTCTTTCGCGGTGCTTTGTCTCTTCCATGTATATTTAAGAAATTTTGTCCTGCTCTTTGAAATTCAGCATAATCCTATTTTTTTTACCACTTTCCACATATGTGTGCATTTGTCAGATTGGGTGCAGTAATTGAGGATAATTAATTGTTGACTATGATAAATCAAGATGAATGAAGACATTAAACTCTTGGAACTTTTGAATTACTGCACATGTCTTGTAACAACTCTGCAAAGATTAGCAAACTATGGAGGAAAAGTAAACTGCAATTTGTACCTTCCCTGTCCTGTATAGTTTTGGACTATACTCTGGCCCGGATTTTATGGTCAGTGGCGAACGCACGACTCCAGCCGTTCATTCCACTAACACTTGCCCACAGATTTTCTGAGGGCTTTTGCACTGCGACTTGTAATATTTAGAGAGCAAAAACAGCATGGCACCCTCTACAGGGTATCTGGTACCTGTGTGAATGAGGCAAGCAATGGTGTGTCTCCTTAACCAGTCAAATTGAAGAATCTTTACTGAGACATGCAGAGTCTAAACCAGGAAGTGTAAATTAGAATATTTAATTCAATGCCAAATCATGTACAGAAAGTGAAATAAAGAGAGGGAAAGAAAGATGGGGCGAAGAGAGATAAAAGAAAAAGTAAAAAAAAATGTTTCTTTAAATTTTTTAATTCTCCAACAATAATTAAAATCTGAAGGACTGAGACGCCACACCTTTAAAAGTAAATTTTGAGTGCCAGAGGTGTTGTTTGGCAGTAATAAAGACTTATCACGCCATTAAAAATTCACTTAAACTCGAATGGACAAGCCCTAAGTTTTTTGGTGTGTTTAGTGGGTATCTATAACACGTAAGTACTGCAAATTCACACCCTTCCATGTATGTGAATGCCGAATCTCTCGGTGAGATACTGTTACAGCAAAGCTTCTGGAGGAGCAGGGCAACTGGGACAGCAACTTATGATTTCCGCGTTTAACTCTGCATGTGCAGTTGCAGGAATTTCCTGTCCGATTTACTCCTTAATAACGGTGAGCACTGATAGTCTCACTGTTATTTCTACCAGAAAATCTGGGCCTTTGTGATATTTCACTATGAACAATGTAACACCAGCAACTTTTGGCAATGCTTGTCTGTCAAATCAGAGAGGTAGTGGGGGAGAATGGTTGTTTGTGATGGGCAATTTCTCAACTGAGTAAGCAGATTGAAATATATATATTATATACTATATATATATAGCAAAAGCAGGATGAGTATTAAAAGGAGTTTATGCAAAGTCTGTTATTCCCCATCCCAAACAAAAGTAAAAAAGATTTGGTTATAGTGGCCTTTGGCATAAAAATGACTAACTTAACAACTTGGGTTATAAACGTGACCCTTGAAGAGGAAGAAGGCCTTTGCTGTGAATGCTTACATTTATTTTATATTTTATTTTTCACTCTGCAGCTAGCATTATCACAGTAGTGCTCATCTGCAGCAATTTTAGAAATTTAGATTTTTCATATTGGGGAATCCTTAACTCCCCATTGAAAAATTAAACATTAAACTTTTGGTCCTTAATTGGCTTTCAGAAATTCTTGTCTACATAATGTCATTGCAGTGTTGTTATTGGTGCAGATTAGAGAGAAGTGGATGAAGTCACCTTGAAAATGATAAAGGGCAGTGCATGTTATTTAAAGAGGCACTATCACATTGATGGGGGAGGGGGTTTGATAGTAAGTCTCTTATTATCACAAAGCTATTGAAAGCCTTGTCAGGATACAGTGTCGCAGGTGATGTGTTGGTTGCCGCACAGACTTTTTCAAAATGTTACTATTTTTTAAAAACTTTTTTTTAATAAAACGATGATTAAAATAAATCTGTAGCAGCAGATAGTCCTAGGGACTGATTAATTTGTTGCATAATACATTGAGCATTATCTCTTCCACACGTGCAGCAAAACATCACGCATGTGCACAAGAAATAAAGCAGTGTATTATGGGGCGGTTTAAGGGCTATTTAAAAGGTCAGAGATTCAGCAAGCGTTTGAGAGCAAGGTTGAATGGAGGCTGGATACATGATGTGCAAAACCTGGCATATGCTAATTATGATTATATGTGTTGCTTATCTGTTGTGTAAATGGATCTCAGTATGGAGATGCATGTTAGAAATGTGTAACAGTGTTCATTATCATCACAGGGATTATAACCTCTGCCTGCGTCCATTGAATTTTGTAACAACTTGTCTTTGCATAGTATTTTGGTCTCAGTGAAGATGCTTCAAAAAGTGGGGCTCAGATCCAAGCAAGAGAATGAGGGGGACTAAGGGGAATAGCTGAAAGCATGGTTAAAGATGTAGGTTTTAAGGAGACTTTTGAGAAAGTTGCAGCCAGGAAGAAGGTTTTAGGAAAAGAAGTCCAGAGTGTGGGGATGAGGTGGCAGAAGACTGATGGTGTAGAGGAGTGAGATGGGGATAGCACAGTGAGCTAGAGTTAGAAAAGCAGAGGGTGTGGGCTGGCATGTAGAGCGTAGAGGAGGAGGAAGAGCAGTGCAGCGAGGCCGTGAAAGGATTCTGACAGCTGAGGAACAGGGAGCCAGAATAATACGTGAACAGGGTTTAATGCAGGTTAGGATGTAGATGGTGGATTTCTGGATGAGTTGAAGCTTATGTAGGTTAGTGCTCAGGAAACAAGTGAGAAAACATTGGAAAACTTGAGCTTGGATGAGATTAATGTGTCAGTTAGAATTTCATCAGCAGTGAGGATGGGTTAGAGATAGACACAGGTGATATTACAGAGGTTGAATTAAGTAATTCTGGTGAAGAACTAGATTTAGGCTTTGAAGTTCAACTCGGGTTTGTGTACCATTGATTGAGAACGGGTATAGAATTGGGGGTAAGATGTGAAGTTTTGGCAAAAGCTGAGTGGGATGAGATTTTTTTACGAGTGTTAAGTTGCAGAAAGTTATGGTTTATCTAACACTTGATGTCAGCCAAGCCGTCGGATGGCACAGTTGTGGAATCGTGGGTTGGTGGTGGAGAGGTAAAGCTGCATATCACAGTATTGCCAACACTTGCGATTCCATCGTGAGACACGCAGTTTCGGAGTGAAATAAAGCTTCACTCACAGTGGAATGCCTGACTCTGGATTTTTTGGGGGAAACAAATATTTAGATTTGCGCGTGCGCAAAAAATACCAGGTTTTAGAGGGCTTTTCATAATGAACAATTGAACGCGCGAGCCATCTCCTCCCTCCGAGCGGAGGGAGCCACGCTCAGCTTCCTCCCCTCCGGCTCCGGCTGATGACGGTCCCTGTTGCGTTGATTGGATTAATGACCTTGGACCCCTTGTTCCTCCTTCTGCCAAGAGATCTCGCGATAAAAGTTCTAAATTGGGGGAAAAGCTAATTTTACTAAGCTGAGATGTGATTTAGCCAAAGTGGATTGGAGACGGAAACTTGAAGGTAAATCAGTGTCAGAGCAGTGGGAGGCATTCAAGGAGAAGATAGTGAGGGTTCAGAGCAAGTATGTTCCCTTGAAGAACAAGGGTGGGACTAACAAATCTAGAGCTCCCTGGATGTCAAGGGGCATACAGGGAAGGATAAAGAAAAAAAGGGAAACTTACGACAGATACCGAAGGCTCAATACTGCAGAAACCCGAGAGGAGTATAGAAAGTGCGGGGGTGAAATTAAAAAGGAAATTAGGAAAGCAAAGAGAGGGCATGAAAAAATATTGGCAAGTAAAATCAAGGAAAACCCAAAGATGTTTTATAAATACATTAAGAGCAAGAGGATAACTAAAGTAAGAGTAGGGCCTATTAGGGACCATAAAGGTAACCTGTGTGTGGAGGTGGAAGACATGGGTATGGTTCTTAATGAATTCTTTGCGTCTGTTTTCACAAAAGAGAGGGACGATGCAGAAATTGCAATCCGGGAGGAGGAGTGTGAAATATTAGATGAAATTAAACATAGTGAAAGAGGAAGTATTATTAAGGGGTTTAGCATCTTTGAAAGTGGATAAATCCCCAGGCCCGGATGAAATGTATCCCAGACCATTAAGAGAAGTAAGAGAGGAAATAGCAGAGGCTCTGACCATCATTTTCCAATCCTCTCTGGCTACAGGTGTGGTACTGGAGGACTGCTAATGTGGTACCGTTGTTTAAAAAGGGAGAAAAGGATAGACCGAGTAATTACCCAGTCAGCCTAACCTCGGTGGTGGGAAAATTATTGGAAAAAATTCTGAGGGTCAGGATAAATCTTCATTTAGAAAGTCACGGATTGATCAGGGACAGTCAGCATGGATTTGTTAAGGAAAGGTCGTGTCTGACTAACTTGATTAAATTTTTTGAGGAGATAACAAGGAGGGTCAATGAGGGTAGTGCGTTTGATGTAGTCTATATGGATTTTAGTGAGGCTTTTGATAAGGTCCCGCCTGGCAGACTGGTCATGAAAGTAAAGCCCATGGAATCCAAGGCAAAGTGGCAAGTTGGATCCAAAATTGGCTCAGAGGCAGGAAACAAAGGGTAATGGTCGAAGGGTGTTTTTGTGACTGGAAGGCTGTTTCCAGTGGGGTTCCGCAGGGCTCAGTACTGGGTCCTTTGTTTTTTGTGGTAAATATCAATGATTTGGACTTGAATGTTGGAAGTATGATTAAGAAGTTTATCGATGATACAAAAATTGGCCGTGTGGTTGATAATGAAGAAGAAAGCTGTAAACTGCAGGAAGATATCAATGGACTGGCCAGGTGGGCAGAACAGTGGCAAATGGAATTGAACTCGGAGAAGTGTGAGGTAATGCATTTGGGGAGGGCTAACAAGGCAAGGGAATACACAATAAATGGTAGGACACTGAAGTGCAGAGGATCAGAGGGACCTTGGAGTGCATGTCCACAGATCCCTGAAGGTAGCAGGACAGGTAGATAAGGTGGTTAAGAAGGCATTCGGGATACTTGCCTTTATTAGCCGAGGCATAGAATATAAGAGCAGGGAAATTATGCTTCAACTGTATAAAACACTAGTTAGGCTTCAGCTAGAATACTGCGTGCAGTTCTGGTCACCACATCACAGGAAGGATGTGATTGCACTAGAGAGGGTGCAGAGGAGATTTACGAGGATGTTGCCTGGGCTGGGGAATTTTAGCTATGAGGGAAGATTGGATAGGCTGGGGTTGTTTTCTTTGGAACAGAGGAGGCTGAGGGGAGACATAATTGAGGTGTATAAAATTATGAGGGGCCTAGATAGAGTGGATAGGAAGGACCTATTTCCCTTAGCAGAGGGTTCGATAACCAGGGGGCATAGATTTAAAGTAATTGGTAGGAGGTTTAGAGGGGATTTGAGGAGAAATCTTTTCACCCAGAGGGTGGTGGGGGTCTGGAACTCACTTCCTGAAGGGTTTTAGAGGCAGAAATCCTCATCACATTTATAAAGTAGTTGGATATGCACTTGAAGTGCCGTAACCTACGAGGCTACGGACCAAGTGCTGGAAAGTGGGATTAGGGTGGATAGCTCTTTGTCGGCCGGCACGGACAAGATGGGCCGAATGGCCTCCTTCTGTGCTGTAAATTTCTATGATTCTGTGATATCTTGTACCTCCTGCGGGTTTGCCATGGTAATGGAGACGCAGCGCGAAGCGGCTGGAGCACGAGATGGGGAACGAAGGAGCTGAGGATGGTCGAACAGAAGAACTCCATCGTAAAACGTATTTTGCGGTCAGAGTCTGGACTACGGCTCGCTGGAAGGGGGAATGTCACACTGCTTCGGTTTGATATCGCATCAAGTGTAAATCCAGTGCGAGACCATACCAGGTTGGGCAGGGGTTCTGTTGAGTCTTCAGAGCACTTATTAAACCTATTTGACCTTAATTGAAATGTTTAGAGATCCGGGATTCTCCCTTCTGTGCTCTCTGAACATTTAACGGATAAATCCACTGCTCAAACCACAGCTTGCTAAATTACGATCTCCCAGCCTGTAGCTTTCCATCCATGGGCAAATCCACAGGCTTGGAGTGTACATCGTGCTACGGAGTGGTGCATCCCTGAATTTCTCACTGTACAGAGAGAGCTCTGTGCTAAACAGGACAGTTACATTCCAGCGAGGTGGGAGCCAAGAAACATGAACAGAGTTCTACCTGGCTGGAACCTGAACTGCAGCGAGCAGTGTCAGATTAGTCTCAGATCAGTAGCCATGGTGTAAAGGCTTCCCTGATCATGGTTGGTCAGCTTTTTACATAACTATAGCTTTTTTCTTTAAAATCGCCTGCATGTTCTGCCTGATGCTGGCTCCCAGGCTGGTCTAAGGTCTTGCCCAACACTGAAATTCAGGCAGCGATCCAGGAAATTTTGGGAATGGATACATAATGGACAGGTTGTGTGCCATGCTGTGCTCCCTGCTGGGAGCCCAGGGTTGCAGGATCAGTCGTTATCTCGACTGTGTTGTGGAAAAGGTTGCCAACCCTCCAGGATTGTCCTTGAGTCTCCAGGAATTTAGATTAATCTCTGTGACACTGCTGCGAGCAACCTGGGAGAAAAATCATTACAAAAATTGTCTTTTTTTCATTTTCTTCAAAAAGCAGGGACTATATTTGCGTGGTGGTTGTTTTGGGCACCAGGTGAGGTGATAATGGGTAGGATTTTTAAAGTTTTTTGTAAAGCATTTTCAGATGCAGTAATGTAGTTTTTGTAAAGAGCTGTGCCCTGTTAGAGATTAAATAAAACCACTATTGAGGTTTATAAATGAACTGTCAATCTATATTGGTTTATGTTTGGGGGAAAAAAAGCAACTCATGATTTCTTGCCAAATCTCATGATTTTTAAGAGTTTGTCGCATGATTTATGAGACGGTGGGGTTAGAATTACTGATACCATTAGTGTGTATATATGTAAACTGACTCCTTCTTCTTCTTAGGCAGTCCCTCAGAACCGAGGATGACTTGCTTCCACACTAAAAATGAGTTCTCAGGTGACCGATAAGTCACGGTGGGGCAGACGGTGGTTGAAGGGGCGGGTGGGTGGGGTGCTTGGGTTAACGTACGCTCCTTCCGCTGTTTGCGCTTGGCTTCCGCTTGCTCCCGGCGAAGAGACTCGAGGTGTTTGGCGCCTTCCCGGATGCTTCTCCTCCACTTTGTGCGGTCTTGGGCCAGGGATTCCCAGGAGTCGGTGGGGATGTTGCACTTTTTCAAGGAGGCTTTGAGGGTGTCCTTGAAGCGTTTCCTCTGCCCACCTGGGGCTCTCTTGCCATGTCGGAATTCCGATTAGAGCGCTTGTTTTGGGAGTCTCGTATCGGGCATGCGGACGATGTGGCCCGTCCATCGGAGCTGATCGAGTGTGGTCAAAGCTTCGATACTGGGGATGTTAGCCTGAGCGAGAAAACTGACATTGGTGCGCCTATTCTGCCAATGGATTTGCAGGATCTTGCGGAGGCAGCATTGGTGGTACCTCTCCAGTGCTTTGAGGTGCCTGCTGTACATGGTTCATGTCTCTGAAGCATACAGGAGGGCGGGTATCACTACTGCTCTGTAGACCATGAGCTTGTTGCCGGGTTTGAGGTCCTGGTCTTCAAACACACTCTTCCTCAGGCGACCGAAGGCTGCACTGGCACACTGAAGGCGGTGTTGGACTTCGTCATCGACGTCTGACCTTGTTGACAGTAGGCTCCCGAGGTGTGGAAAGTGGTCCACGTTGTCCAAGGCCTCGTCGGGGATTTTGATAATCGGGGGGCAGTATTGTGTGGCGGGGGCAGGTTGGTAGAGGACCTTTGTCTTACGGATGTTTAGTGTAAGGCCCATGCTCTTGTACGCTTCGGTGAAGGTGTTGACGATGGTTTGGAGTTCGACCTCCGAGTGTGCGCAGACGCAAGTGTCGTCTGCGTACTGTAATTCAATGACAGAGGATGGGACGACCTTGGATCTGGACTGGAGGCAATGGAGGTTGAACAGTTTCCCGTTTGTTCTGTAGATGGATAAGAGGGGTAAAATCCACACTGAGTTAAAAAGTGAAAAAAGACCAGAAGGACATATAGGCAGGGTAGGGACAGTTACCCTGCAAAGAGTTCTGTACAGGACTGCATGTAGCATAAGAAATAAAACAACTGAGTTAGAAGTACAAATTCAGCTTAAGGGGCGGTAGCCATTACAGAGACCTAGCTGCAACCTGAGCATGATTGGGTGCTAAATATTCCAGGCTATAGGATCTTTAGGATGGGCAGTGAAATTGGGAAAGAGAGGGAAGTAGCAATATTGATAAAAGACACAATTACTGCAGTAGAAAGAAGGGATTTTAGTACGGGTGATTGGGCAGTGGAAACACTATGGGAAGAATTAAGCAACAGCAAAGGATGCAAGACTCTGGTAGGAGTTGCATACACACCTCCTGATATAGTGGGAGGATAAATATGGAGATCAAGAAAGCATGTAGCAAAAACAATGTGGTTATAATGAGAGATTTTAATTTTCACAGACTGAGAGAAGCAGAACAGCTCAAGTAAAGGCAATTAATTTTTAGAATGTATTCAAGACCGTGTTCTAGAACAATGGCCCAGAAATTGGAGTTCGATGGTTGCCGCGGGGGTAAGGATCCCCCGCGATATCGCACTCCGCGCCTACCTTTATGGTTTTGGCCCACACGAACTTCAGTTCCTGGGCCTCTCCCTGGTGCCGGCGCGCAGTGCTTGCGTGTCCCAGAGGCGCAGTTAGTTCGATGCTACCTCTGGGATCACGTGGGCCAGTTAGAGCCAATGGCAGCACACCATCTTTCATTCATAGTTTTGACAGGAAGAGCTGTCAAAACTATGAATACAACTTGCCCCCAAAAGAACAGCTAAACCTCAATTAAATTTAAAAAAAAGCCATCACATTAATAAAATAACTATAGTTAAATAAATTAACCACTTTAAACAAAAGTTTAAATTTTTGAAAAAATTTAAATTCTTTTTAAAAGTTATAAAAATAAACTTACCTTTCTTTAAAGTCTCTAAAAAAGATAAACCTGTTGAAAAAATTTAAAATAATACTTAATTAACTACTTACCTTGTTAAAAGGGAGTCTTACGGCTGCTTTCTTTATGTGTAAAATCTTCAACACTTACCTGCGCGTTCAAACCTGAAAAAAAAACTAAGTGTGCTGCGTGCGCGCAACCTGTAGCGCGCACGCGGTTCACTTAGGAACCGCCCCCTTTGCCATACACGAAGTGCCGGTTTCCCGCGCATGCGCAGTGCATGCAGGAAACCGGCACTTCGGGACCTAATACGCGAGAGTACACAGTGCGTAATCTCCCGCATTAGGTCTAATTTTCGGGCCAATATGTTTCAGAACCGACAAGGGAAAAGGCCGTACTGGATTTAGTGACAAGCAACGAACCAGAATAAGTTAACAATTTGACTTGCAAATAGTGATCATAATGTGACTGAATTTGATAATGGTCCAGAAATTCGTCTGAATACGGGAGAGTACGCACTGTGTACTCGCCCATATTCGGTCCCGAAGTGCCGGTTTCCTGCATGCACTGCGCATGCGCGGGAAACCGGCACTTCCGATATTGCAAAAGGGGCGGTTCCTAAGTGAACCGCGTGCGCACTACAGGCTGTGCGCACGCAGCACGCTTAGTTTTTTTTTCAGGTTTGAACGCGAAGGTAAGTGTTGAAGATTTTACACATGAAGAAAGGAGGCGTAAGACCCCCTTTTAACAAGGTAAGTAGTTAATTAAGTATTATTTTAAATTTTTTTCAACAGGTTTATCTTTTTTTAGAGACTTTAAAGAAAGGTAAGTTTATTTTTATAACTTTTAAAAAGAATTTAAATTTTTTCAAAAATTTAAATTTTTGTTTAAAGTGGATAATTTATTTAACTAGTTATTTTATTAATGTGATGTTTTTTTTAATTTAATTGAGGTTTAGCTGTTCTTTTGGGGGCAAGTTGTATTCATAGCTTTGACAGCTCTTCCTGTCAAAACTATGAATTAAAGATGGTGTGCTGCCATTGGCTCTAACTGGCCCACGTGATCCCAGAGGTCGCATCGAACTAACTGCGCCTCTGGGACACGCACACACTGCGCGCCGGCACCAGGGAGAGGCCCAGGAACTGAAGTTCGTGTGGGCCAAAACCATAAAGGCAGGCGCGGAGTGCGATATCGCGGGGGATCCTTACCCCCGCGGCAACCATCGAAGTCCAATTTCTGGGCCATTAGGCTCGGGAGTGAGAAGGGAGAGTCACAAACCAAGGTGTTAAATTTAAGTAAGACAAACTTCAAATGGATGAGAAATAAATTGACTGCAGTAAACTGGGCTAATCTGTTAATGGTTAAACCCATAGACAAGCCATGGAAAGTATTCCAAGAAGTTTTGGAACAATACCAAACCAGTCCATACTCCTAAAATGCAACGGCGCCATTTGTGTATTTAAGCAACCATGGTCAACAAATGAAGTTAGAGAGAGTATCAAGTTGAAAGAAAAATCTTGCATAAATGCAAGGAAAAGTGGAAATCCATCAGACTGGGAGAGCTATAAAAGCAATGATTTGATAGGGTATATACAGGAAAACTATTTCCTCTGGTGGGGGAATCCAGAACAAGAGGGCATAACCTTAAAATTAGAACTAGGTCATTGAGGAGTGAAATCAAGAAGCACTTTTTCACACACAAGTGTAGTGGAAATCTGGAAATTGCTTCCCCCCCACCCCACTGTAGATCCTGGGGGTCAATTGAAATTTTAAAGCCTGAGATTGATAGATTTTTTGTTAGGTAAGGATATTAAGGGTTACGGAACCAAGGCAGTAAATGGATCAGCCATGATCTAATTGAATGGCGGAACAGGCTCGAGGAGCTGAATGGCCTACTCCTATTCTTATGATTCCTATGTTCCTAATGTAATTGAGAGGCAACATATCGATTAATTGAAGAGGGGGCAACAAATGGAACCTTGGAGCAAAACGGATATGACTATGTGAGTACATATAGGAGAAGAAGCCATTGCAAAAGATGTGTTCGCTGCATGGGTTACATAGGAAACAAATTATGAGATCGGTACCACTGACGTGGATGGTGCAGTTGATTCTGTCAGAGGTGCATGAGTACAATGATGGCTAAAAGCACTGTGATTACTGTCACAAAGGATGTTGCTGGTGCCTTCAGACCAAAGCAGTTTCTGTGCTAGCCGGAATAGATTCAAGCAAGGAGAGGTGGGCGCAGAGTTGGGTGGCGATGATGCATTTGAAAGCCTTGGAGAGGAAAAGGGTGTGAAAGATGGGTTACCAACTCTGGTTGGATATATTCCTGGAGGTTTGATCACTTGCAAGGGAAATCAAAATCAATACAAAAATTTTACAATTGCATTAGGAAAACGAGGGTAGTCAGGAGCAATGTTGGCCCCTTAAAAACTGAAAGTGGTGCTATTGTCAATGATAAGGTAATGGCAGACATGTTGAATAATTACTTTGCGTCAGTATTTACAGTAGAGGAAGAGGATAGCATGCCAGAAATCCCAAGGAAACTAATATTAAATGAGGGACAGGGACTCAATAAAATTAACGTAAGTAAAATAGCAGTAATGAAGAAAATAATACCACTAAAGAGTGACAAATCCCCAGGGCCAGATGGTTTCCATCCCAGGGTTTTAAAGGAAGTAGGTGAGCACATTGCAGATGCCCTAACGATGATCTTCCAAAGTTCTCTCGATTCAGGAACCGTTCCTTTAGATTGGAAAATTGCGTATGTCACTTCGCTACTTAAGAATGGCGAGAGACGGAAACCAGGGAATTATAGATCAGTTAGCTTAACATCTGTTGTCGAGAAGTTGCTAGAGTCTATAATTAAGGATAGGGTGACTGAATACCTCAAAAATTTTCAGTTGATCAGAGAGAGCCAGCATGGATTTGTGAAAGGTAGGTCATGCCTGACAAACCTGATTGAATTTTTTGAAGAGGTGACTAAAGTAGTGGACAGGGGAATATCTATGGATGTTATTTATATGGACCTCCAGAAGGCATTTGATAAAGTCCCACATCATAGACTGTTAACTAAGGTAGAAGCCCACGGAATTGTGGGCAAATTATTGACCTGGTTAGGAAATTGACTGAGCGGCAGGAGACAGAGAGTAGGGATAATGGGCAGGTACTCTAATTGGCAGGATGTGATTAGTGGTGTCCCGCAGGATTCTGTGTTGGGACCTCAACTATTCACAGTATTTATTAACGACTTAGATGATGGCGTAGAAAGTCATATATCCAAATTTGCCGATGAGACAAAGATAGGCGGCATTGTAGGTAGTATAGATGAAAGCATAAAATTGCAAAGGGATATTGATAGATTAAGTGAATGGGCAAAATTGTGGCAAATGGATTTCAATGTAAGCAAATGTGAGGTCATCTTTGGACCTAAAAAGGATAGAACAGGGTACTTTCTAAATGGTGAAAAGCTGAAAACAGTGGACGTCCAAAGAGACTTGAGGGTCATGGTACATAGATCATTAAAATGTCATGAACAGGCACGGAAAATAATCAAAAAGGCTAATGGAATGCTGGCCTTTATATCTAGAGGACTAGAATACAAGGGGGTAGAAGTTATGCTGCAACTATACAAAACCCTGGTTAGACCACACCTGGAGTACTGTGAGCAGTTCTGGGCACCACACCTTAGGAAGGAGAAATTGGCCTTGGAGGGAGCGTAGTGTAGGTTTACCAGAATGATACCCGGACTTTAAGGGTTAAGTTACGAGGAGAGATTACACAAATTAGGGTTGTATTCCCTAGAATTTAGAAAGTTATGGGGTGATCTGATAGAAGTTTTCAAGATATTAAGGGGAACAGATAGGGTAGATAGGAGAGAAACAATTTCCGCTGGTTGGGGATTCTAGGACTAGGGGGCATAGTCTAAAAATTAGAGCCAGACCTTTCAGGAGTGAAATTAGGAAACACTTCTACACACAAAGGGTGGTAGAAGTTTGGAACCCTCTTCTGCAAACTACAATTGATGCAAGATTATTCGTTAATTTTAAATCTGAGATTGATGGCTTTTTGTTACCCAAAGGTATTAAGGGATATGGGCCAAAGGTGGGCCAAATATGGAGTTAGGTCACAGATCAGCCATGATCTCATTGAATGGCGGAACAGGCTCGAGGGGCTGAATGACCTACTCTTGTTCCTATGTGATGTCTGATCATGTGACGCTTACCCATAGTTTGCAAATGCATTTACCGTATAACGGTTGGGTGCCCTGTAGTTGAGTGTCTGCTCATGGTTTCGTGCCAGCAGTTGCAGTGGAAGAAGTTCTCAGAGCCGAGAGGCCGCCCGCGAGCAGGCAAAGAAAGTAGACAGACTCCCGATCGATCTGGGAGGGTTGGCAATCCTAGGCAGTAGTTAGAGCCAATGAGTGGTCAAGGGAGGCCTTTTTAAGGAAGGGGTGATTGCAGCAGTTTTAAAAGGAGATAGAAACAGAAAATGCTGGAGAACACTTAACTCGGTTTCTCTCTCCACAGATGCTAACGTTTCAGGTCAATGACCTTTCATTAGAGGTGTATTTTGGTTTAGTATTAAAAGATGAATGGGAAACAGTGCCTGAGAAAAGGAAGTAGTTAGAGATGTATTAACACAGTTCACCAGAAAACTGTAATGCATATGTGACAAAACTGAAGTAATTTTGGTATTTATTTTCCTCAACCGAGGATTCCCCTCTACCGTGGTTGACATGACCCGCGACCGTGTCCGTTCCATTTGCCGCACTTCCACTCTCACCCTTTCCCCTCCCTCCCAGAACCACGATAGGGTTCCCCTTGTCCTCACCTTTCACCCCACCAGCCTCCACATTCAACGGATCATCCTCTGCTATTTTCGCCATCTCCAGCGTGATCCCACCACCAAACACATCTTCCCCTCCCCTCCCCTTTCAGCATTCTGAAGGGGCCATTCCCTCCGCGACACCCTGGCCCACTCCTCAATCACCCTAAAACCCCCTCCCCTTCCCATGGCACCTTCCCATGCAAGCGCAGGAGATGCAACACCTGCCCTTTTACATCCTCCTTTTCCACCGTCCAGGGCCCCAAACACTCCTTCCAGGTGAAATAGCGATTTACTTGTACTTCTTGCAATTTAGTATATTGTATTTGCTGCTCACGATGCAGGTCTCCTCTACATTGGGGAGACCAAACGCAGATTGAGTGACTGCTTTGCGGAACACCTCCGTTCAGTCCGCAAGCGTGACCCTGAGCTTCCGGTCACCTGTCACTTCAATTCTCCGCTCCACTCCCACCTATCTCTCCTACACTGTTCCAACGAAGCTCAACGTAAGCTCGAGAAACAGCACCTCATCTTTCGATAAGTCACTTTACAGCCTTCTGGACTCAACATTGAGTTCAACAATTTCAAACCATAACCTCTGCCCCTATTTTTCACATGGCAGCTGTTGATGATTCTACTATTTCCATTTACACCTCTTCAAAACCCATCTTTTGTTTCTTTACTTGTCCCATTACCATCTCCTTTTGCTTTGTACAATTATACCTTTTGTCATTTAATCTCTCCTGCCTTCCATCCTATCACAGACCTTCCCTTTTGTTCTTTCCTCCCCTCCCCCTTTCCCTGCCCCTGCACTTGCTTAAAATTTGCTATATCTCTAACTTATTCCAGTTCTGACAAAAGGTCTCTGCACAGATGCTGCCTGACCTGCTGAGTATTTCCAACATTTTCTGTTTTTATTTCAGATTTCCATTGCTTTTGTAATTTTGGTATTATTGGCTTCAGCTTTGCTGGGCACGGTACATACAGGGTTAAAAATGCAAGTTCAGTTATAGAAAATGGACACAACTCAAGACATAATTGGGTTGACTGGTATATGTAATTGTTAATTCTGTTGCTGATTGCTCTATTGTGTTCCATAACACTGTTGCAAACAAGTGATAATTGACAGTTGGATTGTTACTGTAGTAATCAGGTGGGACAGGGTAGTTTGATTTCTGGTAGTAGATCAAAACATTAAGTTCAAAGACCGAGTATCCTGTGGATATTTTTATCTCGGGTATATGTTTGATTTGCAGCTGTATTTGTGTGGCCAAACAGTTTCAATACCGTGGAAGAAACCTTTGTTTCAATATCTCTTCAAAGGGTTTTGAACAGTATATCTGAGGCAGACTTTCATCCAGTCAACCATTAGTCTGAAGCTATCAGGGATGGAACAAGTCAGAGATTGTGTTGTAGCATGCCGACATCTAAATCTATTAGGGCACCTATTTTCTTGTTTGGAGTTTACAATTGAGGGTTAGTAAAAGAGATGTGCCTTGTTGTTTAATATTCTGAGGAGGATAAGTAAAGTCTGTAGTTACTGTAAATCTCGTTGTATGTAATAGTGGTTATTTATCTGTTTAAAGTTCAAAAAATCTGATGTAGTTACAGTCCGAACCATAATCTTATATTTATTTGTTCCATCGATCGAATCAGCTCAGGGCATGTAATATCCAATAAGCCAAAATACAGGGAGAAGGGTTCTCTAAGACCCCCTGGACCTTTACCTAGATATTGGACGTTCCAGGTCATAGCTAATGAAGCGTACAGGAGTGGTCTATGATTAATCTGAAGAAACTCGAATATGTAATAGTACTTATTACCTAGAAATATTTTCAAGTGCAGACCAAAAGAGCCCACTGAGGAATGATGGTGGTAAATAACGAAAGTTTCTTTTGTGCAAATGTTGGCAGAGCTCCATGGGTAATGTGAACTGTTGTTTGTGGCAAGTGGAATGGCCAGCCAATGATGTGCCACAGCTTCAACAGATCAAGTGACAGCTCATCTCTTACACTTACTCAATGTTCACCTTTCACAAACACTCGTGATGTAACCCTTTTAATTTGGACTGGCATTTGAGCTTACTACAGATAAGATTTGTTTTTTCAACCAGAATTAAAATGAAACCATTGCAGTTTAATTCCTGACCTCTGAGTGAATGAAACTAAGTAGCAGTTTGTTCAGTTTTATTCTGTTTGTTTTTTACAGAACCTGTACAGTTTCCTGGCTCAGCCAAATGCTCTTGCTCATCTTGATTTGTCAAACACAGACTGTGCATTAGATATGGTATGTACACGACTTTCATGTGATTGGTATTTTTATTTTTGAACTCAATAACTTCAGCGATTGCTGCTAACCAGAACACACAAAAGGAGAACTGTTATAGTATAAGTGAAGGACTGGAAGAAGGACCATTTCTGCGGTACTGCAGAGTGAGCATTGCGGGAAATCGTACATGTGCTGACTCTGAATGTCCATCCAGCTGGCTAGAAGTGAGGAACATTAGAATGTTGATTCCAAGTTCAGTTGTCATTAGAAGTTTGGATTTATATGTATATGATTTTAATTTTTGTGGAAAAGGTTGTTCATTTTCTATAGTTATGAACAATTTAATTACCTGAATTTTTGTCTGATTATGCTCCTGTGAAGCCCCTTAGGAAATTTTGCTATATTAAAGGTGCTATATAATACAAGTTGTTGTTGCTAAACGAATGACTGAGGCATATGATTCATAGAAGCTCATTGACCTCTTTTGTGCCAAATCCTTCTTCCCTCAACAGCTCTTAAATCTCTGAGGTCCAAATCCATCCAAGCTTTGAATAGTGCTCTAGTCACTGGAGAAGCTTTTCCAGCTCCCCTCATATTCCTGGACAGGAAGAAATAAACTTGTTGCTGGTTTGCAGTTCCCCTCTTGTCTGTAACCTGTCATCTTCACTCTCCCTTTCTTTTTATAAATTCTACAATGGTCAGTACTGCAATGAGCTTTTGTTTCTCGTTAATTCTAAGCTCCCAAGGCACCATCCTACATCTTGTTCCTTTTCCCTACACCACCATTATGTTGAAAGCAAGACTGATTACTGTTCAAGCAAATTCTTTCCCAACACCTCAAAACTATGGAACTCTTTATCTCACTTAGTGTTTTTATATTTAATGATAAAATGAAAATCGGGTGGGTTCTGTAAAGGGCAGGTGATCCGTTCTGCCTTATTACCAGCCAGGCAGTGAAGACAAAGATTTACCCCCATTATAAAGACAGATAGATTCGAGTGCACAGAAGTAATAAACTTTTAATCCCCCAACTGGGAAGAGGACACAACAAGGCGAATGGCATACAAAATATAATTTTCTAGCACCATCATGAACTCTACCAATGTAAAGCTTTTCCCTCTCTTAATCTGTCTAAATGTTTCTTCTTTCTCTGTCTCTGTATGTGTGTCTCTCTCTGCCTCTGTCTCTCTTTTTGTATCCATCTTTTTCCGTCTCTGTCTCTCTTTCTCTGTCTGTATCTCTCTGTCTTTTTGTCTCTCTCAATATGTCTCTGTTCTCTCTTTTTTCTCTGTCTTTCTCTCCTTGTCTTTCTTTTCTGTCTCCCAGTCACATGTGTATGCCTCTATCTCTGCACTGTAATATTTTCTTTCCCCTTACTACTTTTCTCTTCCTACATTTCACTTCCTCGATCTCTGTGCTCATTTGCTTGTTCTATTTTAAAACTCTTTCTTCCATTTCTCTCCACAGCCATAGGCGCACAGGGAGAGACAGCATTGGTGGGACTCAGATGGTAAGGGTTAAGACAGTGCATTGGTGCCTAAATGAGTAACTAGGCAAGACTGCGCTATTGGGGACCTTGGGTGACTGGGGAGAGGGAGGACCCATTCTGCTAGAATTAAAATTATGGGATCTGTGATGCAGTGACAAAGGTACAGTCTTATGGTAAATGCATCACTGTTTCCACTAAAATAACTAGGTGAAGTGTTGGATACTTTACCACTGATTAGCTGCCAGACTGATTCTACTGTGGTCTCCCTGGGGCTTTACAGCCATCATTTGCTTCTCGCCCCAATCTTGGCTTTAGTTGATTAGCTTTCATTCCTTCTGACATTGCAACACTAACTTGTCTAGCCCTATGACAGAATCTCCAGTTACCTCTGGGTAAGCAGCCATTCGCCCTTTTAAATGAAACCAGTGTGTATGCACTTTTACATTCTCATCAACCTTGGGAAACCTACCACCAGCTATTAGCTGAATATATTGTTTTGCAATTCGAGGGCCTGATGCCAGAGCCTTGAATAAACAAGAAATAACCCCAATTGCACATGCAGTATTGTTACCTACCTGTGTTCCAGAGCAACAATTATTTTTTTCTTGCAAATAGCGTAAACTCTTTATGAAATCCTGCCCTGCACAGGGTGCCATCTGTTCCTCTGTTCCTGCTGAAGTGCCTGTCTTGCTTCTGTCTTGGCCTTTGGCTTATTTACAATATTCCAGTGACATCAAAGTTTTGCCTTGAATGGGTTAGGTTTCTGTCCAGACACTCGGGTCAATTCCACAGTGGGAAGTGGTGCTCGCAAGGAGTGCAGCGAGGGTACACAGCCAGTGTTTGTCCACCCATTAGAATTAGTAGATGGAAAATCACAGGTTTTATGCCAGCAATTTCCGAGAATTCCTCCCTGTCAGCGCTACTCCCTGCTGAGAGCCCAGAGGATGGAATTTACTCAACTCTCAGATGTTTCAGGAAGCAGTGGAATGTTTACTTAATGCATTTTTTCACAGCATGGTCTGTTTATCAGCAGATTTGTAAATCATTTAGGTTGGTATTTAATTCAAGACATAATGATTCCAGCAACGAGGCATTCAGTGCAGACGTACAGGACATTTTAGGATGTTTTTACTATGTTAAAGGTGTTCGATAATTACAAGTTGTTGCACACATCACGGAAATGGATGTCGCCATTCTTCACAACTTCTTTGCCATCCAAGTGTACATGGTGGTGCTAACATTGTACATGTAGCACGAGTGCTCTGTTACCCTCAGTTTGAAGACAGGCTCACTGGTGTCCACACCACACTGTACAAACTATATTCTGGTAATGGATTATTTGCAGAAACGCCTATCTAGGCTTCTGTTGCCCACTCCTGACTTTTTGGGTTAAATAACTTTCATGACTGCTTTTTCAATTGGCATCAATATTTTCATCTCCTGTGGCCCACTACCTTTGGTCTTGTGTGCCTAACAAAAGCTAAATTTTGCTTATTTTTCTTTCTAATGTTGTGAAGTCTCTTCCTGACCACCTTCCGCCTTTCTATGGTTGGCAGCGATGGTGACCAATGTTCCCTGTATGGTTGGCAGCGATGGTGACCAATGTTCCCTGTAAGCTGTGCTTTGTTCTGCGCAGCCTGTTTCTTTCAATGCGCAGTCCCTTTAAATTTCTGCGCATGCGCGGTATTTCCAGTGTAAAAGCTTGGAGCGGCCTGCGCGGGACCTTGCAGATTACTGCAAGGCTGCGCATGCGCGCAGCTTAGAAGGAACATTGATGATGACCCAACTGGTAATCTTCACCTGGCCAGTACTTCTTACAGTCAGTTTTACCACTCCATTGATATAATGGCCCAAAAATTAGTGCCGCTACGCGAGAGTACACACTGCGTACTCTCGCGTATTCTGTCTCCAATTGCGGTTTTCTGCATGCACTGCGCATGCGCTGAAAACCGGCACTTGGTGAATGGAAAAGGGGGCGGGTCCTAGGTGAACCGCGTGCGCGCTACAGGCTGCGCGCATGCAGTGCACTTAGTGGTTTCAACGCGCAGGTAAGTACGGAAGATTCTACACATAAAAAAAGGAGGAGTAAGACCCACTTTTAACAAGGTAAGTAGTGAATTAAGTATTATTTTGCAAATTTTTTAACAGGTATATCTTTTTTAGAGACTTTAAAGACAGGTAAGTTTATTTTTATAACTTTTTAAAAGATTTTAAATTTTTTCAAAAATTTAATTTTTTATTTAAAATGGTTAATTTATTTAACTATACTTATTTTATTAATGTGATGGTTTAAAAAAAAAATTAATTGAGGTTTAGCGGTTCTTTTGGAGGGCTATAGTATTCATAGCTTTCACAGCACTTATGTGAAAGTTATGAATGGAAGATGGTGTGCTGCCATTGGCTCTAACTGAGTCCCGTGATCCCACAGCTCGCACGAATTAACTACGCCTGTGGGATACGCAAGCCCAGCACAGCAGCTGTCCAGAACATCAAGTTCGTGCGAGCTGGAACTGAAAAAGCCAACGCGCAGTGAGAGATCGCGGGGAGGCCTTACCCTCGCACGAAGGCTTCCTCACGAATTTTTGGGCCATTACATAATTGTGGTCGATTTTTCCACCTGGGTCAAGTTTCTGCTCAGCACATCATTATTCCGGTTTTGTCATCAATTCTTTAAGTTTGACAAATTTCTGATGTGTACAATTTCAACCATTAGAATTTCACTTCTCAGCATTTTTCTCATCAGTAGCCCTCTCCAATGCACCATTATTATTTTTGACATCGGGTGCCAAAGTGTGCACAGTATTGCAGAAATTATTTTACTAATGGGCTGGAGAGGGTTAAAGTCACTTCTAATCAAATACGAACAGGAGTAGGCCATTCAGCCCCTCGAGCTGGTTCCGCCATTCAGTGGGATCATGACTGATCTGTATCCTAACTCCATCCACTCGCCTTGGCTCCATATCGCTTAATACCTTTGGCTAGCAAAAATATATCGATCTCAGATTTAAAATTATGAAGTGAGCTTTTGCTTTTTGTGGAAGTTCCACGCTTCTACCACCCTTTGCATGAAGAAATGTTTCCTATCTTCTCTCCTGAATGGCCAGGCTCTGATTTTAAAGTTATGTTCCCTTGTCCTAGACCAGCGTAAAAAGTTTCTATAGCTACCCTATTAATTCCATTCAAAATCCTAAAAACCTCAATTGAATCACTCTTTAACCTCCTTTTTTCCAGGGAATACAAGCCTAGTTTATGTAATCTCGCCTCATAATTTAACCCTTGGAGCCCTGGTAACATTCTGGTGAATCTGCGCTGCACTCCCTCCAAGGCCAATATATCCTTTCTAAGGTGCGGTGCCCAGAACTGTACACAGTACTCCAGATGTGGTCTAACCAGGGCTTTGTATAGCTGCAGCAAAACTTCTTCCTCTTTATATTCTAGCCCTCCTAGTTATAAAGGCTGACATTCCATTAGCCTTTTTGATTTTTTTTTTGTACCTTACTACTACATTTTAGTGATCTGTGTACATCTCTTTGGACCTCCACCATTCCTAGCTTTTCACCATTTAAAAAATACTCAGATCTATCTATTTTTGGTCCAAAATGGATGAACTCACATTTACCTGTGTTAAAATCCATTTGCCACAGTTTTGCCCACTCACTTAATCTATCAATGTCCCTTTGTAATTTTATGCTCCAGTCCTCACTACTTTATCATCGACAAACTTGGATATATGGCTCCCTATTGTGTTCTCTAAATCATTAATAAATATAATGATTAGTTGTGTACAGATCCTTGTGGGACACCACTAGGCACTTCCTCCCAATTCGAGTACATACCCACTATCCCTACTCTCTGTCTTCTACCACCTAACCAGGTCAATGGTTTACCTTTAATTCCAGGAGCTTTAATTTTAGCTAACCGTCTCTCATATGGGACCTTATCGAATGCCTTCTGGAAGTCCATACAAACTACATCCATAGACATTCCCCTGTCTACTACATTAGTTACTTCCTCAAATAATTAAATTAGGTTTGTTAGACATGGCCTAATCTTTAAAAATCCATGTTGGCTCTCCAATCAGCTCAACTTTCTCTGTCCTTAATTGTAGATTCAATATCTTTGAGATATGTTGCAAAATAAGCAATGTATGTTTTGAATAAACATGCTGCAGCTCTAGTACACCACGGTACTGTGCAACTTTTGTCTACTGTTTTTGGTGTTGGACTTGGCCATTCCTTGGAGCATTTTGTTCGTATGAATTTTTAATCAAGAAGAATGTTGATGCTCAGGAATGTGGCACTTTCTCCATTTTGGGTATCCATCAATGTCATCAGGTACTCCCACATCAGGTATATAGCAGATCAGGTGTTGATTAAATGTGCTTCCACATTTATTTTGCTAAAATAATTTATTTGAACATTAACCTCAGAAATGCACCACTTACTGCACATCCTGTTTCTCCCACCAGAGCATCTTATGACCTCTCAATAAGAATCCTGATCTGTGCTGAATTACAGACTAGTTTTAAACAATTCACAGCAGATCAGAGATCACATTTTAAGACATGAACTCCACTAGGATTATTGAGATTACTCATTTCACTTAGGGCTATTTCAGACAAGGGAGACCTTCATTCAAATACTCTTGGTTTGATTCAAATCGACATCCCAGTATTCTGTGTCCAGTTCACATTCACCAAAATTGTTTATTTTTTTCTGAAAACCCCTCTGGGTTAATTAATGCAACCCTGGGTATCTGGACTATTTCTTGATTTTTTTGTATAATGAATCTGATATCCTAGTTCCTCAATCTTGTGTGGCACTGGTGTGCGTGGCAGACCAGATGCTGTTGCCAGCTGTCTAAAATGATCATGCAGACACGGAGAAATTGCTGAGCCATCTGTTTTATGAACAGGAAGATGAGTTTCAACTGCTCGTGAGGCTTGTGGCAGCTAACCTCCTCAGACATGTTGCTATTCTGTTCATGATCTGATTGTCAGTATGCAGTATTTGTTGCCACTAGTTGTGAATTTAACATCTGTAATGATGTCCATGGTAGACTAATGCAATGGGCACGACTATTCCCCAGCTTCATTCATATTTGTTGCTGCAGAATGTGACAGCAAGCAATTGTACCTATAGTAATCCACAGGGATGGATATTCCTCCATTTGGCTGCCCGCTTTCATGCGTACTTGGGGCAGTCAGTGGAGGAAAATCAGGGATTTGGGGGCCACTGCTATACATGACCACAGAACGTTACTGTTGAAATGTCTTGGAGCCTTGCTGGTGCTGACATCTTTAGTTGCTGCAACCGCCACCCTGCCACGTGTAAAAGATGGCAGGTGGTTGGGGTTTATTGCAGGGCTGCATTTTCTTTGTTTCCGCCCTGAATCTGCTAGCCGCCTGAAGGGAAGAGCTGGTAGGGCTAGCTTGGGGCTGCTTAGAGACGCTGCATCAGTGAAGGCCACAGGGACCCAGTTAAACAAGTTTTAAAAAAAAAAATTAATATTGCTCAAAATTGTTTTAATTAACTTGAATTTTTTGTGAAGTTTTTTGAATTTTCTTAATGTTTTTTAAATTTTAGGTAACTGTCTTTAAGTTTTTTGAAGTATTTTTAAAGTACCTGTCAGGATTTTTGAAGTATTTTTTATCATTTAAAAAAAAAGGTACAGTTGTAAACTGGACCTCGGAAATAAGTGGGGCTCCCTTGGACCTCCTCTGCTCTTCTTCTCCTTTGACGAGGAGGAGAAGAAGGAGGATCAGGAGGTCCGCTGCATAGATGCCAGGCCGAACAGGCACCATACCTGGCACCTGTCAGCTGGTACACATGCCTTCCCTTAGGCGCACACCATTGAGCTCCTTCACCTTCGGCCATGTTTCAAATGGCTGCATCTCCCTCACAAAGCAATAACTGAGTTGTATCAGCTGTCAGACAGCTACAGGCACGTGTCATAAGGGAGATCTTCAGCTGACTAAGATTCAGGGCCACTGTCAAATAAGTCAAAATCCCCTTTTGGCAACAAATGCAACTCGATCGCTGGCTGGCATGTAGCTCTTCTGTACAATTATCAAGGCTCTCATTTGGAGATCAGTATGCCACTCCTTCCTCTATTCCTCCATCTTGCTCCAAATCTTTCTGCACATATCACATCAGAGGCAAAATCATCTCTATGGTTACAGATCTGATAACGTCCCACTGTATAAGGCTACTCTTGGTGTCTACTTCTGTGTGCCCTTTCAATCTTAAGCTCTTCTTATAATGGCTGTTGTCTCATTGCACCATGAGCCTTGGAAGATTCAGATGGTACCTCCATGTCTGATTGTGGGCCGCTTCCCCTTTGAGATGAGAGTAGTGTAAGTGAAGGCACTTTGTGTGACTTCATGTGGAATGCACCCCAGGAATCATAGCACTTATGGCCAAGGCCACATCCTTCCATGGACCTGGATCATTCCTTTAGTGGGCTTCCTTTCCTTGAGGTCTAAAAGCTGGATCCTCCTTTACTGAATTACAGCCAGTAATACGTCAATTGAAGAATTTTTAACTTTCTGAGGCTCGATCCTCGGAAAAAGCAACAGCCCTGGACATTGCACTGAGCTACATGGTTAGGGAGACAAAATGACTGCCTTGACTCTTTCAGCTGCCGCAGCATTGGATTTTCCAACTGACCCCCCTCCCCCGCCCCCAACCGGAGAGGCAGATGATCTATAGAGGGCACTAATAGAACCTAGAGCCCATCATGAATATATAATGAAGGTTCACTAAGGGAAAAGCAGGGGAATTATTGGCGGTACAACACCGGTAGGTTTAATAACATTTTCGGCAGTAAATCCATCAAAGAGAAAAATCCAGCCCGAAGTGTCTAGTTTGATATCCAAGCAAAGGCAATTGTTTATTTCTCTGGCTTCCTCCTCCTCCCCCAAGGGCTTTCAACAGAAATATTCAAGTCACCATAGTATTTAATAATAATGTAGCTCACTGTTCCACCTGTTCATTACAAAATGGGCATAAGTTTAAGGTGTTGAAAATATATATGGCTGAGATAAGATTGACTGCCTGGGCCAGGTCTTTATGATTGCAAAGAGATCAGATGGTGGAGTGGCATCAGATGGAGGAAGATCCACTCTGTCTATCTATATGAGACCTGGCCAAGACATCTGAGGTAAGGTTGGCTGCTTTGAACAGACAGATAAATGATCTATATTGAATTGTTGTTTTGAGAGGTCACAAAATGTAAGTGTTTCCCTTTCTTCCCTCCCCGCCCATTGGATTAATTAATTTTTGCTGTTTACAGCTGAATACAAAAAACTGCATCTTGTACACCATGTTTAACCATGTCGACAAATAACACTTTCCTTCTGTTCGTCTCCAGTAATAACGATTAATACTACTAGAATTTCAGCAAAGTGTAATGGTGAATGGGTGAAATTCTCATGCGTCTTCCGCCACCTCCAGCGTGATCCCACCACCAAACACATCTTCCCCTCCCCTCCCCTTTCAGCATTCCGAAGGGACCGCTCCCTCCGCGACACCCTGGTCCACTCCTCAATCACCCCCAACACCCCTTCCCACGGCACCTTCCCGTGCAAGCGCAGCAGTTTACCTCTCCCTTCTGTCCAGGGCCCCAAACACTCCTTGCAGGTGAAACAGCGATTTACTTGTTCTTCTTGCAATTTAGTATACTGTATTCGCTGTTCACGATGCGGTCTCCTCTACATTGGGGAGACCAAACGCAGATTGGGTGAGTGCTTTGCGGAACACCTCCGTTCAGTCCGTAAGGGTAACCCCGAGATTTCTGTCGTCTGTCACTTTAATGCTCCGCTCCACTCCCACTCTGACCTCTCCATCCTCGGCCTCTTACACTGTTCCAACGAAGCTCAATGTAAGCTCGAGGAACAGCACCTCATCTTTCGTTTAGGCACTTTACAGCCTTCTGGACTCAACATCGAGTTCAACAATTTCAGACTATAACCTCTGCCCCTATTTTTTTTTAACATGGCAGCTGTTGATAATTCTGCCATTCCCATTTACACCTCATCTAGACTCATCTTTTGTTTCTTAACTTGTCCCATTACCATCTCCTTTTGCCTTGGACCATCATCCCTTTTGTCTTTTAATCTCTCCTGCCTTCCATCCTATCACAGACCTTCCCTTTTGTTCTTTCCTCTGCTTTCCCTGCCCCTGCTCTTGCTTAAAAATCTGTTCCATCTCTTAATTTTTTCCAGTTCTGACAAAGGGTCATTAACCTGAAACGTTTACTCTGTTTCTCTCTACACAGATGCTGCCTGACGTGCTGAGTATTTCCAGCATTTTCTGTTTTCATTTCAGATTTCCAGCATCTGCAGTAATTTGCTTTTGTTTTCATCAGACTATTTATAGTTTGTGTTTGTTACCTGAGCCACCTGCAAATTGGCATAGGTCAGAGTGTCAAATGCGTGGCTCAAAGAGTGGTGTTGGAGGAAGGCGTTTCAATTCATGGGGCACTGACACCAGTACTGGGAAAAGAGGGAGCTGTTCCGTTGGGACAGTGTCCTAGCGAATCGAATAACTAGGGCTGTAGATAGGGCTTTAAACTAAAAAGGGGGAGGGAGGGGTCAGGTGAGGGGAAATTTAGAAATCTCAAGGGAAAGGTCAAGACAATGGAGCAGTGTAGCGATTTGGGTAGAGTTTAGCAGTGTGTGACAGGAAGGGATCGAGATTTTAACGGTAATAGTGCATCAGCAAATAAGGTGAAAGCAGGGAATAATAATAGAAAGTTAAAATTAAAGGCTCGTTATCTCAATGCACAAAGCATTCGTAACAAGATAGACGAATTAGTGGAACAAATAGAGATAAATGGCTTTGATCTAATAGCCATTACAGAGACGTGGCAGCAAGATGACCAAGGTTGGGAACTAAATATTCCAGGGTACTTGATGTTTCGAAAAGACAGGAAGGATGGAAAAGGAGGGGGGTAGCCCTGATAATAAAGGATGACATAAAGACAGTACTGAGAAAGGATCTTGGCTCAGAAGATCAGGAAATAGAATCAGTATGGATGGAGATAAGAAATAACAAGGAGCAGAAAGCACTGGTGGGAGCAGTTAACAGGCCCCAAACAGTAGCTATACCGTTGAACAGAGTATTAATCAAGAAATGATAGGAGCTTGTAACAAAGGTAATACAATAATCATGGGGGACTTTAATCTTCATATAGACTGGGCAAATCAAATTGGCAAAGGTAGTCTGGAGGATGAGTTCATGGAATGCATTCAAGACAGTTTCCTATAAGAATACGTTGTAGAACCAACCAGGGAACAGGCTATTTTAGATCTTGTATTGTGTAATGAGACAAGGTTAATTAGTAATCTCATAGATCCTCTAGGGAAGAGTGATCCTTATATGATGAATTTCACATTGGGTTTGAAAGTGAAATTCTTAAATCTGAAATTAGAGTCTTAAGCTTAAATGAAGCCAATTACATAGGTATGAGGGGCAAGTTGGCTAAGGTAGATTGAGAAATTAGATTAAAAGGTAGATAAGCAGTGGCAAACATTTAAAGAAATATTCCAAAATTCTCAATGAATATACATTGAATTGAGAAATAAAAACGCCACGGGACAAGTGATCCATCCATGGCTAACTAAAGACTTTAAGGATAGTATTAGATTAAAAGAATAGTAGTAAGCCTAAGGATTGGGGGAGCTTTAGAAACCAGCAAAGGACAACCAAAAAATTGATAAAAAGAAAGTAAATAGAATATGAGAGTAAATGAGCAAGAAATATAAAAACAGATTGTAAGAGCTTATACAAGTATGTAAAAAGGAAGAGAGTAGCAAAAGTGTAAGCAATGGTTCCATAGAGGCTGAGACAGGAGAAATTATAATGGGGAATAAGGAAATGGCAGAGACTATAAACAAATATTTTGCATCTGTCTTCACAGTAGAAGACACAAAAAGCATACCAAAAATAATGGGCTAATGAGAGTGAGGAACTTATAATAATTAAGATCAGTAGAGAAAAAATACTTCAGAAACAAATGGGACTAAAAGCCAACAAATCCCCTGGACCTGATGGATTGCACATAGGGTTCTAAAAGGGTTGCAATGATAGTGGATTGGTGTGATCTTCCAAAATTCCCTAGATTTTAGAATGGTCCCAGCGGATTGGAAAGTAGCAAACGTAAACCCGCTATTCAAGAAAGGAGGGAGAGAGAAAACAGGGAACTACAGGCCAGTTAGCCGAACATCAGTCGTCGGGAAAAGCTGGAATTCATTATTAAGGAAGTGGTAACAAGGCACTTAGAAAATCATAATATGATTAGGCAGTCAGCATGGTTTGATGAAAGAGAAATTGTGTTTAACAACTTTATTAGAGTGTTTTGAGGATGTAACTAGCAGGATAGATAAAGGGGAACCAGTGGATGTAGTACATTTGGTTTTCCAAAAGGCATTCGATAAGGTGTCACATAAAAGATTGCTACGCAAGATAAGGGCTCATGGGGTTGGCGGTCATATATTAGCATGGATAGAGGATTGGTTAACAGACAGAAAACAGAGAGTAGGGATAAATGGGTCATTTTCTGGTAGGCAGGCTGTAACTAGTGGGGTGCCACAAGGATCAGTGCTTGGGCCTCAGCAATTTACAAACTATATTAATGACTTAGATGAAGGGACCGAGTGTAATGTATCCAAGTTTGCTGATGATACAAAGCTAGGTGGGAACGTAAGCTGTGAGGAGGACACAAAGAGCCTGCAAAGGGATATAGACAGGTTAAGCAAGTGGGCAATAAGGTGGCAGATGGAGTATAATGTGGGGAAATGTGAGGTTATTCACTTTGGTAGGAAGAATAGAAAAACAGAATGTTTTTTAAATGGTGAGAAACTATTAAATGTTGGTGTTCAGAGAGATTTATGTGTTCTCGTACAGGAAACACAGAGTTGGCATGCAGGTACAGCAAGCAATTAGGAAGGCAAATTGCATGTTGACCTTTATTGCAAGGGGGTTGAAGTACAAACGTAAGGAAGTCTTGCTACAATTGTGCAGGGCTTTGGTGAGACCACACCTGGAGTATTGTGCACAGTTTTGGTCTCCTTATCTGGGGAAGGATATACTTGCCTTAGAGGTGGTGCAACGAAGGTTCACTAAATTGATTCCTAGGATGAGAGGGTTGTCCTATGATGAGAGATTAAGTAGATTGGGCCTATACTCTCTGGAGTTTAGAAGAATGAGAGGTGATCTCATTGAAACATATAAGATTCTGAGGGGAATTGACAGGGTAGATGCTGAGAGGTTGTTTCCCCTGGCTGGAGAGTCTAGAACTGGGGGGCATAGCCTCAGGATAAGGGGTCGGCCATTTAAGACTGAGATGAGGAGGAATTTCTTCACTCAGGGTTGTGAATCTTTGGAATTATCTGTGCCAAAGGGCTGTGGTTGCTGAATCGTTGTGTATATTCAAGGCTGAGAGGGATAGATTTTTGGACTCTAGGGGAATCAAGGGATATGGAGATCGGGCAGGAAAGTGGAGTTGTGGTCGAAGATCAACCATGATCTTATTGAATGGCGCAACAGGCTCGAGGGGCCATATGGCCTACTCCTGCTCCTAATTCTTATGTTTCCAAATGTTGGTGTATCCAGAGAGAATATTTTAAGCTGTATGAGATCAGGTGGTTACAGGTCTATCCGTGTTTATAGCGGTGGGACCAATTTGGAGTAGTTTATTAAGATTATCACACGTTTTTTGACATGGTTGTTAAATTGGCTTTAGTGTAATTTTTCGTGTAATGTGCTGTTGCCAATAGCTGAATAAACATACTGACAAGTGATGAAGAAAGAAAGAGCATGCATTTATGTAGCACCTTTCACATCTTCAGGTTGACCTGAATGCTTCACAACCATTGAATTACATTTGAACTCCAGTCACTTGTTATGTAGGTGAATGTAGGGAAAATGCTAGAGTATTATAAAGGATGCGATAACAGGACACTTAGAAAATATCAACGGGATTAGACAAAGTCAACATGGATTTATGAAAGGGAAATAGTGTTTGACAAACCTACTGGAGTTTTTTGAGGATGTAACTGGTAGAATACATAAGGGAGAACCAGTGGATGTGGTATATTTGGATTTTCAGAAGGCCTTTGATAAAGTCCCACATAAGAGGTTAGTGTGCAAAATTAAAGCACATGGGATTGGGGATAATATACTGACATGGATTGAAAACTGGTTAACAGACAGGAAACAGAGAGTAGAAATAAATGGGTCTTTTTCGGGGTGGCAGGCAGTGACTAGTGGGGTACCGCAGGGATCAGTGCTTGGGCCCCAGCTATTCACAATATATATCAATGATTTGGATAAGGGAACCAAATGTAATATTTCCAAGTTTGCTGATGACACGAAACTAGGTGGGGTTGTGAGGAGGATGCAAAGAGGCTTCAAGGTGATTTAGACAAGTTGAGTGAGTGGGCAAATACATGGCAGATGCAGTATAACGTGGATAAATGTGAAGTTATCCACTTCGGTAGGAAAAACAGAAAGGTAGAGTATTTAAATGGTGCTAGATTGGAAAATGTTGATGTACAGAGGGACCTGGGTGTCCTTGTACACCAGTCACTGAAAGCAAACATGCAGGTGCAGTTAGGAAGGCAAATTGTATGTTGGCCTTCATTGCAAGAGGATTTGAGTACAGGAGCAAGGATGTCTTACTACAGTTATACCAGGTGAGACCACACCTGGAGTACTGTGTGCAGTTTTGGTCTCCTTACCTAAGAAAGGATATACTTGCCATAGAGGGAGTGCAGCGAAGGTTCACCAGACTGATTCCTGGGATGGCAGGACTGTCGTATAAGGAGAGATTGGGTCAACTAGGCCTGTATTCACTAGAGTTTAGAAGAATGAGAGGGGATCTCATTGAAACGTATAAAATTCTGACAGGGCTAGACAGACTGGATGCAGGGAGGATGTTTCTCCTGGCTGGGGGGTCTCGAACGAGGGGTCACAGTCACAGGATACGGGCTAGGACATTTGGGACTGGGAAAGGAGAAATTTCTTCACTCGGAGGGTGGTGAACCTGTGGAATTCTCTACCTCAGAAGGCTGTGGAGGCCAAGTCACTGAATATATTTAAGAAGGAGATAGATTTCTAGACACAAAAGGCATCAAGGGGTCTGGGGAGAGAGCGGGAATATGGTATTGAGATAGAGGATCAGCCATGATCGTGTTGAATGGCGGAGCATGCTCAAAGGGCCGAATGGCCTACTCCTGCTCCTATTTTTCTATATTTTCTATTATATTGTTGCATACATCGAGGATATGTGAATTATTTAGCCTGTCACTAAGCTATCTTGTGTGTTTTTCAGGTGTGTGCAGCACTTCTGCGGGGCTGTTGCCAACAGCTGGCGTCTCTTCATCTGTCCAAGAGTATCTTCTCGCACAGGTAGTCATTCTGTTCTAAAAGTTATTTTCCTCCCTTGACAGGTCTTTAAAGCTCATTAGTGCCAACCTTAACTGTTCCTTTTTTTGGGAGGGGAGGGAATGAGCTGGCCTCTGGAATTGGCACATAGACAGTTTCACTCTAGTTAGCTAGAATGTTTTTTTCCTTTGTCCTTTTTCTCAATTGAAACATGTCAATGCAAGAAACATAATCTGAGGATTTGTTGGGAAGTGGTCTGAGGAAAGATGGACAAGTGGGAAGAATTGAAGCCTGGGAGCTGATTATAGTGGCTGGGCAGGTGAGGGGTCTGTACTCAGTTGAGGCCCAGTAGTTTTTCTGATAACTGCTTTTATATTGCTTTTTTTTTTGCTGTGCTTTTGCAGCCTGCTCCCAAGGAATAGGCCTCAGACAGCAAGCCTAAAGTAATATTTGCTAAGGCTGGCTACCTGGAAGACCTGGTTTAACAAAAATAGGGTCTTTCCAGTGATTGGCCTCAACATATGTACTTGAAAGTTGCAGAAAGCTCGCCCATTGGGAGGGGGCAGCAGTAACTTGGCACCAAACCATTATAAAAGGTGCTAATAGCTGTCCACATGAAAATGGATCCTAAAGATAGCCTTTGATTCCTGGTTATCCAGTGATTTTATCCATAATAGTAGTACTCCGATGCGAACAAAGTAGATTAGGAGAAGTGTTTCAATTCATTGGTACTGTTTCTACTTCATGAAAAATATTTGTCGGTGAAAGGCCTTTGTGTATTGGAGTGAATTTCATTCATTAATTCTGAATGCAAATGGTGTATCAGGAGGTGTGTAGAACTAGTGCTGATTAGGTTTGAATTAATTATTATCAAAGTCATCCTGTACAGCATACTTGTTATGCAGATCTCCAAGGAAGTCAATGCAGTCATATAATAAGCTTTCATATTCAAACTAAACTTTAATCCTTCCCTGACCATGAGAACAGTTCCCCAACTGACCAGTTATCTGCAGTATTTGACTTGCCAGCAAGCTAATTCTGTTCATATGGGGCTGCATTGTTTCTTTTGGGATTTAGCAGTGAACTACTCTAAAAGTTAGGTGCAATAGAATTGATAGCCTATAAAGACCCTAGCTCTGAGAAATGCCCACTGTTTTCTCATAACATTGTTAACCAGTCACCGATCACCTGAGCTCTTTGCCCAATCGAAAGCCAGTAAAAGAAAAGCACAGGTTCCATGGTAATGTGTCCTTGAGTCTACATTAAATCCTAGATTACTGTTCTATTGCAATTTTTTTTTTGCCTTTTTGGTTAAGGATACTTCACCTTTGCATTTGGTTCAGTTGAATCGTAGAATCACGGAATGATACAGCACAGAAGGAGGCCATTCGGCTCTTTGGTAGAGCTATCCAATTAGTCCCACTCCCATGCTCTTTCCCCATAGCCCTATAATTTTTTCCCTTCAAGTATTTATCCAATTCCCTTTTGAAAGTTACTATTGAATCTGCTTCTACTCTCCTTTCAGTCAGTGTATTCTAAATCACAACAACTTGCTGCTTAAAAAAAGTTTCCTCATGTCACCTCTGGTTCTTTCAACAACCACTTTATACTGTGTCCTCTGGTTACTGACCCTTCTGCCACTAGAAACAGTTTCTCCTTATTTACTCTATCAAAACCGTTCATGATTCTGAACACCTCTATCAAATCTCCTTTTAACCTCCTCTGCTCTAAGGAGAACAAAATTGAGAGGTCGCACAACACCAGGTTATAGTCCAACAGTTTTATTTGAAATCACAAGCTTTCGGAGCTATCGATCGCCCCTTCCTCAGGTGAAGTAAAGAAATACAGACTCGACAAAGCATATATAGATAGAGAACAATGCATGTGTACCTTACAATTGCAGACAACTAAATTAAACAACCTAGCTTCTCCAGTCTCTCCACATAACTGAAGTCCAGCATCCCTGGTACCATTCTAGTAAATTTCTTCTGCACCCTCAAGTGTGGTGCCCAGAATTGAACATAATACTCCAGCTGAGGCCTAACCAGTGTTTTATAAAGGTTTAGCATGAACTCTTGCTTTTGCGCTCTGTTCCTCTGTTAATAAAGCAAAGTACCCCATATGTATTTTAACATCTTTCTCAACTTGTCCTGCCACCTTCAAAGATTTGTGTACATATACCCCCAGGTCTCTCTGATCCTGCACCACCTCTAAAATTGTATAATTTAGTTAATATTGCCTCTCCTCATTCTTCCTAGCAAAATGTATCACTTCACACTTCTCTGCATTAAATTTCACCTGCCATGTATCTGCCCATTTCACCAGTCTGTCTATGTCCTCCTGAAGTCTTTCACGATCGTCCTCACTGTTTACTACATTTCTGAATTTTGAATCATCTGCAAACTTTGAAATTGAAATGAAGTATACCCAAGTCCAGGTCACTAATATATATCAAGAAGAGAACTGGTCCCAACACCGACCCCGTGGAGACACCACTGTGCACTTCCCTCCAGTCTGAAAAACAACCGTTCACCACTACTCTCTGCTTTCTGTCCCTTAACCAATTTTGTATCCACACTGCCACTGTCCTTTTAATTCCACGGGCTTTAATTTTGCTAACAAGTCTATTTCGTGGTACTTTGTCAAACGCCTTTTGAAAGTCCACATACACAACATCAACCGCACTATCCTCATCAACCCTCTCCATTACTTCATTAAAGAACTCAATCAAGTTAGTTAAACACAAATTGAGTTGAAGTAAACTAACCTTTATGGGCTTCTTTTTACAAAGCCCATTTGTAGGTCTGACTGTCATCGCAATACTAGAGAAGCATTTTGTGCTATCTGATCCAAAGTCACTGGAAGGGAAAGGACTGATAGAGGTCAGTGCCTCTGACAGAAGCCTCATTCAGCAGAAAAATAGATGGAAGGAATACAAAATGTAGTATCAGGCAACCTAGCCTTGTAGAGGATATGGGGTAATACCTGTGAGAAATAACAACTGATCTATTAAAAAAAAATTAGAATGTTACATTAACTTAAAGAAACAGGTTCTCACACATTGTCATACTGGGATTCAGAAGCTGTGTTTTAAATTGTACTTCGAATTACTGAGGGGAGCATACATTTTAGCGTCTCTTTCAAAGATTCAGTAATATTGCTACTGCACTGTAACAAATCAGTGCATTATGTTTGTCAGGTTTTTACCACTTTTTCTAGTATATTTTTTGTTCTGTAGTTCAAGTATAATAACTTAATCGAATGGTATGCAGGTTGTATTGGCAGTTCCCCAGTCCAAGTTTAGAATACTATATTCACGTTTACATGACAAATCTGTAATTTTTCATCCATAAATTCATTGGTTACCGCAGTTGTAGTGACCAGTTGTGAGTATCCTGTCATATTTGTACTTTTTTTGTAAATTTGTGCATTAGAACAGCACATTGCAACTTTTTTTTAAGCGTTACAGTTGCATAAAATGGCCATTTCTTGGAATTTAAGATTTGCTGCCATATGGTGGCAGATTAAATTAGTCAAATCACCCAGAAAGGAGAAGCAATGGTAAGGTAGGGACCAGATGTGACAAAGATGAAGTATTTTTTGTCTAACTTTGATTTGGTGGCTACCTCTTTCAATCCAGTGGTAATATATAAGGATCTTAACAGCCAACTAAGCCACAATTGTGTACAAAGACTATCCAAATACAGTGTTGCAGTTTTTGTTGGCTACGGGCTGGAGAGGAATAATCCAAACTTAAATAATGATGTGTGATTTGAGTCAATTTATATATGACTGTTGGATCCTTTTTAAATTTGAGTTGTTAGACAATTTAAAATGCATGAAGTCAAGAGCTGTTCTGTTCAAATTGAAGAGTCTGTTTGAAAATCTCAGATAAGGAACCAACCAGTGAAACTTGAAAGAGAGAAAAATCAGTTTGAATTTGCAAGAGACAGTTTAGATTGGTTCCCACAGTGGTAAGAAATTTTAGGAAAAGATTTTAATTATTTTGTCCACTCAAATGGATGGATTTCTACAGTAATTATATAAGACTGTTACGAATGTGCTTATCTATCTTTTGTAAAATGAATTTGCTTCATATTTTAAACTTAAGACGTGGTCTGATGTGATGGTTTACTGATTCCAAAGACTGGAGTGAGTGCGTATGACGACATAGGTTAAGTCCAGTAGCTAAAGGCAATTAGCAGGGCAGTCCTGGCCAACATTCATCCCTCAAACACCACCACCAAGCAGATTATCTGGTCATTTATCTCACTGCTGTTTGTGGACTTTGCTGTGCACCAATTGGTTGTGACAATTCCCTACATTACAACAGTGACAGCACTTCAAAAGTACGCCATCGGCTGTGAAGCACTTTGGGCCTGAGATTATGATAGACGCGATATAAATGCATGTTTTTTCTTTTCACTATACTATACCATACTAATAGTCCATATTGGAGGGCCAAGAGGAACAATCTTTCATTTTCCACTCCTTCAACTGTTTACAGAACCCACAGATCTTCTCTGATGTTGGAGACAATGCCCTCGATATTAACCCACCCACGGCAGGCGTGATAGTGTTGGCGGGGGTGGGGGGCTGGTGGTTAAAGATTTAAATATGGGGAACACGATCCCAACACGCAGTGCATGCGTCCGCCGACTTTTTTTTTACAGCGGTGGATATCGGGTGTCCAAGTGTCTTGCCATAGAGAGGTGAGACACTTAATTAACATATTTATGTTGGGCTCCCACCGTGCAATTGGGAGCCCGATTTAAAATTCACTGTTGCTGCACTGGTTTCCCAGGGGTTGAGAAACCCGGCACTGAAAGGGAAGCGGAAGCTGCCGGCTCCACAAGGTAAGTGCCTTTTTCAGCATTCCTCGTCGGCCAGGAGGAGCAGGAGTGGTCCCCCCCCACCGAGCCCCTCAAAGGGGCCTTCAGCCTCCCCCTGCAGATCATGGTCTTTCTCTGCCCCCCCAGTGATCACGGCCTCTCTTGCACCACCGCACCCCCAACCTGATCGACAACCTCCCCGCCCCCCTGCCAATTGCGATCTCTTTTCCCCCCCTACCCCAATGCGGACCCTCTCTTTCCCCCTTCACCTTTGCCAACCTCTTTCTCTCCTCCTCCCCCCCCCCCCCCCCCGCCAACCATCCCATTTACTGACCTCCCTTCCCCTCCTGATTGCCGGGGACCGGCCCCAAGGAAGTTCCCTCCTGCCCACCGGCCAGGCTGTCAATTTGGTTAGCTGCCAGGCAGGGAACAGAACAAAAAAAATAATAATGAGGTTCTGCCATTAAGTTTGGCAGGACCTCTGCGCCCCCAGCTTTGCCGGGTTTCCCCGCACGCTCCCGCCTGCCCGTAAATATCAGGGCTGATGAGTTTTCCTTCTTTATAGCCGTGGGAGCACGATGTGCCTGTACCTGTGCTTATCGGTGTACATATGCCAAAAGGAGAATTGTACCTGTAAGAATCATTTGAAAATATGAATTAAAAGGAAAACATTGACTGAGCCATGTTCCTTGTTAGTTCAGAAGGCCAGAAAAAGACATTGAGGCCTCTTTTGTCTCTTAGCCTCATTGCAAAACTGCCCTTGATCACTGCTGCCAAGCATGTCAAGCACCAGGGTTTGAATGGTGCACAAGTGATAAAGACATCAGCCTTTTTCGTATCTGTCAGCCCCCTTCTCCCAATGCTTCAGTGGTAGGCAAGTGGTATCCACTATGATATCAGTCCAGATATCATAGTGGAGTTCGTTCAAAATTTCCAGGAGCTGACATCTTCCAGCAATTCCTCTTACTAATACAGTTCTCATTAGCCCAGAGAAAAGTTAACTGATGGAGGCTATTTATTTTAATTACTTGCCTAGAAGATGGCTGTAAATTCACATTTTCAGTCTTGTCTCTCTGAGTAAATGGCAACATTTGTATGGGTTTCTAAGGAAGTGTCTTCCAACACCTTCACTGATTGTAACCAATGTGCACATCACTTGCTTCCAGTTAGCACGAACAAAGCCTCACATATGGTAAGTTATGGTGCGACACTGGTCCAGGTTTAGGATTTCTAAGGGAGTTAAGTGTTAAGTATTTTAGTTTTACATCTGAAGAGGTAAAATGTAAGCATTCTGTAGTTAAATCTGCTGTACACATAAAGAGAAAAAAACTAAAGATGCTGGAAATATTAAATTAAAACAGAAAATGCTAGAAGTACATAGCAGGTCAATTGGAGAGAAAAGACAAGCTGATGTCTTGGGTTTATACCCTTCATCAAAACTGAATAATAAAAGATAAGCAAACATTTTAGTAAGATCAGAAAAATAAAGTGAAGAGGGGGAAGGGGAGAGAAATGACAGTTACTTCAATCATGGAGAGTTAATGGGTTGACTAACCTACAAACTGCGTAATGAAAACAAAACTTAAAATTATATGAAAGATCATCACTGAGGTGATGGAACTCTGCTGTATTGATTTTCTGCTACTTTAAAAAAAATCTGATTTGTAATTCCAAGCCCAAGTTGAATGAACTGATTTGTTCTTCTGCTGTCTGAGAGAACATAGTAATGCTGCTTTCTGTTTGAATCCTGGGCAACCCCACATTATCAAGTCTTCTGTGTTTTAAGTGTTACTTCGGTTCATAGGGGGGCACAAAAATATCTGGTGAAGTCCCAAAAATATATCAGTGGTTGCAAGGGTGAAGAAGCTGTACTCACAAGACACCTTTCAGATACAGTGACCTCTTATTGGCTCTTTAGAGTAAAATTGTGCTTGCGGATTGAATATCCAGATGGATTTTTTCTCGGCATCTCTTCCTCCCATAGATCAGAATAAGCTAAAGGCTAACTATAATATTGGGTAAACTGTAGAACTGAAAGTGTTAGATCTTGGGACCAGGACAGCAGTCCAGGCTATTGTCCTTTGCAGTTCATGACGATTTGGAGGTTTCCAACAGACCTTCAGAGGAGGCTGATGGATAAGCCATTTAGAGGAAAAGGCTTGTTTGGGGGGTAAAAAAAAGCCTTTAAGAACAGATTTATTTATGCAAAGGCATAAAATATCAATATGTGACAACCGTAAAAACATTGAAAGTTATGTTATTCCAACAGCCTGTGTATCCAGCATTAGCCGATGAGGCACACTTTTTCGTATGCATTTAATATACGTGTGTATAAAATTTGATTTTGAAAGTCTTTGGTGTATTGAAATGAGCTAAACATCACATATGCCTTTCACTCTATTGTTTTGTGTATTGTGTCTATGAACAAGTAATTCTGTTGCATGACTGATCTCAACTTGAATTCTTCTTCCTTCAATGTTGCAGGAAGGGAAAGGAAGTCCCTCCATCCTTCAAGCTGTTTTTCAGCAGTTCACTGGCTTTGAAACACATCAACCTGTCAGGCACCAAACTCCCTCCGGATGCAGTCAAGTCAGTATTTGTTTCTCTTTTGATAGGCATTACTTTTATCAATACAGTCTCTTTGGCTTCTATGTATTAACAGGTTAGTTTTATTAAGAATCATTCTCCTCCTCCTCCTCCTCCCTCCCCCATCCTCAAGCCAGGCATCATTCTCTGGTCAAGAGGGCAGGTAAATGATCTGCTCCAGATTTTCTCTGCTGTTCTATAACCAACTCCTCAAAGGTGTGTCACATTCAGTGTCACTGAACTACTAATTTATTGCAGAATTTCTTCTCTCGATGTAGGGGAAAATCTGGCCTATGCTCAGTTTCTCTTTTTTTCTGGCAACATCATGGAGATCAGTAGATTCTGCCTGGCATATCTTGTGTTTGAACCCATATCTTACCATTTCATGGTGCAGTGCATTGGTGCACAACCCCATTGTGTTGCCAGTTGGCCAGAGCTTTTATTTTATTTTTTAATATTTTAGTTCTGTATTTATTTCTGCTCATCAAAATAAGGGTGGTTAGTGGTGGGGAATGGAACGCTTCTTATTTAAAGCACCCAGTATCAGCATCAAGCACTCCCAATCTCCCTTTACTCTGCCCTAGTGATGTTCTCCCAACCCCAACCTCAGAAGAGCACCCCATACCCATCAATGTGACAGTTTTTCCATTTCTTACACAGTCCATCTTGATTACCAATTAGTGCTGAATTAGGCCAGTTTTGTGCTGTAGGCCTATTCCCACTAGGGCCTGGTTTGAGAATGTCCATCCTAATTTCCCGTAGGACCATTAACAGCCAGCAGACAGAGGAGACTTTCCTCCCATCAGTCAGGGCTGGTTTTGAACCCTGGCCAGTATCTAATCCACTGTAGCACCCAATGTTCCCGAAGCTTTATTTTCTGCATTCCATGAAGAACCTTTTGCTAACTTTGAACCATTTAATACCATGCAGTGAAATGGGGGAAGTTACTATTGCTGCTGAAATGCTAGCAAGAAGCAGAAAGTAGTGAAAATGTTACAAGAAGACTTGTTTTCTCTTCAACGGTACCAAGGTTGGCAATGCAAAGTTTATTTGAAGGCATTTCTTTCTTTACAGAGCACTTTTACTTGGCCTTTCTTGCAATCCTCAACTAAAGGAAGTTTCTCTTGACCTTAGCAATTGTGAGGTAAGAAGGAATGGTTTTATTCATTGAATTGAATTAATTTAACTTGAAAATAGGGTGGGGAATGACCTAAAACTCAGTTAATATTTCAAGTTTCAAGTAATATGTCTCTTTTATTAAGAAGTGCGTAATGTTTAGGGATTTGATTTGGGCCTCATTTGCCCTCAAATACTGCAACAAGTGGCCAGTGTTCATAAAAGAGCCTTGCCAATGACTGCCATCAGGCTGTTTGGCTGCGGTGAACATCACAACCAACCCCGTTCCTGCTCACGTGATTTTTCACCAGGGGTACTGTGTACCAATCAAAATCGGAAACCGCAGCTGATTCTCCCGTCTCTAACTCGGGTGCTGAGGCGCATTAGAGCTTCCCTGCTACCACCCCAGATGAGATCAGCTGACTGCACGAATCTGGTCTGCATGGCCCAGCTACTCGCTATGTAAAGAACTGAGCCTTGGGAAGTGTTGTTATATATTTTAATGTACCAAGACATATTCCTGTTCGGTAATTCCTGATAAAGGCAATACATTAATATTGCTTGATAACCTTGTGATAAGGTTGCACTAGTTAGATAAATTCTGCAGCAAATGTGACCAAGTGGAATATATCATTGAACCTTAATTCCTTAACTGGGGTGTTGTTGGTTTAGCATAGTTCTTAACAACCAGAGACAAAAATTCCTAAATCTGTTTATCAGCAATATAGCATAATTAATTTAACTGAATTCAGCAGGCAAGAGTATGTGAATCGACTTGTTCAATGTATTCCCTTCACAGCCTATGTCTCATCAAGAAGTTCTGTGTAGAAATATTTATTAGCTAATTGAATAGTGACTGTGCTTCTATAGGTGAATCTACATTTGCTGATGTTTATGTAGTAATATATTGCAGAGCCATCTGTATAACCAGATCTTTTTCAGGGCTTGTTTAGCCAATTATATTTTAACAATTTTCAAGGACTAGTGTGATGCAGAAGACAGGGTTGCTGAACTCACTGTGCTATGATGCTATTGCCTATTCCAGCTCTGCACTGATGTATGCCATTCTTTTCCCCTCTACTGCTTTCCTTAGCTTGGTCACTGTGTAAGTACCCTCCCTGCCTTTTAACCTTTGTTGATCCAGTAAATGGCTTCCTTATCTGTCTGTCAGGATTACCGTTGGAACTATTTGGCACAGATGTTTTATGCAATAAAATTTTGGACTCAAGCCTAGTGTTTTGTATGATGTGCTGGGCAAGTTTCATTTGATGAAACACTTGACCCCGTTTAAAGAAAAAAGCCTTAGTGTGTGTCTTTTGATGTACGGCCTACTGTGTTTTAAGCTACCTGTTTTTAATGCAGTGTTCTGCCTTTTCGGTTCTAAAGTCTGCATATTGAGATAATGGTGTAAGCAAACCTTCGTGAGAAATTTACAGGCTATTGTAGTTGTCAAGTCAATTAATAGTAATACTGCTCTTTTTTAGTATCAGTTGCAGCTTTCGAAATGGATTTTCATACTCATCCATTTTCTTAACAGCTGAATATTATAAAATGGAGTTAAGGAAATGTAAAATACCATAAATATTAATTGGAATAAACAAAACTTTTAAATTTCATGTCACCTTTTAATACATTTTTACGTCACAATTGTTATCGGACATCTGGTAGAAACTAGTACAAAGCCCACATCAGGATCCAGGATTAGAAGCCCACAACTAGTGCTGAAGAACAAGCAGTTAAAGCTCTATTTGGTGCAAATTTTATTTTAAACTGGGAGGCAAAAAAAAATTGTTTAAAAAAAAAAAAAATGGCTGAGCTACGCAAATCATGAAACAATTTTCATCAGTGATAGCAATCAGTGATATTAAAAACATTGAAGATTCCTAGCCACTTCAAGTTGGAACTTAACAAGTACTGGAGGGTGGGAGGGAGGAAGAAATTACCATCTCAGTGTCGAGATCATTTGTGAACAATAATATCATTAGTGTAAGGAAGCAACCACCACTTTTTTATTTTAGATTAATCATTAGTACATTATTTAGGTGTTACAGTAACCACATTTATTTTGTTCCATGTGCCGATTGCTGCTTCCTGCTGCTTTTGCATTGACCTTTGGTTTACAGTCTACTCAATTCAAAGGTGCTTAATTCAAATTATCAGATAATTCAAAATTTTCAGCACTAAATTCCCACTTCACTTTGTTATTGACATTGCTTAATTTGAATTATTCGATAATTCAATTTTTTAAGCACAACAAATTGACCAAACTGTATTTGCATTTTATTTGCGAGAGAGAATGTGCTGCACCTCTTTTAAAACTTAGCTAATGCACATGGTTGGGTGAAAAACTTTATAGGGTTTACTCATCTCTCATTTCATCAGATCTTTGTATAGTAATTGATTACTTATGGGCTTTTGTGGAAAGCACGGTGCAAAATGCCACTTCACTTAACTGCTTTTGTTGAATCGCAGTAGCCTTGAACATCGTTAACTGCAGTAGAAATGATCAGTGCATTTCCAAACATCATTAGGCTACATATCGCAAAAACTAAAAGGCATCTTTAAGAATTGTAAAATTTGCTTAAAATTGTCTACTAATTGAAACCTTCTTCCAGAAAAGGTGCAGTAAGTTTGCAAAGTAGTTGAACAGCGAAACATTCCTGTAATGCTGATTTGTAATTGTTGAAAACATCAGTAATCATTAAATCTCCACATGGTATCCCAGTAAAACTAATTTCAAGCTTCTTTGTCTGCAGCTAAGGTCAGGTGGGGCTCAGATTTTGGAAGGCTGCATTGCAGAAGTCCATAACATTTCAAAACTGGATATTTCAGACAATGGTGAGAAGAATTACTTGCTTGATGTTTACAATGAATCTCATGTTCAAAAGAACAGTAATAAGGATGCTGAGTTTAATGTACCATGTCAGGAATCCATGAGTAAACTTTTGGATGCTTCCATAAAGCCGTGTGAAATCTCAGCAGAACTTGCAGTAGGCATCATTTATACCCTGTGGAAACTTGTTTTCAAAGAAGCTGTTCTGGATATAGCACTTTCTGTTTGTATGTGTTAAACTAGATTTTTGGTTGAATGTATATATAAAAATTTGATCAACTAGGTTAACCCCTTCCTCCACTAGAGCTATAAAATATCTTATTTTAGAAAGTAAGAAAGACTTGCATTTATATAGCACCATTTGCGGCCACCAGACATCCCAAAGCGCTTTACAGCCAATGAAGTACTTTTTTCAAGTGTAGTCACTCTTGTAATGTAGGAAACGCAGCAGCCAATTTGCGCACAGCAATGTAGTCATGATCAGATAATCTGTTTTAGTGATGTTGATTGAGGGATAAATATTGGCCAGGACAGCGGGGATAACTCCCCTGCTCTTCTTCAAAATAGTGCCATGGGATCTTTTACGTCCACCTGAGAGAGCAGACGGGGCTTCAGTTTAACGTCTCAACTAAAAGACGGCACCTCCCACACTGCAGCACTCCCTCAGTACTATACTGGTGTGTCAGCCTAGATTTTTGTGCTCAAGTCTCTGGAGTTGGACTTTAACCTATTACCATTGTCAGACTTCCACCTAAACTCCCACTTTTATCAAAGTTTTTCTTTTTTCTTGGTGGGGGAGGGGATGACACTAATGCTTAAATAATTACTGTACTTGACATTTAATACAATTCTGTGCTGATGTCAAGAGACAGGACATTTGCAGCTCATTGCAGGATTTTTGTGTCTGCATATCGTTAATGCCATTTGAGTTTCTCTTCTCCAGCTTTTTGAGGGGGGGGGCATTGTTAAAGAGACCTGTTTACAGGCCTCTGCCAATACTCTTTGCTTAACCATTTAAGCAGTTGCTTTCTTGGGAATTTCCCCCTCATAAAATGGCCAATATCGATACTGCATGTACTTGCAGGCACAAACCAAAGCCTGCATGACAAACACAGCATGTTGGAGCAGGAATGCTGCACGCCAGAACAGACTCAAACGTTCCTCCATGAAATATTGAAAGGAAAAAGCTCCTCCAGATGGATGATAGAGATAACAAGATGATTGTAACCCTTTCTGCGAGGGTTTCAGTTTCACGATATTAGCCATTTTGAAACTGATTTGTCATGCACTTCTAAATATCCATTTTTTGCTCCCTTCCGTTCCCAAACCGAGGTAGAGGTGGGGGTTGTTTGTGACTCCTATTGGCTGTACAGTTCCACAAGCACCAACAGTCCGTCACGTAGGTGGCCATTCTAGGCCAGTGAATGTTGGCAGGGGATTCAGCTGTACGAGACATCATAATGGAAGCTAATCCTGTTTTCACCTGATGCCCATGTATGCACAACTTCCATCAGGAACCCTGGCTCATTTTCCTTTGTGCTCCCCCTGTTCCTACTCTGGCAACACTGAGACCATTTGCAGTTTCCCGACCACTCTCCTGGCTACCTCAGGTCTCTGTAGAAATTGAACTTGGAATCCTACCATTCTGTATAACTCAATAACTTTTCACTTATTCCACGAGCTATTAGGGTTGTTTAGTGTCAGCTTGGCTCGGTTAATAGCACTCACCTCCGAGGCAGAAGGTTGTGGGTTCAAGCCCCAAACCAAGACTACAGCACTTAATCTACACTGTAATATTCAGTGGAGTACCGAAGAAGTGCTGCAGTGTCACAGGTGTTGTTCTTTGTCAGAGCTGCCATCTTTCAGATGAGCTGTTAGATCAAGGCTCTGTTTGCCTGTTCGAGTGGTTCAGGTGGATGTTAAAAGATTCCATTGTGCTTTATGAAGAAGAGTAGTCCTAGTGTCCTGGCCAACGTCACCGGAAATAGGTCATTCATCTCCTTTGCTGTTTGTGGGATCTTGGTGTATGCAAATTGGCTGCCAAATTGCATAAAAAACAATGGCTGCAAAATTCAGAAGTCTAGCACCGGCCGTTATGGCCAGTTTTGCTGAAAAAATGGCGGCCACCTCGCTTCTGCCCGCTTCTGGTGCGGAACACAGCAGCCGTCATTTTGGGGCGGTCATTAGCACAGCCATTCCCTGCGCTCAGTGCCAACATGTAAATATGCAGAGCGTGAAGTCTTTCGGCATGCAGTTCCTCTTGGGCTGCAACATCACATGGAGATGAAGCAGAGGCAGCAAAGGGGACAAGCTGCTCGCAGAGGGAGGAGGAGGAGGAAGCAGAAGAGGAAGAAGCGGAAGGAAGGAGGCAACCCAGACAGCCCCTTTCTGGCCGGGATATCTGGGATCGAATCAGCCGCCCACGGTACCAGCGAGCACAACCCTAAATCCCCTTTCAACATTTGTCCCACACCTTACCGTCCCTCTGTTACTGACCATCACAGCATCCTCTTGGCCACAATGCTAAAATAAAAGCCACCACAAAGCAAACTTTCCAATCCAACTTTATCCATTATGCATCCAGTATTACATCAAAAAATCAAATGATCACCCTTGTGTATTCCCTTAGTGAGTGTCTTGCATCTGCCTTTGCCTATCCTGGTGATGTTACGCACAGCTACCCCAGTGGCTGCAGCATGGCTGGTGGAAGGCAGCTAACTTTCAGTGGGGGAGACTGCCGGTGGCCTTGCAGAGCGACCTTGAGGAGCTGGTGGCCTTGCAGAGCGACCTTGAGGAGCTGGTGGCTGGGAGTGTCAAATCGAGTGACGGTGTTTCTTCTACTTCACTCTCCTCCCACTTCTTGGTGAACCACCAGCTGGGCAGGCTAGATTTCTTGTGTGTCTGAAATGAGGAAGGGTAGGGTTGTGGTGAGGGGAGGCGGGAAAGCAAGAAGTGCATGCTTGCACCATGTGCTGCTTGTACATCAGAACAGATTGTGGGATGAGGGGAAAGTGGGATGTGAGAAGGAGGATAACATAGATTGGGTCGATTGGGCTTGTATTCGCTAGAGTTTAGAAGAATGAGAGGGGATCTCATTGAAACTTATAAAATTCTAACAGGACTAGACAGACTAGATGCAGGAAGGATATTCCCGATGGCCGGGGAGTCCAGAACCAGGGGTCACAGTCTAAGGATAAGGGGTAAGCCATTTAGGACTGAGATGAGAAGGAATTTCTTCACCCAGAGAGGGGTGAACCTGTGGAATTCTCTACCACAGAAGGCAGTTGAGGCCAATTCATTAAATATATTCAAGAAGGAGTTAGATATATTTCTTAAGGCTAAGGGGATCAAGGGATATGGGGAGAAAGCAGGGACAGGGTACTGAATTTGGATGATCAGCCATGATCGAATTGAATGGCGGAGCAGGCTCAAGGGGCCGAATGGCCTACTCCTGCTCCTATCTTCTATGTTTCTATGTATGAGGATACCAGCATCTTGTATTCTTTCAGCCCCACCGCTGGCCAAGGGCTCAGCCATGCTCCTGCCAAGAATGGCCAGCACCGTCTTCTCCAAGGGGGTGAGGTGAAGGTAGGTGTGCCTCGTGTTTGATTGAGATTGTTGATAGGTGAGTGATGGGGTGGTCGTGCATTGAGCAGTGTGGGAGGGGAGGAAGGAATTGAAGGAACATACTGTGCTGATGGAAGAGGCAGGGAAGATATTTGCAAAGGTTTGCAAAATGTTGCAAAGGGGGTGGCAAAATCATACAGCATGAAAAATGGGAGCAGGGGTTATAGTTTGAAATTGTTGAACTCAATGTTGAGTCCAGAAGGCTGTAAAGTGCCTAATCGAAAGATGAGGTGCTGTTCCTCGAGCTTATGTTGAGCTTCATTGGAATAATGTAAGAGGCCAAGGACAAAGATCAGAGTGGGAGTGAAGCGGAGAATTAAAGTGACAGGCAACCGGAAGCTCAGGGTCACCCTTACGGACTGAACGGAGCTGTTCCGCAAAGCGGTCGCCCAATCTGCGTTTGGTCTCCCCAATGTAGAGGAGACCGCATTGTGAGCAGTGAATACAGTATACTACATTGCAAGAAGTACAAGTAAATCGCTGTTTCATCTGGATGGGGTGTTTGGGGCCCTGGACAGTGGGAAGGGAGGAGGTAAAAGAGCAGGTGTTGCATCTCCTGCGCTTGCAAGGGAAGGTGCCAGGTGAAGGGGAAGAGCTGTTAGGGGTGATAGAGGAGTGGACCAGGGTGTCACGGAGGGAGCGGTCCCTACGGAATGCTGAAAGGAGAGGTGAGGGGAAGATGCATTTGGTGGTGGGATCACGTTGGAGGTGGTGGAAATGGCGGAGGATGATCCGTTGAATGTGGAGGCTAGTGAGGTGAAAGGTGAGGACAAGGGGAACCCTCTCGTGGTTCTGGGAGGGAGGGGAAGGGGTGAGAGCAGAAATGCGGGAAATGGAACGGACACGGTCAAGGGCCGTGTCAACCACAGTAGAGGGGAATCCTCGGTTGAGGAAAAAGGAAGACATGTCGGAAGCACTGGTATAGAAGGTGGCATCGTCAGAACAGATGCGGCAGAGACGGAGAAACTGGGAGAATGGAATAGAGTCCTTACAGGAAGCGGGGTGGGAGGAAGTGTAGTCCAGATAGCTGTGGGAGTCAGTGGGCTTGTAGTGGATGTTTGTCGATAGCCGATCGCCAGAAATGGAGACAGAGAAGTCAAGGAAGAGAAGAGTCTGAGATGGACCATGTGAAGGTGAGGGAAGGGTGGAAATTGGAAGTAAAGTGAATGAACTTTTCTAGTTCAGGGCGAGAGCAGGAAATGGCACCGATACAGTCATCGATGTACCGGAAGAAGAGGTGAGGGAGGGGACCTGAGTAGGACTGGAACAAAGAATGTTCCACATATCCCATGAAAAGGCAGGCATAGCTAGGGCCCATGCAGGTTCCCATAGTAACACCTTTAATTTGGAGGACAATTTCAAACTATAACCCCTGCTCCCATTTTTCATGCTGTATGATTTTGCCACCCCCTTTGCAACATTTTATCTTCCCTGCCTCTTACTTCAGCACAGTATGTTCCTTCAATTCCTTCCTTCCCCGCCCCATCTCTGCACCTGCTTAATATCTGTTACATCTCCAGCTTTTTCCAGTTCTGATGAAGGGTCCCAGACCTGAAACGTTAACTCTGTTTCTCTCTCCACGGATGCTGCCTGGCCTGCTGAGTGTTTCCAGCATTTTCTGTTGTCATTTCAAATGGGAGCTGTTCTGCAATAGATTTTGTAGTAAAATCCTTCATATTTATATTGTGGGGCAGATTCTACAATGCTAGGGCAATAAATAATGGCACATGCTCAAGCTTGGATACTCAGAATTATTTGGACATTGCAATTTGCAAATTAATCGTCTGGCCCTCGGGTCTGATGGTTGTCAGCCATGGCTCAGTCGTAGCACTCTCACCTCTGAGTCAGAAGGTCGGAGTTCAAGCTAGAGACTTGAGCACATAATCCAGGCTGACACTCCAGTGCTGCACTGTCTGAGGTATCGTCTTTCAGGTGAGACATTAAACTGAGGCCCCATCTGCCCTCTCAGGTGGACGTAAAGGATCCCACAGCACTTTTCGAAGAGTAGACTCTCCCCGGTCCTAGCCAACATTTACATCTCAACTAACCCCTAAATACAGATGATCTGATCATTTATCTCTGCTGTTTATGGGAGCTTGCTCTGTGCATATTAGCTGCCGTGTTTCCTACATTATAACAGTGACTGCATTTCAAAAAAGTACTTAATTGGCTGTGAAGCGCTTTGGGACATCCTGAGGGTTGTGAAAGTGCTATATAAATGCAAGTTCTTTCTTCCTTTTCCTTATGGTTGAAGAAGGTCTGCCTGCATCGCTGGGCTGTACAGGCAAGCTCACCCTCACCCAGAAAAATCTGTGGCCAACATCCCCAGAGGCAGCATTTACACTGCTGCTGTAGCTCCAGCAGCACCAATGAAAAGCACCTCTTCAGGTGGATCGCAGCATCTCTGGAGACGGCACTGTCCTGTTTACCTTGCAGAGCCACTGCTGCAGAAGTAAAGGCTACTGCACGAGGACACGCTGTAAAGAAAATGCACTGTTAGTATTTACCTTGCATCCCCTCCATATACAACAGCCATGCTGCCCTGTCAGTTGTTTCGTGCTGACATGTTTTCTCCTACGCATATACAAAACTGTTGATAGGACAGCATACAGTACGACTTTCATGTTGGAAATTGTGCAGCCTGTTCATGTTTGCAATTTGTAACCTTTTTTTGTACAGGTTTAGACTCCGATCTTGCTACTCTTGTGGTATGGATGAGCAAGAATAGATCAATTCGCCATCTAGCCTTAGGCAAAAACTTCAACAACATAAAGTCCAAGTAAGTACTTCTTGTGGATAACTATCAACTATGGAAACAAGCTAATAAGCATCAGTTGCATTGCTTTCAAGTAAATTCATTCAGCATGACTTGTGATAGATACTTTAGTCTACTGCAGTAACATTCCACATAAATATGATGATCTACTTAACTTTTCTGCAGGAAAATTGCCAAAACTTAACCTTGTTTGTACTTGTATTTTCTCCCATGGTGTTGTTACATCCATTCAAAACTACCAGGTTAGGACGAGAACTGCTTTATGTTTACCACAAATATCATTCCATGTATGGCTAAACGGTGGTAAGGTCTCACGACTGAGCACTGGCATTTCTGAAGGCAAGGAGTTGCTCTTTCCCCTTTCACATTTAACACCCTGTTGAGCATGATTACAACCTGACCAGATTTATCCAATTTGCCGGAAGTAAGTCCGATGGGCAACCCTGAGGCTCCTACAGCATCCTACTGGTTAAGAACTAAACTACTTTTACTATCTAGCTCATACTAGGCTTTATTGGTATGGACTTGCCTTTGTTAATGGTATGCATCATTAAATACTGTTTCCAAACTGATTTAGACCTGGGAAAAAGAGAATGAAAATGAAGTATAGTGAATATAGACACTATGTTTAGTGCGCCAAATCTTTTATTCAAAATATTAATCTTGAATAATTGAACTGTTGCTTAAACTGTAGTGCAGTTTTTGGGCTGTGTCTTGTAATGGCGAACAGCAGATTTGATCGCCACTATGCTCCTTCACCTCATCCCTTGTTGCATTGCTGTGGGAAGAACTAGAGGCTAGGCACTCATCACAAGAAGGGAAATTGAATCTGACTAGCTGCTCCTGCAACTCCTAGAAGCAAGTTTGGACCAATTAGCAGAGGTCTGCAGGCAGGTCATCTGCCCTTCCAGCTGTTTTAGTTCTGTAGTCCTGGATTAGAAATAGAAAGTTTACCTTCTAGATTTAAAAAAAAAATTGGTTTTCCAATCGCAGTGTATAATCAGGCACTGCCCATTGTACCATCAACCCATAAAGAACAGTGGGTCCCAAGTGCGATTCCCAGACTCTGCTGATCTCAGCTGGTGCAATAGTTGGAGTCAGTGGCTCTGCTTCGAGAAGAAAAAATAAGCCAGGTTGACTCCTGCTGAAAATGTGCCTGTGTGGATAGTGAGTGCGGGCAGGATTGGATTTGGCTGTGATGCCATCAGTGATTAAATAACATGCTGACATGACCACTTAGGGAAGTTGCTGAAGAGGTGCCAGCACCCATGGAACTGCACAACAATGTCTTCAAGAGAGAAAATTGAAATTTAAAAAAGTTTCCCTGTAACACTATAGTAACAACGTTTGAATATCTGGGGTGGGTAGTTGATGCTGGCCACTGTTAAACTACTGGTTGTTATTTACTTGTACTGTATATTAAAGCTTGGCCCTATATAAGTTTTTTTTTAAGTATTAATATAGCAGTTCCAGTAAAGGCCCCCCAGTGGTTATGCAAGTGTTGAGATAAATTTGGGCTTCGGAAATGGGGAGGAGCGGGTGGTGGAGTTTAGATCCTCTAAATCCTAGAAGTTGAAATTCTGAGGCTCCAGTGGTGAGTCACTTGTATCTCACTGGAGATTTGAATGGATTTCCAGTTTACTGCAGGTCACGGATAGCAAGTGAGCAGAGCAGTTCTTTTTCCAGAAGTAAACATTCCTCCATTTGTCGCTATGATTCCAACTGTATCTCACGCCAGAATGATATAAATAAACATTTGACAAGACCCTGGAAATGCATCACATTAGTGCATGTCTGCTCTTTTGACTTGCTTTTGAAGTGTGTGCAAAAAACCATTTTGAAGGGTCTTAATTGACGTAGATTAAGATTATTTTGGAAAAATCTTGAACCTGCCATTTTTGGAGCACTTTTAGATTCTGACTGGCTTTAGTTCTTGTTCCTGGTCATTGTGAAGGTTATACAGTACAGCATATTTTATATTAATAGTGAGAGTGATACTCTGGAAAAAAATATCAGTCTAGACCTAATCATGTTGCAAGTGCAAATACACAGGGGGTGCATTTTAACCCCCAAGAACGGGTGGGTTGGGAACAGGTTGGTGGGGGGATGAAATTTGTGATTTTTGGAGCGGGAGCGCAACCCACATCTGGGTTTAATGGAGGCGCGTTTGGATGCCGACGAGAAACCTACATGCTGACATCGGGAATTTAATAATTGGACGTGGGTGGGTATTGGCTCAATTTTCGTCCTTGGGAGAGGTTAATGAGCTCTTTTTAAATTGTTTTTAACTTGGCTCCAATTTTAACTTGAGCTGCATGGGTTTCCCAGGGCTTGGGAAATTGACCAGGGAAACAGAGGTGAGGTTAAGCAGCAGTTCAGGTGGGTATTTAAACTTCTTATTGTCCCATCTGAATAAAAGCTCACTTACTGCAGCTGGTGTCTCAGTTCCCTCTGGCAAATGTTGGGTAGAGGTTGCTTGTGTGGATACAGCTTTTTTCAACCTTTTGAGGATTTCTGATTGCCAAAATCAGGAAAGGAGATGCCTTGGATGTGTCTGACAGCACATCAGAAGGGGAAGACCATTACCATCCACAGCAGTGATGACTGGCTGTGGTGGGATCAGCACTTGCACAGGAGGGAGGTGCACAAGAGAGGATCTGACTTCACAGGAGGCGCTACCCACGTCACAGGGTTTACAGATAGAGGCTCAGCTTCCTTGACATCTACAGTCTCCTACAGGAAGAGCTGCTCCACAAGAAATGAAATCCTGCGGTCCACTCCCACCACCTGCTAGACCTGGTGGCCACGCATTACCAGTGGCTGTGAAAGTGACCATCGCCCTACACTTTTTCACCTCCGGATCCTTCCAGAGTGATACCGGTGATATCTAGGATCTCCCACTCGGTTGCATGTAAATGCAAAATGCAGGCTTGTTTGCCAGGGCCGACAATGATGTAAATTTCCCCGGTGATGAGAATAGTCAGAATGAGCAGGCACTCGGATTCACCTCTCTGGCTGGATTCCCCCAGGTACAGGGTGCCATCGATCGCACACGTGGCAATTCGAGCACCACCACAGCAACCAGGTGTTTTAAAAACCGCAAGAGAGGTGCGTTCATCAATGCGTAGCTGGTGTGCAACCACAAGAAGGTTCATGCAGGTCTGTGCCAGATTCCCCTGGAGCTGTCATTATGCCTTCATACTGAGACAGTCCAACATCTCAGACCTTTTCGATCCAGGAAGCAGACTTGACGGTTGACTCGTAGGAGACGAGGGATACCCACTTCAAACTTGGTTCATCACATCTGTGAGGAACTCCACCAATGAGGCGAAGGGGCGCTACAACGAGAGCCACATGACTACCAGGTGTGTCATCAAGCAAGCCATTGGAATGTTGAAGATGCACTTCAGGTGCCTAGATAGGTGCCCTTCAGTACTCACCAGCCAGGGTGTCCAGAATAATAGTGGTGTGCTGCATCCTGCACAACATTGTGCAGCAGAGAGGATTGCAGGTGGAGGAGGATGAACATAAGAACATAAGAAATAGGAGCAGGAATAGGTCACTTGGCCCCTCGAGCCTGCACCGCCATTCAATAAGATCATGGCTGATCTTGGACTCAAAGCCACTTCCCCGCCCGCTCCCCATGAAGGGGCTCATAACTTATCTTCGGAGGAGGGGCAGGAGGAGGATGAAAATGGGGCACCCATCGCCAGACCAGCCGCTTACATTGTTGCCAGGGATGCCCTAGTACCATGAAGGTTCACCTAGTGTGAAACCTAAGAAATGAAATCCTGCGGTCCATTCCCACCACCAGGAGCACCCCCACCCCTGCACTAAACAATCCTTCAACCACTCATCCACCCATTGCACATCTGCCCGATGGGTCCCATCATGTATTGACATTTATCATGAAAAAAGTGAAAGGGCGAGATGGCACTTGGGATGCAATAATGGGCAAGTGTGGAAGTGGTGCTAATCAATTAATTTTATGTGGCATCATAAAAAAGGAAACTTAACAACATAACATTTTGTGCATACCCCTGGTGAATTACAATTTCTTCAACTTGCGCTTCCTACCGCTTCTACATGGTGCATCCTGTGTGGCTTGAGCAGCGATAGAGGCAGGCTGCCCAGACCCCTGCTCTGATTGCTGAGATGCTTTTGGCCTATGACCTCTGGGTTTTAGAGGCCCTGAGGGCCTTGCCAAAGACTGCTCCACCTGCACCTGTGCAGGGGCAAACCCGGCCATCGGGAGACAAGGCAGCATGTCGGGTACTGGCTGATGGGAGAAGGGCAACGGATGAGAAGTGGGAGCACTTTGAGTGGAGTTCCCACTTCCATATCCCCTTTCTCCATCATCCCTATCCTGGGCCAGCACTACATCACTTCTACGGCTCAGCTGCAGACCAGATTGGTGAAGATCAGTAACACGTTGTAAGGCCACGGATAGGGTAACTGTCATCCTGTTTATGGCGGCAGACAAGTTGGCATCCAAAGTCTGCACGGTGATGTTCTGCATGGACTCATTTGAGAGCCTTGCTTGAAGTTTCATGGAGGCTGAATCTCTCTCCAAGGTGGGCATTCTCACAGTTCTTTGTGCCACCAATCCACTAGCAATCGAGTTGGATTCCTCTATCTTCTCCGCTTTTGTGGAGTGTGTGCATGGCGCCAATGTTCCCTTTAATTTTTTTTTTGTGCGTGGCCCCTTTAAGGGGCTGTGCAGCCCATTCAAAATACCGCGCATGCGTGGTTTTTCCCATTTTAAAAGCCAGTGACCCGGCTGAGCGGGAGCTCCAGAGCGCTGCGCGGCCTTGCAGCTTAATGAGAACATTGCGTGGTATGTCTGTCAGTATCTGGCTAAGTTGCTGATGCACCTTCTAGCATTCTCCTTTTCAACAATAGCCTCCTGGGTTCAGCATCTGTGTCCAGCTGAGGAGAAATTGGAGAAGATTGCTCCCCCGACGTGGACTCTTCACGGCTGTCTCTGCCACCAGTGTCTGCTCGTGCTCACTTGTGAGGTGTAAATCACCAGATGAAAACCCAACTAACTTTCGAACTGGAGCCACTGAAGTGCGAGTATTTGCGCGGTGCATGGCTGTACGTCCTGTGATGGTGCACCCTCAGAAGGTATGAGGTTCTCCTGAAGAATCATCCTCATGAATGTCCTGCGATACTTGTGCGAGAAGTCCCCGAAGACAAAAAGGGATATGATTTAGATGTGGCAAAGTCACAGTCTTGACGATCACCATATTCAGTCTTCTCATAGTTCAGTAATTGATGAAATGAAGTCAGTATATATGTGTCAGAGATATTTATAATTCTGTCACCATCTCTCTGCGAGCTCCCTGTCTCTCCATCTCCGACTGAGAGGAACGCAGATGTGCCACTTATCTGCAGGACATCCTCCTCTACATCAGTGAGCTGCACTATTTGTGGCAGCCCACCTCCAGTCCTGTCCCTCTCCCTTGCGTTTTGCACTCTTTCTTTTAAAAGGGACGAAAAAAGCAAACCTGTGAGTGAGCGAAGGTGAGGTATTCACCCGATGGATGCAGTGCATTTGGTGAATGTGACCATGCCTTCTTAGTGAGCAGCAGGTTTCTTCCTTCCATTGCTGGGGGAAACTATATCGTTCCTACTCTTGACTGCACCCAGCAGTAATTCCAGTGAAACGTCATTAAATCTGGGTGTTGCCCTCGCTCTATGTCTGCCATCCATCCTGAACACCTCCAATTTCCATTTGTGCACTGTCCCTTTAAATACAGTTGAGATCGCGTCATGCAGGTGCGCATCACGCCAACTGTGCAGCTTGGAGCCACAAAACCGGAAGTCAAAATTAATTGTTACAATTCAGTTGCGATCGCAAATACCTACCCACTCAGTTGACTTCCAGGTTTCCCCCACGTAATTCCAATCCCCCGCTCGGAAGCCGCCTTCATACTAATATCGGGTCCATGATATTTGGATATATATATATATATATATATATATACAAATATCATCCATTTGCAGATGATACAAAGATGGGAGGGAAAGTAGTGAGTGAGGAGGACATAAAAAACCTGCAAGGGGACATAGACAGGCTAAGTAAGTGGGCAGAGATTTGGCAGATGGAATACAGCACTGGAAAGTGTGAGGTGATGCACTTTGGCAGGAAAAATCCTAGAGCAATTTATTATCTTAATGGCAAGAAACTGGAGAGTACTGAAGTGCAAAGGGATCTGGGGGTCCTGGTGCACGAAACTCAAAAGGTTAGTATGCAGGTGCAGCAAGTGATTAAGAAGGCAAATGGAATGTTGGCTTTCATTACTAGGGGGATAGAATATAAAAATAGGGAGGTATTGCTTCAGTTGTACAAGGTATTGGTGAGACCGCACCTGGAATACTGCATACAGTTTTGGTGTCCTTACTTAAGGAAAGACATCCTTGCTCTCGAGGCAGTGCAAAAAAGGTTCACTCGGTTAATCCCGGAAATGAGGGGGTGGTCATATGAGGAGAGGTTGGGTAGATTGGGACTCTACTCATTGGAGTTCAGAAGAATGAGAGGCGATCTTATTGAAACATATAAGATTGTGAAGGGGTTGGATCGGGTGGATGCGGGGAGGATGTTCCCGATGACGGGTGAGACGAGAACTAGGGGACATAGTCTTAGAATAAGGGGCTGCTCTTTCAAAACTGAGATGAGGAGGAACTACTTCACTCAGAGGGTGGTAGGTCCATGGAATATGCTGCCACAAAAAGCTGTAGAAGCTACAACATTAATTAAATTTAAAACAGAAATAGACAGTTTCCTAGAAGTAAAGGGCATTAAGGGTTACGGGGAGCGGGCAGGAATTTGGACATGAGTCTAGGTTCGGATCGGTCATGGCCCTGTGGGTAGTGGAGCGGGCCCAGGGACTGTGTAGCCTGATTCTGCTCCTATTTCGTGTGTGCAATTCTGTTAGATGCAGGAGATATTTCTGTGATAGATAGTAGATTGGCGGTTAGGATCAGATCAGCCATGATCTTATTGAATGGCGGAGCAGGCTCGATGGGCCGATTGGCCTACTCCTGCTCCTATTTCTTATGTTCTTATGTTCTTATGAAGTCACTTTTTTAGTTTGGTTATTATGTTTTTCCAGTGTATCGTACAGTGCCATCTGGCACATGAATGAATAAGTGACCTTGACTTGTTAGTGGAAAAACTGTTTCTTGTCTGCGTGTAAGATTTTGGGCATGTTCAGTACTGGAAATCTCAGCAGCATTTGTAATTTCAGCATAGAGGTTTTTGGGTTTGCTTCCAAAATCCAGGAAAGCATTGGAAGCTTGAGACTGATCTTGCATTCACTTTTAGTGGAAGCAGGGTTCCAAGCTAGTGAGTAAAGGTATCATGAGCCATGGAAGCTGCCTGGGCTCTGTATAAGTTGGACCATCATCAGGGATACCTAGGCAGGGAATTTCCACGGTGCAGCTCCCACTCCGCCGCCATAACTTCACCGGAAGTGCGGCAGACTGGGAGCAGCTCCAGGGAAATTCCCGGGCTCTGGTCTTGGCTGTCGTGATGGAATTGAACATGAAGTGGTATAAAACGCTAGCTGCTGCACATTCACATAAGTTTATGCTTGAACCAGAGGTGTCCACCCTGTGGTTGTATCCAGCCTGCGAGCCCTGGCAACCCAGTTTTATTTGTGTTTCTATTTCTTACTTGCTGATTTGGCTTCTTTGAACTTTACACTGTCTTATTAGTGAATAAATCTTAAATCATAACACTTGGACCAGTTAGTTTGACAGCTTGAGATAGATGCAGATTAATGAGTTCTGTTTATGTGCCCTAAGTAGCCCATGGGGAACTAAAGCTTGGGCACTCCTAGTGTAAGTTAACCAAGCTGAGATATAACATAATAGCAAAATACTGCAGATGCTGGAAATCTGAAATAACAACAGAAAACGCTGGAAAAACTCAGCAGGCCAGGCAGCATCTGTGGAGAGAGAAACAGAGTTAACGTTTCCGGTCGAAGACCCTTCGTCAGAACTGGAAAAAAGCAGGAAATGGAACAGATTTTAAAGCAATTTTTTCCAGTTCTGACGAAGGGTCTTCGACCTGAAACGTTAACTCTGTTTCTCTCTCCACGGATGCTGCCTGGCCTGCTGAGTTTTTCCAGCATTTTCTGTTGTTATTTGAGATATAACATGTTGATAAAGGTATAAAAAAATCCAACTAGAATTGGCTGTTTGTTTCTCGCCAGTTTTATTTTGTGATTTTTCTCCAGGGTCGGGGAATTGCTGTGGTTTCTCTCCAGGGTCGGGGAATTGCCATGGTTTCTCTCCAGGGTCGGGGAATTGCCATGGTTTCTCTCCAGGGTCGGGGAATTGCCATGGTTTCTCTCCAGGGTCGGGGAATTGCTGTGGTTTCTCTCCAGGGTCGGGGAATTGCCGTGGTTTCTCTCCAGGGTCGGGGAATTGCTGTGGTTTCTCTCCAGGGTCGGGGAATTGCTGTGGTTTCTCTCCAGGGTCGGGGAATTGCCATGGTTTCTCTCCAGGGTTGGGGAATTGCTGTGGTTTCTCTCCAGGGTCGGGGAATTGCCATGGTTTCTCTCCAGGGTCGGGGAATTGCTGTGGTTTCTCTCCAGGGTCGGGGAATTGCCGTGGTTTCTCTCCAGGGTCGGGGAATTGCTGTGGTTTCTCTCCAGGGTCGGGGAATTGCTGTGGTTTCTCTCCAGGGTCGGGGAATTGCTGTGGTTTCTCTCCAGGGTCGGAGAATTGCCATGGTTTCTCTCCAGGGTCGGGGAATTGCCGTGGTTTCTAGCCTTGCCCACAAAGCATAATCGTGCAGGCCTTTTATAATGAATGATAATTTTGTATATCCATAATATTAGTCTCATTATAATTATTCTGTTAGTTATGCAAAGATGAAATGCCAGTTACAGTTTGCGAATTCTGTTCCTGAAAATTTTAGTAACTGTGCATCATTGAAAAATCACAAATGTGTGAAATTGATCTTTCAGGGTAGATCGTAACTCCGTTTAATGCTTCTCCTATACAGGAAGGGAACCATGTCAAAAAATTATTCTGAGTATCACAACCTCAAACATGTTAGTTCATTGATGGGGAAATTGATGCCTCACAAGTTATACAGCAGAAATGTATAACAGGAAGGTTCCTCACAGTTCACATTGTACTTCTTGACTATGATTTGTTTGTAGCTCTTCATTATATTATGTTGGTCATGCTCTGCAGAAGGCTTATTACTTTGTAACCAAACTGATCTATGAAGTGTGTGAAAAGCAGTTTTTTTTTTAAAAACCCAGACTGAAAAAGACTGTGTAGCATGTGGTGAATCTTTCTATCTTGTGGGACATGTGCAAATGAGACTAACCACAAAAGCAGGTGAGCTGTGGGGACCAGTGAGTAAACAGCTGGAGCTTTACTGTACAGTTGGAGTTTCCGCCCGTGTGTACTGTGTGACTCGTCTGCCTCTCCGTGCTTTAAATCTGTACTTTAGCACGTTGATGTCATCAGACTCGGTTGTATTTCCACGAATAACATTCTGCCTCCACATGCATAACACAATACAATCCCCCCCCCCCCCCAACTCCCATAATTTTATCATCTGATGGGCTATCTATATAATGTATAGATAATACATCCACATGCACGTCCTGTCAACTTGTTCCATTACACTGGCTGGAGGGTGTAATTGTAGTGTGATATGTTTATATTGGCAAAATCCAGCATAAATGTGGACAAAGGAGCTTATAATGGAAATATAAAAGTGAGGGCAGAATGTATGACTTCAAAGAGGAACTGAATTACATCTGTATGTCCTAGTACAATTATCCCTTTCCCTTTAACCCCAAAGACTACAATTGGTCTTGACTCCTTCTGATATTTAATTATATGGGTGTTACTGTTTCAAAGTGTGATGCTTCTCGTATGTCACTGTCACAAAGAATATTGGGTTCTTGCCATATAGTAGACGATGAAATCTTGGTCCTTGAGTTTTGGTTCATTTTCATCTTTTTGACTTTGTCATTAGACCACAGCATACATTTACAACTGTCCTAAATGCAAATGCAACTGAGTTAAAAAGATTTTTGACCATATTTTTTTTCATATTGCACCTTCTGACTTGTATTTTTAATATAAAATCCAGTGTTAATCTTTTTTCAAATCTTTTTCTTTTGCTCTGTTAAATTTTGTCTGATAACGCTCCTGTGAAGCGCCTAAGGACATTTTACTACATTAAAGGCGCTATATAAATGCACGCTGTTGTTGTAACAATCCATCACACCGAGGCAATGAATAATACTCTCTCACACTTAATATTTACTTTCACTGCTCTAATCAATTTTTTGTGTTTTTGAAAATGGCATCAATTAATATGTAATGAAGCTGGTTAGTTCTGTGCTGCCCGTGCATACCTCCGCAATAAGATATACGGACCAGAATGTTCCATGTTCAATTCCTTGTCTATGTTTAGTTTGCTGATCTCAGCCAAAGCAAGGGTGCTCCAAACTCAGTGCCCCTGGGGGGACAGAAAGGGGGAAATGAGCCATGTTTCCTGCTCCTGATTGCTGTCAGTGATTCCTGCCACAAAGTTCACTCGTGTGAATGTTTAGTGAGAATAGGATAGGGCATAACTACGATAACCTCCATAGCCAAATAGTCTACCCAAACTGTCTAGGTTCATACATGACATGAATAATTGCCATTTGGTCAAGGTGCCAAAGGGCTGCCAGTGCCAGTGGAACTGTACCTCAGCAATAGTTGGTGCCTTCAATAGAAGATGGGGAAGTTTTAAAACTACAATTGGTATTGATTATAGAGCTTCATTCCAATATGGCACTTCTGATATGTTGATAATTAAGAAATCCCTTGAACTATTGATGAGTAAATTTTTTTTGCAGGAATCTTGCGCCTGTGCTTGATAACATTGTACAGATGATTCAGGATGAAGAATCGGTAAGTTTTTTTAAAGTTTTGATGTTTGACTTGATGTTCAAGTGAGAATAAATTGAGATGACCTTCTGATTTTAACTATTGGAAATGTTTAAATTGGGGAAAAAAACCATGTAGGCTAAAAACCATCCAGCATTTCTAAAATGGTTACAGATGGGTTCCCAAAAGTTATAAATGTTAATATTTTTGGTTCTTGATGGCCGTTTGATTCCTTCATTTCTAAACTGCTTCTCAAAATAACTAGAATTAGAAGGAAAATTAGCCTCTAATATAGTGAAACTCAGTTTGTTTTTCTTTGTGGAGTACTCAGTTATCCATAGGCCTATGTATTGAAACACACATTACTGTGAGTCATTAAAGGTAGAATTTATTTTTTCCACTGTTGGGGCCATTTTAGCTATTGTTTTTGACTGATGAGGGAGTGTAACATTTTCACTTCAGATTTTATTCATGTTGGAGCCCATTTGGGATTCTGATTTTTGCAATGTTCCTGAGATTTGTGTGGAAGTGTCATGTTTCTTCACTTAATTGCTGCTTCCAACCCACACTGCTACATCACTGAGAGCAATGAACAGGAGAGCTGGGGGGAAGGAATTCCTGGAGCCAAGGCTGTGGAAAGAATGTCATCTTACAGTTCTGAACTCTGCTGCGTAATGGTGCAGTTATGGCATCCCTAACTCTTTAATACTGGGGGGGGGTGTATGTTTTCTACAAATTAATTAGCACGGAGCTCTGTAACTGGGGAGGAGCTGGCCGTGGTTGGTTTCTGGACCATATTTGGCCAGCATGCTTGGACCTTACAGCTGGAGTTGCAGGTGAGTGTGTGATGGAGCATTGAGTCGCCAGATCTGCTAACAGGTCTGCAGTTCCAACTGATCTTGCCATCAGCAACAGAACAACAAAGTTAAGTGAATTAAAAAGGTCCCCTGGCAGCCCTGGTCTTATTATCCATGAAAATTCTTGCTGATTAATTGAGTACAATTAACAATTTTGTTCTTTCTACAGCACTCATCAGGTGCAGAAAGATATTATGGAGCATTTTCCAATAAGAAGGAAAGGGACAGTGGATAAAGGGAGCAAAGCTAATTCATTACTTCCAAATGTTTAAATCAAAGTCATTCAGAGCCATAATGTTGTCATTTTCAAAATGACAACAGGAGAAAAACCCTTAATACAGGAAATATGAAGGAATGGACGTCAACCAGCAAAAGTGGAACAGGAAAAAAGATTTGGGTGTGATTATTTTGGTCATGCACTCATATCCAGTCAAAGTGAGATTATTAAACTGAATTAATCAAGTGCTGGGGTACACACTGAGGCATTTGATTAGAAATTTAAATGGTTTGTTTTAATTCAATGGTACGGCCATATATAGAATGTCTTCAAAAGAATGTTGATGCACTAGATTTGGTACAGAGGAAGGTAGCAAAATAATTCTGGAACTTAAAACAATTTGAGGTAGAATGAAAGAAGATTGAGAGAGGGCAAGATTTAAGTCTTTGTAAAGCTAAAAGGCAGAGGTAACTGGGCTTCATTTAGGTTGAGATGCAGAACTAGAGGATTGGAGTATAAAATTAATCAGTCTTAAGTGAAACTTGGCATTTCGGAGAAATGAGATGTGTAGAAGAGAATATTAATGCTACTTAAATTAACTGCAGTAAAGAAGAGCTGAATGAATATCTGGTTAAAGATTGAAAAACGTGGACAGCAATGCTACATTAATTTCCTGAGGTTTTTGCTTCATTACCTGGCAGGGAAAAATCTCGTAAAACATTGTCACCTTGGTAATGTCACCAACGGTTGTTAATAAATTGGATAGAGTCCATTATAACATCGTGGCACTCGGGACCCTGTGCCAAATTCAGCTACACTTCAGTTAGGTTTGTTATTCAAGGAAGGTGTGACTTAATTGTATTTTGAGTTCCAAGCTAAAATCTCCAGTAGTCAGCTAGATTTTTGCAATGACTTGCAGTTCTATGATTTAGAAACTTTTCAGAAAAACACAGCATCAGTATTTTGTGTAAGGATTTAGGACCCTATATGGTTCCAGTACTTCCCTTTCAAAGAATGGAAGAGGAGCTCATGGAGTTTTCATGTTCAAAATAAAGAAATCTGCTTTCTTGCCTTAGCCTCCTCTGATGCCTCCACATTAGTCCGTAGTTCATATTTATCCATCATAAATAAACTTATCTAATCCATGAAGCCCACCACCTACCCCCTCGACCCTCTACAATCCAAACACCTGACTACCCAACTTCCCTTTTTTGATCCAATAACCACTGACGTTATCAACCTATCCTTATTCTCTGTTTCATCACCCCTCAACCCCCACTTCTTCAAAAAAAATTACTCTCACCATCTGCATCTCCAAATATTTATCTCTTTTTGATCTTTTTTAAAATCCTGAAATGTGTCCTTGCCTTGTAACTACACACTCGCCTCTCGCATCACTCCCTGTTTGATGCTATCCAATCAGTCTTCCACCCCACCCACAACACGAGGTTGCACAAGTCAAAGTCACCAATGATATCTTGTATGACTATGATACTTGTTGATTGTCCTCATTCTCCTCAACTTTTCCGACTTCCTTTGACGCTATTGACCACTTTATCCGTCTTGAATGACCACTTTCCTTCACAGTCCAACTCCATAGTTCTAGTTCTGCGCTTACCTGTCAAACTGTCAATATTACATTGCCTCCAATGGCTTCTATTTCCATGCTTTGAGGTACCTCAGAATTCCATCCTTGGTTCCCTCCCCTTATTCGTTTACATGCTACCCTTGATAGCACCCACTTCTTGCGCATGCTTGAAATCTGGAACTTGCGGCCTGTCAACGTATGCATTGACAGGCCATCCACGGGGGCCACGAAAAAGCAAATAGCTGGCGCAGAGTTGGGCTATTTGGCCACCGACTGGCCAGCGATTGTGCACGGAAGTCTTACGGTTGATGCAAGCAGGTAAAGGGCCTGTTTGCATCAGTGTAAGGGGATATCTAAGACTTTAATTAAACATTTTCATATTCTAAATTATGCACATACACTGTACGAAATGAATTTATGCAAATATTGGCCCGGATTACACTTTTAATGATGTATAAAATTATCAAAAAATTCCATTTTTAGTGAGGTTGGTGGAATGAAGGTAATTATGAATAAAATTCCAATTCTGTACATTGTATAATTATTAGATTTGGGGATTCCATTGCATCTCATTAGGGGATTCCCTTCGTAAATGATTGAAATGGAATTCTGCTTATTGATTAGAGGACCAGGCCCACGTGATCCCAGTATGCTTCCGCACTGCCTGCGTCCCTGGGATCTGTGGGCCATTACGCTGTCCTCCGCCTCAAGGCCTGAGATGGCAAGTTTTCGCAGCCTGGCCGCCAGCAGGTACTTTTGTAATTGTTTTGTGGGTTGGAGGCGTACTCCAGATGTACGCCTCCGACCACAATTTCTAGCCCCATATTTTGCCTACATCAAAGGTACATGTCACAGATAAGCCCTCCTGACGTAACTGTTCCCAAATTCTTTGAAGACAGTCGATCCATGTAAACAGTTGTAGTTGATTATCCAAAGCTACTTCCCTCAAACAAGACTTTCTGACCTAACTGTTCTTAACCTCTGAGAACAGGCTTTATTAACCATTGTCTTTCTATACTATAATTAATGGATCCCTTCTATGTTTATTACCCTAGCCACCAAAGTTATACTTTATCCACCCATGGCTGCTGTCATTACTGTCACGTATTCCCTGCACAAGCACCTCATATATAACACACAGACTCTAAAAACAGAAGACAAGCTATGCCTCCTTCTCACGACACTTCAAAGCCATTCTGTTTATATTGAAAGCCTGTTGTTCTAAGGTACAAAGAAGTTTGATTATTAACCCTTAACTCCCCAAGATGTCCAACATACAATTCTCCTGGTGTCAGCCGTGACTCAGTTGGTAGCACCCTTGCCTCTGAGTCAGAAGGTTGTGGGTTCAAGTCCCACTCCAGAGACTTGAGCCCAAAAATCTAGGCTGACACTCCAATGCAGTACTGAGGGATTTTTAAAAATTTTCCGTTATAAGAATTTGATTTCAAGCTAATACATTTCCTTTTATTCCTTGTAGCCGCTAGAGTCACTATCCCTCGCAGATTCAAAGCTTAAGACGGAATTAACGATAATAATTAACGCTTTGGGAAGCAATTCTTCCTTGACTAAGGTGGACATCAGTGGGAATGGAATGGGAGATATTGGTGCTAAGATGCTGGGGAAGGCCCTACAAATCAACACCAAGCTCAGGTAAAATTATGCTTCTGCAAATAATTTTTCTTCAGGACTGATCTTTATATTATGTGGATTTATCTTGTTATAAGAGAAAGAAAGCTAGTTTTTTTGTTTATTCTCAATTTGATAACCTGGAGGGATTGTTGAGATAACAAGGAGAGGAAGATAGCAGCAACCAATCCAGGGAGACTTCCAACAACAATGATTGTCCTCTAACTGACTTCAGTACCTGTTCAGGCAACTTCCTCAGGGAACACCTGAGCTGTGGCCTTGAAGGGACAGGGCAATTTGCAGCTAAACATTGCAACCGTGTTGCAGATTGTTTGAGCAACACCAAGGGAGATCAGCTAATACTAACTAGAACTACAGCTGGTATAGCTTAAAATATTAATGTTTGTATACTGTCTCTCTGGGGCATGATTTTCTGTATTAAATATTGTAAGTGTCTTATTGAAAAATGGCTGATCTTTTTCAACAGGACGGTAATTTGGGACAAGAATAACATAACTGCGCAGGGCTTTCAGGATATTGCTGTGGCTTTGGAAAAGTAGGTAACACAACCAGATTCTTTGCTTTTAAGATGTAACTGTATAATGTCTGATTTGCTTGAAGTGGTATTTCAAATCATTTAGTAAAAGCTAAAGTTGGTGATGCTTATATTGCATGATTTTGCTCTGTTAAAGGTGCTACTGGGTATGGTAATGTATTGGTTATGTTACTGGACTATTAATCCAGAGGTTTGGACTAATAATCTGGAGACGTGAGTTCAAATGCCACCATAGCAGTTTCTGAATTTGAATTCAGTTTTTAAAAAAACAATGAAATAAATCTGGAATAAAAAGCTAGTATCAGTGGCGACCATGAAGCTATCGGATTGTTGTAAAAACCCAACTGGTTCACAAATGTCCTTTAGGGAAGGAGACCTTGCCTCGTCTGACCTTTTATATGATTCCAGATCCACAGCAATGTGGTTGACTCTTAACTGCCCTCTGAAATGGCCTAGCAAGCCACTCAGTTGTTTCAAACCACTACAAAGAAGTACAATCAGAATAAAACTGGACAGACCACTCAGCTTTGACCTTGGCATCGGATTTGGACACGACAAAGGCACACCCAACCCAGTCGACCCTGCTAAGTCCTCCTTGTTAAGGGCTTGTGCCAAAGTTGTGCAACAGCTGGACATAGTCATACTCACAGAATCATACCCATCAGCCAACGTCCCAGACTCCTCCATCACCATCCCTGCATATGTCATGTCCCACCGGTCCCACCTCACCAATCTATCTGTCGCAGATGTATCTGTCCATTACATTATCGGTAGGAGTGACCACTGCACATCCTTGTGGAGACCAAGTCCCGTCTTCATACTGAGGACACCCTCCATCGTGTTGTGTGGCACTACCACTGTGCTAAATGGGATAGATTAAGAACAGATATAGCAGCTCAAAACTGGGCATCCATGAGGCGCTGTGGGCCATCAGCAGAAGCAGAATTTTATTCCACCACAATCTGTAACCTCAGTCCCGCCAGATCCCCCCCTCTGCCATTACCATCAAACAAGGTGACCAACCGTGGTTCAATGAGGAGTGTAGAAGTGCATACCAGGAGCAGCACCAGATATACCTAAAAATGAGGTGCCAAGCTGGTGAAGCAACAAGACAGGACAACATGTGTGCTAAATAGCAGAATCAGTATGCTATATACAGAGCTAAGCGATCTCACAACCGATGGATCAGCTCAAAGCTCTGCAGTCCTGCCACATCCAGTCATGAATGGTGGTGGACAATTAAACAACTAACGGGAGGAAGAGACTTCATGAACATTCCCATACTCAACAATGGCGGAGCCCAGCACATGAATGCAAAAGACAAGGCTGAAGCGTTTGCAATTGTCTTCAGCTAGAAGTGCCAAGTGGATGATCCATCTTGGCCTCCTCCAGAAGTCCCCACCATCACAGATACCAGTCTGCAGCAAATTTGATTCACTCCACGTGATATCAAGACACAGCTGAGTGCACTGGATACAGCAAAGGTTATGGGCCCTGACAACATCTTGGCTGTAGTGCTGAAGACTTGTGCTCCAGGACTAGCTGAGTATCTAGCCAAGCTGTTCCAGTACAACTACAACATTGGCAACTACCCGACGAAGTGGAAAATTGCCCAGGTATATCCTGTCCACAGAAATCAGGACAAATCCATCCGGCCAATTTCCTCCACATCAGCCTACTCTCAATCATCAGCAAAGTGATGGAAGGTGTTGTTGACAGTGCTATCAAGCAGCACTTACTCACAAGTAACCTACTCACTGGCGTTCAGTTTGGTTTCCGCCAGGGCTACTTGGCTTCAGACCTCATTATAGCCTTGGACCAAGCAGGGACAAAAGAGCTGAATCCCAGAGGTGAGGTGAGAGTGACTGCCCTTGACATCAAGCAGCCCTAGTAAAACTGAAGTCAATGGGGATCGGAGGAAAACTCTCGATTAGTTGGTATCATACCTAGCACAAAGTAAGATGTTTGTGGTTGTTGGAGGCCAGTCATCTCAGTCCCAGACCATCGTGGCAGAAGTTCCTCAGGGCAGTATCCTAGGCCCAACCATCTTCAGCTGCTTCATCAATGACCTTCCCTCCATCATAAGGTCAGAAGTGGGATGTTCACTGATGATTGCACAGTGTTCAGTTCCATTTGCAATTCCTCAGATAATGAAGCAGTCCGTGCCCGCATTCAGCAAGACCTGGACAGCATCCAGGCTTGGGCTGATAAGTAGCAAGTAACATTTGCGCCACACAAGTATCAGGCAATGACCATCTCCAACAAAAGAGAGTCTAACCGCCTCCCCTTGACATTCAATGGCATTATCATCGTCAAATCCCCCACCATCAACATGCTGGGAGTCACCATTGACCAGAAACTTTACTGTAATAGCCACATAAATACAGTGGCTGCAAAAGCAGGTCAGAGGCTGGATATTTTGTGGTAAGTGACTCACCTCCTGACTCCCCAAAGCCATTCCACTACCTACAAGGCACAAGTCAGGAGTGTGATGGAATACTATCCAGTTACCTGGATGAGTGCAGCTCCAACAAGGACTCGAGAAGCTAGACGCCATCCAGGACAAAGCACTTGACAACTCTTTGACTGCTGCTTAATGCCAGCCTCTATTTTTTAAATCCGTATCAAGTGTCATGCATCAATCCCAATAATAGAAGTATGTCAATTCTGTTTTCTTTGTCTTTTATTAACGCATGACTTCAAAATATGAAGCCCGCTACAAACTCAGGACAGGACTTAAGGGGTCAGTCAAACTCATTCAATGGAAAACAATGTTGGCAACAAGAATGCCCAAGCTTCATTCCTCCAAACACAAAGACCACTTGGGTTCCACTCCTATGTCAGAGAATTGCACATTAGCCAGGGATGTCAGGTGTCAGGCTTGGCTCAGTGGTAACATTCTCGATTCTGAGTCAGAAAGTTGTTGGTTAAATCCCACTCCAGAAACGTGAGCACATAATCTAGACTGGCAATACTAAGTGAGTGCTGCAGTGGAAACTTTCAACAGTACTTTATCTGTCATTAAGCAGCCTTAGTTGTGATTTATAATTATGAGTGACTCATTTGATATGGTGTGTTATCTCATCCAATTTGTGGTGACTTATTCTTGAGATTATATGGAACCTGCTCCAGTAAAGAAGATTAAGAGCATTTATCACTGCTCCACTTTTAATTCAACCTTTTCTATTTATACTTACAATAATATTAATCTGCTGAATTATCTAATATTATTGGGGGCGAGGAGTGATTCATCATTACAGTAAAGATGACATTGTATTACTCATGGTATTGCGATTGTTTGGAGAAAGAACATAATTCACTGACGTGCTGATGTTGACTGAGTCTTTCACTCATCCAAGCAGCCAAAGGACTAAGTTATTTGAAGAAAAACAATGGGCTGGATTTTCAATGACCCATGGAGTCGGGTTTGGAGGCGTGTAGGGGGTTAAAGTTGCAGATTCGGGGGTCCCGACTCCATTCCGCCTCCACGCAATTTTGACAAAATCGGTCGCGGGGTTCCCGACTCCGTCCCGCCTCCAAGAGGCGGGAGAGGCCATTAAAGCCCTTAACAAGCCCTAAATTGGCTCTGTAATGCCATTTTGAAACGTTTTAGCTTGTTTAACCCTTTTCCGACGTGAAGTACGCCTGATGTGAAACACGCCAGTGAAACCTGGCGGGAGCACAAGTGGATAGCTGACTATCAGCTGCAGGTCCACTATTACAACGGAGATGTGATGAAGGTAGTCGTAGTATTGTGATGAAGGTAGTAGCAGTATTAGGTCTGAAAGTCACCTCTTTTTGAATGTCTTCAGCGACTGCCTGGGAGGACTTGGTTGCAAAAAAAATTATTTCTCTTCTCTCTCTCTCTCTCACAGCAGCTTTTTCATCCAGGTGCTCTCACAGCAAAGGCCAGGCAGGCAGTCTCTGACCTGCAATGATGACATCATCAGAGGCAACTTTCAGACTGAAACCACTAATTGGTTCATGGGTTCCCACATGCTGGAACTCAATTGCCCAATTAAGTGAAAATTGCATCATTCATCCACATTAATCTGGAGTCGGGGGGGGAGCACGAAATGCGGGTAACACGACCCCAAGACAAAATCCAGCCCAAAGTGTTTATCTGAGTCAGACAAAACATGAACATTATTGCCCCATTTTTGTTATCAGGTTGCTTTTTTTTTGGCTGAGTCTACACTAGTTTAAAAGGAATCTCATTATCTGCTGTAACTAAACATTGAATTTATTAAAAGTTTATTACTCGGCACCATTCGGTCGTTAAGGAGGACATTTATTTCACATAATGGGCAATCATTTTGATTACAAAAAAATTTCAGAAAATGTTCCTTCTTTGTAAAGCCTCTTCAATTCAGAACGTGTTGCAAATTGGAAGGTAATAAATATGGACAAAAATATTTCACCCATTTATGACGTGTTTACAACCAAGCAGAAACCCTTAATTGGGGCAGGTTAGCAAAGATTGAGGTGGAAACCATTTGTTCTGTGACCACTGGTGGGACTTTGACACCAGTAGAAATAAAACATTACACCTCTTTGTCAAAATGCAAACTAATTGGTCTCACTGTTTCCAGAAGCAAATCAAAGCAACATTCTCCAGACTAAAATCAAGCATCAACGCCTCACACATATGACTTCCTCATACTGTAAAGAGGGGAAAAAACCCTCTCTGCCTCTGTTTCTCTCTCTCTCTCTCTCTCTCTCATTTTCTCCCTGCTGGCATTGTCTCTCTCTCTCTGTCTCTCAGCTTAATCTGCTTTCTTAAGTCAATAAAGCAGAAAAGAAAAGCTTACAACAGCTGTGTAATCAGAAGTCTGTCTTTTTTTCTTGGGGCACTTAGTGCAATAAAACTGTGACAACAAGAAGTAAAGTTATGCAGACAAGAAGTGCACACAGATATAAGATATAGATACACGGCAATGTATAGCTGGAACCTTGTCCCTGGATGATTGCTGTATAATGTTTGGAAGGCCCCAAGGTAATGTCTGTGACTAGCGTAGCAACTACCTCATTTTGTACAAGAATGTTTTCTTTAAATGGTTTACGCTGTGTAACTCTACTGCCGAGCCCTTGATTCGCCCTCTTCCCCCCCCCCCGCCCCCCCCAGAAAAGAAAACAACAGTTGGTTAGATATTGGGTCATGAGATGTTAACTGATGTACCACAGTCTGTATGCCAACTTTCCTATGCCTTGGTGGTAGCTTCTGGCTGCTAATGATCTGGCTGCTAAAATGGGAAAGTCAATTGGACTGCCAGTCATGGCAGTTTTATTCCTGCTGCCATGTAGACATTAAGTTGCTGGTGCCATGAGCAAATAGTCCCAACTACCACGAGCATGAAATTGTTGCTTCTGCTGGTGGGTATCATTGTTTGAATGCTGTAGGTGCTTTTTTGAAATAAAATCATAAACTAGATGAATGTACATAATGCACGTATTGAGCAAAGTGCACTTATAATTCACATGTTAAAATTTATAGGATTTATTTAATTTGAAATTGAAGATCCTGTACATTTCATCAAATGAGAACCCAATCAATAAAATCCATGGGCAAAGCATGATGTATGCTTCATACAAGGAAGCTGCTACATGAAACAGATCACTAGATTATTGTATTGAAAGAAGCTGATTTTTTTATTGAAGGCTACTTTGCATGGGTAGAAGCTATGCAGGCACTGAACTGGAATCTGAACTTGGGTACAAATAGAATTAATGTCCCTTCATGTAATTCACTTTTATCTTTCTACCCTCTCATCACGTGATGCTATCACACTGCACAGATCTGGTGAACCAAGTGAACTGATATTGAATGTAGATCAGCAAGATTGAATGAATATACCTCCCATCAAGGTTGCATGAGAGTTGATTTGAAGTGCGGTCTTTAACAGATAGAGATGAATTGAAGATTTTCTTGCATTGAATGGAAAAACAAATTGTCTACTTTCACTTAACTGTGGGCAGTCAGAATAGTTGATAGTCTGTCTTGTGTTCCCCTAATAGCTTAATCAATCTTTCAGATTTGAGCAACATGCATTATGTTGAAGCCATGGAGCAGTTTAAGAGAGTTGTGATCTTGCAGATGTGTGCTTTAATTGATTGCTATAACATTTCCATACAACAGCTAGAATCAGATGTCTTTGAAGTTGTATTTTTAAACAACTCTAGATGGAGACACATTGCATGATTCCATTAAAAAAAATTGCAATGGAAAATGTTTTGTTGAGAAACTAAAGTCCTTGGGGGAAAAATTTGGTTGCTTTGCGCCTCCCGTTAGCGCCCTAAGAGGGCGCAAAGCAACTAGCGCACTTTGCAGGTTCATTTTGATTTGACCTTCCTTGCATCGATTTAAAAGAAACTATGGGGGCTGCACTCTGAGCTCTTTCCCTGGGCCTCTCCATTGTTCTTTCCAGCAGATTTGATGTACAGGTCTCTGCAGGCCAAGATTCAAGGCTGCAATGAGCAGGGTGTGGATGGAGAGCAAGATCGACCCTCCCCTTTAAGAACTGGCCGGCGCCAGTGTGTCTGTGTTCCATTGCTGACTGACATCACATGAGCTTCGCCAGCGCTCTGAGGTAGTGCCTCGCTCCTCGGCGTTAGCACCTTAAGAGAGGTGTGTAGCACCTGATTTTGCGCTCCAATCGCCTCCAGGGACGATAGAAGTCAAGTTTGCAGTCGGAGGCGATAATTAGCGCCAGGTGCTAAACTTTGCGCCCGACCGATAATTGCGCCCCAAACGGGGCGATACCGAATTTCTCCCCCCCCCCTTGGGTCCTCAAAGAATTAACCATTTTTACCATTGATGAGACTCCTTTATTAATATAATCTTTATCATTAGGCCACTTTCTAAAGCCCAAACTTAGAGAATGTTCATGCTTAAATGATTGCTATCATTGGAGGAACGATACATGAAGGCTCTATCAAAGCAGACAGTGGAAGAAGATGGTGTGAGGGAGCTGGACTAGAATCAGTGGAAAAAAAGATGGAAAACTCACGTTCCTTCCACAGACCATGTATGTTCTACCTGCAACCTACCTACTGTGGAATGTCCTGAGGGAACGTTTGACATAAATACACCCTATTCCCCAAAAATAATCAAGTGAAACTGCAGACTGTTTAATGAAATGCACTATTTTGCCCTGGTCCACAGGAGCCATTGTATCACGTGGAATATTTGATCACCTTGCTCTTTACATTTTTACATAATCTTCAATTTTATTAATAACCAGATAGTTATCCCACTTTTTTAAAATTGTTTTTCAACACCTCATATAACTCTTTCATCGGAGTCTCTGCCACATATCGACTACCCTGTTTGGTAGTGGGAGGGGAAGAAAGAGAAATTCTTCCAATTTCTAGTCTCACTTGAAGCTTGTTAACTTTAAGTCTCTCTCTCCTAGTTTTATGTTCATAGTTCAAGTGAAATACATTGCTCACATCCGCTCTGTCTGTGATTCTCGGCTTTTTAAAGACTTAGATTATATCCTTCCCCTTCCCCCTCTTTTTTTCTGGTGAAGAAGTATTCAATTCTGAAAAATATCCACATAACTTGGAATCATAAATCCTGGAATCATCTTTGTTTCTCTTTGAACTCTTTCAAATTCATCTATGTCATATTGAAGGTAGGTTGTCCAAAATGCCACAAAATACTGCAGAAATGGCAATCTCCATGTTCTGTGCCAACTTAGATTAACCAATTTTGACTTAATTCATAAAATTCGAGAAATACTCAGCAGGTCAGGCAGCATCTGTGGTGAGAGAAACAGAGTTAACGTTTCAGATCGATGACATTTTGTCAGAACTGGAAGATGTTGGAGATGCAACAAGTGTTAAGTAAGTACAGAGGCAGGGAAAGGGGACGGGGATGAAAGAACAAAAGGGAAGGCCTGTGATAGGGTGGAAGCCAGGAGTGCTTAAATGACGAAAGGGATGATGGTGCAAGGCAAAGGGGGGTGGGGTAGGGTAATGGGACAAGTGAAGAAACACAAGATGGGTCTAGAGGAACTGTAAATGGCAGCAGCAGAACCATTACCAGCCCCTGTCCAAAAAAATAAGGTCGCACAACACCAGGTTATAGTCCAACAGTTTTATTTGAAATCACAAGCTTTCGGAGCTATCGATCGCCCCTTCCTCAGGTGAAGTAGTAAAGAAATACAGACTCGACAAAGCATATATAGATAGAGAACAATGCATGTGTACCTTACAATTGCAGACAACTAAATTAAATCATCCTGACTATCTGCCGAGGTGTGATAAAGTTAATCAGGTCAGCCAGGAAGGTACCACATCAAAGACATAGCAAGATACAACTGAGACAATGAGGTGGGGTCGCAGGGGGTCTAACGTGTCAAAAGCTGCCGTCTGTATGTAAAACGATAAGCTGTAAAAAAAATGTTACTTTTTTACTGGGAAAATTTTTTACTTTTTTACTGGGAATCACATCTGTGAACAAGCCAACGACGACGCGAGTCCGGATCACGTCATGTATCGTGACATAAACCCAAGATCCCGGTTGAGACCGTCTTCATGAGTGCGGAACTTGGCTATCAGTTTCTGCTCGATGATTTTGCGCTGTCGTATGTTCCTAAGGTTGCCTTGGAGAACGCTTATTCGCAGATCCGAGGCTGAATGTCCTTGACTGCTGAAGTGTTCCCCGACTGGGAGGTAACAATCCTGCCTGGTGATTGTTGCGCGGTGCTCGTTCATACGTTGTCTCAGTGTCTGCATGGTCTCGCCGATGTACCATGCCGCGGTGCATTCTTTCCTGCAACGTATGAGGTAGACAACATTGGCCGAGTCACATGAGTATGTACCATGTACCTGGTGGGTAGTGTCCTCACGTGTGATGGTGGTATCTGTGTTGATGATCTGGCATGTCTTGCAGAGTTTGCCGTGGCAGGGTTGTGTGGTGTCGTGGTCGCTGTTATCCTGAAAGCTGGGTAATTTGCTGCGAACGATTGTACTTCTGAGGTTAGGCGGCTGTTTGAAGGCAAGTAGTGGAGGCGTGGAGATGGCCTTAGCGAGGTGTTTGTCGTCATCGATGACATGTTGAAGGCTGCGAAGAACATGGCGTAACTTTATCACACCTCGGCAGATAGTCAGGATGATTTAATTTAGTTGTCTGCAATTGTAAGGTACACATGCATTGTTCTCTATCTATATATGCTTTGTCGAGTCTGTATTTCTTTACTACTTCACCTGAGGAAGGGGCGATCGATAGCTCCGAAAGCTTGTGATTTCAAATAAAACTGTTGGACTATAACCTGGTGTTGTGCGACCTCTCAATTTTGTCCACCCCAGTCCAACACCGGCATCTCCGCATCAAAAAAATAAGAGCAGTGGTTATGATCTGAAATTGTTGGACTCAATGTTGTTGATTAGACTGTAAAGTGCCTAATCGAAAGATGAGGTGCTGTTCCTTGAGCTTCCGTTGAGCTTCATTAGAACAAGGTAGGAGGCCAAGGACAGAGGTCAGAGTGGGACGGAGAGTTAATATGGTAAACGACCAGAGGCTCAGGATCATGCTTGCAGACTGAACGGAGGTGTTCAGCAAAGCGATCTCCCAATCTGTGTTTGGTCTCCCCAATGTAGAGGAGACCACCTTGTGAGCAGCGAATTCAGTCTACTACAAGTAAATCACTCTTTCACCTGGAAGAAGTGTTTGGGCCCTGGACGGTGGAAAGAGAGGAGGTGAAAGGGCAGGTATTACGTCTTCTGAGCTTGCACGGAAAAGTGCCGTGCAAAGAGGAGCAGGTATTGTGGGTGATTGAAGAGTGAACCAGGGTGTCGTGGTGATTGAAGAGTGAACCAGGGTGTCGTGGAGGGAATGGTCCCTTCGGAATGCTGAAAAGGGAGAGGAAGATGTGTTGGTTGATGGCATCGCGCTGGAGATGGCGGACGTGGCGGAGGATGATCCAAATGAATGTGGAGGCTTGTGGGGTGGAATATGAGGAACTGTTCAGTTCGCAAGCATGACCCTGATCTTGCAGTTGCTTGCCATTTTGACTCTCCGTCCCACTCCCATTCAGACCTCTCTGTCTTTGGCCTCCTACTCTGTTCTAAAGAAGTTCAACGGAAGCTCAAGGAATAGCACCTCATCTTTCGATTAGGCAATCTGGATTGAACATTGAGTTCAGATCATAACCACTGCTCCCATTATTTTGGACAGCAGGTGCTGGTAATAGTTCTGCTGTTGCCATTTACAGCTCCTCCAGACCCATCTTTTGTTCCTTGTCCCATTACCACCCGCTTTTGCCTTGCACCATCATCCCTTTTGTCATTTAAGCACTCCTGCCTATCACAGGCCTTCCCTTTTGTTCTTTCCTTCCCCCCCCCACGTTTCCCTGCCTCTGTATTTGCTTAAAACCTGTTACATCTGTAACATCTTCCAGTTATGACGAAAGTTCATTAACATGAAACGTTAACTCTGTTTCTCTCTCCACAGATGCTGCCAGACCTGCTGAGTATTTCCAGTATTTTCTGTTTCTTTTTTAGACTTCTAGCATCCACAGTATTTTGCTTTTGTTTACTTAATTCATGCTCTTTTTCATTCCCTCCCTACTTTAACCTTGATGGAACAGCTTCATGTTAGGAACATAGGAGCAGGCGTTGGCCATTTCGCCCCTCGAGCCTGTTACGTCATTCAATGAGATCATGGCTGATCTGTGACCTAACTCCATATACCCACCTTTGCCCCATATCCCTTAATATCTTTGGTTAACAAAAATCTATCAATCTCAGATTTAAAATTAGCACTTGACCTCTCATCAATTGCCATTTGCAGAAGAGAGTTCCAAACGTGTGTCACCCTTTATGTGTAGAAGTATTTCCTAACTTCACTCCTGAAAGGCCTGGCTCTAATTTTTAGACTCTGCCCCCTAGTCCTACCAGCGGAAATAGTTTCCCTCTAACTACCCTATCAGTTCCCTTTAATATCTTGAAAACTTCAATCAAGTCGCCCCCCCCTAACCTTCTAAATGCCAGGGAATACAGCCTAGTTTGTATAATCTCTCCCTGTAATTTAACCCTTGGAGTCTAGGTATCATTCTGGTAAATCTACGCTGCACTCTCTCCAAGGCCAATTTCTCCTTCTTAAGGTGTGATGCCCAGAACTGCTCACAGGACTCCAGGTGTGGTCTAACCAGGGCTCTGTATAGCTGTAGCATAACTTCTACCCCCTTGTATTCTAGTCCTCTAAATATAAAGGCCAGCATTCCATTAGCCTTTTTGATTATTTTCTGTACCTGTCCAGGACATTTTAATGAGCTATGTACATGGTTGATTGAAGGGAGTGATGGTCTAAGGAGCGACCCCACTGTTTTCTTAAAGGGATTTTCTCATACACTTGTTCATAAACAAATGCAACAAAACTGTTCCAAGCTGTGGCTAGGCAAAAATTTGGAAATAAAAAGCTGGTATCAGTAAAAGTGACCATGAATCTGACGAATTGTTGTAAAAATCCAGCTAGTTCCCAAAGTCCTTTAGGGAAGGAAACCTGCCATCTGTGATCCGTCTGGCCTACATGTGACTCCTGTCCCATACCAATATTATTGACTCTTAACTGCTTCCATAAGAGCCTAGCAAGCGACTGTTGTATCAAAGCACTATCAGCGGTTCAAGAAGAAAGCCCACCACCACCTTCTCAGGGCAACTAGAGATGGGGCAGTAAATGCCGGCCTTCCCAGCGATGCTTAAATCCTGAGAGTGAATTTTTTTTTTAAATCTCTGTTCATTCAATACAGTTTAAACTACGATTATGATCAGTTCTTTTAGAATCAAATTGGATTCAAGGTGGACTATCACCAAGAGTACCTCGTAAGAATGGTTACGAAAAAATTGGTTAACTGGCTTTATTTTGACAAAAATTGACTTTAAAAACTCCGGAGCGGGGGGAAAGAAAAACCAATGCTTCTTGACCTGGATTGCTGGGTGGACTAATTGAGCTCCGCAGTGTTTGACAGCCATACATGTCAACCTAGAGAACTAGCAAAATCTGACCAACCGCTTCAAGTAAGTTGAGCTTTTCTGTGGTGTAGAATAGGAGTGATGCAAATTGACTATTTTTAAATGATGAGAAAGAACTGAAAACGTAGATCAGAGTTGAGTTGTTACACAGAAGAATGATGTTCTGATCACCCAGAACTATCTCCCTGGTTATTTCTCCGCCCCCCCCCCTCCCCCCCCACCTTCCCCCAACACCATGGCATGTCAGTGATTCATATTTTTGTGTGTGGGTTAAAAGTAATTAATTGAATGAGGAAGTCTGTACCTATCGTAACCACAGTTGTCAACATGAGGGAACAGGCAAGAGTGAGACAGAGACAGATTGCAGATCCAGTTAAACACATGGAGCTGTGTATTTTTCAGAGTGAGATATATCAAAATGGATCTTGTTTGTAAACCAAGATCAATGACTGTCTCTCCAGATGAATGAGACTTCACATAAAATCTGCTTCACATGTTTGGAAGTTGTAGCCTTAATTTGGAATGACACCAAATAAACCCAACCTTCTAAAGCTTTACGGCCCAGAGTTTGCGTTGGTTTTATCAGCTCAATCTGGCTGAAATCGGCCAAACCAGCGCAAAAGATCGCGGAATTTTAAACGCAAGTTACATCAGGGCATAAATCGATTTTCCGTGCTCTTTAACACTAGTATTTCAAAAATTGTGCTGGAAGCCAGCCCTGTCCACAAAACTGGCCATGCCCCAGATCGAAATAATGAGCATGACGAGTTTCTGCTGATTGCACTCCTTTGCGACCGTTCAAGGAGGCTCTTCAGATTGAGCTAGTTTTTTAGGCTCACGGAACTAGTAGACAAGTTTTAAAAAGTTTTTAAATATTAAAATTAAATAATTTACTAAGAAACTGACTAATGTACACTAATGGAACCAGTAAATGATTCAGTATAGGTTTAGACAAGACATTAAACCGAAGCTCCATCTGCTCTCAGATGAATTAATAAGATTTCATGGCACTATTCGAAGAAGAGTTCACCTGCTCAGCACCTATCCTTCAACCAACACCACCAAAAAACAGATTATCTGATCACACATATCATTGTTGTTTGTGGGACATTGCTGTGTGCAAATTGGCTACCACATTTCCCTACATTACAACAGTAACCACAATTGAAAAGCACCTCATTGGCTGTAAATTACTTTGGAATGTCCTGAGGCTGTGAAAGATGCTATATAAATGGAAGTCCTTTATTTTGTTCCAAAACTATTTGATGTAATACTGTGCTTCTTTGTGAGTCTTTGCTGGTTTCATGTCTACGGAATCATTTCGTGCTCATGAAGCATGAATTTATGCACCGACCAATGTAGTTGGAAAGTTTGAGTTTCAGTGTGTGTATAATACATGTTATGCTCTGAGCATTGAACTCATGGGTTGACTAATTTTTAAATGGTACTGAAATAATTTTACATTTGAGTTCTTTCAGTAATCTTCTGTTCATTGATCTTAATTGCCTTTCAGGTAGCTGTATTTTATTGAAGTCAACATACATTAAATTAGGGTTAAATGTCTTGAGACGTTTTCTACGTTAAAGGCACTATATAAATGCAAGTTGTTGTTGGTTATCGCTATTCCAATGTGCAAAAGAACAGAGTGCAATCAGTGGGGTTTAAGATTAACCAAATAAAGCTATCTTATATATACAGTATTTGAAAGGGGATTACAAAGGTGAGAAATTGAGATAACTACACTGACTTTTGACATTTAAAAAAAAATGGACAGTCTGGCCTGAACTACCTAGATTTCAATTACTTTATAATACCCCAATCCAGACCTTTGCCAATTCTGCTCTGTAACCAATCACTAAGAGTGTTTCAGGAAGGGGCACTTTCTGATTTTCTCACCCTGTGGAGAAAGAATATTTGGTCTTTGATTGGTGATTCTATCTGCTGGTGCAACAAACATTGGCAAATTCATGTGGCGATGGACCACACAATGCATTCTGAAGTATTAACATAAATCCTGTGTTACCCCGGCCTGGTTGAGTCCAGAATTTTTAGTGAAGTACTGGCATAAGGATGTAGTAAAAGTTAAAATATGACATTTTTATTTTATCTGCAATTTTCACATGACTGTCTTCTGTTTGTTTTTTCCTCCCTGGCTTTGCACTGCCACATACTTGTGACTACAAGATCATAGAATCATAGACTGGTTACAGCACGGACCGTCAATCCTATGCCGGCTCTCTGCAAGAGCACTTCAGCTAGTTCCACTCCCCCACCCTTTCCCCGTAGCCCTGCAATTTTTTTCCCTTCAGGTACTTATCCAATTCCCTTTTGAAAGCCGTGATTGAGTCTGCCTCCACCACCCTTTCAGGCAGTGCATTCCAGAACCTAACCACTCACTGAGTAAAAGTTTTTTCTTATGTCGCCTTTAGTTCTTTTGCCAATCAGCTTAAATCTGTGTCCTCTGGTTCTCGACCCTTCTGCCAATGGGCACAGTTTCTCTCTATCTACTGTCTAGACCCCTCATGATTTTGAACGCCTCTATCAAATCTCCTCTCAATCTTCTCTGCCCTAAGGAGAACAACCCCAGCTTCTCCAGTCTATCTGCATAACTGAAGTCCCTCATCCCTGGAAACATTCTCATAAATCTTTTCTGCACCCTTTCTAAGGCCTTATATCCTTCCTAAAGTGCGGTGCCCAGAATTGGACACAATACTCCAGTTGAGACCGAACCAGTGTTTTATAAAGGTTCATCATAATTTCCACGCTTTTGTACTCTATGCCTCTGTTTATAAAAGTGAGAAGTCGCACAACACCAGGTTATAGTCCAACAGCTTTATTTGAAATCACAAGCTTTCGGAGCGCTGCTCCTTCGTCAGGTGAAGTGAAGAAATACATATGGGCACAGCATATATAGTCAGAGAACAATGCCAGACGACTACAGTTAATCTTTCTAACTGCCCTTTATCACACCTCGGCAGAGAGACAATCACGGCAATCAAAGGTGTGGATGGTGTCCAACCAGGTCAGTCAGGAAGACATTACATCAAAGACGATAGCAAAATACAACAAAGACAATGAGGTGGGGTCACAAGGGGTCAAATGTGGCAGATGCTGGTGTCTGTATGGAAAACCAAAAACTTTAAACTTTTTACTTTTTTTGCTGGAAATCACAGCAGGTCCGGCCGCATCTGTGCAGAGAGAACAAGCCAACGACGACTCGAGTCTGGATGACTCTACGTCAGGTGGGGTTACATGTAGCGTGACATGAGCCCGAGATCCCGGTTGAGGCCGTCCTCATGGGTGCGGAACTTGGCTATCAGTTTCTGCTCGATGATTTTGCGTTGTCGTGTGTCTCAAAGGCCGCCTTGGAGAACGCTTACCCGAAGATCCTGTTTATAAAGCCCAGGATCCCATAAGCCTTTTTAACTGCTTTCTCAACCTGCCCTGCCACCTTCAACGATTTGTGCACATATACCCCTAGGTCTCTCTGTTCATGCACCAACTTGATTGAGTTTAGGATTGTACCCTTTAGTTTATATTTCCTCCCTCCATTCTTTCTACCAAAATGTATTACTTCGCACTTTTCTGCGTTAAATTTAATCTGTCACGTGTCTGCCTATTCCACCAATCTGTCTATGTCCTCTTGAAGTCTATCACTATCCTCCTCACTATTCACTATACTTCCAAGTTTTGTGTCATCTACAAATTTTGAAATTGTGCCCTGTACACCCACATCCAAGTCATTAATATATATCAAAAAAAGCAGTGGTCCTGGAACCGACCCCTGGGGAATACCACTGTGTACCTTCCTCCAGTCCGAAAAGCAACCGTTCACCACTACCCTTTGTTTCCTGTCACTTAGCCAATTTCATATCCATGCTGCCACTGTCCCTTTCATTCCATGGGCTTCAACTTGGCTGGGAAGCCTATTATGTGGCACTTTGTCGAACGCCTTTTGAAAATCCATGTACACCATGTCAACCGCATCGCCCTCATCAACCCTCTCTGTTACCTCATCAAAAAACTCAATCAAGTTGGTTAAACACGATTTGCCTTGAACAAATCCGTGCTGGCTTTCCTTAATTATTCCACACTTGTCCAAGTGACTGTTAATTCTGTCCCTCATTATTGTTTCTAAAAGCTTCCCCACTGCTGAGGTTAAACTGACTGGCCTGCAGTTGCTGGGTTTATCCGTACACCCTTCTTTGAACAAGGGTGTAACATTTGCAATTCTCCAGTCCTCTGGCACCACGCCCGTTTCAAAGGAGGATTGGAGGATTATGGCCAGTACCTCCACGATTTCTTCCTTCACTTCCCTCAGTGTCCAAGGATGCATCCCATCTGGTCATGGTGACTTATCTACTTTAAGTACAGCCAGCCTTTCTAGTACCTCCTCTTTATCAATTTTTATCCTATTCCAGTATCTCCTCTACCTCCTCCTTCACTATGTCTATGGCAACATCTTCTTCCTTGGTGAAGACAGATGCAAAGTACTCATTTAGCACCTCAGTCATACCCTCTGCCTCCATGCGTAGGTCTCCTTTTTGGTCCCTAATCGGCCCCACCCCTCCTCTTACTACCCGTTTACTATTTATATGGCCATAGAAGACTTTTTGATTACCTTTTATGTACTGCCATTCTATTCTCATACTCTATATCTTTGCCCCTCTTATTTTTTTTGCACTTCTCTAAATTTTCTATATTTAGCCTGATTCTCAGATGTATTCTCAACCTGACATCTGTCATACGCACTCTTTTTCTGCTTCATCTTACTCTCTATCTCTTTTGTCATCCAGGGAGCTCTGACTTTAGTTGCCCTACCTTTCCCCCTAGTGGGAATGGACCTCGACTGTACCCGAACTATCTCCTCTTTAAAGGCAGCCCATTGTTCTATTACAGTTTTGCCTGCCAATCTTTGATTCCAATTTACCCGGGCCAGATCCGTTCTCATCCCACTGAAATTGGCCTTCCTCCAATTAAGTATTTTGACTCTAGATTGCTCCCTGTCCTTTTCTATAGCTAATCTAAACCTTATGATACTATGATCACTGTTCCCTAAATGTTCACCTACTGACACTTGCTCCACTTGACCCACCTCATTCCCCAGAACCAGATCCAGCAATGCCTCCTTCCTCGTTGGGCTGGAAACATACTGATCAAGAAAGTTCTCCTGAACACACTGCAGAAATTATTCTCCCTCTCTGCCCTTCACACTATTACTATCCCAGTCTATATTATGATAATTGAAGTCCCCCATTATCACTACTCTATAGTTCTTGCATCTCTCTCTAATTTCTCTGCAAATTTACTCCTCCATATTTTTCCCACTAGTTGGTGGCCTTTAGAATACACCTAGTAGTGAAATGGCACCTCTATTATTTCTTAACTCTAGCCATATAGATTCTGTCCTTGACCCCTCCAGGACATCCTCCTTCTCCAGCACTGTAACATTCTCCTTAACCAATACTGCCACACCACCTTCTATCTTTCCTGAACACCTTTTCACCAGGAATATTTAATACCCAATCCTGCCCTTTTTTGAAACAGATCTCCGTTATTGCCATGACATCATATTCCCATGTGGCTATTTGCACCTGCAGCTCACCAATCTTGTTTACTATGCTTTGTGTGTTCACATACATACACTGTAAACCTATCTTAGACCATCCTGTGTTCTCTCTTAGTCTGACCCCACCGAATACCTTACTATTTCTTACTTTAGTGCTAACTGTCTCTCCCAATCCTTTGTGCCCTTTGTTTCTCCTTTCTAATGCTACATCCTGGTGTCCATCCCCCTGCCAAATTAGTTTAAACCCTCCCCAACAGCACTAGCAAACCTCCTCGTGAGGATATTGGTACCGGTTCTGTTGAGGTGCAACCCATCCGGCCTGTACAGGTTCCACCTCCCCCCAGAACCAGACCCAATGCCCCAGGAATCTGAAGCCCTCCCTCCTGCACCATCTCTCCAGCCACGCATTCATCTGCTCTATCCTTCTATTTCTATACTCACTCGTGCGTGGCACCGGGAGTAATCCAGAGATTACTACCTTTGAGGTCCTGCTTTTTAATCTCATTGAATTTTCTCTGGGGGTCTGCCTATTTTCTTTCAGGCTTTTACTGCCATCTGTTCCACTGTTTTACCTCTGTCTATATTCTCTTTCTGCCTCATTCTCATTGTTTTTCACTAACTCTGTGTATGACAGTAGTTGTCCCAGGCTGACATCCCAATCTCCCACCCCCTGCCAGTTTTGGTTGATTGTTTCACCAGTCTCTTGTATCCAATTACAATATCTACAGTACTGATGGTACTTCTGTTGAGGACTGAAAATTTGGCAGATGGCTGCAGGATTGCAGGAGGCTATACAGACCCGCTCCGATACTGAAATTTGATTTTTAGAAAGGGAGAAGAAAATTGAAGTGTTTTGAGTAGATCACATTTGTACTCGAGACTGAATTAATCACAGAAGTATTCTAAGTATTTTAGCCCCTTGATTCAGTTGCAGCTGCATGCTGTAAAATATTGATTAAAAATGTGTTCACTAACCAGTACCTACATTTGCAACACCCATGTTTTAAAGTCAAACGCAGGCATTTTATTAGTCATTTAAAAGTATTGGAACTACTTTTGAGTAACGAGATAAGGTTCTCAACCAGTTATATGACAATATGAAAAAAAATCAAGGCTTACATTCTGTGTAATAGCTTATACATTTTTTTCCTTCTGAAATCCTGGTTGGGGGGTTTCCAATAGGATAGCTAAATACATGCTATAATTAAGGTCGGATTATTTCCCATTGTAAAGAAAGTGGGTAACTTCGTCTTAATGCTTGGTGCTATCTTTTGAAATGCTGTATTTAGCCCACTGATGAGGAAGACCTTCATGCATGAACTTGCAAGTCTTAATTTATACCAATATTGTTGAAACTGTACTGAGTAAATAGATTTTCCCGAAACAGAGTTGCATTTCTCCATTACTTTGTATAATACAGTGATTACATCCAGAATAGCATCTGTATCAGGTGCGCTGTCCAACCAATTTAAAAAGTGAGCATGCTTTTGATCTTCATGTACCATGATCTGGGCCCCTTTGTTGTCACCATTCAAATCTTATTGGCCTTGGAATCTGTTTATGTAAGAAAAGTGTGAGGCAACGGATGCTATGACTGAGAAACTTAGACATTGTTCCTAATGGCAGAGTTTACTTAAAGATCACAGATCTTTACGATACCCGTTTCCATCTCTGTGCTTGTGAAGTAAAGTAGATGTCATGCTATAGTGAAATCCAGTTAGTGATCAATTTGGGCAGTAGCCCAAATGATCACTGTAACCAACTGATCAGTATATCAGAAAGTAATAATTCCCAATGTGTACTGCTAATCCTCTGATCTATAACATGTACGACATCACTGAGCAGCACTGCTCAGCATTCACTACTTCAAATAACTGTTTAAGAAGCTGCTTAGCTTCTCTCTCATGTGCTGCTGAGAATGCTAGTTTTATCTTAAAAAAAAAGCTAGTGTTTTTATTTTTATCCATTCATTGCTCTCGACCCAAAACTAGCATTCTGATTGGAGCACTGCACAGCTGTTTTAAAGCTAAACCGTAGTGCAGTCATTGGCATCCTACAGATGCTTTTACATGTAGCCACTTAAGGCGAATTAGGAAACCCATTCGTCATGTCATTAGTCCTTTGTATGCTGACTGGCAGGTCAACAATATTACAACAAAAACAATTGTCTTTCAGCAGTGGAAAACTGCCACTAAATTTATCACAACCAAACTATACTGATCACTGTGAGCACTTGCAATAACATAGTATCAGATGGTTGTCAAGTAGCAGGGTTTTGATTGTTACAAGCAGTTGACCATTACATTGGAGATTAGTATAATGAAATTTCACAGTAGTTATTAACTTGTCAGTGGGTGGGTGGAAGCTGGGGAGGAAGTGATGAACCAATTTTCAGGTGGACATATCAGCTACTTTTTTGAAAATTAGTTATGTTGGTGTTTCAAATGCAATCAGTGTGTACTTTCAATGCCACTTGCATAAGTGCAAATTAGGTATGCTATACCAATTTATGGTTGCAGAATTCCTCTAGCAAGGGTCCATGCTTCCGAACAGTATTGGAAACTGCTTTCAATTTGGGTCCTAATGAGATCTTTGAAACTGCTAAATGAATGTCAATGAAATTGAAGAATGTATAATGTCGTTCATGTATGTTCATACAAACTGTACAACTTAGTGTTTTCTTAAAGTCGTGTTGGTAATAGTTTGGCCTTTTCCCTAGTACCTGTTGTTATCTGTACCTTTATATGAGGTGTATATGGGTTAGTCAGCCCGGGATTAACAATTACCCACTAATTCCAGTACAGTTCATTGGAGATCACATGGGGATGTCCCCCACATTCTCCTATTTCTACATAAAGATAAAAAATGTCACACAGACAGACCAATGTGTATATGATAAACCTATTTGGTTAGATTCATTTATGGGTTACTTTTAACAAAAGTCAAATGATACAGTCATATACTCAATCGGCACAATATTTAAAAATGATAAAGCTAGAATCAGTCCATAAAATATTTTTATGAAGTATTTCTTAGAGTCTGATAAGCGATCAGATTTTGGAATGAAACAGGTTTGTCTCTCTGTATACAATTTTGTACATAAACATTGCAGAACTCAGCTCTTCCAATGAGTTCGGACTTTCTGTCAAAACTGAAGTCTGTAGCAAAATTGACCAGTACTTGCCCAGCCTCAAGGTTTCGAAGTCAGAATTGTCAGTCATCCATGATTAAAGACACACGGTCGGAATTATTGCATAGAATGCGGATAAGCAGGTATTCTGGTTTCAGGTGCCTTTTAATGTCTTAAATAGTAACAGTTCAGGCAGAAGACATTTGGCCCATCTAGCCCACCTATTTACAATATTCCCGTGGTGCATTCCAAATAACCCTAAATCCCATTTGTTGACAAGAATCTGTTTAGTTGTTTCTTGTTTCTTGTTCCACCACCCATGCTGGTAATCTGTTCCACATATTTACCACCCTTTTAGTAAAAGAGTTCCTCTTGCATTTCCTATTTTGTTTTGTTGCCTTTAATTTGTAAATATGACTCCTTTTGGTTACATTCTGTACATGGCATAAAAGCTTACTTGAATTGAATTTATCCAAAACTTTTGGAATGTTTCTTAATTGTATGCAATTTAATTAGCACCCAAAACAAAGCCCCTGTATCCTAGCAAAATGCATGACCTAGTGTCATAGTCGATTCATCTCCAGGGTAACGGAATTGGGTAATGGAAAACTGCATCTATTTTAACTCTAGCTATTTAAAAACTGTGTAATATAAAGTAAGGATACAGAAGAGAGCAACCAGAATGATTGACAGGATGGAGAAATTGGATTATGATGCGCGATTATGTAAATTGGGCATGTTCTCACTGGAAAAGAGAAGGTCGAGAGTTGATATAATTGCTGTTCGTAGGATTCTAAAGGGACTAGATAATGTAGACCATGGCAAGCTATTTCACCTTGTCCAGACATTAGAACCAGAGGACACGGTCTGCGCTTGAAGGGGGAAGGTAAATTCAAAGCTAATCCGCAGAAACATTGGCCCGAATTTTGCTGTACTAATAAAGGCAAGGCTATCAGCGCTCGCCGTTATTACTGGGTAAAACTGACAGCAACTTCTGACGTCCGCACATGCGCAGTTGAATGCGGAAATCCGGCAGTTGCTGTTGGTGATACCCTGCTGCTCCTCCAAAGGGTGCGCTGTTGCAGTCTTCACCGATGGAATCCGCACAGAAATCACTGTTAGGGTATGAACTTAATACCCACTATTATCACACTAAAGACCGATGAAAAACTTAAGCCTTGTTCAATCAGGAGTAACTGAGTTTTTAATGGCTTAGTAAGTCATAATTACTGCTGAACAACCTCTCAGGCACTGAAAACTTAATTTACAAGTGTAGATTCTCATTCCCTCAGAATAAAATTAATGTTGCAGATTTTTTTAAAAACTAAAAAAAAAATTTCATATACTTTTTGTGTTTTGCTCTTTTATGTCTTTCCCTTAACCCTATGTGTATTTTATTTTATTATTCATTTGTGGGATGTGGGCGTCGCTGGCAACACCAACATTTATTGCCCATCGCTAATTGCCCTTGAGAAGGTGGTAGTGAGCCGCCGTCTTGAACCGCTGCAATCCGTGTGGTGAAGGTACTCCCACAGTGCTGTTAGGTAGGGAGTTCCAGGATTTTGACCCAGTGACGATGAAGGATCAGCGATATACTTCTAAGTCAGGATGGTGTGTGACTTAGAGGGGAACTTGGAGGTGATGTTCCCATGCGCCTGCTGCCCTTGTCCTTCTAGGTGGAAGAGATCGTGATTTGAGAGGTGCTGCCGAAGAAGCCTTGGCGAGTTGCTGCAGTGCATCTTGTAGATGGTACACACTGCAGCCACGGTACACCGGTGGTGGAGGGAGTGAATATTTAAATGGTGGATGGGGTGCCAATCAAGCGGGCTGCTTTGTCCTGGATGGTGTCGAGCTTCTTGAGTGTTGTTGGAGCTGTACTCATCCAGGAAAGTGGAGAGTATTCCATCACACTCCTTACTTGTGCCTTGTAGATAATGGAAAGGCTTTGGGGAGTCAGGAGGTGAGAAACTCGCCACAGAATACCTAGCCTCTGACCTGCTCTTGTTGCCATGGTATTTATGTAGCTGGTCCAGTTAAGTTTCTGGTCAATGGTGACCCCCAGGATGTTGATGGTAGGGGATTCGGCGATGGTAATGCCATTGAATGTCATGGGGCGGTGGTTAGACACTCGCTTGTTGGAGATAGTCATCGCCTGGCACTTCTGTGGCGCAAATGTTACCTACCACTCATCAGCCCAAGCCTGAACGTCATCCAGGTCTTGTTGCATGCGGGAATGGACTGCTTCATGATCTGAGGAGTTGTGAATGGCACTGAACACTGTGCAGTCATCAGCGAACATCCACATTTCTGACCTTATGTTGGAGGGAAGGTCATTGATGAAGCAGCTGAAGATGGTTGGGCCTAGGACACTGCCCTGAGGAACTCCTGCAGCGATGTCCTGGAGCTGTGATGATTGACCTTCAACCACCACAACCATCTTCCTTTGTGCTAGGTATGACTCCAGCCAGTGGAGAGTTTTCGCCCCGATTCCCATTGACTTCAGTTTTACTAGGACTCCTTGATGCCACACTCTTGCTGCCTTGCTATCAAGGTCAGTCACTCTCACCTCACCTCTGGAATTCAGCTCCTTTGTCCATATTTGGACCAAGGCTGTAATGAGGTCTGGAGCCGAGTGGTCCTGGCAGAACCCAAACTGGACATCAGTGAGCAGGTTATTGGTGAGTAAGTGCTGCTTGATAGCACTGTTGACGACACCTTCCATCACTTTGCTGATGATTGAAAGTAGACTGATGGGGCAGTAATTGGCCAGATTGGATTTGTCCTGCTTTTTGTGGACAGGACATACCTGGGCAGTTTTTCCACATTGTCAGATAGATGCCAATGTTGTAGCTGTACTGGTACAGCTTGGCTAGAGGCGCAGCTAGTTCTGGAGCACAAGTCTTCAGCACGATAGCCAGGATGTTTTCGGGGCCCATAGCCTTTGCTGTATCCAGTGCGCTCAGCTGTTTCTTGATTTCACGTGGAGTGAATCGAATTGGCTGAAGACTGGATTCTGTGATGGTGGGGACCTCAGGAGGAGTCCAATATGGATCATCCACTCGGCACTTCTGGCTTGTTTGAACAGCTTTCCTGCTGCTCAAAGATGCCACAGATTCCCTGTAGGGGGCGCCGAATTCAACCAGACGGCGGAAGAGTAGAAATCTCCGCTGACAAGCCCACTAAAAGTCTGTGGGCAACTGTACACAAGGTGAACGGCAAAAGCCGTTCCTTTGCCGCTCATGGCAAAATCCAGGCCAATATTTCAGTGAGCGAGTGGTCAATCTGTGGAACAGACTCCCTGGGGAGATGGTGAAAGCAGAATAGTATTCATTCAAATCGAAAAATTGGCCCCATTGGGTCCATGTTTCATAGGGATTTAAATTAGATAGATTTCTTTCAGAAAATAACATTTTGGGATAGAATATATGAGTAATTTGAGGCATGACATGTGCTAAGTACCATGCATGGGAGGAAAAAGGTGACTTTGGACCTATGGTTCCCAAAGCTCTCGACCACTGAGCTTTTCTTCATGTCATGATTAGGTCTGTTGTAGACTAATTGATAGAGATTGATTGCTATGATTTGTCAACAACTTTATTATAATCGTATCATGCAACTACCAGGATGGTAGGAGATGATCTAGATAGACTTTGGTCTTTTTCTATCTAACAGTTCCTATGTTTCTATGCAAGCACTTTACAACTAAGAAATTACTTTTGAAGTACAAACAACAATGAAATGAATGACCAGATAATCTGTTTTAATGGTGTTGATTGAGGATTAAATGTTGGCTCAGACACCAGGAAAACTCTCCTAATAATGTGATGGGATCTTTTGCATCCACTTGAATAGAAAGATTAGGCCTTGGTTTAACATCTCATCCAAAAGACAACACCTCTGATAATGCAATGCTCCCTCAGTACTGCACTGAAGGTAGATTATGTCCTCAAGTCTTGGAGTGGAGCTTGAATCCACAACCTTCTGATTTAGGCGAGAGTGCTACCACTAAGGCGAGGCTTAACACGTGTACGCGTTCGTGTATTCATCTGCATTTAACTATATTTGTAATTAAAGTAAGCAGCGAGTACATGATGTGAATAAATGGGTATTAACTCTGTGCTTCTTATTCACAGGAACTATACTCTAAGGTTTATGCCTATTCCTGTCAACGATGCCTCACAGGCACTGAAGGCCAATCCAGAAAAAACAGAGGAAGCACTGCAAAAGGTAGAACATCTCTCCTTCTACCATTTCCATTCTGTATTTCAAGCAACTTAGCCCCCATCCACCGTCTGATATGGTAATCTTGACAACTGAAAATGAGAACCCAAGGTTCACATTACTTCCCAGAGAGAGACATTGATGAAAATAATGGGATAAGGAAAGCAGTTTGCAAAGATTCTATAGGTGAAGGCATCCATCATGTGAAGTTGGCAGCTTAACCAACAAGAAACTATTTTTTGATTGCAGTACTGTGGTCACCATAAAGTGTTTTGACCGTAAAGCTAAGTGACATATATTGAAGGATCATTATACCTTGGGTAGGATTTGTCAGAGGGAGGATCAGAAACAGTGCCATTATTCTGCTAACCATCTGCCCAATCGAAGTGTTGCATTTAATTTCCCTAATTTATAAAGAGACTACTCTTGGTAGTAACTGTACTTATACAAGTCTACTCCTGTTAATTCAGTCATTTTTTGCACTTGAATTTCAGATTACCCAGGAATGCAAATTAAGCAATTGAAATAACCCAGCACATAATATTTTTTAAGCACTAAAAGAAGTTCTGTTATGCAGTAATTCAAATTAGTCAACTTTGAATTAGCAAGACTAGACTGTATAAATACTAATGCTATAATTTGCACTGTGGGTAGGTTGAAGGAAATGTGGCTTCAAGTTCTTTCCATTCTATCCTCTGGCAGTATTCCCAAATTTGATAGACTCGTCATTTTGCCTGTTCCTGTAACTGACCTGGAAGCTTGGTGGATGTGCTGCTGGTGTGTGTGGATGTATTGCCTCATTCATTTTTCAATGGCGAGTGATAGATACCTGGAAGGTTATAAGCAAGGCCCTTGTTTTGTGTTATAAAAGCATAAAATGATTGGCAACATTCAGTAGGTTAATCAGCATCTGTGAAGAGAACAGATGAGTTAACGGTTTCAGGTGCAGACCCTTCGTCAGACTGAATACATCAAATTACATTTTTATTACACAGAATTTCTACCAGGTTTTGGAAATTGCATTCTGTGATTCCGTCTGTTTATAATTGACATACGGTGACGGAATATGTCTAATTCCATTTTTTTATTATGTGGGATTTTACTGGTGTTTTGGGGATTGTATTCTGCAATCCCATCCTCTTTTCTCTGTAAACCGCAGGCCAGTGGCTTTGGTTGCAAGGCACAAATATAACTGGGGTTCAGATGATTGTCATCCTAAACTTGCAATTAGATTCTGGCCTTAAAGTCACTCCAAATTATTGCTTACTCTCTCTTCTAAAGTAAATCATCAATTTGTAGAATGCCTGCATCAAATTTGAGACACTTTAGCTATCCGTGTGAGTGCTAACTACCAGTGTATTCAGTGCCAAAGCATTTGTGATGAGGTTCAGTCAGATTTAAAGTGGCATTATAATTATTAAAAGCTTATCAAGTGATGATTTTCCAAATAATCTATGGCCGGCATATATGGTCCCGCGTTATGGCAATTTGTGTAATTGGGAGTAAGTGATTATGCGTGCCTTTTATTTAAAGACTAGTTTCAGTTTTAAGCAAAGAATGATGATTTCTCATTTGGGAAGGATGCCTCCATTCCTTTTCCTTCCATCAGCTGTGGTGTTTCAACAAACTAGAACCTGAAATAAAATCACAGAATGATACAGCACAGAAAGAGGCCATTTGACCCATTGTGCCTGTGCCGGTTCTTTGAAAGAACTATCAAATTAGTCCCATTCCCCTGCCCTTTCCCCATAGCCCTGCAAATTTTTTCCCTTCAAGTATTTTTCCAATTCCCTTTGGAAAGTTATTATTGAATCTGCTTCCATCATCCTTTCAGGCAGTGCATTCCAGATCAAAACAACTTGTGGCGTAAAAAGATTCTCCGCATCTCACCTCTTTTTTCCAATTACCTTAAATTGTGTCCTATAGTTAACAAACATTCTGCCATTGGAAACAGTTTCTCCTTATTTACTCTATCAAAACCCTTCATGATTTTGAACACCTCTACTAAATCTCCCCTTAACCTTCAGGTTAAGGAGAGCAACCCCAGCTTCTCTAGTCTCGCCACGCAACTGAAGTCTCGCATCCCTGGTACTATTCTAGTAAATCTCCTCTGCACCCTCTCTAAGGCCTTGACATCCTTCCTAAAGTGTGGTGCCCAGAATTAGACACAATACTCCAGCTGAGGCTGAACCAGTGATTTATAAAGGGTTAGCATAACTTTCTTGCTTTTGTACTCTGCCTCTATTTATAAATCCAATACTTTTTTAACAGCCTTCTCAACTTGTCCTGCCACCTTAAAAGATTTGTGTATATACACTCCCAGGTGTCTCTGTTCCTGCACCCCTTTTAAAATTGTACCATTTAGTTTATATTACCTCTCCTCATTCTTCCTACCAAAATGAATCACTTCACACTTCTTTACATTAAATTGCATCTGAAATGTGTCTGCCCGTTTCTCCAGTCTGTCGATGTCCTCCTGAAGTCTATTACTATCCTCCTCACTGTTTACTATTTCCAAGTTTTGTGTCATCTTCAAACTTTGAAATTATGCCCTGTATACCCAAGTCCAGCTCATTAATATATATCAAAAAGAGCAGTGCTCCTAATACTGACCCCTTGGGGATACCACTGTATACTTCCCTCCAGTCTGAAAAACAATCGTTCATCACTACTTTCTGTTTTCCGTCTCTTAGCCAATTTTGTATCCGTGCTGCCACTGCCCCTTCAATCCCATGGGCTTCAATTTTGCTAACAAGTATATTATTTGGTACTTTATCAAATGCCTTTTGAACATAAGAACATAAGAAATAGGAGCAGGAGTAGGCCATTTGGCCCTTCGAGCCTGCTCCGCCATTCAATAAGATCATGGCTGATCTTCTACCTCATCTCCACTTTCCTGCACTATCCCCTTATCCCTTGATTCCCTTAATATTCAAAAATCTATCGATCTCTGTCTTGAATATACTCAATGACTGAGCCTCCACAGCCCTCTGAGGTAGAGAATTCCAAAGATTCACCACTCTCTGAGTGAAGAAATTTTTCCTCATCTCTGTCCTATATGGCCGACCCCTTATTCTGAGACTGTGACCCCTGGTTCTAGACTCCCCAGCCAGGGGAAACATCCTCCCTGCATCTACCCTGTCAAGCCCTGTAAGAATTTTGTATGTTTCAATGAGATCACCTCTCATTCTTCTAAACTCTAGAGATTATAGGCCTAGTCTACTCAATCTCTCCTCATAGGACAATCCCCCCATCCCAGGAATCAGTCTGGTGAACCTTTGTTGCACTCCCTCTATGGCAATTATATCCTTCCTTAGGTAAGGAGTCCAAAACTGTACACAGTACTCCAGATGTGGTCTCACCAGGGCCCTATATACCAGGAAACTCTCTTTTAACCGGCAAAATTCTTGAGTAGGTAACCGGGGTTTTCCTTCATCTCTCCTTTAAAAATAACTTTTTAAAAAACCCGAGGCGTTTGCCTTGTATCGGAGCATGTAGATTGGGAGGGAATGTGCAGCCCGGGTAGGCAGCGGACACGACAGATGGTCAGCTGGCGGTCCCCGGGGAGACGGAGCTCCGAATGCAGGCGCATGTCAGTGTGTACGGGGCTCTCGTACGTTGGGAGATATAACTCTCCGTTATCCGGACTTTTTGATTAACCGGCACCACGCCGGTCCCGTCGGTGCCGGTTAATAAAGAGTTTCCTGTAATTGCAGTAAGACGTCTTTACTCTTATACTCAAATCCTCTTGTAATAAAGGTTAACATACCATTTGCTTTCCTAATTGCTTGCTGTACCTGCATGCTAACTTTCAGTGATTCGTATGCAAGGAGACCCAGATCCCTCTGAACACCAACATTTCCCGATTTCTCACCATTTAAAAAATACTCTGCTTTTCTATTTTTCCTACCAAAGTGGATAACTTCACATATCTCCACATTATATTCCATTTGCCATGTTCTTGCCCACTCACTTAGCCTGTCTATATCCCCTTGAAGCCTCCTTGCATCCTCCTCACAACTTACATTCCCACCCAGCTTTGTATCATCAGGCCGAGTCCTGAAGGACATAGCTGCCAGTCTGGGCCTGCGACAGGTGGTGAGAGAACCAACACGAGGGAAAAACCTACTTGACCTCGTCCTCCCCAATCTACCTGTCGCAGATGCATCTGTCCATGACAGTATTGGTAGCAGTGACCACCGCACAGTCATTGTGGAAACGAAGTCCCATCTTCACACTGAGGACACCCTCCATCGTGTTGTGTGGCACTACCACCGTGCTAAATGGAATAGATTCAGAACAGATTTAGCAGCTCAAAACTGGGCATCCATTACCACCAAGCCAGGGGACCAACCCTGGTTCAATAAGGAGTGTAGAAGAGCATACCAGGAGCAGCACCAGATGTACCTAAAAATGAGGTGCCAACCTGGGGAAGCTGCAACACAGAACTACATGCATGCTAAAAAGCGGAAGCAGCATGCTATAGACAGGGCTAAATGATCCCACAATCAACGGATCAGATCAAAGCTCTGCAGTCCTGCCACATCCAGTCGTGAATGGTGGTGGACCATTAAACAACTAACGGGGAGGAGGAGGCTCCATGAATATCCCCATCCTCAATGATGGTGGAGCCCAGCACATGAGTACAAAAGACAAGGCTGAAGCATTTGCAACCATCTTCAGCCAGAAGTGCCGAGTAGATGATTCATATCGGCCTACTCCTGAGGTCCCCACCATCAGAGAAGCCAGTCATCAGCCAATTCGATTCACTCCACGTGATATCAAGAAACGGCTGAGCGCACTGGATACAGCAAAGGCTATGGGCCCCGACAACATCCTGGCTATCGTGTTGAAGACATACTCCAGAACTAGTCGCACTTCTAGCCAAGCTGTTCCAGTACAGCTACAACACTGGCATCTATCCAACAATGTGGAAAACTGCCCAGGTATGTCCTGTCCACAAAAAGCAGGACAAATACAATCCGGCCAATTACTGCCCCATCAGTCTACTTTCAATCATCAGCAAAGTGATGGAAGGTGTCATCAACAGTGCTATCAAGCGGCACTTACTCACCAATAACCTGCTCACTGATGCCCAGTTTGGGTTCCGCCAAGACTACTCGGCTCCCGACCTCATTACAAACATGGACAAAGGAGCTGAATTCCAGAGGTGAGGTGAGTGACTGCCCTTGACATCAAGGCAGCTTTTGACCGAGTGTGGCATCAAGGAGCCCTAGTAAAACTGAAGTCAATGGGAATCGGGGGGAAAATGCTCCACTGGCTGGAGTCATACCTAGGACAAAGGAAGATGGTTGTGGTGGTTGAAGGTCAATCATCACAGCCCCAGGACATCGCTGCAGGAGTTCCTCAGGGGAGTGTCCTAGGCCCAACCATCTTCAGTTGCTTCATCAATGACCTTCCCTCCAACATAAGGTCAGAAATGGGGATGTTCGCTGATGACTGCACAGTGTTCAGCACCATGCACAACTCCTCAGATAATGAAGCAGTCCATGCCCGCATGCAACAAGACCTGGACGACCTTCAGGCTTGGGCTGATAAGTGGTAGGTAACATTTGCGCCACAGAAGTGCCAGGCAATGACTATCTCCAACAAGCGAGAGTCTAACCACCTCCCCTTGACATTCAATGGCATTACCATTGCCGAATCCCCCACCATCAACATCCTGGGGGTCACCATTGACCAGAAACTTAACTGGACCAGCTACATAAATACTGTGGCAACAAGAGCAGGTCAGAGGCTAGGTATTCTGTGGCGAGTGTCTCACCTCCTGACTCCCCAAAGCATTTCCACCATCTACAAGGCACAAGTAAGGAGTGTGATGGAATACTCTCCACTTTCCTGGATGAGTGCAGCTCCAACAACACTCAAAAAGCTCGACACCATCCAGGACAAAGCAGCCCGCTTGATTGTCACTCCCTCCACCACCGGCGTACCGTGGCTGCAGTGTGTACCATCTACAAGATGCACTGCAGCAACTCGCCAAGGCTTCTTCGGCAGCACCTCCCAAACCCGCGACCTCTTCCACCTAGAAGGACAAGGACAGCAGGCACATGGGAACACCACCACATCCAAGTCACACACCATCCTGACTTAGAAATATATCGCCGATCCTTCATCGTCGCTGGGTCAAAATCCTGGAACTCCCTCCCTAACAGCACTGTGGGAGTACCTTCACCACACGGACTGCAGCGGTTCAAGAAGGCGGCTCACCACCACCTTCTCAAGGGCAATTAGGGATGGACAATAAATGCTGGCCTTGCCTGCGACGCCCACATCCCATAATGAATAATTAAAAAAAAATATTTATAAAAGACTTTTGGGTTGCCTTTTATGTTACCAGCTAATCTATTCTCATACACTCTCTTTGTACCTCTTATTTTCTTTTTCAGTTCTCCTCTGTACTTTTTGTATTCAAAATAGGCCATAAATGCTGGCCTTGCCAGCGACGCCCACATCCCATGAACAAATATATTTTTTTAAATCAGCTTGGTTCACTACTGTATTATGACCGTGACGTTTATCATAAGCCTCCTTTTTCTATTTCATTTTAATCTTTATATCTTTAGTCACCAGTGAGCTCTAGCTTTGGATGCCCATCCTTTCCCCCTTTCCCCCTCGTGGGAATGTGTCTCTTCTGTACCCAAACTATTTCCGCTTTGAAGGCCTCCCATTGCTGATTTACTGTTTTACCTGCCAATCTTTGATTCCAATCCACCTGGGCCAGATTCCCTTTCAGCTCACCGAAATTAACCCTCCTCCATTTGAGTATTCTCATGTTTGATTGTTCCTTGTCCTTTTCCATAACTACTCTAAATCTAATGATATTGGGATCATCGTTTCCCAAATGCTCCCCCACTGAAGTTTGCTTATCTTGTCCCATTTCATTCCCCAGAACCAGATCCAGCACTGCTTCCTTCCTTGTTGGGCTGGAAACATACTGATCAAGAAAGTTCTCTTGTGCACATTTCAGCAATTCCTTCCCCTCTTTTCTCTTTACACTGTTATTTTCCCAGCCTATATTAGGATAATTGAAGTCCCCCATTATTGCTACTCTGAAGTTCTTGCATCTTTCTTCAATTTGCCTGCAAATTTGCTCCTCTATCTCCTTCCGACTATAGTATACACCCAGCAGCGTAATAGCTCCTCTATTGTTCCTTAATTCTAACCAAATAGATTCTGTCTTTCAACCCTCAAGTACCTTTCCAGTGCTGTAGCAGTATCTTTAATCAATACTACCACCTGCACTCCTTTTTTTCCCTTTCCTACCTATCCTGAATACCATGTAACCAGGAATATTAAGTTCCCAATCCTCTCCTTGTTTGAGCCAGGTCTCCATTATTGCCACGAGATCAAAATCCCATGTGGCAGTTTGTGCTTGAAGCTCACCAACCTTATTTACCACGCTCCATGCATTTACGCACATGCACTCCAAACCCATCTAGTCTGCCTTGCATTTCCCCACTGCCTGATCCCTCCTATTTCTGAACTACTCTTTATTCTAATGCTGTTTGTCTCTCCCAGTCCTCTATGCATCTTGTATCTCCTCTCTAATGCTTCATCCTGGTGCCTCTCCCCCTGCCAAATTAGTTTAATCCCTCCTCCACAGCACTTGTAACCTCCCTGCGAGGACATTGGTCCCAGCACTTTTGAGGTGCAACATGTCCATCTTGTACAGGACCATCCTGCCCCAGACCTGGTCCCAATGCCCCAGAAATCTGAAGCCCTCCCTCCTGCACCATTTCTCCAGCCACGCATTAACCTGCCTTATCTTACTACTCCTATACTCACTAGCAAGTGGCACTGGTAGTAATCCAGAGATTACCACCTTTGAAGTTCTGCCCTTTAACTTCCTCCCTAACTCCTGAAACTTTGACGACAGGACCGCAACCCTTCTCCTTCCTACTTCTGGCTGTTCCCTTCCCCCACAGAATATTCTGCTCTTGCTCTGTGATATCCTTTACCCTGACACCAGGGAGGCAACACACCATGTGAGACTCACGTCAGTGATTGCAGAAACGCCTGTCTATACCCCTGACTGCTGCATTTCTACACTTTGCTGTGCCCCCCCCCCTTTGCCCGACAGTGCCGTGGATTTGCTCTGGACTGCACTCCTCCGAGGTGTTGTCACCCTCACTGGTATTCAGCATTAAAAACTGGTTTGTGAGCGCCACACTACCAGAGGATTGCTGCACTACCTGCCTCTTCTTCCTACCCTGCCAGATGGCCACCTACTTACTATCCTCCTGGACTCTCTGGCTCTTAGTACTCAAGCCCTTGCATTGAGTATCAAGAGTAAGCACTCTGATTTAGTAGACTGGTTTCCAGTGAATTTGGAACTCAAGATGGTTCTTTCTTCTGAGTTTAGCACAGCTATGCAAATTCGTCAAATTGTGGGTTAGCCAGTGGGGAGATGTGCATGTCTCAAAACCAGGCACCAGCAGCCAAATGAAGCCGAAAATGAGCCAAACCAGGAATGTTTCAGGTGGCTCCTGGGATTCATGACATCAGTTATGCCAGACATACATCTCTTCGCTGAAGTTTGTCAGGAAAACTGAGAGAAACCAAGAGAGAGCTATTACATTAAAATAGTGACAAACCCTTTATCAAACTGTGGCAGCAAAGTTTGTTGCCATGTTTCATTCTGGTAATCAATTATTCCTCCTCATGATAGGGTGGTTGTCCCTAGGCTGCATGAAGCCAAGTTATGTGAACCTACCCACTTGTGTCTTGGTAGATAAACATACTTAACAGTATGGAGAGACATGACCACAATTAGCTATATAAATATCAAATAGGTATTCCTAACTCCTGTGTGAAGGCATAATGCAGAACTATAATTTGTGCTGACAAAACCTCATTACTTGTTCTGCTAACCACCTTGCAGAGGTACAGAATTTTTTTATAAACACAGTCTTTGTTCTCAGGATGTGCATTTATCCCTGAGAAGGTATCAGTGGGTCAACCTTTTTGAGCAGCAATTGCTAGGCCACTTTGGAAGGTATCAAGAATCCAATCACTTTTAGAACTAAAGTCACGTGTAGGCCAGACTGATTAGGAGTGGCAAGTTCCCTTTCCTGAAGAGCATGTTAATTTTTTATAAAAATCTGGCAGCTTTGATGGTCAATTTTTTTCCTGGTGCCAACTCACAAATGACCAGATTCATTGAGTTCAGTTTCACAACTTGCTATGGTGGGATTTGAACTCACGATCGAGCTGTTAGACCAGTACCATAACCACAACACTATTGTACTTTGATTGTCAAAGCCAATGCCTTGGACAGAAAAGGGATCTAGCCTTAGGAGTAGATCTTGCACTGAGAGAGCGCCTATTTTATCTTCAACAAATGTTATTATTCAGAAATAAATTTCATAGCAATCTTTAATAATAAAAGAATATTGAGGCAGGACAGTGGGGCCACAGTACTTGATAGTCTTTGTATATTTTCCACTTAGATACCTAAGATTGTCCGTAAACTCTAGCCAGTAATAATTCTGGCAACTATATATTCAGCTAGGAAATCTTGGTTGTTGTGGTTCACTGTTGATCAATCAATTTGGACTCCATAGCAATAGGACCTTTTGTCTCAGATATAGGGCCAGCTATGTACCCAGAACTTCCATTTGACGAGATAGCTTTTTTTTTTAAGAGGACTAGCCTCACTAAGTAAGGATTTATTCGTGAATAAGCTAAGCTGTAAGCATTAAGTAAAGCCTCCATGCTGAAGGCTTGCAATCCAAGCTAATACAATGTGTTGATTGGTATGAGGGTAAGATTGCTCTCCCAGGGTGTGATGCCCAGTTCTTTTTATTTTATCTGTTGCATATACTTAATTGAGGGCTAATTTTAGGGTTCGCACGAGAGCAATTGCCGGCCCATGGCAGGAACTTCAGTTGAAGAATTTATCAATATTCGATCACCTTAGATAATGGCCTCCTTCATTCTTTAGGTGTAATTTAATCTCCACATGCAAATCCATCTCCTTTCCTAGCACTCAGTTCTCATTCTGAGCTGACTGATCTCTTAGAGTTTGCCTTTTTGTTGTAGCATCCAAATTTTGTCACTTGATCTTGCTACTGCTTCCATGACCTAAAGTATCGTTCCAGAGCAGTACCTATATATATTCGGCATAAACCAGCTATTTCATGTAAGTGAAAGATACTACTACTGTATTACAATATATGAAAAGGTTTTACTTTCCAAGAAAGTCGAATGAATATGGTCTGTTCTGCATCTTAAATAATATGGATATCATATATGTGTAAGTGGTGTGTGTATGTAGTATCGAGCTTTTGATAATCCTGACAACACTCTTCACTGTATACTGAGATAACATTAGTATCCTTGTATACACAACAAGCCATAACTAGAGTTTCGAAGCAGGTTTTCTGAAGTCATTTGAAAAGTACCAGTTTGCTTTTCCCTCTCCTGTTGACACGGACAAAAGGTGTTTCTCTGACTTTTACTATTCCTGACCAATAGCATTTCAGCAATTTGATCCCAAGAGAAACCAGGAGGCTGAGATCATAGCCATTCGAGTATATGGCAGTAGTGTATTCCACCTGAAATAGGTCTGGAGCATTTGGTTAAACAAACAAATGATGATGTCCAGATTCTGGTGGCATGGCACCAGTATTTCTCTGTTTAGTTCCTGAAATGTAATTGAAGAGGAGCATCCTTTGCGAGTAGCTCTGCTTCACGGAGCTGCATGTCCTTTGAATGCTCTTTTAGATGATGATGTATCGTTCTAGTGCTGTGAATCCCTGATCATGTTGTCAGGGTAGGTTGGTATTTGAACCAGTCATTTACCAGTACAGACCCGTTAGTTATTGTGATTGCACAAGGGAAATGCAAATTTTTTCTAACCCTTTTAATAATTTTTTCCTGAATGTTTTGATGCTTCTGAACTGTGATGAGCAATGGCCATGTGAAAAAGGTCTCTTCCTTTTTGTTTTGTCTTCATTATAGATTGAAAACTATCTGCTGCGGAATCATGAGACCAGGAAGTATCTGCAGGAACAGGCCTACAGGTTACAACAGGGCATTGTCACCAGCACTACACAACAGGTGAGGATGCAGTCAAACATGACTGAAACCAGTAAATAATTCAGAGCCTGCAAGCACACTTGAGAATATTTCCTGCTCCGTTGTTAGATGGATTAACCTTTTTGTCAACTTGCTCCAACTGCATTTCAGACTGTCAAAATAACTTAAAAATACTTCTGAACATTCAGTCCAATTTTTTAGTTATAAGCATGCATGTTTGCAATCCACTAAAGCCGTGCATAATATTCCTACCATTTCCTGTTCACATTTGATGTAATAAAATAAAATTCACTGCCTGATAATTGTTTTTGCTGTTAATATTTGGATTGCTCCTGTTTCTCAGTAATGGGTGTTTTCTCTTTAGTCACAAATTTACACCACTTCAAGTTCATTCTTTTACAATACTCCAAAACTCAATAATATGGTCAGGAAGAGGGTTGGAATTGGCATCTATAGCATGAGGTTTCTATCTGGAACTGACTAGAGTAGCCTTAATCTTGCTGGGGTTGAGCAACTGAAAGTTCTGGCTCATCCAAAACCTGGATATTCTCTCTCCTCCGGTATTGTCCCCCTTTTCTTCAAATCTGCTGTCATCACCCTTCTTAAAAAAAAAACCCCAGCTTTTGACCCTTCCATCCTTGCAAACTACCGCCCCATCTCCAACCTCCCGTTCCTCTCCAAAGTTCTTGAACGTGTTGTCGCCTCCCAAATCCGTGCCCATCTTTCCCAGAATTCCTTGTTTGAAACCCTCCAATCCGGCTTCCGCCACTGCCACAGTACTGAAACAAACCAAGGTCAGAAATGACATCCTAATTGACTGCAACAAAGGTAATCTATCCCTTTCGTCCTTCTGGACCTGTGCAGCCTTTGACATGGTTGACCACAAAGTTCTGCTCCAACGCCTCTCCACTGTCGTCCAGTTGGATGGGACTGCACTCGCCTGGTTTCATTCCTATCTTTCCAGCTGTAACCACAGAATCACCTGCAATGGCTTCTCTTCCCGATCCTGCACTGTCACCTCTGGTGTTCCCCAAGGATCTATCTTTGGCTCCCTCCTATTTCTCATCTACATGCTGCCCCTCGGTGACATCATCCGGCAACACAACCTGAGTATTCACATGTACGCCGATGATACCCAGCTCTACCTCTCCTCCACCACTCTCAAACCCTCCACCGTCTCTATACTATCAGACTGCTTGTCCGACATCCAGCACTGGATGAGTAGAAATTTCCTCCAATTAAATATCGGGAAGACCGAAGTCATTGTCTTCGGTTCACGCCACAAACTCCATTCCCCTTCCACTGATTCGATCTTTTTCCCCGGCAACTGTCTAAGGCAGACCAAGTCTGTTCGCAACCTTGGTGTCATATTTGATCACAAATTGAGCTTCCTACCTCATATCCGTTCTACCACTAAGACTGCCCATTTTCACTTTCGTAATATCGCCCGTCTCCGTACTTAAAGTAGATAAGTCACCAGGACTGGATAGGATGCATCCTAGGATGCTGAGGGAAGTAAAGGTGGAAATTGCGGAGGTACTGGCCATAATCTTCCAATCCTCCTTGGATACGGGGGTGGTGCCAGAGGACTGGAGAATTGCAAATGTTACACCCTTGTTCAAAAAAGGGTGTAAGGATAAACCCAGCAACTACAGGCCAGTCAGTTTAACCTCTGTACTGGGGAAGCTTTTAGAAACAATAATCAGGGACAAAATTAACAGTCACTTGGACAAGTGTGGATTAATTAAGGAAAGCCAGCACGGATTTGTTAAAGGCAAATCGGATTTAACTAACTTGATTGAGTTTTTGATGAGGTAACAGAGAGGGTTGATGAGGGCAAGGCGGTTGATGTGTTGTACATGGACTTCCAAAAGGCGTTTGATACAGTGCCACTTAATAGGCTTGCCAGCAAAGTTGAAGGCCATGGAATAAAAGGGACAGTGGCAGCATGGATATGAAATTGGCTAAGTTACAGGAAATAGAGAGTAGTGGTGAATGGTTGTTTATCAGACTGGAGGAAGGTACACAGTGGTGTTCCCCAGGGGTCGGTACTAGGACCACTGCTTTTCTTGATATATATTAATGACTTAGACTTGGGTGTACAGGGCACAATTTCAAAATTTACAGATGACATAAAACATGGAAGTATAGTGAACAGTGAGGAGGATAGTGATAGACTTCAAAAGGACTTAAACAGGCTGGTGGAATGGGCGGACATGTGGTAGATGAAATTTAATACAGCAAAGTGCGAAGTGATATATTTTGGTAGGAAGAATGAGGAGAGGCAATATAAACTAAAGGGTACAATTCTAAAGTGGGTGCATGAACAGAGAGACCTGAAATATATATGCACAAATCGTTGAAGGTGGCAGGGCAGGTTGAGAAAGTGGTTAAAAAAGCATACGGGATCCTGAGCTTCATAAATAGAGGCATAGAGTACAAAAGCAAGGAAGTTATGATGAACCTTTATAGAACACTGTTCGGTCTCAACTGGAGTATTGTGTCCAGTTCTGGGTACCACATTTTATGAAGGATGTGAAGGTCTTCGAGAGGGTGCAGAAAAGATTTACAGGAATGGTTCCAGGGATGAGGGACTTCAGTTACGTGGATAGAGTGGATAAGCTGGTGGTGTTCTCCTTAGAGCAGAGAAGGTTGAGAGGAGATTTGATAGAAGTGTTCAAAATCATGAGGGGTCTAGACAGAGTAGATAGAGAGAAACTGTTCCCATTGGCAGAAGGATTGAGAACCAGAGGACACAGATTTAAGGTGATTGGCAGAAGAACCAAAGGTGACATGAGGAAAAAAAAATGTTATGCAGCAAGTGGTTAGGATCTGGAATGCACTGCCTGAATGGGTGGTGGAGGCAGACTCAATCGTGGCTTTCAAAAGGGAATTGGATAGGTACCTGAAGGAAAATAATTTGCAGGGCTACGGGGAAAGGGCAGGGGGGTGGGACTAGTTGAAGTGCTCTTGCAGAGCCGGCACGGGCTCGACGGGCCAAATGGCCTCCTTCTGTGCTGTAACCATTCTATGATTCTAACTTATCTGCTGCTGAAACCCTCATCCATGCCTTTATCATCTCTAGACTTGACTATTCCAATGCACTCCTGGCCGGGCTCCCCAGTTCTACCCTCCATAAACTTGAGGTCATCCAAAACTCTGCCGCCCGTGTGCTAACTCACACCAAGTCCCGCTTACCCCTGTGCCCTGTGCTTGTTGACCTACATTGGCTCCCAGTTAAGCAACGCCGTCGATTTTAAAATTCTCATCCTTGTTTTAAAATCCCTCCATGGCCTCGCCATTCCTTATCTCTGTAATCTCCTCTAGCCCTATAATCCCCCTAGAATTCTGCGCTCCACCTATTCTGGCCTTTTTGAAGATCCCTGATTTTAAATGCTCCACCATTGGCATTCGTCCTTTTAGCTGCCTGGGTCCTAAGCTCTGGGATTCCTTCCCTAAATCTCTCTGCCTCGCCACTTCTCTTTCCTCCTTTAAGACGATCTTTAAAACCTACCTCTTTGACCAAGCTTTTGGTCGTCTGCCCTAACATCTCCTCATATGGCTTGGTGTCAAATTCCTTTTTTGATAACACTCCTGTGAAGCACCTTGGGACGTTTTATTACGTTAAAGGCGCTAAATAAATATAAGTTGTTGATCGTGCCCTACAGGCAGTCAGACAGCATGGTGGTGATTGTGGAATTAACGTTTTATGTAGAGAGGTAGAGTCGGGTATTATTGGCATACATACAGAATGTTTGCGGGTAATGTCACTGAGGAGCATTATGTAAAAAAGAAATGATGGGGCCAACGATGGATCCTTCAGGCACACCGGATGCAAACTTGCAGTCAAAGAAGGAGAAGCCATTGGAGGAGATGAACTAACTTCATTGGTGATGAGCAGGAATGGAACTATGAGAGAACAGTGCCACACAGGTAGACCATAGTAGAGATAGGATAAATTGATCAATCATGTCAAAGGGTGTGGAGAGGTCAAGGAGGGATAACAAACCACAGTCACATTGGGTGCATCCATTGCATCAGCTGCAGGGATATCAGCAACACTGACTCTATCAAGATTTTGATTTGTTCTTCACTATAACATTAATGCTAATTTCACTTCAACACATGAAAACCAAACAGATGCTGTCAAAATTCCAACCTCATTACTAACCCTCCTGCCGAATTTAACCACGATGGTCTCAATGCTATGGGCATGGTAGAATCCATACCGAAAGACCCAAGCAGCAACAGTTAGAGAGCTGGGCAGGAAGTTGAATGACACTGATGGATTTGAGGATCTTGGAGACAAAAGAGTGATTAGAACTGGGACAGTAGTTTGAAAGGATAGAGGAATTCAGGCCAGACTTTTTAAGAATGCAGTTTTGAAAAGGGAATTGGGAGGGTTGTGCTTCAGGAAAATGTAGTATTGGGCCAAGGAATGGTAATTGAGTGATGAGAGCTGGTGGGCAGGGGAGCGGGTGGTTCGGTGGGGAGTGATCATTGAAGTAGTTCAAACATTATTCCAAATTTTAAATAGGGGCATGATATTGATAGTTTTATCCATGCGTTTGTTAGCCAGTTACCACAAAAAAGGATGAAAATGAACAGGCCGGCTGACTCTCAACATCATTAAATGGAAAAGCTCTTGCAGCGTTTTCTTGTATTAGCCCTGTGATGGTATGGATTATGATATTATAAAGCATGCTATTCTCTGGGGTTATAATTTAACACCAGAATCATACAGACAGAAATTTAAGAACTGAAGAACAAATCCAGATAGTACTTATAGAGAAATGGCTATTCAGTTCAAAGAAAGCTGGCTGGAAAGCAAAGGCACAACAGACTATGAAGGTCTTTGTCATTTAACTATAAGGGCCAAATAGTTCCAGACGATTCAAGAATCTGGTTACTTGATCATGAGCATGAAAGTCTGGAGCATGCTAGGTGCATGTGCTAGATGTTCGAAATGTAGTCTTTGCTTCTGGATTTGACGCTGCTGTTTCTATCAACAGATGATTGACCGGATGTGTGTAAAAGTGCAGGATCACCTCAACTCATTGAGAAATTCAGGTGTCGATGCTGTGCAAGAGGACGTGCGACTAGCTGAAAACTTTATGAGGGATGCCAAAAACTCCAAAACGGTGAGACCTGAAATTGTTTGACAATTAAACGTATATAAAGATTTATTTTACACTAAAAGTTTCATGAAGCATCCATTTATGATTCTTCATTCACGGATAATAATCTGAAACCAGTATTGGCAAGGTGTGGGGGTAAACACCTTTTTGGAACAAGCACATAATGTATTGCCAAATGCTGGGCTCACAATTTTCATATACCTTTGCTTTCACTAGAGCTGTGAACTTTAGGCATGGTGTACATGGACTTCCACAAGGCGTTTGATAAAGTGCCAGCAAAGTTGAAGCCCATGGACTAAAAGGGACAGTGGCAGCATAGATTCAAAATTGACTAAGTGACAGGAAATAGAGAGTAGTGGTGAACAGTTGTTTATCAGACTGGAGGAAGGTATACAGTGGTGTTCCCCAGGGGTCGGTACAGGAAACTCTTTATTAACCGGCACCGACGGGACCAGCGTGGTGCCGGTTAATCAAAAAGTCCGGATAACGGAGAGTTATATCTCCCAACGTACGAGAGCCCCGTACACATTGACATGCGCCTGCGTTCGGAGCTGACCATCTGTCGTGTCCGCTGCCTACCCGGGCTGCACATTCCCCTCCCAATCTACATGCTCCGATACAAGGCAAACGCCTCGGGGGGTTTTTTTAAGTTATTTTTAAAGGAGAGATGAAGGAAAACCCCGGTTACCTACTCAAGAATTTTGCCGGTTAAGAGAGATTTCCGGTTATTTGGGTGCCGGTTAAAAGAGAGTTTCCTGTACTAGGACCACTGCTTTTCTTGATATATATTAATGACTTGGACTTGGGTGTACAGGGCACTATTTCAAAATTTGCAGATGACACAAAACTTGGAAGTATAGTGAACAGTGAGGAGGATAGTGATAGACTTCAAGAGGACATAGACAGGCTGGTGGAATGGGCGAACACGTGGCAGATGAAATTTAACGCAGAAAAGTGCGAAGCGATACATTTTGGCAGGAAGAATGAGGAGAGGCAATATAAAGTAAAGGGTACAATTCTAAAGGGGGTGCAGGAACAGGGGTATATGTGCACAAATCATTGAAGGTGGCAGGGCAGGTTGAGAAAGCAGTTAAAAAAGTATAAGGGATCCTGGACTTCATAAATAGAGGCATAGAGTACAAAAGCAAGGAAGTTATGATGAACCTTTGTAAACCACGGGTTCGGCCTCAATATTGTGTGTGCATGGGATCCTGCCAGTTGGAAGTGCACAGGGGCAGAGAAATCTTTCTGGAGGCAACAGACACTACAATTAGTTGTGATAATAGAAATCATCTAGATTTAAAATGCCCTTTTAAATGCTCCATTTGCTGAAATGGAGAGCAGATAAAGTAATTGAATGAGCATTGTCTAACTAAAAACACACACACAGATAGAAGGTATCAATGGGCTAAAGAGTAGGCAGTGACAAAAAGGGGTTCAGGTGGAGGGTTAGTAATGAGGTTGGAATTTTGGCAGCATCTGTTTGGTTTTCGTGTGTTGAAGTGACTTTAGTATTAAGGTTATAGTGAAGGAAATCGAGATCGGACTGAATGCCCTTCCTCATCTCTATCTTGTGATCTTATGAAATTGAATAATTATGTTGTAGAAAACCAATAAAAATTTGAGTTGCTACAAAGTATTTAATTTGTATTTAGATTTTTTTTGTGAATTTTGCAATGCTGTAGATGAGGATAACTGTGATGAAGAGTGACAGTATTGGAGTCTCCGTAGTCACAGATCATATAGGTCAGAGACATAGAGCTTCCTTCTGCTTTGCCTTGCCAATATGTCATCGTCTCTGCCTTAGTAAAACACCCTTGAGGCACGACTAGAGTGTTCTAATCATTCTTAGTCATGTTGTATAAGGCTTAAAAAAAAGTTGTTTATTTTATGTGTTAATATGAGTATTGTTCAGTTATAGGCTGGAGCAAGCCCTTGCTAGAAGCACCTTTAGCTGTTACTCTATCCAGGTTAAACACCTTCCCTGCAGTAAATGATAACAAATGCATAACAGAAAAAATACTTTGTAGTAAGTATTATTAACAATTTCAAGATCTCTGGACTATGTGAAGAAGTGGGCATTGTGATTTGTTTATGGATAGTCTGAAATTATGCTGGGTAATGGGGGGGAGGGGGCGGGGATGGAAATATTGTCCAGATGGTTAAAATGTGGATAACTCACTATATTTTTCATAATGAAATGCCTTTTGCCTTTAGCTGTTGCCAAATCTTTATCATCTGCGAGGAGCTTCTTGGGCAGGAATCAGTAGCTCATCCAATCCCATTCAGGAAAAACTGGAATCCATGGCTGGAGAAGTCACTCGGGTCGTAGACGAACAGCTCAAGGTGTGTGCTTGGAGTCTTAACCTGCCAGTTGTTATGATCACAAGTGTTTATGGAGTTGTGTCTCGTGCTAGTGTTGTATTCATTTTATGCTATGCAGTGTGATTTATGTGAATGCAAACTGCATACTCTAATTTAGATTTATGTTCGTCCAAGATATGCATTCAGCTGTAAGTAATTACAAGCCTGGCACCTTTATTGTTGTGTAAGAAGCAGGAATTCCAATCAACACGGTGCTGCTTTTTATGCAAAGTGGCTATTCAGTGGAAACTGCAGTGTTTAGGATAAAATGTCACTAGATTACTCAAATTTAAAACTATTAATCTTTGTTTTCACCCTTGTGCTTCTGTGATGATACTGGAATTTTGGCTGTGTTTCTGTGCCTCAGGAGTGATAGAATCTCAATCATTTTGGCCATTGATGGTGGCTGACTGAAGCAGGCAGGGTATTTGTCTTTTATTGACATAGGAATAACATCTGGGTCAGTTAAATAACGGGATGGAATTCATCAATGTGGACCAAGTATTGCTGACACTCACTGTGCTACTGAATAAAGTGAATTGTGAGTAGTTTCTCTTGGCAAAGGATTCCATTTGTGTTAGTTGCTTGTTTAACGTGTTTCACCCAGTAACTGGGGACTTTCATATTCAGGGAAACTATAAAAGCACTGATCTTTTCCAGTTTTTGCAAAGTTTGATGTGATTTTAGAAAAATTTACTCCGATTAAAATTTGAGTTTTTTTTAAAGTGTAATGTCACTATGTGACATCATGACTATGTGATTTAACAGTGTTTGATTCTGATCTGGTGTCAAATTCTCCAACTAATGTAGATCCAATAACTCCCTCTTCACTTTTCTGAACATATTTCATCTGCATGAAGTATCAAAATGTGATTTGCGCCAGAATATCTGTTAGAACACTTGTTTCATTAACAAATCAGGTTTAATTTCTAATCTTCTAACAATTACTAGTTTTTTATTATACATACCTTGCAGCATTTTCACACTGCTAACTTGGTAAGAATCTCCCCTCTCACCATGAAAATCTCTGAGGCTGAGATATCCACAGAAGAGCAGGCAGTGGCTGTCTTTAGAAGAGAATATGGAACAACTGACGCATTGTTTCTTACATGCCTAAAATAAAAATTATTAGTGAACTCCAAATGTACTTGTTGAACAAATCTGAGAACAGCCACTATGTGAACTCTCATCCCCTAATATAACCACATTTTCTAAGCTGTTATGGGAGGTCCAACTCCCCTGTGCAGCCCTGACGTCAGCATATGTGGGCCATGGTTGGCTTCCTTCTAGTAAAAAAAAAAGGCTGATCTTTTCAGCTGAAAGAGTTTGGACCATGCAGAGAAGATTTGATGTACATATTAAAATGCTAATGATCTTTAATTGATCAGGAATATCGAGAGTTCTTTTGGCTACAATTCCATCAGAGTTTGAATGTTTTCCTAAGTTATGCTGCTTCACTCATCTACCACCATTGCATTGCCCTAGGTGATATAATATTGAGGAACATCCAAATGGCAACCAAGAGTATTTGGTTAATTCTGGTTTTTCCTTCATCATGGGACGTAAAGATTGAACTGAAATTTCTGTAGTAAGAGTACTTCTATGAAGTGAGATAGATGCTCTCACTTCATGGGAGAGTATAACTGCAATCTGTGGTTGTTGCAACTTGAAAAATTAGTTGGTAATGATGAATCTGATTAATTTAAGACCCTTGCAGCCTATCAGTTATCACCCTAATCCCCTACTAATCCTTTGGCATTGCTGGTCAACTAATTTGCAGGATAACTACCTCCTTGGTATAAGAATTTTCACCCTAGAGGAAGCTTCCATCTCCTGCAACAGAAAGATGAGAATGATATTGATTACTCTTTAGATTTGTGTGAGTTTCAGTAATATCGAGTGCACTGCATCCAGTGCAAGGCACTGCATGTGAATGACAGAGTATAACAGAAGATGGCATGTTCTTGGGCATTGAACAGTTAATAAAATAGTCCCAGTGTTGTCATTAGTGGCCAAGAGTTAGAGAAATTCCCTGCCTGCTTCCCTGTTAATCACTGGTTATTTCAAAGTATGTGTGCTGTTTCAAAATATGTGTGCTTGACTGGAAGGCTATCCTGAGAGGCAGAGAGATTGCAATGGAGCATCATGCCTTAGAGGCAGGCATCACAAGAACTCAAATGCCATAGGTTCATCAATATGCTTCTCGGGATTTCTTTGTGTATATGTTCAAACATATCAAGCAATATCAAACTGACTGGCTGGGTGAAGCAAATGTGCAAAACTGAAGGCAACTGGGTTAACTGCCCTTGGATGTGAAATATTTGAGTAAAATAATTGTAGAAATTTAAAAGGGATTTACTGCAGTTTACTTGATTCATTGTAATTGGTGCAAGCTTCATCTAAAAAAAACTCTTGAGATTAATAAATGACATCAATTACCAATTTGAAGAATACTACTGGTCAGTTTGTAGTAAAAACACAGGAAAGTTGTTCCTTTGACAAAAATCCAGCTAAGATTAGCAAATTCAACAGACGAAAATACCAGAGTTCATTCAGTGTCTATCGTCACACTAATATAGCGAATTGCATCTTGCCATGAGTAGCTGAAAATGAGAAGGGAAGTTCACCCAGAAAGTTTGTGAGGCTGTGGCCTCGAGTTCACTGGTCTTTCATGGAACCATTTAGATGCTCCCTTGCTGAACCAGCAAGTTTATCCTGTGAGTAGCTGAGCCACACAAACCAAGAAGGAAGAAAGACTTGCATTTAGATCACACCTTTCACGACCTCCGGATGTCCCGAAGTGCTTTACAGCCTATTAATTACTTTGTGAAGTGTAGTCACCATTGTAATGTAGAAAATGTGACAGCCAATTTGTGTACACCAAGATCCCACAAACAGTAAAGTGATAATGACTAGATAATCTGTTTTAGTAATATTAGTTGAAGGATAAATATTGGCCAGGACACCAGGGAGAACTCCCGTGCTCCTCTTCGAAACAGTACCATGGAATCTTTTACGTCCACCTGAGAGGACAGACGGAGCCTCGGTTTAACGTCTCATCTGAAAGGTAGCACCTCCCGACAGTGCACAACCTTCTGACTCGGGCAAGAGTGCTACCGCTGAGCCACGGCTGACACCTAGAAGGTTCTAGGTGGAATCCCCGGTCTGCGCTTCGTTGATTGTGGCTGGGGTGGCAGTAGGGACATTACAATTAATCTCTGTACCTTGTGCTAGGGAGTCCGGGAACTCAGTTAGGCTTCCTACTCCTGATTTCTATCCTATGATCCCTGCTGGAAGTGTCGCCATCTGGCAAGGGCCGTATGGAGCTCAGCTGCGATGCCTTCCACACTCAAAATAGACTGCCAACACCGTGAAAGTTCATGCATGTGAAAGCAATGGCTTCTCCTCTTGCACCCATGCCATTGCCTCTGCAGTCCCCCAAGAATTTAACCTTGACCACTCCTTTTCTTAATCCACATGTTACCCTTGCTGACATCATCCACAGACATGGGGTCAACTTGCACTTGTACATTGATGACAACCAGCTCTACCTCGCCATCATTTCACTCAACCCCATCACTGCCATTGTGTTGTCAGACTCTTTGACCCCGATATTACTGCCTGGCCGTTCAGAGCGGGGGAGGTCATCCGATATCGCGTGGGAAACCCGGAAGTAATTTCAGCATGTCTGTCTGTGGCATTTTAACGCAGCCATATTACTTCCGGGTTTGGCGTTGAATGCGCAGCAGGGGGCGGAGTGCAGACCTGCATGATGCGATCGAAGCTCAAGTATTTGAAGGACCAAACCAAAGATGGAGTTTGGAGGTTTTGCACAGAGGCTGCAATTGTAGAAGATGGACTCCGGACTTTCCAAGGCCGCGCCCTGCTTTAACAACGCCTCGCTTGATGTACTGCTGGGGGCAATGAAGAGTCAGAGAGAGATACTCTTCCCCAGCATCGGGAGGAAGAAACCTGCTGCTGCCACAAAGAAGGCATAGCTTTCCCGCAATTCCATGTTTGAATCCCTCCAATCAGGTTTCTGGCCTTGCCACAGTACCAAAGCGGCTCTCATCAAAGTCACAAATGACATCCTTTGTGACTGTGACAAAAGGTAAACTATCCCTCCTCGCCCTTCTTGACTTGTCTGCAGCCTTTGACATGGTTGACCACTCCATCCTTCTCCAGCGCCTCGCCACCGTCGTCCAGCTGGGTGGGACTGCACTCGCCTGGTTCCATTCTTATCTATCTAATCGTAACGAGAGAATCACCTGCAAGGGCTTCTCTTCCCGCTCCTGCATCGTTACCTCTGGTGTCCCCCAAGGATCTATCCTTGGCCCCCTCCTATTTCTCATCTACATGTTGCCCCTTGGTGACATCATCCGAAAACACAGCATCAGTTTCCAGATGTACGCTGACGACACCCAGCTCTACCTCTTCTCTCGACCCCTCCACGGTGTCTAAATTGTCAGACTGCTTGTCCGACATCCAGTACTGGATGAGCAAAAATTTTCTCCAATTAAATATTGGGAAGACCGAAGCCATTGTTTTCGGTCCCCGCCACAAACTCCGTTCCCTAGCCACTGACTCCATCCCTCTCCCTAACATCTGTCTGAGGCTGAACCACACTTCGCAACCTTGGTGTCATATTTGACCCTGAAATGAGCTTCCGACCACATATCCGCAGCATAACAAAGACCGCCTACTTCCACCTCCATAACATCGCCCGTCTCCGCCCTTGCCTCAGCTCATCCGCTGCTGAAACCCTCATCCATGCCTTTGTTACCTCTAAACTTGACTATTCCAATGCACTCCTGGCTAGCCTCCCACATTCCACCCTACGTAAACTTGAGGTCATCCAAAACTCGGCTGCCCGTGTCCTAACTCGTACCAAGTCCCGTTCGCCCATCACCCCTGTGCTCACTGACCTACACTGGCTCCCGGTTAAGCAGCGCCTCGATTTCAAAATTCTCATCCTTGTTTTCAAATCCCTCCATGGCCTCGCCCCTTCCTATCTCTGTAATCTCCTTCAGCCCCACAACCCCCTCCGAGATATCTGCGCTCCTCTAATTCTGCCCTCTTGAGCATCCCTGATTATAATCGCTCAATCTTTGATGGTCGTGCCTTCTGTTGCCTAGGCCCTAAGCTCTGGAATTCCCTGCCTAAACCTCTCCGCCTCACTATCCTCTCTTTCCTCCTTCAAGACGCTCCTTAAAACCTACCTCTTTGACCAACCTTTTGGTCACCTGCCCTAATTTATCCTTCTGTGGATCGGTCTCAAATTTGTTGTCTTATAATACTCCTGTGCAGCGCCTTGGGACGTTTTACTATGTTAAAGGCGCTATATAAATACAAGTTGTTGTTGAGGTGGCCGAGGAGGTCAGCAGCAGGAACATTGTGCCACGCTCCTGGCTTCAGTGCAGGAAGCGCTTTAATAACCTAATCAGGTTAGGAAACATGAGTACAGTTGCACATTCACCTACATCCTCTGTGCACATCACTGCCCCCCAAAGATTGTAATATGAAGCTGGTCAACAAATCTTTATCTCAGCTAATGACTTCAGAAATTTTACTAAAGGGTATTTGGAATTTTATATTTTCCTTAGTGTGCTGCTGAATCAGGTGACGGGTATGATTTCTTTTCAAAAAAATTGAGATAGTACAGGTTGCGTATTCTGCTGTTATTTGCTATTCATGGATTTCTTGAACTTCCCCTCACAAGGATACTGAGTCGATAATTGTTTAAGTGATAAAGCATTGGGTTTCGTCCCTTTACCATATAACTAATTCAGACATGTACTTTAATAACTTGTTTCCCGCCCCGTTTTAACTTCTCCTTATGTAAATGTTATGTTGCTGTTTCCACTGTTGTCTACAGCTTTCATTAAGAAAAACTTTAAATCCTTCCCCTTTTGAGATTTTTCATCTTTGTTTTATAGACTATGTTGGAGTCCATGGTGGATGCAGCTGAGGGACTGTGCCCTCATGTGATGAAAAAAGCCCACCTGCGCCAGAATTTAATCGAGGCCAGCACCGAGAAGGTTTCCATCCCTCGGACTTTTGTCAAGAATGTTCTACTTGAGCAATCGGGCATCGATATTCTCAATAAAATTAGGTATTTTGATATTTGATTCTATTGTACATCGGTAGTAATGGTAGTTGTTAAATAGTACAGTAGAAGTATGCTTGAAATTATATAACCAATTCAGACTTTAAAGTAAACTGTTAGGGCAAATTAAGTCATTTTGAATTTAAGAATCTAGTCTCTATGGTAATACCACTGACTTATTTATTAGATTAGCTTTAACTTTATAGTCTTAAGCATTTTACCAGTGGTTTGAACTTGCTAAGATTTAGACTGGCTTTACTAACAAGATTGATGACCACCAGGATTGATTGTAGAAGTTGAAGTGTTGATACAAAGTGTCTGCTATCGCCAAATCATGTTGACCACTATAATCCACGTGAGAGCTGCTTGGGCTGGATTTTTTGTCCTGTTTTGTCCTATGGCTACTCCCCTCTGAGGCAATCAAATAGGTTGGGTAGATTCTACAATATGACATTAATGAGATGGAATCTAGAAAGATGGAAAGGGGTCAGAAGAAACAAATCCTTGGTGACAGATGGCATTTATACCAGTTTAAGAGAGACAAGAAATGTGTGAAGTGCTGACAGTCATTATGAGAGATTCACTGAATGCTGGAAAATGCCACTGGATTGAAAACAATCTAACATTATACCCATATTCAAAAGAGGTGCTTAATCTAATCCAGGCAATTATAGACATATTAAATAACAGAAAATGCTGGAAATACTCAGCAGGTCAGGCAGCGTTTGTGGAGAGAGAAACAGAGTTAACGTTAAATAAAGAAATACAGAAACTTGAATTTATATCGCTTCTTTCATGTCCTTAGGCACCCCAAAGCACTTCACAGCCAGTGACATACTTTTGAAGTGTTGTCACTGTTGCAATGTAGGCAAACACAGCCAATTTTTGTGTACGGCAAGCTCCCACAAACAGCAATGAGCTAAGTAACCAGATAGTCAATTTTAGTGGTTGGTTGAGGAATAACGTTGGCCAGGATATCGGGTGAACTCCCTGCTTTTCTTCGGGTCATTCCATGAGAAGGCAGACCGGGCCTTGGTTTAACATTTCATCCTAAAGATGGAACTTTCCTCAGTGTCAGCCTAGATTATATGCTTAAGTCTCTGGTGTAGGGCTTGAACCTACAACCTTAATTAAAGCAGCCACATGTTGGGGGTAATTTTAATCCCAAAGAATTGGGTGGGTTTGGGTCAGGTGAGAAGTTAAAATTTGAAAAATTTCAAAACCCACCCCAACCCACCCACATCTGGTTTGAACGGAGGCGGGGTGGGGGGGTGGGTGTGACGGGGCGACCAATCTGCTCTCAGGAGGCGGGTTGGTCGGTAAAAGCTTTTAAGGCGGCTGCGTGCTGCCATTTTGACAGGCTTTTTATTTTTTACCCATTTTGGCAGGGTTCCTGGGCTTCTGTATCCCTCTCTCCCCCCCCCCTCCCGGCACCCCAGCAATCTGCGGCTCCCCCGAAGAAGATCGCTTTCCCCCCCGACCGCGATCTCTCTCCCCCCCGACCGCGATCTCTCTCCCCCCCCGACCACGATCTCTCTCCCCCCCCCCCCCGACCGCGATCTCTCTCCCCCCCCGACCGCGATCTCTCTCTCCCCCCCCGACCACGATCTCTCTCCCCCCCCCCCCCCCCCCGACCGCGATCTCTCTCCCCCCCCCGACCGCGATCTCTCTCTCCCCCCCCCCCCACCGCGATCTCCCTCCCCCCCCGACCGCGATCTCCCTCCCCCCCCGACCGCGATCTCTCTCCCCCCCCGACCGCGATCTCTCTCCCCCCCCGACCGCGATCTCTCTCCCCCCCCCGACCGCGATCTCTCTCCCCCCCCGACCGCGATCTCTCTCCCCCCCCGACCGCGATCTCTCACCCCCCCCCCGACCGCGATCTCTCTCCCCCCCCGACCGCGATTTCTCTCCCCCCCCCCCCGACCGCGATCTCTCTCCCCCCCCCCCCCCGACCGCGATCTCTCTCTCCCCCTGACCGAGATCTCTCTCTCCCCCCCCGACCGCGATCTCTCCCCCCCCCGACCGCGATCTTTCTCCCCCCCAACCGCGATCTCTCTCCCCCCCCCGACCGCGATCTCTCTCCCCCCCCCGACCGCGATCTCTCTCCCCCCCCCCGACCGCGATCTCTCTCCCCCCCCCGACCGCGATCTCTCTCCCTCCCCCCGACCGCGATCTCTCTCTCCCCCCCGACCGCGATCTCTCTCCCCCCCCCCCCGACCGCGATCTCCCTCCCCCCCGACCGCGATCTCTCTCCCCCCCCCCGACCGCGATCTCTCTCCCCCCCCGACCGCGATCTCTCTCTCCCCCCCTCGCGACCGCGATCTCTCTCCCCCCCCGACCGCGATCTCTCTCCCCCCCCGACCGCGATCTCTCTCCCCCCCCGACCGCGATCTCTCACCCCCCCCCGACCGCGATCTCTCTCCCTCCCCGACCGCGATTCTCTCCCCCCCCCCCCCCGACCCGATCTCTCTCCCCCCCCCCCCCCCCCCGACCGCGATCTCTCTCTCCCCCCTGACCGTGATCTCTCTCTCCCCCCCCCGACCGCGATCTTTCCTCCCCCCCCGACCCAGCGATCTTTCTCCCCCCAACCGCGATCTTTCTCCCCCACCGACCCGCGGATCTCTCTCCCCCCCCCGACCGCGATCTCTCTCCCCCCCCGACCGCGATCTCTCTCCCCCCCCCGACCGCGATCTCTCTCCCTCCCCCCGACCGCGATCTCTCTCTCCCCCCCGACCGCGATCTCTCTCCCCCCCCCCCCGACCGCGATCTCTCTCCCCCCCCGACCGCGAACTCTCTCTCTCCCTCCCCCCCCCCGACCGCGATCTCTCTCTCTCCCTCCCCCCCCCCCCCCCCGACCGCGATCTCTCTCCCCCCCCCCCGACCGGGATCGCTCTCCCTCCCCCCGACCGCGATCTCTCTCTTTTCCCCCCCACTGGACCACGAGCTCTCTCTTTTCCCTCCCCACAATATTTCCTTCTCGGCTGTGGCCTTGTGCCGCAGGCTTTCACACCTGACAGTCAGCCTGACAATCAGGCTGGTTGTCGGATGGGAAACCTGGTGAAAACATTTAAAATACGTCCTGCAGTTAACTTCTGTACTTTCGGATTTCCCGTCCAGAAGTCCTCCTTTCCCCCCACCAACCACGCCCCCCTCCCCCCCCCCACAGCCTCCTCTCTCACCTCCTCCCCGTAAATAACAGGGCCACTATTTTTGAAGTTGATGATCATACATGACCAACATCAGTGGCTTTATTGAGGTGATGATGTATGTGAACTGTGGTTAAACCTTATGCCATGAGATATTGGGACCTAGAAAATCCTTTCACAAAGTTTCTCATGAAAATCTCCTATCTAAACTTAAAATAGTGGAAATTCAAGGTAAAAGCTGAAAATGGATAAGAATCTAGCTAAAAGACAGGAAACATTGGATTCTTGTACAGGAGAGATGACTTGAAGGGGAAGAAATGAATGGAGTGCCTCAGGGATCAATAATGGGACTGTTACTGTTTCTAATTTGCATCAGTCAACTGGATTTAAAAACATAATGCAAAGTCTTCTAGTTCTTCTAGTTCACAGATAATACCAAATTTGGGAGGGAGAAGGAAACTGAATCGGAGAAGTAGCCAGGAAACTTTTTTTTTAAAAAGAATTTGATAACACCTGTAAATGTGCAGGACAGTGGCAAGTAACAGTTAGTAGAGGTAAATGTAAGATACTGCACATTAGAAGGATTGGGTGATACGTGCATACTGTATAGTGTAGAGATAGCTGAAGGATAAATGATAAGTAGGCTCTTAATCGACTTGGCATGACTTCATAGTGAATTTTCCAATTGCATGCTCCCAGCCTCCGGGAGCACATATTGGAAGAGCACAAGTACATTTAACCCATGATTTCTGGGAGTGTACAATCAGAAAATTGACCCTGAAATGTCAAGTCATTGTGGAGCAAGTCAACAAACTGAACTATGCTGAATTATATTGCTAAATCAGTAAAGCCAGAGTATCCTATGCTGCAGTCCAGACTGCATCTTGAATACTATGTCCAGTTTTGGTCACCAAGTCTCGAGAGCAAGATTCAAGCGCTGGAGTGGTTGCAGTCAGCCTGCATGAGGCTGATCTTCAACATGAAAAGATTGAGCTGTGAGGAAAATCTGTAGGGAAATTGGAGTTCTTTAACCTGGAAAGAACATAACTGAGAGTGAACCTACAAGATATTAAACAGTAAATTCAGAGCATTACTTCAATGTAAACCATAGCAGTAGGACAAGGGGCATAGGTTCAAACTAGTGAAAAGCAAATTTAGAACTGATATCAGGAAGAATATCTTCACAGAGAAAGTCAACAATGCTTGGTTTCCTGATAGAAAGTTGGAGCCCTAGAATCATGGAATCGTACAGCACAGAAGGAGGCCATTCGGCCCATCATGCCTGTACCAGATCTTTGAAAGAACTATCCTATTAGTCCCACTCCCCTGCTCTGTCCCCGTAGCCCTGAAATTTATTTCCTTTTCAAGTATTAAATTCCCTTTTGAAAGTTACTATTCAATCTGCCTCCACCACCTTTTAGGCAGTGCATCCAGATCATCATAACTCGCTGCATAAAGAAAATTCTCCTCATATCTTCCCTCTGGTTCTTGTGCCAATTACCTTAAATCTGTGTCCTCTGGTTACCGACCCACCTGCCAGTAGAAACAGTTTCTCCCTCTATACTCTATCAAAACACCTCATCATTTTGAACAACTCTACTAAATCTCCCCTTAACCTTTTCTGCTCTAAAGAGAACAATCCCAACTTCTCTCCACATAACTAAAGTCCCACACCCCTGGTACCATTCTAGTAAATCACCTCTACACTTCCTGAAGTGTGGTTAGAGGGGATTGCAAATGTTTCTCTTGTACAGATGAGCTAAGATGGATGAATAGCCTTTCTCATTTGTATTTATCTTGTGAAATTCTAATCTTTTAAAAGCAATGGGGGCAAAATTGGGTGCTTTTGCGCCTCCCGTTAGGGGGCGCAAATGGCTTTGCGACCGGGCGCGGCGCTGACATCGACTCCCGCCACATTCGGTGGGAGTTTTACGGCGGCGCTACGGTGTTGCGCCCCGATCTCCTTCGCCCGGAGATCGTTAAGTCATCGCGCGTGCATCGCCCCAGTAGCGCCCTGGACCCGAAATTGATTTCCGCCCGACAGCTGCAGGAGGCGTGCATCGGGCGCCCGACAGCTGCAGGAGGCGTGCGTCGGGCGGCCGGCCGCTTCAGGGGCGATGATTAAAGGCAAGGTGGCCAAATTAAGTTTAAAAAAAACTTGCCTTGTTGCAGTTTTTTTCATGGGTTCCTGACCACGATCGATCAGCCGGCGCTCTGCTTGAGTGCCGGGCTGATCGCGACTGCCTTGGTGGTTCAGGTAGGTACTTTTTAAATTGCAGAGCCTGCAGCGATGGCCCTTCCCTTTAAGGGGGAGAAGGAGCCTTTGAATGCGGCAGCGCTGCACGGCCCAGTGTACAGCGCTGCTGAAGTCTCCGCCCCGCCTGCTGCCGATTGCGCTCCAAGAAGGAAGTGGAGCGCTTGATTTAGCCACTCCACTTCCTTCCTGGAGCGCAAAACCAAATTTTTTTAAAGTTTAGAAACATTAGCGCCTGGCGCTAATTTTCTCAACTTTTAAAAGTTAGCGCCCCAAACGGGGTGATAGTGAATTTCTCCCCAATGTGTTTGCATTAAATGACCTTTTCTTCTTGCATTATTTTTGTTCCCTCTCTCCCTTTGGAAAGCACCAGGTCTCACATTGTCAGTTAGGAGTTAGGGACGGGTCACATCATTCTGCATTGTTGTATGTAGGTGCTTCAAACCAGCACACTGCTGCATTATCTCGTTAAAGTTTTTCTTTTTCTTTTTGTGATCTCGTTTACATATTCAATAAATATCCATGTGGAATAGTTTATGATTTGGGAAGTGTAATGGATTTGATTTAAAAGGAAAACTTTGAAGTGCATGATTGTAATGAATAGTTATTCTTTAATATTTGTTTAACAGATTGAAATCCAGTCCTTTCCAAGTTTGAAGCGTTGCTACAGAGGCTGCGCTTACTTATAGCACTGAGGTTTCGGATTTTATTTGGCAATAAGGGGGTGATTGTTTTTGAAAAGGACGAGCAAAGTGAATAATATCATTCCAACCCTGAGCCATCAACTCATGTAAAGATCTCTACATTAGTATTAACAGTTGACCAGTTCAAGACAATAAGAAAGCCATTGAAAAAAAAAAATTCCTGATATAAAGTTCATGTTTTGCATAATTCTACTAAGCCTCTACTGAACTGTGCAGTTTTTATTAGATTTTTTTAAAGTCCATCCAATATTACTATGGCTGAGATTTCAAAATGTATAATATAACAATCTTTTAAAATCTATCATTTAAAAAAAAAAATAGTAGACTTTGTATTTTTTTAAAAGAGGCAAATTAGTTAAATTTCTTTGCTTGCACTTTGAGGATTGAATTCCAGCTGTTGGAATTAAAGATTTACCCGCTGGTGGCTAAAGGGCCCAAAGTGAAATCTATTTGGGTGATGTCACCCAGTTCCTAGTACAAAGCTCCTTATAATTTCACTCTGAATTGAGCAGACTTGATGTGGGAAGTGAAAATGCTTTCCTGGTGCAGTAGAAGGTGATCTTGAGTTTAGCTTGGAGTAAAGGGAGCTTTATGGCACAAGGAAATATTTCTTGAATAAAAAAAGGAAAGACTTGCATTTATATAGTGCCTTTCACGACCACCGGACATCTCAAAGCGCTTTACAACCAATGAAGTACTTTTTGGGTGTAATCACTGTTGTAATGTAGGAAACGCGGCAGCCAATTTTGCGCACAGCAAGCTCCCACAAACAGCAATGTGTTAATGACTAGATAATCTGTTTTAGTGATGTTGATTGAGGGATAAATATCTCCCCTGCTCTTCTTCGAAGTAGTGGCATGGGATCTTTCATGACCACCCGAGAGAGAAGACGGGGCCTCGGTTTAACGTCTCATCCGAAAGACGACACCTCCGACAGTGCAGCACTCCCGCAGCACTGCACTGGAGTGTCAGCCTAGATTTTTGTGCTCAAGTCTTTGGAGTGGGACTTGAACCCACAACCTTCTGACTCAGACACAAGGGTGCTACCCACTGAGCCACAGCTGACACTGACAACATAATGCATTTGCTCTACGTTGTAGAAGGTTTTTTAATACAGTCCGTTGTCTTTCTCCAATTCTTGTGCAGTGAGGTCAAGCTGACTGTGGCATCGTTTCTGTCTGACCATATTGTAGATGAAATTTTAGAAGCACTTTCAAGCTCACAGCACAAACTGGTAAGTGGCAAACCTGCAATGTTTGTATTTGTTTAGCACTTATTTATCTTATGTGCTTTTGCTGTGTAGTGAAATGATAGGTAGAAGTTTTTTAAATTTGGGTAAAAGGACCAAGAATTTAAAGGCCCAGAAATTGATCTCGCTCTGTTCCCGCGGGGGTAAGGCTTTCCCGCGATCTCTCACCTCGCTTGTGCTTTTTCAGATCCAGCTCGCACGAACTTCATGTTCTAGAGATCAGCTGGGCAGTGCTTGCGTATCCCAGCGGCGTAGTGAATTCGTGCGAGCTGTGGGATCATGTGACTCAGTTAGAGCCAATGGCAGCACACCATCTTCCATTCATAAGTTTCACAGCACCCTGTGAAATCTATGAATCTTACACCCCCCCAAAATAACAGCTAAACCTCAATTAAATTAAAAAAAAAACCCATCACATTAATAAAATAAGTATAGTTAATTAAATTAACCATTTTAAATAAAAAATTAAATTTTTGAAAAAATTAAAAATCTTTTAAAAAGTTATAAAAAATAAACTTACCTGTCTTTAAAGTCTCTAAAAAAGATATACCTGTAAAAAAAAATTCAAAAAAATACTTAATTCACTACTTACCTTCTTAAAAGCGGGTCTTACTCCTCCTTTTTACATTTCCAAAATCTTCCCTACTTACCTGCGCGTCCAAAGCATGAAGTGCACAGCGTGCGCGCAGCCTGTAGCGCGCACGCGATGCACCCAGGACCCGCCCCCTTTTCAGAAGAGCAATTGCCGGTTTTCAGCGCATGCGCAGGGCATGCAGAAAACCGGCAATTGGAGTGGGAATACGCGAGAGTACGCAGTGCGTACTCTCGCGTCCCGGGATCAATTTTCGGCCCAAAGTATTTAAAGCAAGATGTGCAAACAATCATTTAGTATAATAGCACTACATATGATTTAACTACTCTTCCCTACAATAACAGTTAAGCATCCAGAAGTAATAGCTATGGGTACTTTTTTCCTCCTCCAACTTCAGTTTTAATGGAAGACATGTAACTAAATTGAATGTTGGAACACCAGTGAAAAGTTAAACCATTTACACTGGCGATATCTTATTTTGGAGAAATTCTAATGCATGGGATAAAGTAGAGTAGAGTCATAAAGGTTTGCAGCACAAAATAAAGCCATTGTGTCTTTTGCTCGAATAATTAAAATTTAATCCTGCCGGTCCAGGATTTCCCCACAGCCTTTATATTTTCCCCTGCTTCAAATATTTATCCACTTTTCTCTTAAAAGGTGCAATGGTCTCTGCCTCAATTATTCCCTATGGAAAATCAGTACATGCTCCAACAACCCTCTGTGTAAAGTAATTTCCCCAACTTCTCTCTTCACTCTCTTAGTGATGATTTTAAATTGACCCCAGTCACTGACTCCCCAACCAGAGGAAATAATCTTTACCCATTCACCCTATCAGAATCTTTTATAATTTAAAAAAAACTCATATTAAATTTCCTCTTAGCCTTGTCTGTTCTAATGGAAATAGTCCAAGTATGTCGGATCTTTCTTCATTACAATAGTTTCTCATTGCTGGTATCATTTGCAGAAAAAAATGTAAAACAGGAAACATATATTCACCAAGACTAATGGGCACATTAACAATATTTTAGACAGCATAATTTAATACTTATTCTGTTGGTCCTTGTAATTTGTAGAGCTGCATATTTGTCACATAAGGTACTAATATTTTGCATGTAACATATACTTGAATATATCTGCAGCTCCTCTTTTTGGAACACAAATTGTGACAGTGTTATAAACAAATTCAATTTACTAATTTACACTTGTGGATTACTTTATCTAATCTGTCAAATACTCCACTATCGTTGAAATACAAAAATAGAATATGCAGCGCAGTAGCAGTCTGGAGTACTAGGGGGCAAAGTGGGCTCGGTAGTGCCTGTTTTTTGGGCACTACGAGTGCTCTTAGGGTTCCAAAATGGCATCCACGGCGCTCGTGGGCACGCACACTTCTGACACACAGCACACCGACGCCATCTTGGTAAAGGGATTAGCACGCGTGTATTTGGCATCTGCCGGAAGTATGCAGAGTAGACAGATCATGACATCAACACCAACGCTGCCATTTTGGAGCTCCAGCCGACGCCCTCTCTTAACCTCGCGCAGCTGAACACGCGTTAAGCAGCATGAAGGACCCCCTATCAGTGCTATTTAAAGGGATCATCAACTGCTTACAGGTTAGTTGCTGGTTTATTCCTTTTGGCTGTTGCTACAATTCTACACGTTTTTGGTGCTTTCCATAGTTATTTAAAGTTTCAAATGTCTACAGGGAATGGTGTGGCAGGTGCTGAAGTACTTTTTGCTGACTTCAAGACTTTTGTACAAACCTGTTGTTCCACCAGTCTACCAGTCGACCTTCCTCCTGAAATCGAACATGACTGAGAGAATGAGCAGAGGCCACACAGAGCAGGACAAGCTGCTCCAAGAGGGAGGAGGGGGAAGAGGAGGATGAGTAAGAGGAAGGGAGGCTGCAACCTAGACAGCTCCTTTCTGCCCGGGCTGTACATGAAGAACTAGTTTAAGTGCAATGCCAGTAACCTCAACCCCAATTCGCCATTCACCAACAGTCCCACACCCCTTACCTTCCCTCTGTCACTGACCATCACATCGTCCTCTTGGTCACAATGCAAAAATAAAAGCCAACAGAAAATACACATTTCAAACCAAATTTATAAATTAAATCATGCCATATTGCATACAAAATTAAACTAATCACCCTTGTGCATTCTCTTAGTGCCTGTCTTCCGTGTGTCTTTGCCTGTCCTAGTGCTCCTACGAAATGCTACCCCAGTGGCTGCAGCATGGCTGGTGGAAGGCTGATGACTTTCCGTGGATCAGTGGAGGAGAATGCAGATGGCTTTGGAGGATGACCTCAAGCAGCTTTGAGCCAAGATTGCCTGATTTCAGACTGCACCATTTCGGCATGGGCAGCAGCAGTCTGGGCTGACTGGGTGACAGGCAAAAGCAAGGGCACTGGCGGAGTGGGATGGGGTCATGAATGCTGTCATCCTGAGAGAGGACAGCAGGTTCGTGCTCCATGGAACCACTGCCACTCCCGAGGACAGATTTCTGGACTGCTGTGACACACTGCAGGCCCCTTTGAACACTGATATCCACAGCCATGATGCAACATTCTGAGCTTGCATGACATCAGTTTGAGCTTCGACTGCTGCACTCAGACTTTTGGTGGAAGCTGCTTGTGCTGCAATGGAAGCTGAGACCTCGGACATCAGACGCTGCATCATGGTTGGGTCTACAAGTGTGTTGACTGAGTTGGCCGATAGGCTCCAGGCTCTGCGCAAAACCCTGTGCCAAGTTGGTGCCGGACTCCTCCATGCTCCTTGAGTTGAAGGCAGGCTTCCCAGTGCACCAAGCATATTTTTGTGTACGCCCATCATCCTTCTTCTGTATCCTGGCCCATCAAAATCCTCATCTAAGCCCTCTGCAACATAACTCATGTGCGACTTCGCCCTCCAGCGAACTGGCACCTCGGTTATCCTTACCCACTACCCTGGCTGCAGCGCACTTGTGCCCTGTGTCTCATCATATGCAGATCCTGCCTCGATGCTGTCCTCTCAGATACGCGCAGTGTCTGTATCTGAGCTGGTGGCTGCAACTGTGAGATCGAATGATGGCGTCCCTTCATCATCACTTTTTTCTTGGACTTCCTCACTGCCTGGCCAGGTTGCAATTCTTGGGTATCTGAAAGGAAAAAGGGATAACAGTAAGGTTGTGGTGAGGGGAGAGGGGAAAGTAAGAAGTGCGTGCTTACACCATCTGCAGCTTGTAAATCAGAAGAGATTGTGGGATGAGGGGGACATGGGATGTGAGAAGGAGGATTATGTATCAAGATACCGTCATCTTCGATGGTTTCAGCCCCGCTGCTGGCCACGGCCTCAGCAATAGCTGTTCCAATAATGGCCAGCACCGTCTCCTCCATGGGGGTTAGAACTTGTAGGCGTGCCTCTCCCCCTCCGATTAGTTCCTGCTGCATGTGATTGTGTGCCACCTTCTGCAAGAGAGAGTGAAGTGTGTCCGTGAGTGTCATGCAGTATGTTTGGGTGATGTGGCTGTCATGGTTGAATAGCTGGCAGTGTGTGCCAGCTGTGAGATGTGGGTGTGAGGCTTGCAACAGTGCCAAGTGGGTGAGGGTAAGGTGAAGCATATGAATGTTAGGTATGAATCCTGATTGATAGAGATTGTTGGTAGGTGAGTGAAGGGGCGTGGGTGGTGAATTGAGCAGTGGCTGAGGCTAGTGGTGCAGTTGGTAGGATATGGCATTTGAAGATGCATTCACTGACCTTGACCACTCGTATGAGGTCATTAAACTTCTTGCAGCACTGCATTCAGATCCTCGGGACTAAACTCCTAGCATTGACCTCCGCGGCTATCTGTTCCCACTGCCTTGTCATCGTGTGTCTGGAGGGCCTCCTGCTTCCCTGAGGTTACAGGACATCTCTCCTCCACCAAGACCTCCACTGAGGCATCAGATAACCTTGGTGCACATTCTCTCCCATGGTTAGCCATTGTTCTTTGTTGCACAGCACTGTTCCGAATGATGTCAGCATGTCCGGCAGCCACAGTGCACCTTCCCTTTAAGCGATGCACGCTAGCTTTAAGCAGCGCTAACAAGTAACAATGGGCCAAAAATTCATCCCGCTGCGCGAGAGTACGCACTGCGTACTCTCGCGTATTCTCTCTCCAATTGCCGGTTTTCTGCATGCCCTGCGCATGCGCTGAAAACCGGCACTTGGTCTTTTGAAAAGGGGGCGGTTCCTCGATGCATCGCGTGCGCGCTACAGGCTGCGCGCACGCTGTGCACTTCGTGCTTTGGACGCGCAGGTAAGGACGGAAGATTTTAGAAATGGAAAAAGGAGGAGTAAGACCCACTTTTAACAAGGTAAGTAGTAAATTAAGTATTTTTTTGAATTTTTTTTTAACAAGTATATCTTTTTTAGAGACTTTAAAGACAGGTAAGTTTATTTTTATAACTTTTTAAAAGATTTTAAATTTTTTCAAAAATTTAATTTTTTATTTAAAATGGTTAATTTATTTAACTATACTTATTTTATTAATGTGATGGTTTTTTTTAAATTTAATTGAGGTTTAGCTGTTATTTTGGGGGGGTGTAAGATTCATAGATTTCACAGCACTTATGTGAAACTTATGAATGGAAGATGGTGTGCTGCCATTGGCTCTAACTGAGTCACGTGATCCCACAGCTCGCACGAATTCACTACGCCGGTGGGATACGCAAGCACTGCCCAGCTGATGTCTGGAACATCAAGTTCGTGTGAGCTGGATCTGAAAAAGCCAACGCGGAGTGAGAGATCGCTGGGAAGCCTTACCCCCGCGGGAACAGAGCGAGATCAATTTCTGGGCCAATATTGGGCCCCCTGCTGATGTGTGCAGTCAATGAACAGCACGGTTAGCGCTGGCTGCACACAGCAATTGTTATAATGAGCAGGCAGCACAAAGGTGGCGTGCTGCCTGCATTGCATTGAACGGGCACAGGGTAATCACGCATCGCGATCCCCATGCCCATTTTCGGGGGCTATCCAATTTAGCCTGCCCCCCCCCAATATATGATGGTACAGCCACTTGTGATAGCCAAAGGTCATTTTTTAATCATTGTTGCCTGACTGGAAAAACTCCAATGGAATCATCATTGCAACACTCCTCATGAATCCTTTCTACAAGAACCTCTGAGGATTCCTCCAAAGAGTGATCTTCACACAATTGGAGTTCAACTCAGCCTTTATGCAGGTTGTCAAGGAACAAAGACTCTCAACATCAGCCAACCCTGTATGCTGCTTGTATAGTACCCTTCCTCATTCTACCATCTTCAGTGTTGGCCTTCAGCTATCTAGGTTCCTCATAACATATTGACAACAGCTTTGATCTTTAAATCTGGTGGCTGAAGAAGCTGGATGACATGTTTGTTCACCACAGCACACTTTCAAATTTGTTCAGTTTGTGATCTTGCATTGAATCCAGTGCAAGAAGAACTTATCCCTCTTTTATCTCCATTGACTGCAGCTGATGTGATATGAACAGGTTTACATTCTCCTTGTGCCCGTTGAAGTAGTTTTCATTCCATTGTTGAGATAAAAAGGATAAAACACATATTTGCATTTTGGATGCGTTTTGAGCATTTATGCAACAAAAAATATAAACTATATATATTTTGAAACAATTGTCTGTGTAATGTAGTTCAACAACAACAACTTGTACTTATATTATGCCGTTAACATAGTAAAACGTCCCAAGGTGCTTTGCAGGAGCATTATAAAACAAAATTTGACACCGAGCCACACAAGGAGATATTAGGACAGATGACCAAAAGCTTGGTCAAAGAGGTAGGTTTTAAGTAGTATCTTAAAGAAGGAAAGAGAGGTTTAGGGAGGGAATTCCAGAGCTTAGGACCTTGGCAGCTGAAGGCACGGCCACCAATGGTGGAGCGTTGTTCATTGACTGACGAATGGTGGAGCGATTGAAATCGGGGATGCTCAAGAGGCCAGAATTAGAGGAGTGCAGATATCTCGTAGGGCTGTAGGTCTGGAGGAGTTTACAGAGATAGGGAGGGCCGAGGCCATGGAGGGATTTGAAAACAAGGATAATAATTTTAAAATCGAAGCGTTGCTTAACTGGAGCCAATGTAGGTCAGCAAGCACAGGGGTGATGGGCGAACGGGACTTGGTGCGAGTTAGGACACGGTCAGCAGAGTTTTGGATGACCTCAACTTTACGGAGGGTAGAACGTGGGAGGCCAGCCAGGAGTGCATTGGAATAGTCTAGTCTAGAGGTAACCAAGGCATGGATGAGGGTTTCAGCAGTAGATGAACTGAGGCAGGGATGGAGTCGGGCACTGTTCAGGAAGTGGAAATAGGCGGTCTTAGTGATGGTGCGGATATGTGGTCGGAAGCTCATCTTGGGATCAAATATGACACCAAGGTTGCGAACAGTCTGGTTCAGCCTCAGACAGTTGCCAGGGAGAGGATTGAGTCGGTGGCTAGGGAATGGAGTTTGTGAGACAGTGGTTTTGGTCTTCCCAATATTTAGTTGGAGGAAATTTCTGCTCAGTCGGACAAGCAGTCTGACAATTTAGATACAGTGGAAGGTTCGAGAGAAGTGGTGGTGAGGTAGAGCTGGGTGTCGTCAGCGTACATGTGGAAACTGACACTGTGTTTTCGGATGATGTCACCAAGGGGCAGCATGTAGATGAGAAATAGGAAGGGGACAAGGATAGATCCTTGGAGGACACCAGAGGTAACGGTGCAGGAGTGGGAAGAGAAACCATTGCAAGTGATTCTCTGGCTATGGTTAGACAGATAAGAATGAAACCAGGCGAGTGCAGTGCCATCCAGCTGGACGATGGTGGAGAGGTGTTCAGCACTTTTATTCTGTATTACATACTACTTTTCAAATTTTTGTAGTAGAATGACGGTAGGTGTGTTCAGTCACTGTAGTAAATTGCGCACAGCTATGCTGAATGTCACTTTAAATGGTGCTCATTCTACACCACACTCTAAGCTTAGTGTATTTTCAACATCGCTGTACCAGAGAAATTCTACAGTTACTACTTTAAATGTACCAAGCTTTTATGTGAGATAATATATAGAGTTGTAACAGGAATGCCAAACCCAAGTGCAGTCCAAATGTCAGATGAAGATCCAGACATTGGAATTCCAGAGGAGAAAATGGAATTGGAGGGGAGAGGGGAGATCGCCTCAGATGAAGGCTCCACAAATTTTGATGCTGCAATTACCACCTGTAATTTACAGAGGGATGATTCCCCAGGTGTCACTGATTACCAGTTATTCTAAATCATTAGAAACAGTGATAAGCGTGAACTAATTAAATTGCAATGTATTAGCATTCCGAGTATGTATGATAGTTCCTTGCCCATTCAGATGTTTAATTAAATTCAAATGTTATCATTGTTTTTAGGTTTGTTTTCCCTAAATGAAAAGACAACTCTATTTCTCAGTGATTTTATTCTTCTTTGCAAGATTACTCAGAAACTTTTCTTTCACTTCAAATTGGACTAAAAGATTATGGACCAGAAATTCGGGTCGGGGGTGCAAGCCCCCGACCAGCATTTGGATACCGCGCCTGCCGTTGTGCTGTAGGCCCGTGTGGAATTCGGCTCCTGGGCCTCCTCCAGCTGCCGGCGCGCAGTGCTCGCGTATCCCAGCGGCGCAACTAGTTCGAAGCATCCCCTGGGATCACGTGGGCCATGGAGAGCCAATCGAAGCAGGGAATCTTCATTCATGGATTTGACAGGAAGACCTGTCAAATCTATGAATAGAGATCGGCCCCAAAACCTCACTAAAACTTCAAATAAAATTTTTTTAAATCACATTTTTAAAATAACTATAAATTACATAAATTAACTACTTTAAACAAAAATTTAAATTTTTGAAAAAATTAATTAAACTTTTTAATGGTGCTAAAAATAAACTTACCTTTCTTTAAAGTATGTAAAAAAGATAAACCTGTGGAAAAAATGTTTAAATTGTACTTATTTCACCACTTACCTTGTTAAAAGCAGGCCTTGCGCCTCCTTTTTCCCCACGCAGCTTCTCCGTACTTACCCTCACGGAGAAACCTGAAAAAAAACGAAGTTCGAGGTCTACGCGCTGCCTCTCTGGCGCACGCGTTCGACCTCTGAACCCCTTCCTTCAGGGGAACGGAAGTTCCGGTTTCCAGCGCATGCGCAGTGCATGCGCGAAACCGGCACTTTCGTTGGGTCTACGGGTGAGTACACAGCGCGTACTCACCCGTGGAGACCCGAATTTCTGGCCCTATATATTGTATTGATAAAAATATAATCTACTGCAGTGATGCTTCTGAAAACGATTCTGACATCCTGCTGTAATTTTTACTTTTGTTAATTGAGAAATCAAGTTAAAACATAAATAAGGATATTGCTAGTTGAGAAAACTAAGAGATGAGGTAAATGCAGATTAGAAGCATTGATTGAGTGACGCCTTTAGGTGTAAGATCCTGAAGAACCTAGGATGAAAGAAAGACTGAGGGAGGTAACGGGTTCAACTGTTTTGAAGTCCTGCAAAAGAGTTTTGTGTAAGAGAGTAAGCAGTTGGTCTTGATTTCAATACAGTGGAATGTAGGGAGGAGAAAGAGCATGTGAGGCATCATTGTTCCAGCTAGAGGGAGCGAGAGTGGAAAGTTCACCACGTTAGTATTGATAAAGACCAGAAAGATTGCAACAGAAGAGGGGCTAGAGGCTAGAAATGAAAGAGAAACAATGAGGTTTCCTTTTTATCTTGTCAAGGAGTGTGGGGGTGATGCTACAAAATCTTCATCAGATATTCAAGTCTTGGATGCCTTTGGTCTTTATAGAGAATTACATTTTGCTGAGAGAAAAGAAGGGCTTGACACAAAATAGAAATCAGCATCTTGGAGGTAGTTTTAGCACTGGAGGAGAGGCGGCCATTCCACTTGAGGTCAGAAGCAATATTGAAGCCAAGGATGAAACAGCAATAAGTATGGGACCAACACAATTAACAGGTGGTCGCTGTTGGTTAGACTGTGGAGGACAAAGAAACTTGTTTCTTTCAAAAAATTGAAAGAAACAAGATTTTCATTGCCCCATTGAAGACCACGGAAATTAAAATATGATTCAGCCAGTGCATTACGAGAGTACTGAAGATAGCAAGCACTGAGGGGACACAGTCTGAACAAAGTTGATGAATGTAGGGGAATTATCAGAAAAGGGCTGGATCGGATTGGATGATGAATGGAGGAGGCCATGGATATGAAGAGGGAACAAAATGGGAAAGACAGCAGAGCCCTGTGGAACCCCTAATTTAATGGACGAGAAGAGAGTCTAAGGACGAGCTATCAACTACACCACAATTTGAGAAGAAATTAAATCGCAATGAGTGCAGCTTTGGTAGGAGGCTGTAAGTTAGCAATCTGCTTAGAAGTATACAGTACTATACCCTGTGAAAGGCTTTAGAAAGTGCAAGCCTTTGGAGATGTTCCAGGTGATGATGGATGATTCACTGCATTTTCGAGATCAGAGTTGCAACACTTTGGCAACAAGATCACCAGTGAAATGGCCATGCTGGAAAACCATTTTGGCAATCGTAGAATAAGCCAACTTTCAGACAGTGGATAATTCCAAAATGAACTGAAGTTTTCATAAGCACTGATAAAAGGCCAATGAGATGGTGATTATAAATGTAAGAGGAAGACCAGATGGATAGCATGAAGATGAGCAGATTTTCAAGGATAAGGGAACGTGAGATTGAAGAGCTGGAGTAGGACTAGAATAACTTCAGATGCACATATTTTGAGGAGAATGGGAATAATACTGTAATTATCAGCGGTTTTATTTGGTTTTCATGGCCAAACAGGATAGAGAGATGGTCTTGGTTAATAACCTCAAGATTAGAGTTGGAGGAAAAAAGGATCTAAAAATGTTTAGCTTTCTGGAGGTTAGCAACTGTACCATTGGGGGCAAGGAGGAGGTGTGGTGACTAATCAACTGTACCATTGGGGGCAGGGAGGAGGAGTGGTGACTAATCAACTGTACCATTGGGGGCAGGGAGGAGGAGTGGTGACTTAACAACTGTAACATCAGGAGGGTGAGCACTTGTGCCACCAAGGGTGGCGAGGTAAGGGGAGACGGGTAGAGGGTGGGAAGAGGGCTTGGAGGGTTACCAACTGTATCATCAGGGAGAAGAGGGGTGGAAAGGAAGATTCACTAGTTGTGAAAGACCATTTTGGTAGTGAAGCAGAAGTGGTGGCTGCTGGAAGGACAGGAACACAACATTTGATGATCAATTAAGTTGTCTTTAGCAGCTTTTATATTGGGTTTACAGAAGTTATGGACAGAAATCAAATAGGCTTGAGAGGCTTTAGAGTGATCAAGGTTCCAGATGTAATAAGCAGAACAGTCATGATGCATAACTGAATTAAGATTTAGTGTGAGATCTGAAAGGAAGGGAAGTGTGAGGTAGGCAAACCTTCTATGATACAGTGTGACATTAGGTACTACACTTGTCAGTACTAGAAATGTCACTCTAAACTTCATTCACACTACAGTTTCCACGTGTATTATATATTACTAATTGCATTTTGTTACTGGGGATTATCTAATAAAATGATGCAGTACCATTTCCACCAGTATGTATCAATTTACAGGCTACATTTGTGGCAGTTTAAATAAAAGTAGAATCTAAAACTGCATACGGAGTGTTGTAGTACTGGGATGTTAGCTGCATACTAGTAAATGCTAGCAAAACTTTACGAAGATTGTTTAGGATGCGGTTGCTGTTAAATACAGTGCCCCATCCTTTGTAGTGCATGACTGTGCAATGCACGTTGTTCAAGATTTTGCTGCTAATGAGTAACTATGTAAAATACCACCTTAATGACCATTCCCTTTTTATGCATCAAAAAAAGCAGCATCATAAAAGAAGTTTGTCTTGTGTAATAATACACTTTCATGAACATCTGCTCGACATGAAAGCAATGTTTCGTGATACACACTTGGTTGGTGTTCAAGTTGGAAAACATTTAAACTATTCGAACTTTGATATCTTTCGAATCTTTGAGCATGTTGGAGCCTTAAGAGGTACCTCACCCTCTCGTAGATAACTGAAGTAAGTCTTGCTTGGGCACTCCCTGATGAGGAAGTTGAAATAATGCCTATATAAATTGATGAAAGGGTTGAATATTAGTCCATTAGTAATGCATATAATTCCAATATTATCATACAAGAGCACCAAACTGTCTAGAACATGAACAACAAGAAATATTTTGCAAGTGGTAGTATATTTCCTTTCTTGCTGATCATATATTTGCCACCATTTCCTACAATAGGCAAACCATCTGACAAAACGTGGAAAGCCACTACCACGACAGGAGTCCACAGAAATAGAAGTGTTGGAAGAGAAGCCAACAAAGCGACTTGCTGTCACCGCTGAGGAACTGACCGAATTGGAGAGGCTAGAGGAACTTGATACCTGCATGGTAAGCTTGATAGGCAATAATATACTAAACCGAGTCTTGTGTATTGGGTGCCCATTGGGTGTGTTTACTGCTGGAAACATATATCCTAAAGAAAATAGTAAGTAAATTCCATTTTTTAAAAGTCAATGTGGAACTTGTTTGTTCCTGTTGATATGTTCTGTTTGCCTTGGGTGAGGCTATTAACGCTATCTTTTGAGTACAGAAAATAAATGAACTTTGTATGTTTAATGTTTTGGACAATCTTATTTTGGTAACAAAAAAACAGTGAACGCAGTGTCTTATTTATCCACCACAGTACTGTGTACAAATAAGACTGTGCTATTCATTTATATCAGTGGGAAGAGCGAAATAATAAAATGCTCCCACGACAACTCGCTTTATCTGCGTAGACTTGGAAAAATATTTAAAGCAAACTAACACTGACAGCTTGCAATGCCTGTGTTGAAAAAAAATCCTATTGAAATTAATGGAATTCAGAACCTTGATGAGTCTGGACATGTTGACAGTGTACGCATCACCAACATGTCACAGCCACATTCTGGGGGGTTTCCAAGCAGCAGAAACTATTATGCGTGTTAGCAAAACAAGGTTAGTGTGATTTTTTTTATCCAGGGCCTCAGCAGCTCATGTATTTGGAACTAGAACGTGCAGCTTGCAACAGAACACTGTCCTGATGCTCTCCAAGGACTTCTAGAACAGCTTGCAGTGCAGTCTTAAAGCATCTTTTGTACAATAAATGTTATAACTGACGGTGTTTTTTATGATACTCCTTTCTGTTTGCTTCTGATGGAGTGATCCTAAGCTGTGGTCACTCTAAGTTTCATCACTAAAGTTTTCCTTAGTTGAGCCTCATTTAATTGAAATAATTAATTTGAAGGGTGAAGAATTATATGTAGAGCCATCTGTTTGAGAGTGGTTATCAGATGTAAGCCACTAAATTTTGAATATTTTATGCAGGGTAAAATAACATGGCACTGTAGTTTTGATTCTACCTGCTTTTATTTTGTTGTTGGAAAAAGTTGCCTAGGAATTAGACATGCGTGTAATGAACCTAAGTTTCACAGGTTCTGGCAGATAGGAGCTGCTGCTTGACTTCTGTTTATGTTGAATAAGCAAGTCTCTGGTAATAGGAAGGTCAGGTGAGTAGTGTAATAACTTTTAACTGATCTCGGTTAAAAATTATTACACTACTCACTTAGTCTTTCTATAATAATTGTGTGTATATGAAATATGGATCACGTCTGTGTCCATGGCTGCGATCTTACCTCTGGAGACGTGTTGGAGGTGTGACTTCTGGTTTGCGGGTTTCAGTCCAGCCCCCAGCGACGTCTGACTATGCTTAATTGACCTGCGGGCTTAGCCGGATAATTAAGGGAAAGCCGGTGACAGATGACGTCAGCGTATGACGCTTCATCTGTTGAAAAAATTTTGACAGATGAATTGTCAGCGTTTGACAGCTTTGAGAAGCTGTCAAACACTGACAATCTCTGTTCTAAGGTGAGCCCTTGCACAGAAGGCTCACCAAGACCCCTCTCCTCAGCAGAAAGCAGATGGCTGCTGCATCTGAGAATGCAGCAGCCATTCTGTCATCTCTGCCGTTGAGATGAGGCACCTCCAGATCCTTAAGGGTTGAAGCCTGCAGAAAGAAACAAAGGTAAGGAAACTTTTTCCAACACTTTACACTCACTTCTCATACTTACCTGTCCACACTTGCACCCATCACTCACCTCTGCAGCTGACATTTCGACCACTCTCAGCCCGCAGACCCACTGCTCGCCTCATTGACCCTGGCGAGGTTCGCAGTCTTCGGGAAGCCCGCACTTGCAGGGGTAAAATGGGGAAAAGCCTCAAAACTGCCTGTTAACTACCTGTTAACAGGCAGTTAATTGGCTCTAATCCCCTTTCCGCCTCGAGGAGACGACCCGCCTCCCGGGAAGATGGTTCGGAGGCGCCCGCTCCCAATTTTTCCCATTTTGCCAGCAGACCCACCTCCATACCCGCCTCCTCAAGGCTGGTAAAATCCAGCCCCAAGTGTTTCAGATGTCTGAAGTTTTGAGCAGTGCATATTTTCTAACACTATGGCCAAGAGTTTCTGCTTTGGGCACAATCGGTGATCCGGGCATAAATTGCTCTCAAAATTGCGCTAGTTTTGCAAAGTGAATTTTTTGCTCAAATTTCTGGTCACTCATTTGCATATCACCAAACGTAAACTCTTCCCTGAATCAACACAATCAGGCAGTGTTTTAGAATGTAATTTTTTTTTTAAATTGCATTGAAAAGTATTCCTTGTTATATTTAAGAGTGGTTACTTGGTGCATTTTTATTAATACAGCTGAAAATGGGTTTATCACAAAAAATAAGCATTTTTAATCAGTGTCTAGTCCACCACCTGTGAGTAACCCAATTTTAAATAACTGAAAATGGCTTTAAAAAAACTATATACAGAACCATTTACTAGTTATGTTGGTGTACAGTAGTCAGTTTCTTAGTAAATTAAAAGAAAAATAATATTTAAAAGCTTTGAAAAAGATTGGTGCTCTTGTACCTAAAAAAAAAAGCTTAAATTTAAGAGCCTCTTCAAAGGCCCGCAAACGGGTGCAATTAGTGGAAACTCGTCATAGTAATTCATTTGATCTAAGGTCATGGCCAATATTGTAGGCTTGGCCAGCTTCCAGCACAATGTTTTTTCAGCTAGCCAAAAGCTTGCGGTAGCTTGATTTGCGCTGGACATAATTTGCTCTTGAAATTCCTTGATCTTTTGCGCTGGTTTGGCTGATTTTGGAAATACCAGCACAACTAGCAGAAACTCCAGGCCTATGTGTTTTAGGCAGCAATTAATTGCGGCTCAAAATTTAATGCGAGTTGACTGATGAAATAGCCACTTGCACTGATGCTTTGCTAATGGTATTGTGCTTCAGTAGAGGCATTGGGAGTTGCCCATCCATACTGAATTTTCTTAATTGAGTTTGCAAAACCAGAGAAAAGTTCATTCTTGGTGATGTAACTGCTCAGGCTGCTGTTAGTATCCAAAATGTTTGTTTCGAAATTACTGTCTGAAAGGTGTTGCATACATTTATACATACAGTTAGTCTACATCTAATATTTGAGAGCAATAAGTAGTTTGAAAAGAAGTGAATAGTTTATTCAGTGTGAGATTTCCATTATTGAAAAACAATCAGTGTGAGAAAGAGCATCCATAGTTTGTTTACTGGCAGCTTGCAGTCAAAGAAGAAATGGTGCTTGAGGGGTCAGTGAGAAGAACTTTCCTTGATTTGCGAACGCAGCATATCTGTCTTCTCTTCCTCTCCCCACCCTCACCCACCCACCCACCAAAAAGAGCTACTAGAAAAGCTGATAACCCCATGCAGCTTCAATTTCCAGGCCATCACAGAAATTATGGACTTTTGGTCGGATGGGGGAGGGCTACCTGTGTGTCAGTTACATAATTTGAAGCAGAAGCCCATGAAATGCAGGCACACCAAATTTTGGCACGTTATTGCCAATATGATAATTGCTTGTATACTGAACTTTTACAAAAGAAACTCTATAAGATGACCAATTTTCTAAGAGAGTTAACATACCTCTAATGATTAAATCCAGTATTCCATTTGGAGTTACTGTTTGAGGAAAAGGAATGGTGTTAGAATATTTTTCAAAATATTTCTCTCTTCCGTAGAAAAGTTTTGCACATAACACGCATCTATCACACCTCCGGCTTCACACTTTCACCTGATTGGGTCAAATTTCAGGTTTATAAGACAGCAGTAGTAACTGAACAGACAGCAAACCTACCAATGCACAAGCATCATTTTTTTTTGAACAGTCATTACTCTTTCTGACTTAGAGGGGAGATGGGTGGGGCGGGGAACGGAGTCTGGGGATTTAGCTGCCAGTATAGCAAGAAACTTTCTTGGGAACAGCAATGAATTCTAATTGATCAATGAATGTGCTTTTAACAGTGGTTAAGATCTGTGGCTTTAAGGGACAGTGCAGATTACAATATTCCATTAGCAGCAGAATAATGCATTGTGCATTATGTGTTATAATACTCCGATCCTTATAAACCCATGTATCAACCATGAACAATGCCATGCAGGATCTGCTAGTTTTTATAAAGTTTTGTTATAATCAACATCAATTTGACAGCAATAAGCAAATGAAACAGTTTGTGAGTTCAGTAGTGAATGCTAAAGAGCCAGGGAATTCTCGGGGGGGGGTGGGGGGTTCTCTAAAAGACTGTTCTCTTGAATACAAAGTGAAGAATACTGTTCTTGGGCAATATAAAACATTGGTATGTCTTCACTTGATGACTTAATCTGTCCAGTTCTGGTCCCCACATATGATGTGGGATATTGAGGTGGTGAAAAGCAAGGCAACTACAATGATAGCAAGTCTTTAAGTTCTTAATTGTGAAAATAGGCTCCATAAATTAATTACTTATGTAGGAAAAATACAGGTTTAGAGGCGATATGGATGAAGTTTTAAAACTGATGAAGTTGGATACAGTCAGGTTAGGTAAGCTATTTGAAATGTATAAGGGTGGTAGGACTAGAAGTCATGCCTGTAAAATACACGGGCAAAGTTAAGCTAGGTGCCCTGAAGAATTTTTGTAGAAAGTCATCACCTTCTAGAAAAAAATTCTGAGTCATGGGGACTCTGAGGTCACTAGCGTCCTTTAAAAAGGAGCTTGACAAATTCCTTAGAAAAGAGGACATTTTCAGTCACATGGGGTAAGCAATCAACAAGGCTAATGTAATGTTGGTCTTTATCTCAAGGGGAATAGAATACAAAGGGGAGGAAGTTTTGCTTCAGTTGTATAGAGCCTTGATCAGACCCAATTTAGAGTATCTTGTTCAGATTTGGGCACCGCACTTCAAGAAGGATATATTGGCCTTGGAGGGGATGCAGCATAGGTTCACCAGAATGATACTGGGACTTAGAGGGTTAAATTATGAGGACAGGTTGCATAAATTTGGCTTTACTCCCTCAAGTATAGAAGATTTAGATGTGATCTGATCGAGGTGTTTAAAATATTAAAAGGATTTGATAGGGCAGATACGGAGAAACTATTTCCTCTGGTGGGGGAATCAAGAACAAGGGGGCATATACTTAAAAATAGAGCTAGGCCATTCAGGAGCAAACCAGGAAGCACTTTTTCACGCAAAGCTGAATGGCTTCTGTTCCTAATATTCCTATGTTCCTATTAGTTAGTTAAGGTTGTTATGAGTCAAGAGCAGCAGGATTCTCCAGGAGCTTGTCTTCGTGGTCAGAGAGGAATTTTCCTGAATTGCCCAGAGTTTTTTCTGACATTTTTCACATCTCTCCCAGAAGAACGAATTGCTAAGGGGTGGGCAGACGGTGCTGAGGTTGCACCATCCTTGACTGGGTGGGTTTGATGGGCTTCTTTTGCATTCTTTTCATGTATTGATCTGGGCAGACTCTTAAACCATTGGCCTCTGATTTCCAACTTCATGAAGTGGGCTGTAAACAATGCGCTTTCTGGTTTTATGTTTTTTAGTGAACTTTGAAATGTGTTCTCTATTATTTTCCTAGCCTTCATTTCCATAGTGTTAGCTTATGGAGGTAGGCTTCTGGTTTCAGTCAATAAATTCAGCCACACTGCTTTGTCATTTACTACCTGTATTTTTAATGTAATTGATTTAGGTAATCCTGAATTAATTATAATATATATCAGTCTGTTATCCTTTTCAATAACGGAGCTTGGCCATTTGGGAATGACTTGTCTTAGCTGCTGTCAGACATAGCTTTGTATGAAGTGGTCCATCACTCAGGATGTTTATAGCGCATTAAGTTAATGCTCACTTAAAAATACAGTCTCCTCTTGCAGTTAACAGACAAACAAATGCAGCATCAATCATAATATCATCAAACTGATTAAGTAAAAATATGAGCTGTTTTCAATCAACAGTTATCTGAGGAAGGATGTTCTTGCCATGGAGGGAGTGCAGCGAAGATTTACCAGACTGATACCTGGGATGGCAGGAATGACATATGAAGAGAGATTGGGTCAATTAGGCTTATATTCACTAGAGTTTAGAAGAATGAGAGGGGATCTCATTGAAACTTATAAAATTCTAACAGGACTAGACAGACTAGATGCAGGAAGGATGTTCCCAATGGCGGGGGAGTCCAGAACCAGAGGTCACAGTCTAAGGATAAGGGGTAAGCCATTTAGGACTGAGATGAGGAGGAATTTCTTCACCCAGAGAGTGGTGAACCTGTGGAATTCTCTACCACAGAAGGCAGTTGAGGCCAATTCATTAAATATATTCAAGAAGGAGATAGATATATTTCTTAAGGCTAAAGCGATCAAGGGATATGGGGAGAAAGCAGGGATAGGGTACTGAATTTGGATGATCAGCCATGATCTCATTAAATGGCGGAGCAGGCTCGAGGGGCCGAATGGCCTACTCCTGCTCCTATCTTCTATGCTTCTATGCAAGTGCAGTAATCAGAAAACATTTTGGCTACACATTTCTGACCATTCTTGAGCTGTACTAGTTTAAATGGGTCTTGGCCTTTTGGGTATCTTATTTATTGTAAGTTGTATTTTCGATCTGTTTTGTTCTGTAGGGATATTTTTTCAATGATTCAATGGTGTGGCACTGAGCCATACAAATTCGGACGGCCCTCAATTCAATCCCTAGATGGTACTGAGTTAGCTGATCTTAACCATAGCTGCAGTGCAATAGTTACAACCTGTCTCAGTGTCCCTGGGCTATGGAGGAACAACACAAGCCAATCTTCTCCTGCCTTTCACCATCCAGTTTTCATGTTAGTAGTACTTGTACATGGCTGCCAGGTGGAGACAGGGCTAGTCTTGGTTGTGTAATGCCTGAGCCTGCAGACGATCACTGTCTTCCATTCTACCTGTCTTAATCGATTTCAATTCTGTAACTTTTAAATGTGTAGTAACTAAAGCAGTTTTCACTTTTATCTAAATATATTTGTCGTCCATTGGTCATTGTAAAGTTCAAATAATTTAACATTTTTGATGAACTTGTTAGAAATAGCACAATATTTTATAACTGCCAACTCTAAACCTTATATCGTGCATTTATCTAACCAAAGTTAATTATTTTGTTGTTTTAAAAGCTATGATTTTTTATACACTTGTTTACATATTGGTTCAGTCATACATTTTTTATAATAATGGGGATAAAGAACCAATAGAATTGTTAAATGGAATAGCCATACAGCGTGCTTATATGGCTCGGGGGTTCGAGTGGATAAATCAATGAAACTCTCAGCACAGTGCTTAGCTGCAGTAAAGATGACAAGTAAGGTAATGTAGTACATTGGGAGAGGGATACAATACAAATCAAAAGAGGTTGTAAGGTCTTAGTAGAAAGTATTGGTCAAACCCTATCTCAAGTACTATGGGTAGTTCTGGTCATTTCATCATAGAGAAGATATTGCTCTTCAAAGGCAATTTTTTTTTTTAACAATGATTAGGGGCATTAGCTGATAGTTAGGAGTAAAAAGGGAAATCAAGCAGAACTTTCTCACCCCAGATAATGGCCCTGAATTTGCTGTCAGCAGCTAAGTGAAGGCGCTCACTGCTGGCCCCGAAGTATGCCCCGCACAAGGATCTCGCAATCCCTGTGTCGAGAACTTTGGGTTTTCCGACCTTGAATTCAATTCAACGGAACTTAATGGGAATCCCCTTGTTCGAACTGCTGTGACGTCAACAGGCTGTCTAAGCAACCAATCAAAAGGCAGAATTCTCACAGACAGCGAACAAGGAAGTGAGTAAGCCCGTAAAATTCTAATTTTTTAAAAGAGAGAGCAAAAGAAAGATTGGGGTTCTCACATGGGGAAAAGGCAAACCTAAAATAAAGATGCACAAACTTAAAAAAAAAAGTTTAAAAACTTTTGAAAAGTTTCTTAAAAATGTTAATTTTTATTAAAATGCGCAAAATTAAAATCAGTTTTCCAGGCCCTTAACCTTCGTTTAGGAGTCAATACGCTGTTAAAACTAATCCCTTTGGGTCTATCTTTTAGTGGGGAATTTAACAGTGTGCTTACTGCAGAAGAGCCGAAAATTTTGTCAATTTCAGTGATCTACAAGATTTCACTGATTGCTGGCTCTGGGGGGGGGGGAGGTGGGGGGCAGCCAGTTTCGGAGCTGTCACTGACAGTTTCAAAGGCGATATGACAGCATACTCTGACAGTTTGCCGTCATATCAACCGCAAATTCAGGGCCAATAGATTTGTAGAATAAATACAAGATCATCATCAAAGCAGATGGTGTAATCGTGTTAGAGCCAATCAGAGGCCTTTCCAAAGAAAGTAGGGATTGAAGAATATGGTGAAAAGACAGTTGATTGAGATTGATCTATGGAAAAGGAACAGTCTTGTTGGCCTAATGGTCTTTGCCTGCTTGTAAAAATTGTTTCGTTGGCACACCAATTGAAAGAGCATGAACTGATCCAGTGAGCTTGTTGGCATACTTGTGCACATGGTAGTGTTGCATGCTTCAGGACCCAAGTGCCCATGGAGATGATTATTTTAAGAGTAAATTTGCAGTCAGTAATAAGATCCAGACAGCCTTCTCTCCTAATCAAGCCTTTTTATGGACACAACTGATCTACAGAAATTATAATGGATGCAGGGCCAGATTAGCTACTTATCACCAATATTCTTGAAGTTTGCAAAGCTAAATAACTAATACTATGAATGGATTGTTGCATGTCTGAACAGGTTCTTGGACTGATGCTCTTTGGTTGTGAAGATGAAGTATGTAAATGGTTGAAAACTGGTTGAAAGTTGGTAATGTTTTAGATGTGACATGCTAGGCAAATATAGTGATAGTTATTACTCAAAATTTGCAAAGTGTATTGTGTCCAAAATCAACAGGGCAATACTGAACAGTGGAATGCACATTCTGTAACATTGGACCAAATCTTGCTGGAATGGGGCTGATAACGGCACAGCGAGGGCACGGGGCATCTGGGACCTTAGTGAATGACGGCACCAACAGTGTATCTCCTTAACCAATAAGAAATAAACAGGAATGATGAATAAGAGTGGATGAAATTAGAGTCAAATCAGGTACAGAAAGAGAAATAAAGAGAGGGAAAGCAAGATTGGATTACGAAAGTGAGGGAAAAAAGAGACATAAAGGAAAAGTAAGAAAAAAATGTAACATTTTTAAAATCTCTAAGAAGAATTGACTACATGCAGGAATGAGGCAACAGTTTAAATTGTTCAATTTCTTAGCCAGAGACGTTGATTGGCATTGCATTAACAATTATCACGTTGTTAAACATAGAAGATAGGAGCAGGAGTAGGCCATTCGGCCCCTCGAGCCTGCTCCGCCATTCAATGCGATCATGGCTGATCATCCAAATTTAGTACCCTGTCCCTGCTTTCTCCCCATATCCCTTGATCCCTTTAGATTTAAGAAATATATCTAACTCCTTCTTGAATATATTTAATGAATTGGCCTCAACTGCCTTCTGTGGTAGAGAATTCCACAGGTTCACCACTCTCTGGGTGAAGAAATGCCTCCTCATCTCAGTCTTAAATGGCTTACGCCTTATCCTTAGACTGTGACCTCTGGTTCTGGACTCCCCCGCCATCGGGAACATCCTTCCTGCATCTAGTCTGTCTAGTCCTGTTAGAATTTTATAAGTTTCAATGAGATCCCCTCTCATTCTTCTAAACTCTAGCGAATACAAGCCCAATCGTCCCAATCTCTCTTCATACGTCATTCCTGCCATCCCAGGTATCAGTCTGGTGAATCTTCGCTGCACTCCCTCCATGGCAAGAACATCCTTCCTCAGATAAGGCGACCAAAACTGCACACAATACTCAAGGTGTGGTCTCACCAAGGCCCTGTACAACTGCAGCAAGACATCCTTGCTCCTGTACTCGAATCCTCTCGCTATGAAGGCCAACATACCATTTGCCTTCTTAACCGCCTGCTGTACCTGCATGCTTACCTTCAACGACTGGTGCACAAGGACTCCCAGGTCTCGTTGCACTTCCCCTTTTCCCAATCTATTACCGTTCAGATAATAATCTGCCTTCCTGTTTTTGCCACCAAAGTGGATAACCTCGCATTTATCCACATTATACTGCATCTGCCATGCATCTGCCCAATCACCCAACTTGTCCAAATCATACTGGAGTTTCTCTGCATCCTCCTCACAACACACTCGCCCACCCAGCTTTGTGTCATCTGCAAACTTGGAGATATTACATCTAGTTCCCTCGTCTAGATCATTAATATATATTGTGAATAACTGGGAACTAAAAGGGAACTTGCGCTGTTAAGCATGAGTCCTAAATTTCTGCGGCAAGTTTAATGGGCAAATCCAGCAAGAGACCATAGGATACTTGAAAATATATGCTTGTCACTTGCATGACATTTGCTGAAATAAGACTGCAATATGTTCAATTTGCTGTCTTTAATCCAAATTAGGAACCACTAATTTTGGATTGAAAATCAATTCACTTTTCCAGATCATCATGACATTTTAATGGAGGTTTGGGTTCCTTGAGGCAATGATTTGTAATACTTTTAAGTGCATCATCTAATTTACCTGCCATGGGTTGAAGAGGAATAAAGGTTCTCCAATGGGGAATAATGGCTTCTACCTTTTCAGATCATGGGTCTCTTGGAGATTGTCACAGGGTGCATTTACACAACAATGTTGTGTCCGTGCGAGGTTGTTTCACTTAACACCGACACTGCAGTTATGGTGTAAATGCAGCCTAAATCCAGAGTCAAGGCTCAACCTGACCGCGCTGAATGAGACTCCCTGGTGGGGGGGGTGGCGGTGGTCTCACTCTGCTTTGCTTCAGAGTTGGTGTGGGCCTTGATAAATGGTTCTTACTGGAGAAGTTTAGGGCTGGATTTTCATTGACCCTTGGAGGCGTGTGGGGGGTTAAAATTGCGAAAACTGGCGGGCGGGCACAAGCCCGCCTCCACGCAATTTTCATTAAATCGTGTCTGCTGGTCCCGACTCCGTCCCGCCTCTAAGAGGCGGGATAGGCTGTTAAGGCCGTTAACAAGCACTAAATTGCCTCTATAATGCCATTTTGAAAGGCCTTTGTGATTTTAACCCTCTTTCTACGTGAAGCACGCCTGTTCTGAACCACGAACATGAAACCTGGTGGGAGCACATTTGGATAGCTGACTCTGGCTGATCGATCTGGGAGTGGTGGTGAATGGGAGACATATCTGGGAGTGGTGGTGAATGGGAGACACATCTGGGAGTGGTGGTGAATGGGAGACATATCTGGGAGTGGTGGTGCAAAAATATCTGGGAGCAGACTTAGGGCTGCTGCTGCTCATTTTGCATCCAGGTCCCCTCACTGCGAAGGCCAGGCAGTCTTTGTAGACCTTCAATGCAGCAGCAATGATGATATCATCAGAGGCGACTTTCAGACTGAAAACACTAATTGGGTCATGGGTTCCCACATCCTGGAACTCAATTGCCCAATTAGGTGAAAATCGCATCAATCTCCCACATCCAATTGCAGTCGGGTGGATAACACGAAAAGTGGATAACACGACCCCAACCTGACCCAGTATCAAAATCCAGCCCTTTGTGTCTAATATAAAGCCAGAACCACTTTGGAGTAATGCTAAACTTGTAATGTAACTGGACAATCAGATTCAGTAGAAGATCTGCCTTAGCCATGACAAGGATCATTTATTTAAATCATAGAATCATAGAAATTTACAGCACAGAAGGAGGCCATTCAGCCCATCGTGTCTGTGCCGGTCAAAATTGCTGTCCAGCCTAATCCCACTTTCCAGCTCTTGGTCCGTAGCCCTGCAGGTTACAGCACTTCAGGTGCATATCCAAGTATTTTTAAATGTGATGAACGTTTCTGCCTCTACCACCCTTTCAGGCAGTGAGTTCCAGACCCCCACGGCCCTCTGGGTGACAAAAGTTCTCTTCAACTGCCCTCTAATCCTTTTACCAATTACTTTAAATCCATGCCCCCTGGTTATTGACCTCTCTGCTAAGGGAAATAGGTCCTTCCTATCCACTCTAACTAGACCCCTCATAATTTTATACACCTCAATTAAGTCTCCCCTCAGCCTCCTCTGTTCCAAAGAAAACAACCACAGCCATCCAATCTTTTCTCATAGTTAAAATTCTCCAGTCCTGACAACATCCTTGTGAATCTCCTCTGTCATCTCTCTAGTGCAGTCACATCTTTCCTGTAATGAGGTGACCTGAACTGTACACCGTACTCTAGCAGTGGCCTAACTAGTGTTTTATACAATTCAAGCATAACCTTCCTGCTCTTATATTCTAAGCCTCGGCTAATAAAGGAAAGTATCCTGTATGCCTCCTTAACCTCTGTCCTGGATCTGTGGACATGCAGTCCAAGGTGTCTCTGTTCCTCTACACTTCTCATTACCCTACCATTTATTGTTTATTCTCTTGCCTTGTTAGCCCTCCCCAAATGCATTACCTCACACTTCTCCGGATTGAATTCCATTTGTCACTTTTCAGGCCACAAAACATGATGTTTATATGGACTTTCAAAAGGCGTTTGATAAAGTACCACATATTAGGCTTGTTAGCAAAATTGAATCCCATGGGATAAAAGGGGCAGTAGCAGCATGGATACAAAATTGGCTATGGGATAGAAAACAGATTTGTGGTGATTGGCTGTTTTTCGGACTGGAGGGAGGTATACAGTGGCGTTCCCCAAGATTTAGTACTAGGACCACTGATGTTTTTCATATACATTAACGACTTAGACTTGGGGGGGTACAGGGCACAATTTGAAATTTGCAGATGACACAAAACTTGGAAGTGTAGTAAATAGTGAGTAAGAAAGTAATAGACTTCAAGAAGACATAGACAGGCTGGTGGAATGGGCAGACACATGGCAGATGAAATTCAATGCAGAAAAGTGTGAGGTGATACATTTTGGTAGGAAGAATGAGAAGAGACAATACACACTAAATGGTACAATTTTAAAGGGGGTGCAAGAAGAGAGAGACCTGGGGGTGCTTGTGCACAAATCTTTGAAGGTGGCAGGACAGGTTAACAAAGCAGTTAATCACAGAATCACAGAATCCCCACAGTGCAGATAGAGGCCATTTCGGCCCATCGAGCCTGCACCGACACATATCCCACCCTATCCCCGCGTATTTAATCCCCCTAACACTAAGGGTCAATTTATCATAGCCAAATCAACCTAACCCGCACATCTTTGGACTGTGGGAGGAAACCGGAGCACCCGGAGGAAACCCACGCAGACACGGGGAGAATGTGCAAACTGCACACAGACAGTCACCCGAGGCCGGATTCGAACCCGGGCCCCTGGCGCTGTGAGGCAACAGTGCTAACCACTATGCCACCGTGTTGCCCAAATAAAGCAATTGGGATCCTGGCCTTTATAAATAGAGACATAGAGTACAAAAGCCAGGAAGTTTATGCTAAACCTAAATAAAACACTAGTTCGGCCCCAGCTGGAGTATTGTGTCCAATTCTGAGCACCACACTTTAGGAAGGACGTGAAGACTTTGGAGAGGGTACAGAAGAGACTTACTAGAATGGGCACAGATTTAAGGTGATTGGCAAAAGAACCAGAGGCGACATGAGGAAAAACTTTCTTACACAACAAGTGGTTAGGATTTGGAATGCACTGCCTGATAGGATGGTGGATGCAATAATAGCCTTCAAAAGGGAATTGGATAAATACTTGAGGGAGAAAAAATTGCAGGGATATGGGGAAGGAGCCGGGGAGTGGGACTAATTGGATTGTTCTTCCAAAGAGCCGGTGCAGACTCGATGGGCTGCATGGCCGCCTTCTGTACTGTACTATTCTATGATTTTATGATCATCTCCTCTTGAGGACAGATTCTTTGGCAACAGGCTAAATGTAGATGGGTAAACTTCAGTCTTGATGGCAGAGGCAAGTTTATTTCAGTGAGAAAGGGGATTATTAACAGTAGACATTATAATCTGCACTGTAAATGGTTTAAGCTTGCAGTTCTACTGTTCTAGTTTTACAAATAATGCATGATATTGTGTGAATAATAGCTGCAATGATATGCTAAGTAATAAAAATATAAAGTATAATATTCTGAGTTCCAGCACAAGCAGGACATAATGCACAGGATTACAGTGCAGTTCATTTGGAGCTCTGTGTTGACTCTGGGTTTGAATCTGGAGCTTTCCCCACTCTGAGGAACCCCTTACTTTGCATCGAAAATCCTTTCACTTTTTCAGAACATAACATTTTATGAAGCATTTTACCACAGAGGTACTGAGAGGAGTTGGAGTCTGGGAAGGATGAATTAATCAACCTCTCTCATGCCTTCTTCACACCATCGCCCCCCCCCCCCCCCCCATCCCAGCACCCCCACGAGCTAGTTCAGAATGGCACAGTGAGGTCATGTTCTCATTCTCTTGTAGAGGGAATGGACTAAGCCAATATTTAATTTAGAAATTGCATTTATGTGTTAATGCTTCTATCAGCATTTCAATGTCTGGTGCTGTGTATGGTTTGCTAAACTTATTGGTCACATTGAATATTGGTGAAATGTATTGATGATTTTCTCTGTTATGGCTTAAATTTGGTCAACAAAGTCTACTTTATAATTTGTTGCTGTCTGTGTGTTTTCTGATTCACTAAGCATGAATGTTAAACACAATGGTGCTGCAGTGTATTTTCTTTTGTGCTGGTTACACTTTCTTTCTGAAATACAAAACCATTTTCATCATGTCTTCTCTTCCTCCATTTTCTGATTTCTCCTTTTGCTGCATGGAGACTCTCTGCTGTACCAGTGTAAGTATTACTGTGTTTGCCGTCTACTCTTGGGCAGTTTGTTTGCCTTTTTTTGCTTCATTTGCTTTTGTGTTGCATGGAAGTCCCATGAGAGAATTCAGAGATGTGCTTCGATTATTTTTGATTATATGCTAGAATGAAAATTGATCTTGTATATAAAGTGATTAGTCTGTTTGAAATGATTATTTAAGCTTACTTCTGCACATTAAAAAGAATTGTGTTGAGGAGGATGATTGTGTTTTTTAAGTCTATTTTATATTCAATTTTTGCATTTCTTTTGACAAATCCCTCCCACTCGCTCGAGCTCAGTTCCATGAGTGGACAGGTCATATTTTCCTAACATGGAGGACCTCTACTTATGTCATTCTGCAACTGGCTTAAGAAAGAAGAAAGAAAGACAGACTTGTATTTATATAGCGCCTTTGATGACCTCAGTACATCCCAAAGTGCTTCACAGCCAATAAAGTACTTTTAATGTGTAGTCACTGTTGTAATGTAGGAAATGCGGCAGCCAATTTGCGCACAGCCAGCTCCCACAAACAGCAATTACCATCTGTTTTAGGTGTTGATTGAGGGATAAATGTCGGCCAGGACACTGGGAGAACTCCCCTGCTCTTCAAAATAATGCCATAAGATCTTTTACGTCCACTTGAGAGGGCAGACGGGGTCTTGGTTTAACATCTCATTCGAAAGACGGCACCTCCAACAGTGAAGCACTCCCTAGATATTAGGAACTTGAACCCATGACCTTCTGACCCGGAGGCAGGAGTGCTATCACTGAGCCAAGACTTTGAGGTGGGCTTGTAACTAGCTAGTTTCCACGTGTGCTTAGTGTTGCCGACTTTCAGTGGACGTAATACTGGAGGTTTGACCACATGACGTCTGCTCACATGATATTTTCCCACAGTTTGAAAATATATTGCATTTACCTTATAAAGGTTGGGCCCCCTGTACTTGAGTGCCTTTGCTCATGGTTTTGTGCCAGTAATTGTCGCGCAAATAGTTCTGAACTAGAATGCCATCCTTCAAAGTTTGCCTTACTTAAATTTAAAACCCTGGTTTGTGACTCTCTCTGCTCCCTCTCAAACATAATATCAAATTCAATCATAGTATGCTACCACAACTCGCTGTCAGAATAATATATACGGGAGGTGTTAAGGAAGGTACAACAGAACTGCTGATTAGCTTCAGGCTCTTAAACAGACAGTGTCCATTGCATTTGGATTATGGCATATTCAATTGTATCTAAAGTTGAATTTCATTCAAAGATTGAGGAAAACCGTACTTGTACAATAATGTAGGAAATGCTAAAATTGTTGCATCAAATCTGCTCCTTCCATTAGTGCATGTATAATATGCACACCGAAGAGCATTCATTAATTTAAACTCCTGCAGAAGACAATTAATCAAAGAAAACGCATCCAAGAGTAGATTCAATGAAATTTCTCATTCATCTTAACATTAGGCAGTTAAACCAAGGAATGTCAGTGTGTAATGCTGTTAAACACTGTCTATGCTCCTCATTCGACATTCCTCAAGTCAGGGCAAGACTGGAGCTGCAGTAGTCCATCTGTGTCTGTTTGGGCCTGTATCCTTCAACACCTTCATAACTAGATGCTTTGAAAAGGAGTTAATTGGCACATCATTGACTTATTTTGTTGGGAATCTCATGCACACAATTTATTACTGTGAGAACCGGAACAACCTCTCATCTGTAATCTTGCTTCAGGCTTGCCAATTTACTGCTCTTGTCCTCCAACTGCACAATCACAGTTTAAATAGAATAACCTGCTTACATCCATATTATCCATGCCTTCCAGCATTTTGTGACTTACAAGTCATTCACTATAAAGTGGGTGCACCGTAATTTGTGGTATGATATTTTTACATCACAGGTGAACTCTGCTGCAAAACCAGTGAGTGAGTCACAAGTTGGTAATGTTGGTGTGAAATCACTATTTCGAAATACCACAGCTGCATCCATAGGTTCTGTTCAGGCCAGCCTAAAATTCTTTTGAGTTTTTAGAAACCAAGTGACCCATTTGTGGTATAATTTGTACACACAAGACTCCACACACCTGGCAGAACTACTGTTCGCTCTTTTGTTAAGTGCTGCACTGTCTTAATTTGACTGTGTAAATAGCCTCCATTTATAAGATATTAGGATAGTCATATCAGGAACAATCTCTGTATTCTATTCGCATGTAAATACAAAGCTCAGTCACTTATTCAGTTGGGCATAAGACTGTTAGCTTGCTCATTTTTGTTCTCCTGTTTGAAAGAACATCCAGGAATCGATAGGGTTGCATTGTGATTTAGAGAAGTTTATTCCGTAACACAAGTATCCAGCTTTCGCAAATTCAAATGATTTCCTTTCATTACACTTTGTTTTTAAAGTTAGGCATGCTACAAATTGAACATTTTGAGTTTATAAATATTAAACTCTCCCCTCAACAACTAGCTTGTTTAAAAACTGAGCATTTAGTTGTTTACTCATTAAAAAAAAATGCTCTTTTTGCTGCTCCTGTGTTGAGGGATAACAAAATGCCCTTTATTCCCACCAATGGGCTTCATCTTGCACAGGACAGGAGCTACAGTTATGAAGAAAGACTTGAAAAGTTAGGGCTTGTGTGTCAGCCTTGGCTCAACTCAAACTCAGATGTCATGGATTCAAGCTCCGTTCCAGAGATTTGAGTACATAATCTCACCTACTGTTCAGTGCAGTACTGAGGGATTGCTCCACTGTCGGAGGTGCCGTCTTTTGGATGAGACCAAGGCCCTGTCTGCCCCCCCCACTAATGGACATATAGGATCACATGGCATTATTCAAGGAAGAACAGGGGAGTTCTCCCAGTGGCGCTTCCTGGTAACTTATTCCACAAAATCTAATATCATTACTCTGAACATCCTTATTGCTAGCATTGGGGGTGCGAAATTCCTGACTAAGGATCCTTTCTTAGAGCCTTTAAAGACAGTTTCATTTTCAAATCCTCAGCCATGTGAGATCTTGCTTCACGCATGGCTGGATTTCGATAGGACTCTGTTCTCTTATTGGCACAATTGTTGGCATGAATCACTAGCCAGCCCAGCATCAGCTGCAATTACTGAAAAGTTGATGCCTTACAATAAGGCCGTAGCTATTGGCTGCTGTAACTCATGGACTATGAAGAGGAATTTCGCTCCCTTAAGTTTTGAAGCCTAGGCATGTTTCATTTGACAACTGTAACATCCATGATGCTTATGACTTGGACCTTGTGTATCCCAGTGAACGCTAACACAAGCATGCATCTCATCCTGGATTTCTCTTTTCCCCCATAAATTTCCAGATTTTAAACTCCATCACTTACCTGAACTTCCACTGGACCATCCTCTTTACGCAACTTCATGGTATTCCCCTACAGTGTTCCACATTGTGAAAGTATGGGAAATTGTTCATAGAAATCCCATACCCCGCCACCTGTGACTCTCTTTCCCGCCCCCCGCCCCCAACCCAATGAAAAAAATATCAGGCTGTCTCTCTGAAGTAAAAGATTTTATGCTTAAAGCATCCTTAAAATGAATCTGGGGCCCTTTGGTTAAATTGATCCACAAATAGGTGGCACAGATCAGTGTTAACTAACTCACTTTTATGGGAAATAATTTCCAAGCTGACAGTATCCGGGTGGTTGAGCTCTAGCACAAAGTAGCAACCAGTGCCCAATGACGCATGTGATTGTTCTGCAGCCCAAAGATGGGCTATCTTGCAGGCTTGTCTGGTTCAGGATCTCAGGAGTTTCATAGTTACACCTATTGTCTGACCCCTTGAAGGCAGAAGGCTTTCAACCCATCTCGAATCGAAGAGCCTTGAACTTCATGTACAAGATCCAAACAGCGATGGTCACAGTTATCTTAGTTAACTCCTTTACTATTTGGGAAAACTTAATGTTCTGACTTGCTCACTCTGAGAATTGATTGACCTTTTCAAATCTCATACAGACAGGATCTGTTTTCACAGATGAAGTGATAGATGTGGCATCGCGCTCCTCCGAGCTTCTATCTGAAAGCTTTGCTCCTCAGATATGCAGACTAACTAAAGTTTTTTTTCTGCTATACTGAATGTGTTACTGGCAATTCAAAAACCTTCTATCTAAAAAAACCTACAGGACTAAATGAAAAAGATTTGTACATCGGCATTAGGTCCACGACTACAACCCATTAGGGCATTGCAGGTCAGTTATTCCAACATTTACAGTTGCTTCCTCAGAATCTGTCACCAGATGACGTATGATACACGTGGTATTTGTTGCCGGTTACCACCTTCCCTGGTGGGACATTCAGTTGATGAACATCCAGATTTGGGTTCATCAGACAGCTGGAAAGTCTAATCTTTTGGGCAGTTAATACCCCACCTGGGATTTGTATTTTATGTTAAATGAACTTACGGTACCCCTTATGGATTCTTGCATCCTTAAAATTCTTAGACTGCTGGTTTGCTGCTTCTTTAAGCCTGCAGAGTTAGGGTAATTCATGCACTTCTTATCATGTTTGGTATTTTTACAGGGATGTTACATGACACATCTATCATTTTTGCCTAAAATAATGTTTCACTTACCTAAGGAAATGAGAGCCAAGGTTTTACCTGCCATCACCTGCCCCTTCCAGAGACAGATGTATTACTTTGTTGTTGATCACAGAAGTCTAGTGTTCTGTTTCAAAAGAGCTTCGTCATTCCAAGCAATGGCTTGTCTTGTTTGGTAACAAAGCCTTGAGTACATTCCCTAAATACAGATAAACAGATTGGGTTGTAGAGAATATTTACTAAATATTCCTTCGTTGCACTGTGGCACAATCAGGATACGTAAGATCTCATTCTGCATGTAGGTGACCGCATGTTGGGTGATAATACACCAGGTTTCTCTCTGGTTCAGTGTAATTGTCTTGAATTGAATTAACATTAAGCCATAGTTTCTCACTTCCTCCTCTAATCAAGGACTGAATTATGACTTCAATGCAAGGCCCTGATTTACAAACCTGCGGGGAAAAGCCACTTAACCAAAACGGCTGCTGTATGGTATCAGACTTCTAAAGGGACAATATCCTTGTTGTTTTCCCCACATGGTAGAGTACTTACTATTGCATGGAGGTAAAATTACATTCCAAGAATGAGGAATACTATACATAGAATGGGAAATGCAGCATTAAATTCCAGGCAATACCATACACTCTCTTCAGTCAGCAGATTTTGCTTTTTAAGGCAGAAAGCTACAATGATTTCCACTTTGTGCTTCACATGTAATGTAGTAAGTATTAATAATCTTTCTAAATTAAATGTGCACAAACAAAAAACTTTGACCATTTGAATTCTGCATGGAGGGGAAAGCTAATTTAAAAGTACAGGAAACTCTTTACTAACCGGCACCGACGGGACCGGCGTGGTGCCGGTTAATCAAAAAGTCCGGATAATGGAGAGTTATATCTCCCAACGTACGAGAGCCCCGTACACATTGACATGCGCCTGCATTCGGAGCTCCGTCTCCCCGGGGACCGCCAGCTGACCATCTGTCGTGTCCGCTGCCTACCCGGGCTGCACATTCCCCTCCCAATCTACACACTCCGATACAAGGCAAACGCCTCGGGGTTTTTTTCAAAGTTATTTTTAAAGGAGAGATGAAGGAAAACCCCGGTTACCTACTCAAGAATTTTGCCGGTTAAGAGAGATTTCCGGTTATTTGGGTGCCGGTTAAAAGAGAGTTTCCTGTATATGTATGTATTTGGGAGTGAGCCATTTTACAATGAAAACACTGAATATTCAGCAATTAACTATTAAATATATGTGATGCTAAATTCAACTGTGTAACCTCTGTGAGAACTGACTTATTTGGGGGACTGACCAACTGAATCAGGTCTGATAAGGGAAATATAGAAGGCAAGAGTGCAACGTGTATAATATAGATTATGAATAGCCCTGTTTGCAGAGATGTAACCATTTTTGTCCGTGAAAATGACTTGTGCATGTCGTCTTAAAGTTACGATTAATATTATGAAAATGTCTTGAGTTTTTGTATGTCATTTTAAAGAAAGAAAAACTTGCATTTGTATAACGCCTTTCATGACCTCAGGATGTCCCAAAGCATCTTACAGCCAATTAAGTGCTTTTTGAAATGTAGTCACTGTTGTAATGTAGGAAATGCAGCAGCCAAGCACAAACAGCAATGTGATAATGACGAGATAATGTTTTGAGGTGTTGGTTGAGGGATAAATATTGGCCAGAACAATTACTCTACTATTGTCACATCCTTGGCACAGGTGATTTTAAAAAAAATTCTATTGCATCTAAAAGCAAGTTCAACCAGTCCGCGATTTCTGTTCGATAACCATGTATGTGATACAGCTTCGAGTATGCAACTTTTGAGGATATTTTTTATGCTTTAATGATTAACTGGAATTACGTTTTGTGTGGCAGATGACTCCCAAGTCGAAGAGGAAAAGTATCCACAGCAGAATGCTCCGCCCTGTTTCCCGAGCATTTGGTAAATGATTATGCACGTGTTCAACTTATTTTCTTTGTGGAAGTAAAATCTGATCATTTCAATCCCAAGTTGATCTTTGTTCCTAACTGTAACTTCCTAAATATTTCTGTGTTGCTGAAAAATGTAATTCTCAAAACAGTTGTTGGAAATGGTGCCAGAAAATAAGTCTACGGTTAAAGAAAATAAACTTGACTAAAGTTGTGGTAATTTTCCCAAATAATTTTAGGCCAAATACTGAGTTGACAACTTTTTGTAGTAATAGAGGGAGACTACTTTTTCTAGTGTAACTCAAGTATTTTGTAACTACCTAAGTTTCAGCTGGAACAGAAGACAGATAGATTTATTTATAATAAGTCACACCATGCTCGTCAGAGAATATTCTGGTTTTACTTCCTGCTGGAGACTCTGAGGAAGTGCTCATGTGTAAACAGCGCCATCTTGTAGTTAATCGCTGTGTGTGCAGCTGGTTGAAGGAGATGGTGGACATTTTAATTTCTCAGATTTGAATCGTTAAAGAAAATCAAATATTTTGCAAACACAATTAGAAAATTACAGAATGCAACTTAAAGATAAACATTTTATATAGTTCTTTTTGAATAAAATAGAAATTCTGATCAGATATTTTAGGATATCCTCTATCAAAGAGTACTGCAGTTCTCTAAAAGCTAAACCTGCCAATTTGCAAGTTTATGGTTAGTAGATTATCACAATAAAATATAAATACATTTATTTAATTGCCCCTATAGAATGCTTGCAAAGATTTCATAGACTAGGAGAAGTTATAATTCAATTTGTTGCACATTATTTTATACCCAATAAAAGATGAAGAGAAATAAAACATCAAGATTTTCAGAATGCAGGTATTTATGTTCTAAAATTAACTTTGTTGTAAATATATTGAGAACTATTGGCTCAATTTTCTCCTATTTTAGTATATTCAGCAATAGGAATAGAATAAAAGTTGAAGACCAATATTTGCAGTGGGGAAGGATGAGATTCCTGCAACCTTTACACACAAATAAATACTGCACCATCAAATGGAGGCGAAACCACCTGGAACTCACCCCATTCCTTTTAATGGATGGCATCTCAGTCACATTGGGGATATTTTTAGCCCAAAAAAAGGGGTGGGTTTGGGTCGGGTGGGAAGTTAAAGTGTTAAAAGTCTAAATCCCGACCAGAACCCGCCTCCAACCCGCCCACTTCCAGTTTTAACAGAGGCGGAATGGTGGCGGGGGCGTGGCAGCCAGCCAACCTGCTCCCAGGAGGCAGGTCTCCCATTTAAATATTATAACGAGGTTGCCGTGCCTCCGATTTAACCTCCATTTAAATTTAATTTCAGCTGGTTGGGTTTTGCAGGCCTCGTGAAACCTGCCAGCTAAATTAAGAAGAGGACTGCTGGAACCAGGAAGTAAGTGCCTTTACATTTACCTACTGGATCCAGCGTCCCTGCCGAACCCAGCACCTGCAATTGGAGAACCCTCCCAGAAAAGGCCTCCGATCCCTCCCACCCAGGCCTCCGATTTCCCCCCCATGCTGCTCCGGCCCCCCCGATCGTGCTGCTCCGGCCCCCCAATCGTGCTGTTCCGGCCCCCCCGATCGTGCTGCTCCTGCCCCCCCGATCGTGCTGTTCCGGCCCCCCCGATCGTGCTGTTCCGGCCCCCCCGATTGTGCTGTTCCGGCCCCCCCGATTGTGCTGCTCTGGCCCCCCGTTCGTGCTGCTCCGACACCCCCCCCCCCTCCCCCCCTCGTTCGTGCTGCTCCAGCCCCCCCCCCCCCCCCCGATCGTGCTGCTCTGGCCCCCCCCCCCCCCCCCCCGATCGTGCTGCTCCGGCCCCTCGATCGTGCTGCTCCGGCCCCCTGATCGTGCTGCTCCGGCCCCCTGATCGTGCTGCTCCGGCCCCCCCCCCCCCCCCGATCGTGCTGCTCTGGCCCCCCCCCCCCGATCGTGCTGCTCCGGCCCCTCGATCATGCTGCTCCGGCCCCCCGATCGTGCTGCTCCGGCCCCCTGATCGTGCTGCTCCGGCACCCCCCCCCCCCCCCTCCCCTTGATCGTGCTGCTCCGGCCCCTCCCCCCCGATCGTGCTGCTCCGGCCCCCCCTGATCATGCTGCTCCGTCCCCTCGATCGTGCTGCTCCTGGCCCCCAATCAGCCGTCATGGCCCTCCGTTACTCACCCAGCCCGCCTGCTCCTCCGGCCCACCAATCGTTGCCAGCTTATTTTCCCCCCCCCCTCGCTCCTCCGGCCCCCCAACCGCCCCCGCCAGCTCCTCCGGCCCTCCCCACGCTCTTCCAGCCACCCCGCCCAGCCCCCACACGATCGCTCCCTCCCTTCTATTTGTGGCCTAGTGGCGCAGGCCTGTCCACCTGCAGCCAGCCAGCCTCTTAATCTGGCTGGCTGCGGGCGGGAAACAGTAGCTCCCCATGCAAATCAGGCCCTGCCTGTGGGAAACCCATTCTCCCGGGTTTCCCAACCGCTTTGGAGCCCCCCCACCCCTCCGCTCCCAACCCACATCCCCATTAAAATTCAGGCCATTGTCTTCTTCCTGTATATAAAAGTTTAATGACCGCAGTTCTTTTTTTTAACTTCTATAGCAATTTCTACTGTCTTCCATGCATAATGAATTAACTAATGCATTTACACCACCACCTCCAAGTCTCACACCATCCTGACTTGGAAGTATATCGCCGATCCTTCATCGTCACTGGGTCAAAATCCTGGAACTCCCTCCCTAACAGCACTGTGGGAGTACCTTCAGCACACGGACTGCAGCGGTTCAAGAAGGCGGCTCACCACCACCTTCTCAAGGGCAATTAGGGATGGGCAATAAATGCTGGCCTTGCCAGTGACGCCCAGATCCCATGAACGAATAAAAAAAAAAAAATTGCTTTGGATAGTTTTGCAAAAGGTTTCTGCAAAATTAATTATCATTTTTATGTAGTTTTCAACTTTCAGTCCAAGTGCATTTCCTTGTATGTTCAAATAACTGGAGGCCACATGTGGTTATTGCTGGGTGTTGGGGGGAGGTGCAATACTTGTCTTGGATCTTTCCAGTGGACCCCCCCCCCCACTCCCCATAAGCTTAATTTGCATATCTACAGAAATTAGCAGAAGGACCTATTCCAAACAGCTGGTTTGTTGGCAGGACCAGAATGACTTACTTCAACCTTCACACAAAGGAGTTTCCAGTTATTTGAAGATGCACACTGGCAGTCCAGATCAGAAAGACAGTTCAGTTGGAAACTAGTCCCGGGAATGTTTAAAGAAGTTAAGACACGTTCCAAATTGTGTCCAAAGGGTGGGAAAAAATGTAGGATTTTTCAAGGTCAACATAACCTCCTCCATCACAAGACAAAAGACAGTGGTTTCTTGCAATTTCATATCATTTCCTGTGAAGATTGTTGTCTGTTTGCTCTTATTTCAGCCTGCAGTGTTAGTGGATATCATGATTTGCTGATAGCATTGTCTTACTTTGCTTGCCATTTGGGCAGTTTAGTATAAGGCCAGATATTACCGAGCCTGGTGTGCTACAATCGACTGTTGACCTCCAGACCCTCAGTTGTCTGTCCCTTGGGTTTCCTCAGCTAACTCTCGACTACTAGACAGGCACTGGACCTTTTGGCTCTTGAGCAAGGCCAACTCTCTGACAACCATTCTCAAGCTTCTACATAAAGTATTCGCTTAATTTTGAATACATTTTTTTATTTACGCCTCCATATCACACTTTTCCATCCTTACCTCATTCCCACCACTGCTGAAACTCTCACTATGGGGGGAGTTTTTTGGGGGGTCAGTGCTTGGTGGCGGGTCAGCTGGGGAAAACAAAATTTCAACCCGCCTCAATGCTAGTTTCCCAGATGTCGGGTCTGTCATCGCTGAACAGACCTGACACCAAGCGGCGGGTGAGGCAATTTAGATTTTTAAGAGCTTGTTAACAGGCACTTAAAAACTATTTTAAGCTCACCTTTAGATTTTTAGAGCTCGCCAACGACTTCCCCGCTGCTCGGGGATCACGCCAGGTAAGCAGGTCGGGAGTTGTGTCACCATGGGATCATTTCTTAACTTGACAGCTGCAAATGGTCTATAAAAGCTCCCATTTCATAGCTGTTCACTTTCCAAGGTTAGAAGCTGTTCCTTACTGCATTTGGAAGACAGATTGAGCTTTATGCAACTTGCAAGTGTTTGGAGCAAACTCTCTATCCAGTGTCACCTCATTGGAACAACCTCTCTCACCATTGACATCGCTTCTGTCATCTCAACCTCATCTGCCATCTATTCCATCAGCATCGGTGCCCTTGAAAATATCTCATCTTGGTCTTCAGAATCCCACCATGATCAGCCCCAACACCAGCAGCACCAACAACAACACCAACCTTCTCCGCAATCGATGCTGCACAGGACACACGGCATCAGCACCCGACCACATTGCTGCCCAGGACGCCAGGGATGGTCTCACCATAGCCAGATTTACTTCACTTAACTCTGTACACCCTGGCTGCCACATGATGCGCCAGGTTGGCACCACCCCACACCAACACCATAAAACATCCCTGCAATGCCCAAGCCATTCCTTTCACACTCCCCACCATTGCGGGGGGTACCACTATGTCTCACCATTCACTAAGCCACTTCCAAAGGTGCACACACATCTGTCCAAGAACGGAAAGTGTTGAAATAAAGATTTCAATGTTTGACAGCACATTAACAGAAACTTCACATGAACATTGGCTAAACCACCCAAGTGCCTACCCTTGTGTGTTGTTAGTTGGTATGATTGGAATAGGATGAGGGCGAGTGTGAGGGGTGACTAGTGAGATGGGGAAGTGATAATGTAGATAGAGAGGGATGGGTGGAGGTGCAAGGTAAGTTGGTGTGAGTAAGGATGTGCAGGAGTAGGGTAGGGAAGGCAGAGTGATGGGGTTGTGATGAGTGGCACAGCAGGATGAGGCTGAGTGTGGCTTTGCAGTAACGTTTCGTGATCTACTGAGATCATTGAAAGGTTTGCGCCACTGCTTACTGGTCCTCCTAACAACATCCCTGCTGTGTCCTCCTGTGCAATGTGCAACCCGGCTGTGTTGATGTCCTGGGGAGGTCTCTTCAGCCCATGGGAAGGGAAGAGGACCTCCCTGTGGGCTCTGACTTCCTCCATATGGAGGGAGTCATGGGAGAGCCTGGGTGCAGCCGTGCAGTGCTTGTCAGTGTTTGCAGCACCTCAATGCTGTAGAACACTGACAGCAGGACTGTCAAAATCATTTTGCGCATGGTCCCTTTAAGGAAACAGGCTAATGACGCGTCATCAAGTGACGTCATCAGACCCGCTTCCTTCAATTGGCTGGGAAACGCGCTGAACGGGCTTAACAAGCCCAGTCATTGTAAGATCACTCTACAGAGCGGGCTGGAACCAGCAGCGGGGTCACACCCCAGCCGCACTGGACCACAGCCTATGTCTCTGTCACCTCTATTATTACCAATTCCCACCCCCCATTGATCTTAAAACCTTTGTCCTTATTTTCAAGTCTCTCCATGGCCTTGTCCCATCCTACCTCCTGCAACCTTCTCAGCTCCACATTGTAGTTAGCATCTTCCATTCTTCTGACTCTGGCCTACTATGCCATCCCCGCCCTCATTGATAGAGCTTTTAGCCATCACTCCGATCCATCTCTTCCTAAACATTGTCACATCTCTCTCCACCTAAAAATAATCGCCTCAAATCTTTGTCATCTACACACCTTTTATGACATGCCCTTTCTCTTCCTAACTCCTCCTATGTGTCCATTTCTCTTTCCGCCCCCCCCCCCCCCCCCCCCAGTAAAGTGTCTTGGAGTTCTTCTTGCATTGTTGATGCTGGATAAATGGATGCTGATATTGTGGTAATTTAGTTGTAGATTATACCTCTTTATGTTTATTACCTACTACGGCCAGCAGTTAGACTTTGTTACTTCATGGTGAGGTTGCCTTACAGGCCAAAATGCACAAGAATTCCTGTCAACACTATTTACAAGGTACCTAACGATTACTGGAAGAATTTTGCAGTTGAAGACTCTAGGAGCTTTGTCTGATCAAGCTATAAATTATCTATATCCAGTGTTGTACTAGTCTAGTATAGTTTATAGTATGTGGAGGTTGAGTGAATGCAGAGAGTTTGTCATTTGGTGCATTTAAACTTCCTCGTGTTCAACTAGATTTCCCTCGGTGCATCTTCTTGTAAAAATAAAGGTATGGTTCAGAATGAGACTCTTCTATACAGCTGAGGTGGGGAAGATTACCTGACCAACACTGTATAGCAGTTAAGTATTGATAATTGGACAATGTCCCAGATGTTTTTAATTCATTTAGCAGGGTATTCAATTGATACAGAAGTTGAAATACGTTTAAAGAATAAGGATGACCATATCTACCATGGATCAACTAACAGTTATCTACCTTTTGCTGTGATCTTTCTTATTCTTTGCCTGCTGAAGCTAAACTATATTTGAAGCTCCTTCCTACATGTCTTTCAACTCTCTCTGATTTGGAGCTTCTGGCTCTTGTGTGTGTGTGTTTTTTCTTCCTTCATTCACCAACTTGGCTTCCATCCTTCAAAAGGACTGTGATCTATTTCCAAAGCAAACCTAAGAGCCTTCTATAGTGCCTGTATGAAGATATCTTTTTAAGAGAAAGTGTTGCAGCCCTTTGCCCCCAAATTTGTGTCTTGCTCCATTTGTTTAGATTAATTTTCTATGTATGAAAAATTAAACACTTGCTAAATAAAACAAGATAAAAATTGTATTAGTGTTCCTTCCTTAATTATTATAATGAATTCTGTTAACGTCAATGCTCCTGTGGCACCCTACATACTACTAATTTGTTAATTAAAGCTACAATTATTTTTCTGTTGATGCGTGTTCAGTTAATCACTAATCTTATTATAGATTGAGTGCTAATGGGGTATCGCTATTGGCGGCTACCTCCTCTAAATTTGTTCAATATTCCTATTAAATATTTGAGAGTCCCAGTAATCCCAATTTTTTGTACAGAGATGGAGTTTGACCTAGATAAGGCACTGGAGGAGATCCCGGTCCATTTCGATGAGTCAGCTCCTGCTTCAGGCATTTACAGCAAGCAAGAAAGGTCATCACGGCCCAGCAGTATGATGACTGAGCTCCCCTCAGAAGAGGTAAAGAAACTGGAGCATTATACAAAATCTAGACCCAAGAGGAACAAAAAGCTACCACCAAGCAAGACGGCTGTAAGTCTTTTGTGCTCAAAGAACCATTGCTTAATTCTATTACACTGTATTTTGCACTTTTTCTTATTTATTCAATGTATGGAGATTAGTACCACAGATGGATGTGCCCGATATCAGCATGGTGGAACTCTTGCCTATGATCATTAATAAGAGTGTATATTAGCAGGGCAGTATTTGTTAGCTGAGAAGTAGATCAGGAACACCATGTTTCTTTATGACTATGGAAAGCATTTTTAACTGTACAGAATGATACCCTCCACTGAATGTGTGATGCAGTGGCATCCAAAAAGAATGGCTTCAGGATAACAAAAGCAATTGGAATATTAATTGTAGCTTGTAGAAATGTATCTTAAATCAGTAGTCACTTTCTAGGTCTTAAAGGTTTCTATTTTTGGAAGCCTTATGCTGTGGGATCAGTGTCCAAGCTGGAATTCCCACTGACCTAAACAAGACTGGAGGTGCAGTTTGAAGAAAGCCTGTTCACAATTTCCATTATCCTTATTTAATTGATGAATGGAGAAATTTGGGGGATCCTATAAACAAAATAGTGCATTGTTAATACTGTTTAATTTTGGTCAATGGTTCTGTATCTTGTTTCAAGTTATAGTTAGAAATTGACCTTGCTGCACACTGATCATCCAAACAGAATGGGCCAACAGGGCTTTCCTTGCAGTGTTTCCTTCCCTTAGTTTTCTCTAGATAATGTAAATTAAACTGACAGTGGAGAGTTTTTAAATTTGTTTATTTGGACTTGTCCATACAGATGAGTAACAAAACAGTAATTTTATTCAATCTCCATGTACAAATGATAAATTAGCATCTAAATCCGGGAAGACGAAACAGCAAGACAGTTTGGGCAATTGTGAAAGAGTTCAGCCACCTCATTAAGACTGAATTCCGGAACTGCTCTGTGATCCTTTCTGTTTTGCAATTTGCAACAGCCTGTGAGAAAGATGTTCATAAATGGTCTTCCATAGTTTAATCTTGTTTATCAGTAATTCTGTAGTTAATAGTATTTTTGCAATCTCTTTAGCAGAGATTTTTTTTAAATAGTTGCCAAGTTGCCTTTTTTTTTTCATTCACTTATTTCTGAACTATTTTCCACATTAATACACCTCCAACTAGCATTACAAATGTTTAGAGACCGCAGTCTGTGTGCTGACCATACCTTGTCACAAGCACAGACCATTGCTTCAGAAGCCATGAGAAAGTTGTTATCAAGACAATGTCATTTAAGGGATCCCTAGGCAGAATTCTCCAAAGAAACCTCCACCTCCTCCAAGGATACATCACCCAGTATCAAATAGACAATTTTAGTCCTCTAAGAAGCTCTTAAAATAATAATCAAAGTCCATGGTGATGACCATAAAGACTTTGCACAATCTACCTAATCTTGATACCAGTAAGAAACTGCTATCCACGACAGCTTTTTGTGGGTCTTACTTTTTGTGTACACGGGTGGATCACCTTTCCGGTGGAGTTTTTATTTCTCAATGGAATGTATATTTGTGGAGAATTATGAAATATTTCTTTAAATGTTCGCCACTGCTTATCTGCCGTCATACCTTTTAATCTAATTTCCCAGTCTACCTTAGCCAACTCACCCCTTATACCGATGTAATTGACATTATTTAAGTAGAGTTTTAAAGTACGTCACTCTCAAACTCAATGTGAAATTCTCATATGATCATTCTTCCCCAGAGGATCCCTTGCTATGAGATGACTAATTAACCCTGCCTCATTACACAAGGCAAGCTCTAAAATAGTCTCTTCCCTGGTTGGTTCCATGACGTATTGTTCGAGGAAACTGTTTCTAATGCATTCCAGGCACTCGTCCTCCAGTTGCCAATCTGATTTGTCCAGTGTATATGAAGATTAAAGTCCCCCACAATTATTGCATTAATCTCCTCGAGCAAGAAGTTCCTGCCACCCTTTCATCTACTTCCTCTTGTAACAGGATTATTTAGAAGATCCAGACAGTGGTCAGGCTTAACATGTTACACATAAATCTCAGATTTAGAGCAGTATTTACTGCCTACTGCTCTTCTCTAGAGAGAGAAAAAGAGAGAGAGAGCTATGGTGTAACCAAGCAGGGCTTCATTTCTTCAGTTATTGACCATCCCCGCATCTCAAAAGCCTGTAGTTTACTTAAACTAAAAATTTACTGAAACTGAAAGTTTACTTAGTGTCAGTATCAATATTATCACCCATTATAATAACAAGTTCTGGCTATCTTAACTATTTATTCCTACCTTGGAATCTGTCACCCAAATCGCACAATTCTTGTGGCACCAATTGTAACCTATCATCTGCTGCTGGCAGGAAATTTAGTTGGAGAACACCCAGTTATACAAGTTCACAAAGGCCTCTGGAAAGCCAGATCATTTGTCAGACAGCTAACATTGCCTTAGAACTTGATTCTTGTGCTAAATGTCAGATCCATTGCAACCTCTGATTTATTGTGATAAACACACTATATTTGAGTCCATTACTACATCCTGTTCTTGTATCAATAGGCACAATTGTGAGCTTCCTACTTCAATAGCAGGTCTGCCTTATGTTCTTTGGTATACCCATAAGACAGCAAATAGAACTTCGTCATCACTTCTCAAAGTTGTATCTGACTTTCATTTATCTCAGGAGCTAGCGATGCCAATATTATAGACGCCATTAAGTTGTTCCACTGAAAGGAACTGTGTTATAAAAACATAAGAAATAGGAGCAGGAGTCGGCCATTTGGCCCTTCGAGCCTGCTCCACCATTCAATAAGATCATGGCCGACCTTCTACCTCATCTCCAATTTCCTGCACTATCCCCATATCCCTTGATTCCCTTAATATTCAAAAATCTATCGCTCTCTGTCTTGAATATACTCAACGACTGAGCCTCCACAGCCGTCTGAGGTAGAGAATTCCAAAGATTCACCACCCTCTGAGTGAAGAAATTTCTCCTCATCTCAGTCCTAAATGGCTGACCCCTTATTCTGAGACTGTGACCCCTGGTTCTAGACTCCCCAGCCAGGGGGAACATCCTCCCTGCATCTACCTTGTCAAGCCCTGTAAGAATTTTGTATATTTCAATGAGATCACCCCTCATTCTTCTAAACTCGATAATATAGGCCTAGTCTACTCAATCTCTCCTCATAGGACAATCCCCCCATCCCAGGAATCAGTCTGGTAAACCTTTGTTGCACTCCCTCTATGGCAAGTATATCCTTCCTTAGGTAAGGAGGCCAAAACTGTACACAATACTCCAGGTGTGGTCTCACCAGGGCCCTATATAATTGCAATGACATTCACAAGGCTCTTATCAGGTATGATGAATTTCCTGCTTGTTATTCTCTTGGGTGTCAGGACCCAACTAGGAAAGCAAGTTCTCAATTGTGGTGCAGCACCCACATGGGCCAGTATGTAAAGGGCTGCTTTAACACTATCTGCAAGGTAGCTACTTTGAGTTTCACACATGCACACAACTCAGCAGATCTGATCTTTCAAGCTGAATTGCACTAGTGCAGCTGGACAGCAAGTACTTGGATCATCATAGTTTTCCTCTTCCAGTGTTGTGCTACTTTTGGTCCTCACTTCTACATGCAGGCTGAACAAATGAGTATACCCAAGTTTTCTTGTGGTATCTACACTCTGTTGCATTGTTTGGTCAAAGGGTTAAGCTGTGGTTCAGGACAAAATCCTTTGTATGCAGTCGGGTTTGGCAAGAGCATCTAATCCATGCCGACAGATTGATGTGAATCCTTGAAAAGGACTAACCCAGATGTTGTCCCATCCCCCTCAATTCCCCCTCCTCCACTGGAATACAGAGTATTAATTTGTGCACAGAGATTGAACTATATTTTAAGAACGAGGAAAGATATATCAAATACCTGCAATATGTAATTAGCTTTTAGTTTTGTTCTTGTTAAATAATACATTTTTTTCTGGGGTAGATTGGCCACTCTCCTGGGTGACTTGATTTGCACTTAGTGGAGCAGTAGACCCTCCTTATTATCTGTAGGTTCCTTATGATGCAGTGCTTACTCAATGAGGGGAGGCCTATTTAGCAACTTGGCCAAAAAATGGCAAAACATGCACCTGGACAGTAGCTGAGTTTAAGTCAATGTTGACAGACATCTGAACCCAAGCCTTCTGAATGACAGGCTGATAGTTTTACAGCTGGATTTGTCCAAACTTAATCTACTTTGACAAATGCCTTCCATATGGTTTATATTTCTGAACTAAAAATAAGACAATCATTTTCTCTGTCAGCTTTCTGCAGCTGAGTCCCAGGAGGGTGAACAGAATGGCCTTATGAGTAGAGTTGATGAGGGAGTGGATGAATTTTTTACCAAGAAGATAACACGAATGGAGTCGAAGTAAGTTTTTATATTTAAGTTGCATCAATTGATATGAGACCATTGAGAGTTGAAAGTAATGGATTAAAATTTTAAATAGATTAAACATTAATTGTCACATTTTCATTCTCGATTATAAATTCTAAATCTTATCAAAGAAATATGTCTGAACCATTCAGTCCTGAGGAAAGATCTTGGACCAAAACGTCGACTGACTGACTTCTGTTTCTCTGAAGATGCTGCCTGATCTGCGGAGTATTTCCAGCTTTTGCTGGTTTTTTTCCAAACTTGACAGCTGTGCTAGTACTTGCCACAGCTAATACCACACAACAGTCATCATGACACCAAATGTTGTACTGGTTAATGCTGAACCATGGAATGGAGTTTGGATGTTTCCCTTTTCATTTATTGGTCCCACAAATAATTGACTTTAGCCAATGCTGATTGACATCATTTCCCAAAAAGTTAGTCAAATTGCCAACCCTGGTCCATCCTTTCAAAGCCTTTTAAAAGGAGGTTCCAGCTCAGTCTCTGCTTTCATGAAAGATCTTAATTTGCAAATGGCAGGACTTGTATTTATCCAGTCCTCTCGTGAAAGGTTGCTCAAATTGCAGCACAGCTGCAGCTGGAACTGATCAAAGCACCCCTTTGTCATCAGACGTCAGCAATAATAACTGCAAACTTGAACTTTTCCTTGACAATTTTAGTTATCAAAAGATAAAGAACATCACGCTCCCTATCTGTTGGTCTTGCCTTTTATTTCCTGACTACAACACCTGCAATAAATAAGCAAGATCTGAGGGAGTAAAGACACCTTTCTTTGCTCAGAATTCAGATAAGTCTGTGATAAGACCACATCTCTCACAAGCTGGTTTGCTCGTGCTGTTGGGGAGGGTTTAAACTAGCTTGGCAGGGGGATGGGAACCTGTGAGTAGATTCAGAAGGGAGAGAAGCAAAGCTGGAAATGGAAGGCAGAAAATTAGTAAGCGAGTTTGGAAGGCAGAGGAAACAAAGGCTAGAAAATAGACAACAAGGGAGTTTGACAGTGCTAAATGGTATATACTTCAACGCAAGGAGTCTGGGAAATAAAGCAGATGAGCTGAGGGCACAGATAGACACGTGGGAGTATGATATTATAGCTATTACTGAGATATGGCTGAAAGAAGGGCAGGAATGGCAGCTCAACATTCCTGGTTACAGGGTTTTCAGACGAGATAAAGAGGGGGATAAAAAGGAGGGGGGGTCGCAATATTGATGAAAGAAACAATTACAGCTGTGAGGAGGGATGATATCTTAGAAGGATCATCCAGCAAAGCCATATGGGTTGAACTGAAAAGCAAAAAAAGGGCAATCACACTGTTGGGAGTGTACTATAGACCCCCCAAACAGTCAGAGGGAGATAGAAGAGCAAATATGTAGGCAAAAGTGCAAAAATAGGGGATTTCAACCTCCCTAATATTAACTGGGATAAAATTAGTGTGAAAGGTATAGAGGGAGCAGAATTCTTAAAATGCATTCAGGAGAACTTTTTTAGCCAGTACGTAGCAAGCCCAACGAGAGGGGGCGGTTCTGGACCTAGTTTTAGGGAATGAAGCTAGACAGGTGGAAACAGCATATTGGTGGTAGTGATCATAATTCAGTTAGATTTAGGGTAGTTATGGAAAAGGACAAGGATAGCTGAGAGGTGATTTAGCCAAAGTGGACTGGAGACAGAAACTTGAAGGTAAATCAGTGTCAGAGCAGGGGGGAGGCATTCAAGGAGGAGATAGTGAGAGTTCAGAGCAAGTATGTTCCCTTAAAGAAAAAGGGTGGGACTAACAAATCTAGAGCTCCCTGGATGTCAAGGGGCATACAGGGAAGGATAAAGAAAAAAAGGGAAACTTATGACAGATACCGAGGGCTCAATACTGCAGAAACTCTAGAGGAGTATAGAAAGTGCGGGGGTGAAATTAAAAAGGAAATTAGGAAAGCAAAGAGATGGCATGAAAAAATATTGGCAAGTAAAATCAAGGAAAACCCAAAGATGTTTTATAAATACATTAAGAGCAAGAGGATAACTAAAGCAAGAGTAGGGCCTATTAGCGTCCATAAAGGTAACCTGTGTATGGAGGCGGAAGACATGGGTATGGTTCTTAATAAATACTTTCACAAAAGAGAGGGATGATGCAGACAATGCAATCAGGGAGGAGGAGTGTGAAATATTAGATGAAATAAACATAGTGAAAGAGGAAGTATTAAGGGGTTTGGCATCTTTGAAAGTGGATAAATCCCCAGGCCCAGATGAAATGTATCCCAGACTATTAAGAGAAGTAAGAGAGGAAATAGCAGAGGCTCTGGCCATCATTTTCCAATCCTCTCTGGCTACAGGTGTGGGACTGGAGGACTGTGGTACTGTTGTTTAAAAAGGGAGAAAGGGATAGACCGAGTAATTACAGGCCAGTCAGCCTAACCTCGGTGGTGGGAAAATTATTGGAAAAAATTCTGAGGGACAGGATAAATCTTCATTTAGAAAGACACGGATTAATCAGGGACAGTCAGCATGGATTTGTTAAGGGAAGGTTGTGTCTGACTAACTTGATTGAATTTTTTGAGGCAGTAACAAGGAGGGTAGTGCATTTAATGTAGTGTATATGGATTTTTGGCAAGGCTTTTGATAAGGTCCCGCATGGCAGACTGGTCACGTAAGTAAAAGCCCATGGAATCCAAGGCAAAGTGGCAAGTTGGATCCAAAATTGGCTCAGAGGCAGGAAACAAAGGGTAATGGTCGAAGGGTGTTTTTGTGACTGGAAGGTTGTTTCCAGTGGGGTTCTGCAGGGCTCAGTACTGGGTCCTTTGCTTTTTGTGGTATATATCAATGATTTGGACTTGAATGTAGGAAGTATGATTAAGAAGTTTGCAGATGATACAAAAATTGGCCGTGTGGTTGATAATGAAGAAGAAAGCTGCAGACTGCAGGAAGATATCAATAGACTGGTCAGGTGGGCAGAACAGTGGAAAATGGAATTCAATCCGGAGAAGTGTGAGGTAATGCATTTGGGGAAGGCTGACAAGGCAAGGGAATACACAATAAATGGTAGGACACTGAGAAGTGCAAAGGATCAGAGGGACCTTGGAGTGCATGTCCACAGATCCCTGAAGGTAGCAAGACAGGTAGATAAGGTGGTTAAGAAGGCATATGGAATACTTGCCTTTATTAGCCGAGGCATAGAATATAAGAGCAGGGAGGTTATGCTTGAACTGTATAAAACAGTAGTTAGGCTGCAACTAGAATACTGCGTGCAGTTCTGGTCACCACATCACAGGAAGGATGTGATTGCACTAGAGAGGATGCAGAGGAGATTTACGAGGATGTTGCCTGGGCTGGGGAATTTTAGCTATGAGGAAAGATTGGATAGGCTGGGGTTGTTTTCTTTGGAACAGAGGAGTCTGAGGGGAGACCTAATTGAGGTGTATAAAATTATGAGGGGCCTAGATAGAGTGGATAGGAAGGACCTATTTCCCTTAGCAGAGAGGTCAATAACCAGGGGGCATAGATTTAAAGTAATTGGTAGGAGGTTTCGGGGTGATTTGAGTAGAAATGTTTTCACCCAGAGGGTGGTGGGGGTCTGGAACTCACTTCCTGAAAGGGTGGTAGAGGCAGAAACCCTCATCACATTTATAAAGTACTTGGATATGCACTTGAAGTGCCGTAACCTACAAGGCTACGGACCAAGTGCTGGAAAGTGGGATTAGGGTGGATAGCTCTTTGTCGGCCGGTAGGGACAAGATGGGCCGAATGGCCTCCTTCTGTGCTGTAAATTTCTATGATTCTCTCATATATCCCAAATATTCTATCAACGTTTCACATGTTAAAGGAAATAATGCTGAAGTTTTTCCATGCCCCCATTGCCTCTTCCCTGGAAAGGAAGTATTCTTTTGTTGAATGTAAATCTTTGACCTTCCATTTGCATAGAATGCATCATAACCTCGAATTGTTCTTTTAGTTTAGTTACAAAACTTAAAGTTAACTCATTAATCAAAAAGATCAGCAAAATTGGCATTTGCAGAAGGTCTCTTAGATTATCCTTTAGCTGATTGGACACTAGCAGGGAAAGTTGAAGCTGTTTCTTGAGCCAATGTGCAAACAATATTGCTACTCTGCAAGGCAGATACTTGGTATCTTGATCTGGTAGTTTGATTTGACCAGAGATTTGGCTGGCTGGCATTGTTAGTTGAAGGGTTTCCAACCTTCAGTTCTGTAATACTTTAGTATTATTCCTCTGCATGTGAAGTTTGAATTAAGAGAATATTAGATTACATACCAAATGCATGGTCTCTGTCATTTTATGACCCTAATTCCACCTCCACGTAGAAATTGTCCATCGCGTCCTGCTTCTCTGTTCCCTTTCTTACCTGGTGCTGCTTGTCATTTATTATTTTTGTTTAAACTTGGTCTACCTGCTAACTGCTGCAACCTGAAGTCAAGAACTGTTAGGAATCCCTCTGGTCTACATCCAGAATGGGGAAGTAGGGAAGACGGCATAATAAATTTGTTTTTTACTCATATCTGGAATATTCATTTGTATCTGACAACTGCATATTAGCTCAGGACACAGCAACTTACCCTAGTGGTTCTTGGCCAGCTGCAGAATAATATTAGACCCCAACTAAAGGTAGCACAGGGCCACTAACTAATAGAGTATGCAATCACTGCTCATTTTCATGATTCTAATTATATTCCAGTCCTCTCCATGACTAAATTACAATATAATTCTAAGATGCCTATTTTATTCAGCTAGTTCCAGTGTGTGGAGGATAATATTTAACGAATGCGGAAGATGCTACCAAAGTTGGTAAATTAGCATTTTGTTCTGTGGCACCCGCCCCCACCAAAAGCCACAATAGATACAGGTGAACACGCTATAGACCATGACTGTGCTGACAGTTATAGATCTAATGTTAATAAAAGTCAAGATGAAAATGCAAAATAACTATTAGAATTCATAATATAGTGCAATTCATCCAACTGTTTATGCATCTAGAAGTATCAGTTCTCAACTCTCAAACCTACTGTTATCAGATGTTTTACAAATAATGTAGTCTGTTTTAGTGCATAAAATTGGAATTAGAAAATTCCAGTATTTCATTTTCCTATAAATTTATATATTTTAAATGCCATATACAGTAATGTTGAAGAATTTAAAATAAATGTTTGTCAGGGAACTACTGATCAGATTATATTGACTCTTAAACCAACCAAAACAACTTATGTGGCTTTTGCAAGTTCTCTGTTTTTTGGGTTACTTTTCCTCACTCTCTCTAGGTCATTAGCCACACATTCTGCAGATTAATGGGGTTGGTAGGAGATATGCTTCTAGCTTTCTAACCAGTGGCTAGAAGATGGGCAAATGTACACAGATACGAACCTGTGTCTTAACACTCCCTGCACTACTTACTGGTCCATCAGTAAGTTACATCAGTGATTTGGGTCACCAGATCACCTGGTTGCATTTTTGTCAGTGTGTCTGAAAAAAATATATACGTACAATTCTTCTTTAAAAATTTCATGTTTTAGGCGACTTTCGCTAAGGAGCTCAGAGTCCCTGGATTCTGGTGATTCGGATGACAGAAAGAGGAAGGACTCCAAAAAAACTAGTTTCCTAAATTTAATCAAATCTCGGTCCAGCAAAACTGAACGGCCGCAGACTGTGATTGTTCCAGAGGAGCCATCGTCACCCAAAGGCATTATGAAAAGTCCAGCTACAGACCTAACTAGGAAGGACTCGAAGCAGACAGAACAAAATGGCAGCGCAGAACACTCTGAGGAGCACAAAGCACCCGATTCTGTGGATGCTCTGTTAGAGGATTCTGGGAAGGCAGAGAAATTGGACAACAAGAGCAGCCCACAAGGTGGCCGTTGGTATGGAGTGCAAGTTATGGGCAGCGGACTCCTGGCAGAGTTTAAGGCTAAACAGGAAAAGCGGGCTGCTGTACAAAAGGTAATTAAGAATATATCCCATCATTTCTAACCAGTTTTGACATGTGTATTGGCATCCACTGTGAGACATGTACAATTTTTTTTTAATAAGCAGTCAGTGACTTGCTGAGGTCAAAGTTATGTGCCTCTTGCCAGAAATTCCATTAAAAACTATATTAATTTCTGGCTCCAGGTCTCTAAGAGAAGCAGTGTAAGTATCCTCCACACAAAAATGCATTAGATAGAAATAAATACGCTCTACCCTTGTCCCATGTAATTTTAGCAGCAAAGCAGTTACAACATTATACATTCACTCAGGTATTCATTACTAACAGAGGTTACTGACTTTGTAACTACAAATGAATTGACTCTTAAGTGATTTAGAAGAGCAAATCACTTGGGACATTGAAAATGCTGTAATTTTCAACAACATCTATTTAAAAAGTGAGCTATCTGCTTAAGCCTTGCAAGAGTTCCACAGATGAGTAAATGACTTATGCCACTATCATATACATCTCTGGTTTTCCTCTGGCTGGGAGTTCATGACGAGGAATCATCAATTTAAAATCCTCACGGGCAGTAACGGAAGAGGTTGAGAGAAATGCCTTTATGTAGAGAGTTGTTGGTATGTGGAATGCTTTGCCTCAGGGAATAGTTGAGGCAGAAACCATTGCATCCATGAAGCAACGAGAAGATCAACATTTGAAGCAAGGGAAGGCACAGGGCTATTGGGAGGTAACATGACAGTGGGATTTGTTTTAGATTGCTCCAGCAAAGAGCCAGCACTGACACAATTGATCAAACGCCTTCTTTCAATGCTGTAAACATCTGCAGTCCTAAGTTCTGGAAGAACGCAGATGCAAAGTTTAAATCATGTTTCGTGTTGCTCTATCGACAAATGAGCTTTTGGTGATATTGCGTGTGTCTGGAGCAATAACAGAAAGCTTGTGGTCAGTAAGTGCAACAAATTACCTGTATTTCTGACAACTGGTGAGTTAATATATGCAAAAGAGGTGCTTGTTCCTCATTCATTTGACTTCCACCTACAAATAGAAATTCCACCATTAAAGCAGAGCTCGCAAAATTAGATAAACATTAGGAGTGAGATTTGTGGTGAAACAGGCTGAGATGATTTTGCACTGTGGTTATTGTTAATGTTTAATAATGTGTGGTTTGCCTGTGTAGAAAATGACTCTTCCCAAAAGAAGGCGTTAAAAGTGATTGCAAGCTGCTGGTCTGACCAGAAATATTTCACTCCCATCTTAGCTTTCTTTCATCAAGCACTGGGTTCTGTTTAAAAATTGCACTGTTGAACCATTCTAAAATTTGATTAATTTCTATTTCTGGGTTAGAATTGCTGCTATGAACACAGGATAGTTATAAATTTCTGTTTATTTTTAAAGTGTCCCATTACCTTTCCCACATCAAAATCCATTTTGACAGTTGCCTTTGTGTCATGACTGTCGTTAATGTGCTGTGATAATTTCATACCTTATTCAATATTTGTTCAACTTCCAGGTGCAACTGAATAACTCACTATCAACTAGAAGAACTGATTTGGCTACTGTCAGCAGTTTGATACCATGGGGCAACCACCAGAGTCAGATAGTGTACCACTATCTGCAATGGCTAGTTCTACACCATACTTTTTTTTCCTCTGCTCGCTCCAATTGCTGTATTCAGAAAAATATTCATTCACTGCCATTAGTTGGTGAATTTACAAGTCTGGATATTGTAAATTAGTAGCTTCATTTACAGAAAGTCTTCCAAAGAATTTACATTGTAGGGGTTTCTCTTATTTGGGCCTGAAAGGTCAAGAATCCACTGAGACTTCAGAATGGTTTTAAACACTCTAACTCATTTTATTGATATTCAGACGCAACAGATTTACCACCTGTATTCGCTGCTCACGATGCGGTCTCGACACTGGGGAGACCAAACGCAGATTGGGTGACTGCTTTGCGGAACACCTCCACTCAGTTTGTAAGCGTGACTTTAATTCTCCGCCCCACTCTCACTCTGACCTCTCAGTCCTCGGCCTCTTACACTGTTCCAACGAAACTCAACGCAAGCTCGAGGAACAGCACCTCATCTTTCGATTAGGCACTTTACAGCCTTCTGGACTCAACATCGAGTTCAACAATTTCAGATCATAACCTCTGCCCCTATTTTTCCACATGGCAGCTGCTGATGATTCTGCCATTCCCATTTACACCTCTTCTAGACTTATTTTTGTTTCTTTACTTGTCCCATTATCATCTCCTTTTGCTTTGTACTATCTTATCTTTTGTCATTTAATCACTCCTGCCTTCCACCCTATCACAGACCTTCCCTTTTGTTCTTTCCTCCCCTCCCTCCTTTCCCTGCCCCTGAACTTGCTTAAAATCTGTTACATCTCTAACTTTTCCAGTTCTGATGAAAGGTCATCAACCTGAAACGTTAACTCTGTTTCTCTCTCCACAGATGCTGCCTGACCTGTTGAGTATTTCCAGCATTTTCTGTTTTTATTTCAGTTTTGCCACCTTATTCTGTGGTGCACACCTCAGGAACCAAGGGTGATCAGGTCCTTGTCCTGGGAGAGTTGAGGTTCTTCTCATGGTTGTCCCGACTATCCTGCAAGTCTGGGTGTTTTATACCTTTTTCTTCCCGAGTCTGTTGCTGGGCAGAATATGATGTATAGACTTGATTTTTTTCATTTCTCGCAGCTCAGCAACTGTCTTATCTCTTTCTTTATCTTTTTCTTTATGTTTCACTGTCAGCAGGATGAGTAAGTGTCCTTGAGCAATCTAGCAGGCTCCAGTCAGACTACCATGCATCCTTTCCCAAGGCAGCTTGAGCAATAAACAAGTCCGTAATGCTTTTCAATTATTGCCCAGAGGCCTTTACTCAATTGGTGTTTCATTACAATCAATCATGGGTAGGCCGTCGATCCCAAATTAGTCTACCTGTAATTTTGTTTCGATTGTATTGGCTGCACGAGTTATTCTTCCTTTGCTGGTCGTACATTAACCCATTATGCTCTTTACCTTCTGTTCACCCTGTTAATCCATGGTTTCATGTCCACTCCTTTATCCATCGCATGGTTCCGGCTGAGCGTCGCCCTAACAGTTCCCACTCCATAGGTCTTACTTAGTCCTTCTGAAGAGCAGGTACCAAAAGGTCCATATCGAAAAGCCCAAAATCCATAACATAATGTTTTGACTTGTTGATCTGCAGAGTCATTGACTCATTATCACTGTGCAAATATCTTAATTGAACATTGTTACAGATGTCAGCTTTGCTCTAGATATTCTCTCCGGGTCAGTGTCATCAGTCTCTCTCATAAGCAGATCCAGCATCCTATTCAATCAAGAGTTTGTCCAATATCTAGTCATACAATAGCATGACCCAAGGGGCTGTAACACTGAAACCCCTTGTTGTGTGAACTGGATACTGTAATCTCACATTGTGCCCAAGCATGTGCTTTCTACACTCTTCTGACTAATTAACACTTTAGTGAGGCCAAGCCCGACAAGAATCATCAAGCTGCCTTATTTTGTAGTCAGTGAGCACACAGAGTAGCAGTTATGGTAAATTTCACCTTGCTTCAATTTAATTCAATTTCTCTTCATAACAAAACTTGCCACACTGTTCTTGTTTACAGGCTAAATGTAATTTTTCTGCTGAGTCGTTCTGATCTTGACCGCCTCAGAATTTAGGATGATAGACCCTCTTTCACTAGATTATCTTCCTTCCCAAATCTTATCAAGCAGACTTTAGACCATGTGCATCTTTCTCTTGTTTCCTAGTTGGACAGGACGCCAAGGGCATGACCATGATCCCCCCTCCCAGCTCCCTCTGTCTGGAGATTGGCCAATAGAGCTTGCAATTAAACTGGCTACCACCTTCACTCCCCTCCCCACCTAGGAGAGAATCCCTAGAGGCTACCTCCTCCTGTTCCCAAATGAATTCTATATTTTAATCTTTCTATAAGTAAATTGCCTGTTGTGTTGCCCATGGTCAGTTGATGAATATAAGCTTTTTCTATGTGAGATGGCAAAGGAATTGGGAGAGAGACTACAGAAATTCATTCCATAGAGCCATCTAGTGGCCAGAACCTGTAAGTACATTGTGACAGTTGACATAGCAAAACTTAATGGAAAATATTGACATTGCAGTTTACAATTATCAATGTTGGCCCAAATAACAGGAGTAAAAGTTATGATAGCAAGCAGAAAGGTTTGTGGGCAGGTAGTGCATGAACTACACAAGATATTTTATAATATAGATATGAATTTTTAGTATTGCTGGCTGAGAAAGAGCTAGTTTGCCGTGTGTGTTGATGGAATACACATGCCTAGGTTGTGATTCCAGTAACCGTTTGACCCATGATAATAAAGGCTTTTACCTAAAACATTAACGTTTTTTCCTTTTTCTGCCGATGCTGCCCGACTTGCTGAGTGTTTCCAGCATTTTCTATTTCTGTTTCAGATTTCCAGAATCTGTAGTATTTTTTGACCCACGGCTATTCAAGCACTTTAACTTTTGAAATGACAGACTTCTCTAATTCAGGCATTCAGGATACGTGTGCCATTTTGAACCAGCTATGTTAGGCGGAAGTTTTCTGGATATATTGGGGTAGAGTTTCCGCTTTGGGCACAGTCGGGAAATTGCGCCCAACATGCGTTTGAAATCGCGCTGGTTAGATTTCACTTCAAGTTTCTGCTCAAATTAATTTGCATTTTCACAAACGTAAAATATTCCATAAACCAACACAATCGGGCAGCGTAGTAGAATGTAATTGTTTCTTTTTTTCCTTTCCATTAAAAAGTATCCCTTGATGTATTCAAGAGTGATAACCTGGTGCAGTTTTATTAATACAGCCGAAAATGGGCTTATTACCGAGAATAAGTTTTTAAAAAGGGTGTCCAGTTCTCCACCTGAGTAACCTGATTTAAAATCACTGAAAATGACTTTAAAAAAATTATACTGCATCATTTAATAGTTTCATTGGTGTACACTAGTCAGCTTCTTAGTAAATTAAATATTTTTTGATATGGAAAAACTTTTAAAATATGCCTACTAGTGCCCGTGCGCCTAAGAAAATTGAACAGCCTTCCCGAACCGGCGGAATCTCGCAATTTTGACCTGGGGGCGTGGCCAATTTTGAGGATGGGGCCCAATTCTGGCAAATTGAATCTCGAACCAGCGTAAAGGATTGCGGAAAACACAAGCATAAGTGGTTTTGGGGTTAACTCATTTATGTTTAAAATTTCCCAATATTTTACTCTGATTCGACTGATTCCGCCCAGATTGCGCTGCTATAAACAAGCGGAAACTCAAACCCATTATAAGATAGTGCTGAATAATGCTATCTGCAAGCTGCAGATCAGATACTTTGGTCAGATAGCGATCTCCTAGGCTCATGTGTCTGTGCCTTTTTAATGCATTAATTGGATTATACTGAAGCATTGGAGGTGTGAATTGCTATTCAACTGCCATGATATAGCTGTCTTTGAGGCTGATTTTGATTGACAGCTCTTTACCTGAGAGGTTGCCCTGATAACTTTGAAATCGATTTAGCGTGATAGTTTTTATTAATTATAGAGGACAACTTTTTAATCTTCCTTTGTAGCAGTTGGAATATGAAAAAGAAAGAGGCATAAAACCAGATTGGTGACCATTATTCTTCTGTTTCCATTTTGCTGTGTCGTTATACAGGTTAGGAACTTATTGAGGGCTCCATAGGGTTCATTTGTCACGCAATGCTTTTTGTCATTGACTCATGGTTCAACAGTACAGAAAATAACTACTAATAGTTTGTACTGTGGTTTTATAACAAATGATATAGTGTTAAGTGAAGTACTGAAATCGGTCATATCTGCTGATTTGCCCTTGTTTCTGCATGAACTGACTTTTTAATAAGCCTCATTTTGTTTATTTGGCCTGATGTACATAGTCTGTCAGTGTGATTTTCTGATTCAAAGAGATTGGGAGTGTACACTATGCAATCAGTGCCATTTCCCTTGTGTACCTCAATGAAGAATAGGTTCATTATTCACCCAGTGTCACACTATCCCAGTTACTTTGTGCAAAAGGTCAAGCGTGGGCTTGCTTTTTGAAGCTGACTTGCATTTTGCACGAGATTTTTTAAGAAAGGTAGAAATCTCACATTGTAACAAAGTAATTACAACATTTTGTAAGTTCAAAATGCAGATTTGGGAGCAGCTGTTCGAATCGTGCCAAAAGCACATTTAAAAATATAACTTGGTTCTCAAACAGTAATCTAATAAACACTCGTACTTTTGAAACAGTCCCAAGAACAGAGATCGATAATATCTGCTACTAAGAAACTGGTTTAATGGTTTGATTGTTAGGATTTCTTCAATTTTGTTGTCTTCTCAGAAACTTGAAAATGAAGCTGGAAGCAAGGAGTTATATGAAAATGTGTCAAGTGCAGACCGACTAGATGAAACTAGTAGAGGTGAGCACAAGTACAATATACCAGTCATGAGAGAGTGCATGTTAAGCTCGTCAGTTTTCACACCTATATAACATGGCTGCCATTTTACTTTACTAATATTATACACAGAATTGTAATTATTTTTCATTAGGTTTGTATTAGAAATCGCTGTGCTCAACTTAATTAATTATTGCGCATTGTATTCTAAGAAAAGTAAATGGCTGCTAATTTTTCAAATACTGCTGATTTTCTGTTTTATCTTTTAAGAAAAGGACAGTCCCGTGGATAAGAATGAGATTGGTATTGATGGTAACAACAAAAAGTGTGTAATGTAAGGTTGCAATCACAACAAAAATGCATGCAAAAATACTTGTATTGGAGTCACTAACTAGAGCAATCTTATTCAGTGAGAGGATTGAGGAAGCTAATGTGACCACTAGAATTAAACTTATTCGAAGTCCTAGTCCACATGCAAATAACGAGATAAAAATTACTCTCAATTTCTGACAGCAAAACTTTGCAGGCTGTAGAATGACCAATAATAGAGAGGAGGTGAACATAGATGCAGCCCCAGTGTAAAAACCCTCCAACTTCTCAGTCCCTGTTTCCCCACAAAGTATCTAGGAGGTCTGGCAGGTGTAGGAAAGTCCATACACATGAGTCACTCAATACTCCAGGAGAAGTGTGGAGGAATTTATCTGAGAAAGATGCAGCAAATACATATTTTTTTCCAACTGATCTATTATTCATCACTTTGTGAATCCTGTCAGATCTAGTTGATCATCCTACCTGGAGCCACATAATTGTAATAATGAGGCAAATTCTGTCAATACAGAGTATATCCATTGGCAGGCATAGAAGGCAGTGCAGTGGTTGGATTCAGCTGTGCTCCAAGTCATGGCTACAGTCCACTCAAGTGTAGAATCAGAGAACATGTACAAAGTTGCCAAACCTACCTCAGCCCTACAGCAAGTGCACAGGTGTACGGCAAGTGTAGTGTAGGATCTCAATTTGGCTCTCACTCCTGCAGTTACTTACAACCATGTGATATGGAGCCGTGCATATCATCTCCTATTGCTCTTGCTTAGTTTCTGTGTTTAGGTCTGATCCCAAGTATATTATACTATAAATGATCAGAGCTCACCAGGCTTATTTGAAATAAGAGAAAATAAAAATGTTGGTTTCTCATCTACTGCCTTGAAAGAAAGATCTAGTGACATCAGACCTGACCTATTAGTTGGTAGGAAATTGATAAATTCGCCATCTTAAAGGTGAAACTGATTCTGCAGAGCCTCAGAACTGCTCTATCAAACAGTTCAGCAAGGGAGTTTAATCCCTATCCCACTATTCCATTATGCATGGAGAGATTTCCTATATACTTTGCTGCTACACACTCTTCATTTCTCCGCACTCGTCTTCCGCCCAGAGACACTGTGGTAACACAATACAGCTTCCTGTGACTCTAACTTTATTGCATCACTTCCTGTGATTAGTCCAGGATAAATACTGGACTGATCAGTTGGATCCTGGAGAGGCATAGAGTAAGACCTCTTTTGTATGTAGCACCTTTTTAGTTGATTAAAGCTTACTTTAAGTTCACCACGCGTAAGGCTCATTCTTACGACAGACACCATGGTGGAACATTCTACCAACCGGTGGGGACGAGCGTCACCAGTGGAAAGCCCTCTTTCCAGGCCCCACCGTGGCACCACTGGGAACCTGGGATGGAGAGTATTGCACAGTGCCGTGACTTCTAATATTCATTTGATCCATTTTACTAACACACTCAGGCTGCATGCCTATTTTGTGGCCAAGAAGAATCAGTCTCTCATCTGCATGCAATGCTTGTGGTTGCAGACCCTCTTTCCTTTCCTGAAGGGGCTGCTTCTTAATTTGTGGCTGCATTTTCTCTCACGCTTCTCATCTTTGGTCAACCGGTACACAGAGGCGAGCAGATCCGAAGACCTCCTGGTCAGTCTGCCCCTGGGCCTAGCAGAAACCTCCACCACAGGTCCAGAATCGACGGAGCAGATGCTCCGACAGCTTGCCTCTCATTCATGGCTTTGTGCGTGCCCGGGTAATCTTGGAACGGGATCATGCGGTGGCAACCAGTTTACTTGAAGCACTCTGCGACCAGCGGGCACTGCAGGACATATCGGCTGGAATTTTCCCCTAAAAAAAAAACGGGTGGTTTAGAGCGTGGGGGCAGTTAAAGTGTTAAAAATGGGATTCCCGATCTGATCCCGCCTCGAACCCACCCACTTCCAGTTTTGCCGGAGGCGGTACGGGCGATCAACCCACTCCCAGGGGGCGTTACCTCAATTTAAAAAGTGCAATGAGGCTGGAAGCCTCTTTTCCCCGTCCATTTTGTGTTTAACTGTGGATGGGTTTCACACAATTCGTGAAACCCGGCAGTTAAACAGAGGTGGGGACTGCTGCATCCAGGAAATAAGTGGCTTTATACCTACCTCCTGGATCCAGGGTCCTGACCATACCCACCCCCTGCGATCGGAGACCCCCCTCACGAGGCCTCCGATCGCCTCCCCAACCCAGCGAGGATGATGAGGCTGGCCACGATCCTCTCTTCCCCCCCGTCCCACTGACCCCCGGCCAATCTCCTCCTCCTCCTCCTCCTCCCCCCCCCCCCCCCCCAATCCCTGACCTTGGCCGATTCTCTCCCCGATCCCGGACCGATTGCCTCCCCTCCCCGACCCCTGCCAATCCTATCCCACCCCCGCCCCATTGCCAACCCCCCCTCCCGCGGCCCCTCCCCTGGACCGGCCCCTCGCTTCTGAGGCCTACCCGCCCGCAGCCAGCCAGCCTCTCAATCTGACTGGCTGCAGGTGGGAATCTGAGGCCTCGCAGTCAAATCAGGCCCTGCCGTTAAAGTCGGCAGGGCCTGCAGGAAACCCAGTTTCTCGCCCATCCCGGAGGCCCCCCGCCCCCAGCCCACCTCCTTAGAGACAATTCCAGCCATGTTTCATCAACAATGATAAACGGATTATCTTTTAATTCTATGCACACATTTTTAGTTTGGCTTGGCCAATTTTATTAGTGGTGTTCTCCACGAAAGAGGGGGGCACTTGTAAGTGATCATTTCTCATGGTGGCATTGGGACCATGCCTCTTGCTACTCGATCAACCTAGGCAAACAAGATTAAATTTAGAAAGAAAACCCTATTCCACCAGTTCAAGGGTGCAGTTTGATAGCACCCCAACATCATGAAAGGGTATCAGGGTTGTTCTATAGTGCACTAATTAGCTGATACCTCAAAAGAAATGGCAAACATCCCTCCCAAACATGGGTCGTTAAATGGCCTTATGAATCACTAATAAAGCCTTTTTTTTAAAAAACGGTAAGTAGAGAGATGAGACGCATTTGCAAGAGTCTTGCTCCATCAACAGCAGGGAAAATCTGTTCACAAATTTGAGCCAATCATTAATAAAAGACACTGTGTGAGGTAACTCATTGAAATTTTCGAGACTGAGAGCGATAGATTTTGTTGGGTAAGGGTATCGAGGCACAAAGGTGGGTAAATGCAGTTGGGGTACAGATCAGCCATGATCTAACTGAAAGGCAGCACTCACTCGAGGGGCTGAATGGTCTACTTCTGTTCCTATGTAACTCCTTCCCTACTTGATGGAGTTGGAGTATCTAAGACTTACTTTTGGGTGCTTGCCATTCCAAAGGAAGTGGGATATCTGCCACACAAGAAGTTAGCGTGTGGGATAAGAATCAGATATGTTCATTCTAAGCACACAATAGTGAGTGAGAGAGGAAATTCACCCCCAGTGAGCTAAATCATCACGTTTCATAGAATGATGCAGCATAGAAGGAGGCCATTCAGCCCATCGTGCCTATGCCGGCTTTTTGAAAGAGCAATTAAATTAGTCCCATTCTCCTGCTCTTTCCCCAGAGCTCTGCAAATTTTTCCTCTTCCAGTATTTATCCAATTCCCTTTTGAAAGTTATTATTGAATCTGCTTCCACCACCCTTACAACCAGTGCATTCCAGATCATAACTCGCTGCATAAAACTTCTCTTCATCTCGCCTCTGGTTCTTTTGCCAATTATCTTAAATCTGCGTCCTCTGGTTACTGACCCTTCTGCCACTGGAAACAGTTGCTCCTTATTCACCTTAACAAAACTCTTAATGACTTTGAACATCTCTATCAAATCTCCCCTTAACCTTCCCTGCTCTAGGGAGAGTAACCCCAGCTTCTCTAGTCTCTCCACATAACTGAAGTCCTGCATCCCTGGTACCATTCTTGTAAATTCCCTCTGTATCCTCTCCAAGGCCTGACATTCTTCCTAACGTGTGGTGCCCAGAATTGGACGCAATTCTCCAGCAGGATTTATAAAGGTTTAGCATAACTGCCTTGCTTTTGTACTCTATGCCTCTATTTATAAATCCAATGAACCCATATTTTTTAACAGCCTTCTCAACTTGTCCTACCATCTTCAAAGATTTGTGTACATACACTCGCAGGTGTCTATGTTCCTGCACGCCTTTTAAAATTGTACCATTTGGTTTATATTACCTCTCATTCTTCCTATCAAAATGCAGCACTTCACACTTCTCTAGGTTAAATTGCATCTGCCATGTATCTGCCCATTTCACCAGTCTGTCTGTCCTCCTGAAGTATGTTACTATCCTCCTCACTGTTTATTAAATTTCTGAATTTTGTGTCATCTGCAAACATAATTATGCCCTGTATACCCAAATCCAGGTCATTCATATATATCAAGAAGAGCAGTGGTCCCAATACTGATCCCTGGGGGACATCACTGTATACTTCCCTCCAGTCTGAAAGACAACTGTTCACCACTACTCTCTGCTTTCTGGCTCTTGGCCAGTTTCGTATCAACACTGCCACTTTAATCCCATGGGCATCAATTTTGCTAACAAGTCTATTATGTGGTACTTTATCAAGCACCTTTTGAAAGTCCATATACACAACATCAACTGTACTATTTTCATCAAAGGTGAATGAAAGAGTGGGGTAGTGGGACTAACTGGATTGCTTTTCAAAAGAGCCGGCGCAGACTCAATGGGCCAAATGGCCGCCTTCTGTGCTGTACTATTCTAGGATATTATGATCAACCCTCGACATTACTTCATCCAAGAACTCAATCAAGTTAGTCAATCACGATTTGCCTTTAACAAATCTGTGCTGGCTGTCATTTATTAACTCATTTTTCCAAGTAATAATTAATTTTGTCTCGGATTATTGTCTCAAACTTTCCCCACCACCAACATTAGGCTGATCGGATTGTCGTTGCCTCGTTTATCTCCCTCCCCGTTTCTGAACAGGGATGTAACATTTGCAATCCTCCAGTCCCCCTGCACCGCTCCCAAGGAGGATTAGATGATTGTGGCCAGAGCCTCCGCTATCTCCACCCTTACTTCCTTCAGCAACCTAGGATGCATCCCATCCAGACTGGTGATTTTTCTACTTCGAGCGGCAACATTTTAAGTACCTACTCTTTATCTATTTTTTCCAATCCAATGGGCTGGATTTTGATACTGGGGCGGGTTGGTGTCGTGTCATCCACTTTTCGTGTTATCCACCCAACTGCAATTTGGATGTGGGAGATTGATGTGATTTTCACCTAATTGGGCAATTGAGTTCCAGCATGTGGGAACCCATGACCCAATTAGTGTTTTCAGTCTGAAAGTCACCTCTGATGATGTCATCATTGCTGCTGCATTGAAGGTCTGCAAAGACTGCCTGGCCTTCGCTGTGAGAGGACCTGGATGCAAAATGAGCAGCAGCAGCCCTAAGTCTGCTCCCAGATATTTTTGCATCACCACTCCCAGATATGTCTCCCATCCACCACCACTCCCAGATATGCCATCCATCCATCCATCCAGCCAGCCTGCCTGCCTGCCAGTTAGCTATCCAAATGTGCTCCCGCTAGGTTTCACATTCGTGGTTCAGAACAGGCGTGCTTCACGTAGAAAAAGGGTTAAAATCACAAAGGCCTTTCAAAATGGCATTATAGAGGCAATTTAGTGCTTGTTAAGGGCCTTAACAGCGTATCCCACCTCTTAGAGGCGGGACGGAGTCGGGACCAGCAGACACGATTTAATGAAAATTGCGTGGAGGCGGGCTTGTGCCCGCCCGCCAGTTTTCGCAATTTTAACCCCCCACACACCTCCAAACCCACCTCCACGGGTCAATGAAAATCCAGCCCAATTTCTCTACTGCCTCCTCCTTTACTGACACTGGCAGCATCCTATTCTTTAGTGAAGACCAATACAAAGTATTCATTTAGTACCTCAGCCACACCCTCTGCTTCCACAAGATCATCACCTTTTTGGTCTCTAATCAGCCACACCCTTCCTTTGACTACCCTTTTACTATTTATATGTTTATATGCAAGAATCAGGAAAACTGACTGTATATTGAGAAGTCATGTTGCTCGCGATCTGTACCTTTTTTGAAGTACAGGAAACGCCGGTGCCGGTTAATCAAAAAGTCCGGATAATGGAGAGTTATATCTCCCAACGTACGAGAGCCCCGTACACACTGACATGCGCCTGCATTCGGAGCTCCGTCTCCCCAGCTGACCATCTGTCGTGTCCGCTGCCTACCTGGGCTGCACATTCCCCTCCCAATCTACACGCTCCGATACAAGGCAAACGCCTCGGGGCTTTTTTTTAAGTTATTTTTAAAGGAGAGATGAAGGAAAACCCCGGTTACCTACTCAAGAATTTTGCCGGTTAAGAGAGATTTCCGGTTATTTGGGTGCCGGTTAAAAGAGAGTTTCCTGTACTCTGTTACTAGCTGATCAAACTGCTCTTTAAATCCAGAGGAGGAGGAAGATGCCCAAAACCATGGTCTCTGTCTTCATATAGTTTACTTCCTAGGCTGACACTCCAGTGCAGTACTGAGGGAGTGCTGCACTGTTGAAGGTGCCGTCTTTTGGATGAGACGTTAAACCGAGGCCGTCTACTCTCGCAGGTAGACGTAAAAGATCTCACGGCACTATTTCGAAGAAGAGCAAGGGAGTTATCCCCAGTGTCCTGACCAATATTTATCCCTCAATCAACATAACAAAAACAGATTATCTGGTCATTATAACATTGCTGTTTGTGGGAACTTGCTGTGCGCAAATTGGCGGCCGCGTTTCCCACATTACATCAGTGACTACACTCCAAAAGTACTTCATTGGCTATAAAATGCTTTGAGACGCCCGGTGGTCGTGAAAGGCGCTATATAAATGCAAGTCTTTCTTTTACTTTGCATACTGACTCGGTACCACACTTCTCAAAATATGTCATCATCTGTGTCAGAAGGATACCAACGTTAGGGAGGCACAGAAGCATAATGGCCCGGATTTTGCGGTAATGATAACGGCGAGACTATCAGTGCTCGCCATTACTACAGGGTAACTCTGACAGCAACTTCTGGCTTCCGCACATGCGCAGTTAAACGCAGAAATCCAGAAGTTGCTGTCAGAGATACCCTGCTCCTCCACAGGGTGTGCTGTTCCAATCCTCGCCGATAGACTCGACACTGAAATCACTGTAATGGCGTGAACTTGCCCATTGTTCCGCACTAAAGATGGCTGATAAAGTTAGGGCTGGTGCATTTAGGAGTAAGTGAGTATTTAACAGCATAATAAGTGATAATTACTGCTGAACAACCTCTCTGGCCCTGAAAAATTAATTTTACAAGTGTGGAGTCTCATTCCCTCCAAAGAAAATGAATGTTGCAGATTTTTTTTAAGTTTAAAAAAAAAAATTCACTCTTTCTGTTTGTCTCTTTTATCTCTCTCCCTTAATCACACCTGTATTTCCCAATCTTTATTTCACTTCATGTGAATGGATTTAAATGTAATTTATCTTTCCGGTTTTTTTACTTCCTGGTTTGCAGTCTGCATATCTCAGTGAGGATACTTCAATCTGATTGGTTGAAGTGCCTTGCTGTTGCTTTCCCTGTTCACAGACGCCACAGATCCCCTGGAGAGGCCGCCGCACTGAAACAGTCGGCACATTAGTGGAAAGCCCCGCTGACAAGCACGCGAAACTTCTCTGGGCAACTGTACGCGAGGTGAACGGCAAAAGTCGTTCCTTCACCGCTGAGTGCAAAATCCAGAACACTGTCTGTGTAAAGACTGCCATGTTGACAAGTAACCCATTATTGCCGGGTGAACACATTTTGAGCAGCAAGGGTTCCATCCCAATTGCAAACCGCGCCAAAAGAAGACATACCTGCTGTGTGCCTGGATGGTGAGTAGATGGCCAAATTTTGTGATGGCCACAGACCTGGATACAGATTGGAGGAGGAATATGCATCCAAAAAAGTCATCAAATTCCTGATTGCTAATTCAAAGCCTATCTATCATTAAATACATTTTGGATATGTGGCAAAGAATTCAGGAATTATTCCCTACCTAACAGCATTGTGGGAGTACCTTCACCACATGGACTGCAGCGGTTCAAGAAGGCAGCTCACCACCACCTTCTCAAGGGTAACTAGAGATGGGCAATAAATGCCGGCCTTGCCAGCAACATCCACATCTCGAGAATGAATGAAAAAAATTATATAATTTTTGTCTTCCACCACAAGAAAAACATTTTACATCTCTCAAACAGCTCCAAAGCGCTTTTTATACAGTGAATTACTCTGAAATGCAGTTACCTAATTGAAGAAAATTCCATAATCATAAAAATGCAGTATTGATACTCCTTATAAAGGAGTAGGGCTGTAGGACTTTCCATTGAACAGACACCCACCCTAACTGTTGCCTTAGGTATTTTGTTTGTTATGTTGGTTGAGGGATAAATATCCCACATTACAACAGTGACTACACTTCAAAAAGTAAAGCGCTTTGAGATGTCCGGTGGTCGTGAAAGGCGCTATATAAATGTAAGTCTTTCTTTAGGTATTGTGCACCCCTCTGCATTCCAGAATACTAGCACAATATCTTCGTTTACTTTTTGAAAACGCTGTAAAATTCGCAAAACTAGTTGTTTAAGTGGAAAGCTGGTTAATAATAGGGATGATATTAGACCTGCATTGTTAGCACAACAAACATGATAACAGTACCAACCCTTTTCCTGTTTCGACAACAGTTTTCTGATGTATTCTAAAACTTTGTGTTCAGAGTCGCAGAAACAATGTCATGAATGCCTTCGTCCTTTGATTCTAAGCATCTGACCTGCTGTTGAGCACTTTAACCTATGGACAACATTGTAGTTTGATGTTTTTTATAGTATTTGTAGAATAAATCAAGACTCATTGTTTCCTGGGTCAGGAAAGGCACTGATTGCTAAAGACATTGAAATTATTTCACACATTCTATATCCCAGACCTTTGTTTTGTTTTCTTTTTAAAAGAACATGCATTTTCCAATGTAAAGTACAATTGAATTTAACTTTAATGCTTTTTTAAAATTACATTCTTTTCTATGCTTTTTGTCTCATTATGGTAGCCAGAAGCCAACAAATCCAAAAAGGAGATACAGGCTTGACTTCACCGGAAAAACTTACAAAACCTGAACCAAAGACAGAAACAGTGAAACCTAAAAGTTCCTCCACCACACCTACCAGTCCAAAAACCCCACCTCAAATTCTCAAGCCCAGCAATGTGGGACGTCCTAGTATTCCTCAAAAGCCTAGGCCCAGCTGGAGCACTGGTGAGTAGAAGTTGCAACACTAATCCATCAACTGAACAATTGGGGATCCATAGAGAAGATTTTTAGAAAAACAGATGAGCAAAGATATGGTTACTACTCATGAAAATGAATAATTGAAGGTTCATAAAAGGATTGGACCTAATGGAGTGCATCTGAGAGAAATAAAGAAATTGAATACAATCTACTGTGCCTAAACTGTTCTGCAGTCTTTGGAACAAGTATTAGTAGAATTTGAATAATAGCCATAGGATTCCAGTCTTTAAAAAGGACATAAGTACAGAGGGGTGAAAGAAGTGTCACTGGGCCATTATCATTCACCTTTTATTGGTCTTCTCTCAGGACACAAGCTGGAATAGGTCTCCTACTCTGTCACTGGGTAATCCAGTAAGGTCAGGACAGAAGAGAATAGGGGAAGAAAAATAATTCAGTCACCCTGCTCACCCTGTTGTATAGGTCTGTGTGGTGGACCTGTAATGATCATTTTCATCTCTTTCCTGACAAGCCAAGCAGTTTATAGTTCACGTCTGTCCAAGTAATAATGTTCCATATAGCATTGACGAGACCCAAATGTAGGTCTTGCATGCAGTTGCTTCCACAAAATTACATTTTAGTATTGGAAAAAACACAGAATTATAAGTAGGACAGTTCTGGGGCTAAGCTCACTGACTTATGAGGAGGCATGCAGAGCTACAATTGATGCAGTAGTAACAGTATATTCTGTTCCACTGAACCAATAGGTCAGGATAATATATGTGGGAAACAAAGCATTAGATATAATGAGACTCAGTTGACTTACTGTGGAGCAAGATCCTGCTCCGTATTAAGTTAAGCCAGAAACACGTGTTTGCTTCTCATCAACTTCATTTATAGTGCAAAAATAGGATCCTGCTACACAATAAAGGTGAATGAGATACAGTATGTGTGCAGTTTGTGCTCTCTTTTTACAGCTCATTTAACCCCCTTCTCCAACCCATTGAAAGTTGAAGATCATAACGAACTTGTACAAAGAAAATGGAAAAGGCACATGGGTTTAGCTGAACATGTTAACAACCTTTTCTGTTAAATTATTTACTGCATTACAGAGTCATAATATCAGAATCAGAGAATCCAGGCAAACAAAACTGAGAGCTAAATACTGTGAACAGATACTATCAAGTAATGAATCTTAATACAAGGCTTCAGTTTAATGACTGAGGTTCCAACAGCTCTTGGGAGTTGTAGTTATTCAATAGGTAGCACTCTTACCTCTGAGTCTAGAAAGTTTTGGGTTCCAGGACTTGCACATAATCTAGACTGATACCTCAGTGCAGTACTAAAGCAGTGCTGCATTGTCAGAGGTGGCATCTTTCGGATGAGACATTAAACCAAGAATGTGTTCAGGTAGACCTAAAAGGTCCCATGACATTCAAAGAAGAACAGGGAACCGAGTTCTCCCAGTGTCTGACCAACATTCATCCCCAACCAACACCACCAAATAGCAGATTAACTGGTTGTTATCTCATTGCTGTTTGTGAGACCTTGCTGTGCACAAATTGGCTGCTACCTTTGCCGAAGTAACAACAGTGACTGCATTTCTAAAATAGGTTTGAAGGGCTTTGGGAGGTTCTGAGAACTCGTAAGGCATTATATAAATACAATTTTTTTGACTCTTTTTTTCTGTTCCTTAAATATGCCGAAAGCAATTGAACCAAAGTAATCATCAAAATGGTCATCCTACTTACAGCAAGAAAGAAGTACAAGCAGCATAGCCAGGACATCGGGTAGCTACTCTAGCTCTTCAGAGTGCATATTGACGTGACAGCTTTGTTAAAATTTAGGTTTTTATTCATTTTCTTTTTCAGTGCTGTAACAGCAGTTCCCAGAAGCAGAAATTGTCCCTGACCATTTGAAGCATGTGCCTTTCAGTAATCCACCCTTTCAGAGTTTTGTGGCCCAATAATTTAACACGTACCCTAGTTGCATTTCTCTGTTTAATGGGTTAAGTGGGCTACAACACTCATTTCAGAATGGCTGATATTAAACGCACAGGCCAAAATGGCTAATGTTTACAATTAATTAGAAATTATAAAATACAAAAATTTGACAAAAGTACCATATGAAATAGTATGAGAAACGTCTGTAATGTGTCAATTACATCCAACTCTCTAATAATTGATGGGAAAAGTTCAACATTTGCCAATTTCAACCTGTGTTCATTCTTGTGCCACTTTCAGTAGCAGTGTAATGTTTTGAATTATAAAATGAAGTAAATAAAACAATCCACATAAGGAATGGAACAGAGTCCTCCGTTTGACCAGATACCAGAACTCAAAAGATGCTACTGAACTGAAGAAAATACACCCCTTTAAATTTATTCTTCTGAAATCAAGTTTTCAAACACAACAATATTACATGTCATGTAGAACGTACAAGTAAAATATAGTTTGCAAAAATGGAGCTTGACGGGATTCCCGCAGACCAGTTAGGAAACTGCATTTGTATCTGCAAAGATCCAAGCCCATTCAACACATTTCCAGTGCGTTAGCTTAAGGTAAATCAGACAGTGCAACAAATGTCTGTTATTTACATTGATGCAGCTATTAGTAATTTAAATTAGTATGATCTAAGTTCAAAGACGCCATCTGCTTTAATTTAAAATGAAGCCAGGCAAAATTTCGAATCCATAAATGTTCAAAAGTGCCTGTGGTTTTATGTCTAGAGAAGGAATAATTGCCTTTGGGCTAGTGTCAGTAGTATTATAATTTTGTCCAAATTGTTCCATAAGAACATAAGAAATAGGAGCAGGAGTAGGCCATAAGGCCCCTCTAGTCTGCTCCGCCATTCAGTAAGATCATGGCTGAACTTCTACATCAACCCCACTTTCCCGCACTATCCCCATATCCCTTGATTCCCTTAATATCCAAAAATATATCGATCTCTGTCTTGAATATTCTCATCGACTGAGCATCCACAGCCCTCTGGGTTAGAGAATTCCAAAGATTCACAACCCTCTGAGTGAAGAAATTCCTCCTCATCTCAGTCTTAAATGGCCGACCCCTTATCCTGAGCCTATGCCCCCTAGTTCTAGACACTCCAGCCAGGGGAAACAATCTCTCAGCATCTATCCTGTCAATCTCTCTAAGAATTGTATATGTTTCAATGAGATCACCTCTCATCTTCTAAACTCCAGAGAATATAGGACCATTCTACTCGATCTCACCTCATAGGACAGCCCTCTCATCCCAGGAATCAATCTAGTGAACCTTTGTTACACCCCCTCTAAGGAAAGTATATCCTTCCTTAGGTAAGGAGACCAAAACTGTACACAGTACTCCAGTTGTGGTCTCACCAAAGCCCTATATAATTGCAGCAAGATTTCTTTCCTGTTATACTCCAACCCCCTTGTAATAAAGGCTAACATACCATTTGGCTTCCTAATTGCTTGCTATTACCTGCATGTTAACTTTCTGTGATTCGTGTACAAGGACCCCCAACTCCCTCTGAATACCAACATTTACTAGTCTCTCACCTTTTTATAAAAAGTCTGCTTTTCCATTCTTCCTACCAAAGTGAATAATTTCACAATTCCCCATATTATACTCCATCTGCCACCTTCTTGCCCAATCACTTAACTGGTCTATATAACTTTGCAGCCTCTTTACATCCTCCTCACAGCTTGCTTTTCCCACCTAGCTTTGGATCGTAAGCAAACTTGCATATATTACACTCGGCCCCCTCATCTAAGTCATTGATATAGATTGTAAATAGCTGAGGCTCCAGCACTGATCCTTGCGGCACCCCACTAGTTACACCCTGCCATCCCGAAAATGACCCGTTTATTCTTAGTCTCTGTGTTCTGTCCATTAACCAATCCTCACTCCATGCTAATATATTACCCTCAATCTCATGAGCCCTAATTTTGTGTAACAATATCTTGTGTGGTACCTTTATTGAATGCCTCCTGAAAATCCAAATATATTAAATCCACTCATTCCCCCTTATCGACCCTGCTAGTTACAACCTCAAAAAACACTCATAGATTTGTTAAACATGATTTCCCTCTCATAAAACCGTGTTGACTCTGCTTAATCATATTGTGATTTTCCAAGTGCTCTGTTACCACGTCCTTAATAATAGATTCTAGTATTTTCCTTACTACTGATGCCAGGCTAACTGGCCTATTGTTCCCTATTTTCTCTCTCCCTCCTTTCTTGAACAGCAGGGTTACATTTGCTATTTCCAATCCATGGGGACTGTTCTAGAATCTGGAGAATTCTGGAAGATCAAAACCAATGCAACAACTATCTCTGCAGTCTCCTCTTTTAAAACCCTAGGATGCAGGCCATCAGGTCCAGGGGATTTGTCGGCTTTTAGTCCCATTAATTTCTCCAGTACTTTTCCTTTACTGATATTAGTCACTTTAAGTTCCTCACCTCATTAGACCATTGGTTCCCCACAATTTCCGGTATGTTGTTTGTGTCTTCTACTGTGAAGACAGACACACAATATTTGTTTAATGTCTCTGCCATTTCCTTTTTCCCCATTATAATTTCTCCTGTCTGAGCCTCTAAGGGACCCACGTTTACTTTCGCTAATCTTTTCCTTTTTACATGCTTGTAAAAGATCTTACAATCTGTTTTTATATTTCTTGCTAGTTTACTCTCGTTCTATTTTCTCCCTCTTTATCAATTTCTTAGTCATCCTTTGCTGATGTTTGAAACCCTCCCAATCTCCGGCTTACTACTCTTTTTCGCAACATTGTAAGCCTCTTGTTTTAATCTAATACTGTCCTTAACTTCTCTAGTTAGCCATGGTTGTACCACTTTTCCAGTCGAGTTTTTATTCCTCAGTGGAATCTATATTCGTTGAGAATTATGAATTAGTTCTTTAAATGTTTGCTATTGCTTATCTACCATCATATCTTTTAATCTATTTTCCCAATCTATCTCCGACAACTCGCCCCTCATACCTCCGTAATTGCCTTTGTTTAAATTTAAGACCCTAGTTTTGGACTTGGACACATCACTCTCAAACTTAATACACAGTACAACTCTACTCTCCAATAGAAACTGGATTTGATGGATTACTTATAGTTGGTCTCCCTCATCAGTTGAAAACATAAGAGCTTTTAAAACTCATCTTATTTACATTTATACCTGTCTGATATTTACATTTATACCTGTACAAAAATATGCAATATATCTGTGAATCAAGTGATTTGATAGTTTAAAACACATCCATACTTCAGCAACTAGTATAGATATTCAGTTGCATATTAATGAAACTGTGATGTGTGTTTTGTAAAATTCCCATTAGGATTTGTGCTAATTATAGGGGGAAAAGTCACTGACTAAACCCTTTGTAAATTGACCCATAATTTGTTGGAAAAGGGTTAATTGAGATCACTGGATGTAAAGCAATAGTTTATCTCAAGACATTGCTAATAATGTTTGTGGAAAAACAACATTAACAAAAGTGATGGCATTGTTACTCCTTGTTATAGAGGAAAACCCAGAATCACCGTCTGGTCACACTTCCCCCAAAGTTGCTCTGGTCCCACCTGTTCTAAGGCGAATACCATCGGATAAAGATGGGCAGAGTAGCCCTCCTTTCAGTGGGCCCAGCAGCTGGTCGTCTTCACATGAAGGTAGGCTGACATCACTTAATGCAAGGCAAGGAAGGCAAATAGAATTTCTGAAGTTGGAGGGCAGGGTGGGCTGTTTAGAATGTTTTACTGAAGTGCAATTGAACAATACAGCAGACAGTTAACTCTTTAACCTGCATTAGCACCTCTCTCACCTTACCAGTAATCTGAAAGAATCAGACCAGATATACTGCCAGTACTTCAGCAGAAGAACTCTCAGTATTGAGTTTATGAATGTTAAGGCACATTTAAAACTTGAAAAAAAAATCATACTTCTGCAATGTATCTAGAACGCACTAGCTTGTTCTGTCCGGTACCTGCCTGGTTCTGATTGGAGACTGGTAGGGGTCTAGTATGTGTTGGGTTGAAGAGTTGTAAACTGGTGGTGTACAATAGCAATAAAGTTTCTAAAAAGATGATGTATTAGAAGGTTAGATATGCAAATCTAATTTCCCTGCCTTTACACTTGATTCTATAATTGCCAATAATGCATATCTTTTCAGTTATTGCAATTGTACGAACCACTACCAAGTGTGAACCATCTTGTATACATTTTACATATTCAAAACATGTATTTAGAATAGTCACAAAATGTGTGTTTCTTCATGTATTTCCATTTGTTTGTCTCCATAAACTGAAGCAAAGGTAAATTTGCAAAAGGAACAAAATCTATATTGAAATACATAACTTCTGCACTCGGAATTCTAGTGATGTTTTGTGATCATTTAAAATCTAAATAATGAGCATTTCTATGCATTTAAATGTCAAAATGATTCTAATTCAGTAGTGTTGGTCAATTACACAAATGTGCCTTCATTGTTTTAAACTTTTGGAACAGTATTTAAGTAGTGAGACGAGCAAGATTATTTTATGTCAAGATTGAGCACTGATGTCTGAAAGGTAGGCAGCATGTATCTCTTTGAGACTGGGAAAGCTTAATTGCATTACACATGGTAAACCAGAAAGAGAAGTTTTTAGTTTCCTCAAATATTACTAAAAACAAGTAATTCTGTGCATTTAAATTTATTTCTACTGTTCAAAACAAGAAACAGAAAACTCATCTTTATAAATTCTTAAATGGAAAACTTCTGGACAACAAGAAAACTTAGTGAGCTGAAGGTCAATGCAGACCTTCTTCAGGTGTATTTTGTGCTGCTCCATTATGCATTGAATGTATGTATGAAGTAAAGATTAAAAAGTGCCCTTTTTCCCTGGTAGAGCTATTTGGACTTGATAGTAGAGCTGACACAGAGCATGATTCTGAAATGGCAAAAAATGGAGTACGTGTCAAAAGAACATTGAGGCAATCATCAACTGGCGCAGTGAATGATGCGAGCGAGATTGAGCGCAAGAAATCACAGCCAATAACTGGTCAGAATTTTTGCCTTCCTGGAGTGGTGGTGGGTGAAGTTGGCACCAGCAAATATACAATTTATTCAGAGACATCCATACAAACTAATAACAAGTGCATTTCTGGAGTAACAAACTACAAAACTCTAACTGTAGTACATAATTGTATTATTGGATCTGGTATAATGGCATTTTCACATCATAACCCCAGAAAAGGTTTGAGTGGAGCTCATGCAGAATGGATGTAAAATCTAAATCAGAAAAGATGAGCTTAAATGCTGAAGCATAAACCTGTCTTTGGTTTTAAAAACTGTTAATTTTCTCTTTTTAAAAATTATAAACCTTCCATGGCTATTGAGTTTGTACTTACATTTTGGATCACCTAACCGCGTGCAAGTCTGGAAGAGACTGGACTTGACTGCTACACAGTGGCTTTGAGACATTTAGGCTGTCGCTTTTGACTCATTGCAATGAAGCAGTCCAGTTTTCAAAAGACAGTACAACAGGATATATACCGTCCGTCCATGAGTGGCACGGACTGTGAATGCACATTTTTGCTGTCAGATTGCTGTAAATTTGCTGGTGCCATTTTCATGCTTGGAGGCAGATCTCATATCTTGTAATTGAAAGCTGTAGTATCTCATTCCCTGTAGTATCTCATTCCCTGTTTATTTTATACACTCAAGCAACCTGTGAAATTTATGTACTGGGGATTCCATTATAACTGTGACTTCCGTTGAACTCAAATAAAATTAGCATTTTTTTTTAAACATTTGGAATGATTACAGAAATTAAGAAGCTAGCTTGTTGAGTTAAAGCTAAGCTTCCAAAAGGACCAGGGATAGGGATGCTACAGTTGTGAAAGCTTTGCTTTGATGTTCATCCTTATAGTGGCAGTGATGGCTTCATTTGATACTTGGTTTAACAAAAATTTTCAAATTTCACCAAGTATTATGTCGACCACCCAAACGTTGACACTAACATTTGTGTGCCACAATTTACGTGTTCATTTCATTCATTTTCTTTGTGATCACCATGTGAACATACACTGTGTGCTGTATTTCCTGAATACATTAATTCAGGCTGATTAATGAACTTGGTGCAGGATATATTTCACCAGTTTGGGAATAGAGCTGTTTAATTTTCTACCCCTCCTCTTTGTCCTTTCCTGTGTGTATAAGCCTTTCATCCCCTAACTATATCCTTGAAACATGTGATCTCTGTGTATGTAAAGAGATTGGGTAACTTTTAATGAAGATTACAGTGAGATTACAAAATTTCTTGCTCAGAAGAGGCTAAGGTATTGATTGGTTAGTCCTTTGCAATTATGGACAATATTGTCCATGCTAATCTATTCTATCCTTAAGTTTCCAATTCTGCTCAGATTGTGAAGATGAAAGGCTGGATTTAGTTCACTTTTCTTGCTGATTTTCATCCCTCTCATAGGAACAGGAGTAGGCCATTCAGCCACTCAAACCTGCTCCACATTCAATTAGATCATGGCTAATCTGTACCTCAACTCCATTTACCCACCTTAGTTCCATATCCATTGATACCCTAACCGAACAAAAACTCATCTTCTGAATGCATTGATTCCTTGCTGGGTTACGGTTCTACGGGAACTAGGCAACAATGTTCCCTTTAAGCTGCGCGGCCACGCAGAGCTCTGCAGCACCCGCGCAGCCAGCTCACCGGCTTTTAAATAGGAAAAACCGTGCATGTGCAGTATTTTGAATGGGCGGCGCAGCCCCTTAAAGGAGCCGCACACCCAAAAAAAAATTAAAGGCAACAATGCTAGGCAACTTCTGCTACCTTTGCCCAGGTGGTCGTATTCATATGTGAGTCTTGACTGTGCATATCAGCACAATATTCAGTTGTGGGAGAGGGGTGGAGGGGAGGGGCAATCGAGGCTGATCCAGTCTTCACTCGACGTCCAAACATTCAAACGCCCAGCCAGGTTCGTTGGGTAGTGATCTAGAGCGGGAACCCTGGCTGATTTCCTCCTACCCAACTCAGGACACTTTATACCAACTAACTCTGTGACCAAGACCAGTTAACTCAGTGCAAACTGGGGTTCTGGTCTGTAGGGCTTAGCTGCTAATTGGGTAGACTCATCCGAGTCTTCAGGAAAGCCAATTGCCATAACTTTTAATAATTTATTTTGAAACTTAGGATTGATGTAAAAGTAAACGTAAAGGACTGGTTTGAAGAAGTTGCTGATACAACACCAAAATATGATTTAAAAATTTAAAAAAATTTAATACTTATTTGTTCAACCCCTACATATAAATAGATATTGGCAGGGAAGGAACCACTTACAGAAGGTGAAATTTAAGAAATGCGTTCAGGTAACCGTCTCCATTCTGCTGTTTGCAAAGTTTCAATCTAGTCATAGAAACATAGAATCTAGGAGCAGGAGTAGGCCATTCGGCCCATCGAGCCTGCTCCACCATTCAATACGATCATGGCTGATCATCCAAATCCAGTACCCTGTCCCTGCTTTAATCCCCACAGTACACATATCCCACCCTACCCCCGTAACCCCACGTATTTAATTCCCCCTAACATATCCCATCCTATCCCCATAACCCCACATATTTAATCCCCCCCTAACACTAAGGGTCAATTTATCATAGCCAAATCAACCTAACCCGCACATACCATCTGTTCTTTTTCTCCCATTGTTGCCAGCAGTGTTCTCAGTTGATTACTTCATCAGAAGTTGGTCAGAGTTCTGTTTGTGATCTCTGGGTTCTGAGTTTCTTCCTAGAGTCTTTCAGAATCTGTAGTGTGAGGTAATGTATTTGGGTAATGTGAGGTAATGCATTTGGGGAGGGCTAACAAGGCAAGGTACTGCATGTCCACAGATCCCTGAAGGTAGCAGGACAAGTAGGTAAGGTGGTTAAGAAGGCATAAGGGATACTTTCCTTTATTAGCCGAGGCATAGAATACAAGAGCAGGGAAATTATGCTTGAACTGTATAAAACACTAGTTAGGCCGCAGCTAGAGTACTGTGTACAGTTCTGGTCACCACATTACAGGAGAGATGTGATTGCACGAGAGAGGGTACAGAGGAGATTTACATGGATGTTGCCAGGACTGGAGAATTTTAACTATGAGGAAAAATTGGATAGGCTGGGGTTGTTTTCTTTGGAACAGAGGAGGCTGAGGGGAGACTTAATTGAGGTGTATAAAATTGAGAGGCCTAGCTAGAGTCGATAGGAAGGACCTATTTCCCTTAGCAGAGAGGTCAATAAGCAGGGGACATGGATTTAAAGTAATTGGTAGAAGGATTAGAGGAGAGTTGAGAACTTTTTTCACCCAGAGGCTGGTGGAGGTCTGGAACTCACTGCCTGAGAGGGTGGTAGAGGCAGAAATGCTCATCACATTTAAAAGGTACTTGGATATGCACTTGAAGTGCCGTAACCTACAAGGCTGGATAGCTCTTTTTTTTGGCCAGCACAGACATGATGGGCCGAATGGCCTCCTTCTGTGCTGTAAATTTTTATGATTCTATAGATGTCCTTTTTTTATTCAGGAAAAAAAAGAGTATGCACATATATTTTCTGAAGTCACTATACAGTTTTCTCACAGAATATGTAAAGGAGAATGTATTGGCTGATTTTGGTTATTGGTGTGGTTGTGCACACTCAGAGAACAGTTGGCTATGAGAAGGGGACAGGTTAATTTAGTGACAGTACCTGGGATTCGGCTGGATTAGGAGAGTGTCAAAGTTTCAGTCTGCGTAGCAAAGTAATCTTGCAGGGATGGCTACTTCCCCTTCTTGGGGATTTGAAAAGAGACTTGGCTTGTGGTCACAGTACAGATTGGCTCATTCTTCCCTCCTTGAGGCTTGTCCTGGGTATGTGGAAGGTGTGCCTGAGTCATGAGGTTTCTAGGAAGTGCCTCAAAGTGCTTGGTTGATTTTTTTTATCCACGTTTGTTTTGAATGAAATATAAGCTGCAGCTAAGAGAGAATTGCTCTGGCCTACATAGTGGGTAGACCCAATAGGCATAGGCTAGTTCTGCAAGAATTGTGGGACTATGAGTAGAATGTGTGTATCATGTATCTTTCTGAATGCAGGTGTCTCCGACAATTGGAATGCAATTTGTGAAACACCTGTGGTGTGCAATATGCTAAATGAATAAACTTTATTTTGCTGCATGTGGTAGTTGTGAGTATCCGCCTCCACCTCTTTTTCTGTCCCTCCTGCAATCTGGTGGTCTGGGATTGTTAGCTTCTAGTTACAGGCCAGATTGGCACTTGCTTTCCCAGGTCCCCTTTGGCTTTGTGCCTTGTAATTTGAAGACGAACATGGTACGCAGGTTGGAGATGGGTTTTGGAAGTGTTTATCATGGACTGGAGGTACAGCTCCGGGGCAGTCAGCTTATAGTCAAATTTTTGGGATATTGGCCCAGTCAGGGATAATTTTTGTCCACTCCCCTTTGACATGGCCATAGAGCTTCTGGCAGAAACTTTAGACATTCTCAGTACAGCCTAGAAAACTGAGCACAGACTATCACTGTATGATAATGAAAGCATCTGCGTTATGCAACTTACCACTCCACCTAATTGCTCAACATTTTCCAAAATATCAAGGTGTTTGACTTGCTCTTAAGATACAAACTTAACTATACCAAAATGAAAGATATGGCTATCAAACAGGACATTCCACATACATCCACATATTTTACCTCTTTGCATAGTCCGTATATTGCTTCAAACACATAGGCATGTTAACTACCACACTCAATGACTTGTACGAAAGAAATTTTTCTCCACTCCCATTTCACCCCAGACTAATAATACATAGGGCCTTGGAAAGATAAAAGAACCTGCCCAAATCACTCTTGGGAAAAACCAAGCATAATAAAAATGAATACATTTCCCTGTGAACTCCTACATGTTCCAGTTGCTGCCAGTTAAAGTTGTTGCCCAACAACTCCAAGATCGCAACAGACCCTTTTCCAAGTTCCTCTGGGCAATTGAGAATCTGTGAATACATTTCAAATAGCTGCAACTTTCCCAATTTCATCAGGGATTCCTACTCTAGCCTGGAATCTGACCTTCCCTCTGAACATCGGACCAGGCATGGAGGCCGAGACCTCCCAGTTAATTCCCCGAGCACAACCTGCCCTTTGTAGATCACCATACTAGCAGCATCAACTCAAACCTGAATAGAGGTTTGTACTAGCCTGGAAATCTCTCTGCCCTCTCTCCAATCTGGCGCTCTTGGGAATTAGAAACATAGAAACTAGGAGCAGGAGTAGGCCATTCGGCCCGTCGAGCCTGCTCCACCATTCAATACGATCATGGCTGATCATCCAAATCCAGTACCCTGTCCCTGCTTTCTCACACAGAATCCCCATCGAGCCTGCACCGACACATATCCCACCCTATCTCCGTAACCCCACGTATTTAATTCCCCCTAACATATCCCATCCTATCCCTGTAACCCCACATATTTAATCCCCCCCTAACACTAAGGGTCAATTTATCATAGCCAAATCAACCTAACCCGCACATTTTTGGACTGTGGGAGGAAACCGGAGCAAACCCACGCAGACACGGGGAGAATGTGCAAACTCCACACAGACAGTCACCCGAGGCCAGATTCGAACCCGGGTCCCTGGCGCTGTGAGGCACCAGTGCTAACCACTATGCCACCGTGTTGCCCTAGCTGTGTTAACAATAGTTGAATTCCAAACCTGACACATGCAATTCTTACATGGAAACAGATTATGCTCTTCTATCAGAAGACCAAGAAATTACACCTCATGCAACACACGCTATGTACAAATGTATCATATCCTCTGGGACTCAGCGACGTTCCAAAACCTCTGACATAGAGCAGCTTTTTAGTTTTATATTATGCTTCAAAACTTTGATTCAGACTTTCACCAATGCCAGCTCTTTGTTTCGGCATCTGCATCGAATGCCACGGCTCCTTTCCAAGTAACTAATTTAGTGACACCTAACTATGTTGTGTTCCATTGTCATACGACTTAAGTGTGAAACCTGCCCCAAAGACAGCACAAAGGTTTTACATGGCAGACCCATTGATCACAGCTACAAAGATGTAGCAGCTCCATTGCTCCAGATGCACTCCTACATTCTGAAGTCAAGACAGGAAATCAAATGTTAGCTTGGAGAGTTTCCTACGAACAGCCCGCAAAGTTTCAGTAATCAGTAATGATGTTACCAGCCTCCAGGAAAGCTTCCACTCTGATGACTTACACCAACAAGTAAAAATATTGAGGCAAATCTTCCTGATCCTGGGGCTACTCAGTTACCTGGCTGCAGTGAATACAGGGAAAATTGGGCAGGGAATAGCCCCAGTAACAGGAAAATCTGTTCTGTTTTATCTACCAGTTCAACCCACAAGTGTGTTGCCAGCAATCATATTCATACCTACAAATTTCCTCTGATGCCTCGTGCCTTATCTTCCTTCACTCTAACTTTCTCTCTTTCCTGCCCACACAAAGCAGGCCCCTAAGTTGCACTCATACTGCCATAGGCACCCACCAACAATATTTAAATTGACTGAATCCTGATACTCCAGCAAGGACAGGAGTGGAGCTCAGCAGCATAGCAAGATTCCCGCTACACCGCACTTAAGGTGGTGGAGCAGTTCTGAGGATTTTTGTCTCCAGTCTGTTTTTGGTGGAGATGGTGAAAAGAAGAATGTTGTCCAGGACACTGAGAGAACTCCCTGTTCTTCTGTGAATAGTGCTAAGGAATCTTTTACATCCAGGCACAAAGGGTCCCCTTGGTTTAAGATCTCATCCAAAAAACTTTACCTTTGACGTTGCTGCACTTCTTCAGTATTAGTGTCAGCCTGTTCCAGTCCAAGAGTAGAGCTTTAACCACAACCATCTGACTCCCCCCAGTGGCTTACTAACTGTAGGTGGAGGTTGAACTTCGGCCAAAGAAAAAGAAAGACTCAATGGCCCAGAAATTGATCTCGCTCTGTTCCCGCGGGGTAAGGAGCAGGCGCGATCTCTCACTCCGCGTTGGCTTTTTCAGATCTAGCTCACACGAACTTGATGTTCTAGACATCAGCTGGGCAGTGCTTGCGTATCCCACCGGCGTAGTGAATTCGTGCGAGCTGTGGGATCACGTGACTCAGTTAGAGCCAATGGCAGCACACCATCTTCCATTCATAAGTTTCACATACGTGCTGTGAAAGCTATGAATCTTACATACCCCCAAAATAACAGCTAAACCTCAATTAAATTTTAAAAAAACCATCACATTAATAAAATAAGTATAGTTAAATAAATTAACCATTTTAAATAAAAAATTAAATTTTTGAAAAAATTTAAAATCTTTTAAAAAGTTATAAAAATAAACTTACCTGTCTTTAAAGTCTCTAAAAAAGATATACCTGTTAAAAAAAACTCAAAATAATACTTAATTCACTACTTACCTTGTTAAAAGTGGGTCTTACTCCTCCTTTTTTCATTTCTAAAATCTTCCGTACTTACCTGCGCGTCCAAAGCACTAAGTGCACATCGTGCGTGCAGCCTGTAGCGCGCACGCGGTGCACCGAGGAACCGCCCCCTTTTCCAAAAACCAAGTGCCGGTTTTCAGCGCATGTGCAGTGCATGCAGAAAACCGGCAATTGGAGAGAGAATATGCGAGAGTACACAGTGCGTACTCTCGCGTAGCGGCATCAATTTTTGGCCCATTATATAACAAGTAATCTGCCATTTCCAGCAGCAGTTGGTGACTGTGGGTTGAAAAGGCCAACAGAAATAATCAAATTTAACTGTAAATCAGAATCCCATGAACTGGAAACCTGAAAAATAGTTATAAGTAAAGAATGAAGATTAATACAATAATAGATTAATGAATCGCAGTGTTCTAAAAGATCATTTGGAGGTGGTTCAGATGAGATGTTCAACCCAAATGTTTTGTTAGGCAAGAGTATTAAGGGATATGGAACCGAGATGGGTAAATGGTGTTGAGATACAGATCAGCCATGATCAAATTGAATGGCAGAGCAGGCTCAAGGGGCTAAATTGTCTACTGCCGTTACTATGTTCCTAAATGAGTTGATGTTCCAGCAGAGGTAGAAACCGCGTGGTACTCAAATCTGATTGAGTTCTGTTATAATTCATAAGGTAGTTGTAGTGAAGATAAGGCACATTGGGCTAAAAATAGGAGAGCGCTAAAAACCTGCCAATGCCACCGCAGGTTGGAGTTAACGGCCACCGAAATGAATGGCAATGGCAGGACCGGAATATTGGTGCTGGTTGCTAATTAACATTAGCCCAGCGCTAAACTCACCGTGCAAGGCCATTTTCGTGGCAGGAGGTCCAATGTAGCGTGGAAGTAGCGTCATTGCAGCAAGAACAGCCTATTCTTAAAGCAAGGCTGTCATTTTATAAAGCAGGGGAAGTGCCTTCTAAAATGAAAAAAAGTAAAAGTCATTTAAAAATAGGAAGTTTTTAGACCATACAGCTCAACTGCCTTCTGAAAAAAAAAATTAACATTAAAAAGAATTCCCAAATGGCAGTCTTCAGCTCTTAAAGCTGAATTGTCTTCCGCACCTAAAAAAAAAAAAAAAATGGGAAAAGTGCTTCAGCACTTACACAAATGGCTCAGCAAGCCAGGGAAGGGGCACCCAGGGTCTCAAACGCAGCACTCCAGCTTTGTGCAGGGGGTCAACACTGCAGGAGAGATCCTCTACCTACAGGAGGCTCTCCAAAAAGACGTTAGTGGGACCAGATCACCGAGGCTGTCACTGCCAGCAGTGCCACCCCCACGACCATGGCTCCAGTGCCCAAAGAAGCTTCATGACCTCAGACCAGTAGTCAAGATCAGTGAATGCATCTTCAAAAGTCGTCTCCTACCAACTGCACCACTAGCCTCACACACTTCTCAATGCATGACATCCCCCCTCCCTCCCCCCAACCTCCCAATCACTCACCTACCAACAATCTGTACCAAACACGAGGCACACCTCCCATTCCTAGCTTCACCTCAACCCCTTGGAGGAGACGGTGCTGGCCATGCTTGCAGGGGCATGGCTGAGCCCTTGGCCAGCAGTAGGGCTGAAAGGATACAAGATGTTGGTATCCTCACACGTTATCCTCCTCCACGCATGCACCTCTTGCTTTCCCGCGCTCCCTTCACCACAACTCCACCCTTGTCCCTTCCTCATTTCACACACCCAAGAAATGCAGCCTGCCCAGCCAGTGGTTGACCAAGAAGAGGGAGAGGAGGGTGAAGAAGAAGAAGAAACACTGTCACTCGATTTCACACTCTCAGCCACCAGCTCCTCAAGGTCGACCAGCCAGGCCATTTGCAGTGACCCCCACTGAAAGTCAGCAGCCTTCCACCAGCCATGCTGCAGCCACTGGGGTAGCACTGTGTAACATCAGTAGGATAGGCAAAGGCACACACAAGACAGTCACTAATGGAATGCATAAGGGTGATTAGTTGATTTCTTGTTGTCTAAGTGGATGGATACATATATAAAATTGGATTGGAAAGTTTGCTTTGTGGTGGCATTTATTTCAGCATCATGGCCAAGAGGACACTGTGATGTCAGTAACAGAGGGAAGGTAAGGTGTGAGACAAATGGTGAAAGGGGAATTGAGGTTGTGGTCACTGCATATCGATCTTTTATCCAGGAACTCCCATCGGAATGAATGTTTCTATCCAAAATGTTAACCTGTCATTTTTTGTTTCAGATGCTTTGTGTTTCCAGCATTATTTGCATTTTTTTCATCCTTTATTCATGAGAGGGTGAATGTATTATTTGGATTGACGGTGCTTAAATTTTCATTGTTCCCTGAGTATGCATGTCTTATGTGTTTATATTTGTTTCTTATTCTTGACTTATTCTTGCAATTTATATGCGAGGTAAGAGAAGTAACTTCCATTATGAGCTTACCAGTGCCCTCTACCATCCGGAGGAGGTAAGTTCACATCATGACATGTTATCATCTCCCAGTCTCGCAAGCTTATTGGAGGGAAGCTCAAATGGAAGTCGGGTACTTCTACATAGGAGGAGATATTGACAGAAATGTCATCTGAAGCTGCTGTCGCACCCCAACTAATGTCTACTTAAGAGTGGCAATGAATTGGGAGCGCATGTCCGATCCAGCCCTTCTGCTGGAGAATGGTCTGTTTATAAAGGAGAGAAAAATCAAATGTTTTATTACATATTCTCATTATTTCGGCCATTGTAATGCACAAGTGAACCAACTGTTGCAGATTAACAAAGTAAATTATCAGCTTCCAGAATTCTCCCCATCAGATTTGAAAGCGTCTCCCGATTCATGAATTTTGGCTCTTAAGGTTTTCAAATAGGTATTAGTTTTGTTTACAGTTTATATCTGGAGAAATGTGCTGTCATTAGCCTCAAGCTGATTTGTATGCCTTGTACACTGCATGATCATAGCACAATTACAGGTTTAAATTCTGACCTATTGGTGATGGATTGTCTTTCCAGCATTTGAACTTCAGCCACTGAATGGTGTTTTTATTTTTGCATTGCATGATGGGACAAGGGGTGCATTTCAAAATGTCAGTTGCTTCAGGACAAGGCTTTAGAACCACCTCTGCCTTCGAGACTAAGTTTCAATATAAAACCCAATCTTTTGAACATGTTCTCATGAACTATTAGTGACTCCGTGTACCAGTTGTGTCTTTGTTCTGTTTTACCTTGTTTGATGTGTTTTAAACGTAATCTTTTCTTCTTCGTTGTTACTAAAAATCACCAGTACGCCAAAGTTCTGTGTCGGAAGCAAGTTCCAAGCAAAGCCCGCACTCCGAAGAAAGCAAGCCAGGCCGATTTCCTGAGAATCAAGAGTTGCGAGTGAAGGAGAAGACGTCCAAGAGAGAGCGGCAACATTCGAAAACGGAGGGAAAGAATGGCAGCAAGTCCAGCGATTCTGGAGAGGAAGGAGACAAAGACTACATATTTGTATAGAGGCTTTGGGGTAGGGAGGTTGATCAGCACAAGAGCACACAGTGATACAAGCAATCAGGGTGTAAAGACGATCTGAGATGTTTCTATTCACCAGCCAACCATCAAATTAATACTTTTTAAAAAAACTGGAAAACCGCATCTGGATTCCTGGCTTTCAAAACAAACAATTATTTTTTTTTAAACTTGATTCTTTAAAAGATTGCTTATTACATTTATTTACTGCATGCATATTTTTCTTTTCTTCCCCGTCATTCCTATCTCTTCACTTCATCCCTTTCCCCTGCTCCCTACCTCTGACAACAGTTAACATTCCTTTTTTTTAATTTTTGCCTGCAAATGCCAGCAATTTCTCTCATGTCCTGGAATTCTGTGAAGCAGCTGTGAGGAATACATGCCTTGTACAAGGACATTGTAAACCGAGCAACCGAACTGGAAACTTTTTAGCGTCGGCTTCTGTACAATGTGCAGCAAGTTTACGGATGTACTCCTGTGTGCTTGTGTGTGTCAGATGTGCACGCAAGATATAATCCTGTATGCAATTGAGCAAAGTAATGATACTAATGGAGCACACTAATGAAATAAATGAAATAAATTTGTATAATTTATTATAAATAAAAAGGGGAGCTTGGATAAGCGTTTGTAATCTTCTAGCAGGGCATCTTTTGCCCTCCAGATGTACAGATTCTCCATTTCAGATTATTAAATCAGTTTTCATAAACATTGCCATAAGCACAATGAGCAAGAATATGTAGGGATGGTGGTATATCAGGTGGGGTGTAACTTTTAGCAGTTTCATGTTGGAACAGGGAAGTTTATTTTTATTTTAATCATTAGACTAGCTGATGATCTGTTTTATCTACCCACTTTTACATCTGAAATGATTTAATCATTATGCCTTCCAGTGGCATATATTGCTCACTGTAGGTTAGTTCCAGTGTAGAGGGGATTTCTTCGTGTATATATTTGTACCAATAAAGAGAATGATTCTACAGTTTTGTTGCCATTGTATTAATGTTCCTCAGTCACAGTTCATCACCACATGTTGCACTGGTTTTGTCTTTGTACTGTGATGAAGGTGGTTATGGACACAACAGTCAATCACAGTGAAGGTAATTGGAGTAGCAGCAATAAGGTAGTAGTTTGTTCATTTTGAGACTAAAATTGGAAAATTACTTGTGAATAACTTGCTGTGTATATATGATTTTATTGTTCTAATTTGCACTTGGTCATTCATATGCATTATGGTTTTGGGTAGTTTTGCACCATTTTCCCACTAAATGGTCTGACAATAATTCTGCCTTTCTTATGGTCTAAAATCTACTTCTTTTCACCTTTTGCCTTTGCACAATGTGGATCGGAAGGGTAACCATGATTCCAGTTGAGGTCAAATGAATGTTGGGATTTACATGAGATTTTCACTCCTCTTTCAGTTAAGCAGATAGATTGCACAAAAAACACTGATTCAATAGGCTAAAACGAATCAAATTTGTTATTAAAAGCAGGGAGATGAAGAGAATTAGACTAATAGTTTGCAAGAGAACTGTGATTTATAACATACCATGAATATTTACAGCACAAAAAGAGGCCATTTGGCTCACTATCTGTGCTGGTTTATTGGACCGTTTTTCCACAGAGAGGATTTGGAAATGAGTTAAGTTTAAGTAATGTGCTTTAAATTAAAGTGGAATTTTACTGGTTTAGAATTTTCCATGCAGCCATGTGCTGCAGTCACTGAGACAAAGAGGCGTTTATGTGTTAATGAGCCAATGACTATGGACGAAAGTTAATTCATTATCGTGTTTCAGATAGCAAGGGATAGTGCAGGAAAGTGGAGTTTGAGGCAGAAGATTAGCCATGATCTTACTGAATGGCAGAGCAGGCTCGAGGGGCCTACTCCAGCTCCTATTTCTTATGTTCAGACTTTTTACAAACATCCATGCCTATTATTGTGCTTTAAGCTATTTATTTAAGCCCAGCACGGCCATCTTTTGGGGGGAGGTAGTTAGCTTTATTGGCAGACTGGAGGAACTGGAGTCTCAGCCTTGGCTCGCTCTTGCCTAAGTCAGAAGGTCATGGGTTCAAGCCCTACTCCAAAGATTTAAGCACATTATCTAGGTTGACATTGAAGCCTGCATTGTTGGAGGTGCCATCTTTCACATGAGATATTAAACCGAGGATCAATCAAGGTGGACATAAAAGATCCCATGGCATGATTCAAAAGAGAGCAGCGGAGTTCTCCTGGTGTCCTGGCCAACATTTATCCGTTGATCAAAACCACTGAAACAGATTATCTCGTCATTTATCTCCTTGTTGTTTGTGGGACTTTGCTGTGCAGAAATTGCCTGCTACATTTACCTATGTTCTTAGGCAGTCCCTCGGAACCGAGGATGACTTGCTTCCACATTAAAAATGAGTTCGCAGGTGACTGATGAGTCCAATGCGGGACCTACAGTCTCTGTCACAGGTGGGGCAGACGGTGGTTGAAGGGGCAGGTGGGTGGGGTGCTTGGGTTGACGTGCGCTCCTTGTGTTGCCTGCGCTTAGCTTCCGCTTGCTCCCGGCGAAGAGACTCGAGGTATTCGGCGCCTTCCCGGATGCTTCTCCTCCACTTTGTGCGGTCTTGGGCCAGGGATTCCCAGGTGTCGGTGGGGATGTTACACTTTTTCAAGGAGGCTTTGAGGGTGTCCTTGAAGCGTTTCCTCTGCCCACCTGGGGCTCTCTTGCCGTGCTGGAGCTCCGAGTAGAGCGCTTGTTTTGGGAGTCTCGTATCGGGCATGCGGACAATGTGACCCGTCCATCGGAGCTGATCGAGCGTGGTCAAAGCTTCGATGCTGGGGATGTTGGCCTGAGCAAGAACACTGTCGTTGGTGCGCCTATCCTGCCAATGGATTTGCAGGATCTTGCGGAGGCAGCGTTGGTGGTACCTCTCCAGTGCTTTGAGGTGCCTGCTGTACATGGTCCATGTCTCTGAGGCATACAGCAGGGCGGGTATCACTGCTGCTCTGTAGACCATGAGCTTAGTGCCGGGTTTGAGGTCCTGGTCTTCAAACACTCTCTTCCTCAGGCGACCGAAGGCTGCACTGGCACACTGAAGGCGGTGTTGGACTTCGTCGTCGACGTCTGCCCTTGTTGACAGTAGGCTCCCGAGGTATGGAAAGTGGTCCACGTTGTCCAAGGCCTTGTCGTGGATTTTGATAATCGGGGGACAGTACTGTGTGGCGGGGGCAGGTTGGTAGAGGACCTTTGTCTTACGGATGTTTAGTGTAAGGCCCATGCTCTCGTACGCTTCGGTGAAGGTGTTGACGATGGTTTGGAGTTCGACCTCTGAGTGAGCGCAGACGCAAGCGTCATCTGCATACTGTAATTCGATGACAGAGGAAGGGACGACCTTGGATCTGGACTGGAGGCAACGGAGGTTGAACAGTTTCCCGTTTGTTCTGTAAATTAGCTCCACTCCAGCGGGGAGCTTACTGAGGGTGAGATGGAGCATTGCAGCAAGGAAGATCGAGAAGAGCGTTGGTGCGATGACACAGCCTTGCTTGACCCCGGTTCGTACATGAATTGGGTCTGTGGTAGAACCGTTGGTCAGGATCTCACGGCTTGCATGCCATCGTGAAGCTGGCGGAGGTTACAACAGTGACTACACTTCAAAAGTACTTCATTAGCTGTGGAGTGCTTTGGGACTTCCTGATAACATAAAAGGCACTCTATAAATGCAAGTTCTTTATCACTAAATAGGGAAGAAGTCGGAGCAACAGTCCACCCACATCCTGTGATCAGAAGTAACAAAGATAATGGGTCAAAAATTGCGGTCGGAGGCATACTTCTGGAGTACGCCTCTGACCCGCGAAAGGAATATGCACCTACCTGATGGCGGCGAGGCTACGAAAACTTGCGGTCTGAGGATGCGAGGCGGAGGGCAGCGTAATGGCCCACAGATCCCAGGGACGCAGGTGGTGCGGAAGTGTACTTGGGATCACATGGGCCTGGTCCTCCAATCACAAAACAGAATTCGATTTTAATCATTTCCAAAGGGAATCCCGTAATGAGAATTAATGCCATCCCCAAATCAGATTTAATTACAATTTACAGGATTGGAATTTAATTCGTAATTAACTTCATTCTACCAACCTCACTAAAAATTGAATATTTAATCATTTTCAAAACTCTAAACTGGGCCAATATTTGCAGAAACTCATTTGATACAGTGTATGTGTTTAATTTCCAACCTGAAAATGTTTAAAGCATGCCTGAGGTAGCCCCTTACGCTGATGCAAACAGGCCCCTTGACTGTTTGCATCGACCGTAACATTTCCGTACGCAATTGCTGGCCAGTCGGTGGGCAAATAGCCCAACTCTACACTAACAATTGCTTTTTCGTGGGCCATGCGGATGGCCTGTTCACGTGGAAATCCCAAACTTGCGGTGGATTTCAAAGAAGTTATGATGGTGTACTTGGAGTACGCCGCCTACTGACTGCAAAATCCAGGCCGTTATCCCATGTTCAAGGTCAGTCAGTGCAATTAGATCCAAGTGGGGAACCTGGCCTAGCGAGGGAAAACTTATTCATAAACTCAGAGCTAGTCAGAACCAAAAGGCTGTTAGCCCACTAATATGGATATTGTGTGTTGTGGTTTATTTTTTCTTAGTCGCAACCAGAGATTTGAAGTTAAGTGAACTAAGCGATTATAGCTCCACTCTGCATTCACTTGCTGCCTGTAAAACAAAACATCTTAATGATTTGTAGCTGGCCTTGTCGCAATAAAGTATTTTCAGTCTACCTACTTAAAGATTGGGGAAGTACATATATGAGGGCACATGTGTATGACAATATATCCACTTCTGTTACATCCCTGTGTTATTTTGACCAAATTCATTGGTTACTGTTCTTGCTAGTTTTTTTTATTGGTAGCTGTTTGTTTACTTATTGTTTTGGTTGTTTTCATGTTTGTAATAGTGCTTGATAATTTTACTTGGCACTTGCTCATTGGTACATTTCTTACCTGTTCACTGGTGCTTTGCTGCTGTCTTATGAAAATGAAATTTGGGCCAATCAGGTGCAAGAGGATGGACATAATGTGTGCTCGACGCAAGTCATATATAACTGGAAAATCTCCATGTGGTCTGGAACTTGGTTTTATGAATGTATGAAAAAGGACAAGGAAAGACCAGCTAGTCCATCAAACCTGTCCCATCCTGACTTGGTGCAACCTACACACAGCATCAAACATAATACCCAAAAAAAGAGACAAAGCCTTAGGCCATTTTATGGAAAAACGCTGGGGAAATTCCTCTCTGATCTCTATAGGCAATCACCTACCTTCTATACGATAGCAAAATACTGCAGATGCTGGAAATCCGAAATAACAACAGAAAACGCTGGAAAAACTCAGCAGGCGAGGCAGCATCCGTGGAGAGAGAAACAGAGTTAACGTTTCAGGTCGAGACCTTTCGTCAGAACTGGAAACAGCAGGAAATCAAATAGATTTAAGGCAAGGATAAAGCTGGGAAAGGGGGGGATGAAAGAACAAAAGGAGAGATTAAGAGACATTAAGAGATATTCAAGGCAAGAGGTGGTGTTAATGTGACAGTTTAAGGCTAAAAGAAGTGTGAAATGCACTGGCAGAATGAAGGACAGCTGCCAGCTTCTAGGAGGGAAAATAAAAGCGGGGGGGCAAACAAAAGGGTGGATGAAAAAATAAAATATAAATGTGATTGGGGCTGAGGTTATGATCTAAAATTGTTGAACTTGATATTGAGTCCAGAGGGCTGTAGCGTGCCTAAATGAAAGATGAGGTGCTGTTCCTCGAGTTACCTTCTATAACTTGAGATGTCTTCCACTTGTAGGAACAAGTCCAGCTCATTTTTGAATGTTTGCTGCATGTACTGGCAACTTGTTCCAGAGGTGGAAAAGAAGTGCTTCCTGGTATCTAACCTAACTCTGCTTCCATAACGTGTACTGGTGCCCCCTAGTCCTTCCTTTCCTATGTAGCTCAAGTAACTTATCCGCATGGGCAGACGCTAATCCTATATCCTAAAGAACTCAATCATACCCTGTCAAAGTCTTTGCTTTTCCAAAGTAAAAATTCCCAGCTCTCAACCTAGCCTGAACACTAAGGGCCCTTAAAGTAGGTATCAGTCAAGTGACCCTCTTCTAAATCTTTTCAAAGCCTCGAAGTCCCTCACCATGTGTGCGGACCAAAATTGGACTCCATATTCTAGATGCATCTGGACCAAGGCCTTGTACAATGAAAGGATTGTACTTCTAGTTTTATATTTAATTGCCCTAGCTGTGCATCCTAACACCAAATTGGCTTTCACAACACTGGTCATGGACCTTCCATGAGTCATGACATATAAGTGCTTTGTTGATTGAATTGCACAAAATTATTCTGTGAACTAAATAAGTGCTTTTTTGATATATACAAGAACATACAAAAAAGAGAGGAAATGACGAACTGGTCCATTGAGCCTGCCCCAAACGAACATGGTGTAACAGAGCATAATGATCCCATTTTACCCCCACCCACCAGCAACCTCAATCCTTCTGGGAGAGGCAAAAAAAAAGAAAAACCCAAAAAGGATAATTCAGGGAAAAATCTGAGAAATTCCTTTCCAACCCCCGAAGGCAATCAAAACAAATTCTAAGAAATCACAGAGAACATGAGATGCATCCCCCAATACATTAACTTCCTTTTATATTCTGTGAAATTAGCCACGGCTAGGAACTCTTCCAGCTCCCCTTTAAACCCTTGCAGTTAATCTGCACGAGCTGGCAACTTGTTCCAAAGGTCAATGACCTTTGGCAAGAAAAACCTAGTTCTACGCTTACATAATTTGTATGTGTGTTCCCAGTCTAACTCAAAGTGTATCCACATGGACAGAAAGTATTCCTTCCATTATTTTAAAGACCTCAATAAATTTTCCCTGAATGCTTTTCTAGAATAAGAGCCAGCTTTCTAAGCCTATAATTGTAACTAAGCATCTTTAAGATTGGTATTAATCTCGTGGCTCTCCTGGGCCTCTATATCACCTACAATGTGAGGGAACCAAAATTGGACACAGTGGGCCTGAAATTTGGCACCTTAGCACTGGCTGTTAAGGCTGGTTTTGTGGAAAAATGGCATCTGCTCGATTCTGCCTACTTCCGGCGTGGGCCGTGCCGGACGTCATACTGGTGAGGGCAAAAAAAGAGACGCCGTTTAGCTTCATCTGAAGCTGGTGTTAGGCCATTAACATATTCAAATAAGGGGCCTAATACCTACTTCTGCTCCCTCTTGCAAATTTGGCTTGAGTCTGAGGCAGCCAGCACCAGCGATTGTTTACTCCCGGGAAAACAAAAGTTAAACAGCACCGAATGGAAAAACGGTAAGTACTTACCATTATCATCTCCAACCTCACTCCCGACTCCGACCTCCAGGCCCCCTCCAATCTCCCCCGATGCTGGCCCCGACCTCCAGGTCCCCTCTGAGTCCCGACCTTCCCCCCCCCCACCCCCCCCCCCAATGCTGGTCCCGAGTCCTGACCTCCTCCTGAGGCTGGCCCTGACCTCCCCCAGAGTTCTTGCTGGGCATTCAGGGCTGGGCTGAACGCCACAATAATGATAATCAGCAACCAGCACCAAAATAACAGCGCTGCCTGCGATCTTTTTACGGGCACGAGAAAACCTTGCCCGGGGTGGCACGGCCCATTTTTGGGCCTTATCGGATTTCTAGGCCAGTATTCTAGATGAGACAGAAACAAGGTCTTAGACAAGGACAATAGTGATTTTTGTTTTGTATTGGATTTTCCTAGCAGTACATCTAAATACTCAATTTGCTTTTGTGGTAGCTTTGGTTATTAAACCTTTAGAGATTCATGTACTATAACACCTAGGTCTTTTTCGCGCTCAGAATATATATAGCTGTACTAAAGACTGTTGAGTGGGGAAAAGACCTAGGTGTTACAGTGCATGAATATATCGATTCTAAATGAATAATCAGCAGCAAACAGCAATTAAATTGCTGAATATTTTTCTCAATGCAACCGATTCAGAAATGGCAAGCAGCACAAGCCAACCAATCAAATCACTTGACAAATCTGTATACTTGGTTTGAGCAGTTCTGGGCACCACACCGTAGGAAGGATATATTGGCCTTGGAGGGAGTGCAGCATAGGTTTACCAGAATTATACCTGGACTTCAAGGGTTAAGTTACGAGGAGAGATTACACAAATTAGGGTTGTATTCCCTAGAATTTAGAAGGTTAATCTGATCGAAGTTTTCAGGATATTAAGGGGTAGAGAGAAACTATTTCCTCTGGTCGGGGATTCTAGAACAGGGGCATAGTCTAAAAATTAGAGCCAGACCTTTCAGGAGTGAAATTAGGAAACACTTCTACACACAAAGGGTGGTAGAAGTTTGGAACTCTCTTCCGCAAACGGCAATTGATGCTAGATCAATTGTTAATTTTAAATCGGAGATCAATAGATTTTTGTTAACCAAAGGTTTTAAGGGATATGGGCCAAAGGCGGGTTTATAGAGTTAGATCGTAGATCAGTCATAATCTCATTGAATGGCCTACTCCTGTTCCTATGTTCCGAGCTGCCACCCTGATTTTCCAGTTATCTGAATATATATCCCTGAGAGTAACATTTATAACATAAAATAAATTGAACAATTCAGAGTAAAATGCTCACTCTTACTCAGAACCGCTCATACTGTTGTCAATCCATGGAAAATGATTTTCTGCAAAGGTCTGCTTCAGGAGCTTTGGGCTGAATTTGGAGTAATAGTCTGGAGCTTCGATTATTGAGTTGAGTTTAACTGTCCTTTTTTTGTGTGAATTCCTTATCTCCTTCCAATTGGCTGCAGTTCATGAGTATATGTTTTACACGTGCACATCCGCGTGTATTATCGAAAGATTGTAAAAGGAATTTTCAGCACTCTGGGGATAATGGCACTTGCCTGCAGGTTTGCATTGTGAAAAGTAGGTCATGTTCTTCATTGTAAGACACTGCCTCTAAGCCGTGCTTAGCTTTACAATTTAAATTATTTATGCAGCACTTTTGTCCCATTGTGTTGATGAAAGCACAAAAGAGAGAAGAACTTAAGTTGCAACTGTGGAACATGCTCATAAGAATTCTACTATTCCAGTTCTGGACTCCAATGTGGCCAATAGTTTATTTGAGGTTCTTTCTATCTTTAGCATGAACAATAAAGGTTATTCGGGTTAATTGCTTTGAAATACCCCTTCACAAAAATTGATGTCCAGTATTTAAATTTTAAAAATGTTAAAGTACATATTTTAGATTGGCAAGCTGCTGAGATAACCCAACTCTTGATCTTTGACTAGTACAATCGAAAGCCACACAGTCCCATGCATGAGCTGAGGATGTTGATATGTACCTTCTAAAGAATCAGCAGATTCAGGCAGGCTCGCCGTCTCTACAGGTTTATGCCCAGAGTGACTGCATGTGCAGTGTTAGCACTTAAGCTACATTTATACCAGAAAAAGAACTACTGGAGCTCCATCTTGACATTCTGTATTGGTCCAAAGTAATTGCACAGAATTCCACCAACAAAGCATCTATCCCTGCAACAGTAATGCCAGCTAGAACTCTATTCTGTATATGCAGAACCTAGGATTGGCGAAGCATGCATTAATTAGACTTTAAGAAATCCCTGGCTTGCCCGTTGGTACTCCAGTAGAGATTCTCTTAAATGGTTGATTTTGTCAGTCTCTGCTCCCGGTGTGGAGCATCGCCCGACAGGAGTGCAGGTCTCAAATAAGTCATCTAACACCAGAGGGCTGATTCTGCAACTGGCATTTGTGTTGAGCATGAAGCCGCACCAAATTGGCCCTCACATTTCTGTACTTTCTACAACCAACCACTAAGTTGAACTTCAGGAGAGTTTCGGTGGTGTTACAGTTGTCTCATTAAATATAAAGGCCTAGAAATGGTGAAAAAATGGCGGCCGGCGCTCCTCCACCAGCTGGTGGTGGGTACCGCGACAGCTGGCATTTTTGGCAGGTCATCAGCGCTGCCGTTAACTTTTATCGGCAAGAGTATTTTAATGAGGTGGAGTGTGACGTCAATCGGCATGCAACGCCGAGTTGACGCCAGCTCTTCCATTTTGGAGTTCTCCGCTCACATTGCACACCAGTATTTGCTGCTGCTTTCAGCGGCATTAATGGCCATGAGGAGTCTGGCAGGACTCATGAGAATGGGCGCCAGAACTTCAAGCACGTCCTTTGCCAATGTTCTTTTAAACTTTCAGTTTTTGCCCATCAGTGGCGGGGGGGGCGGGGGTGCATTTTCTGGCCGCTTTCCAGGAGGCCTCCAGTGTTTGTGGGTTAGTAAATCAATGGGTGAACTCCATTGCAGCGATTGAAAATGATCTGTGATAAAATCTCTTTTATCTGCATTCATGTCGTAAACAAACAAAAAAAAATCGCTAAACATTGGGTGGCAGCTACTATTTTTGGAGCACGTACAGCAGCTGTTCGGGTCACTCCTTTCTTCCCCGCTCCCCTGCACTGCGAGCGGGAGACAGGCAACCATTGGCCTCCTTCTGAAATTCACGCTGCAAAGAGCGCATTGCACTAGCAAAGCGCCACGCTGATGCTAATGAGCAGGCAGTACCAAAATGTCGGTTCTGCCTGCGTGCTCTCGGCCGGCGGCCGTTACCCTTGACCGCCGATGTTACCGGCAGGTTTCCAGCATTCCCCAATTTCTAGACCAAAGTTTTTTTTTAAATCCTTTTCCTGTCAATATTCTCCCCTCATCCTCTCCTGAAGGTATGAACTCCTTGCCGGGGTATAGTTCCATGTTGCTGGTCACTTTCTGCTCCCTTGCCTAAGTGACAACTTGCAGCCATGAAGGTGCGTGGGAAAATCAATTTGAAGGGTAGCTGTACATTTTTTAAAAATGTATATTATCTCTCAAACTTAATCCAGTTGCAAGTTTCTCTTCCTGTGTGCTGTTATGCACAGGGAGGCTGAGACAAATTTTCGTGCCCTACCTCTACCCTGGCTGAGAGAAGTTAACTCGGCATAGAACAACGATCAAATCTGGGATTATCCTGCTCCCTATTGCTACCTACTCCATCAACCAGTTGAGACGTCAAGGACAAAAGAAAAACTGTTTCAAAATATCTTTCCAGAGTCCCGATACCATGCTTATCCTCAGCCTTTTTTGTAGTTTTGAGTGCATATTATGTGCTGCCTGGTCTCCTGCTAATCATTACAATATTGTCACCGCACATTCTACAGTGACTAAGAGAAGCTGCTCAGTGATTTTGAAATAGCTGGTTTTTAAAAACCTATGTAAACAAAAAATTGTTGCTCTCTTTGTCCATCAGGTTGGCCTGTGGGAAACATGTTACTATCAATTCACCACACACCACACTTAATTGCCATCAGAAGCCAGCAACATCCACATCCTGAGAATGAATTTGTTTACAAAAAGCCACTTCTTGACCGAGGTTAGTGTTGTCAGCTGAATGGGCTTCTGTTTGGAGACCAGAAATTGAAGGTTTCCAGATAGCTAAGAAATTCAATTAAATTGTAGGTAACACTGACAAAGGGGAATTTTTTTTTGACTTTTTAAATGTTTGTCCCTGGTCTTTTATAAAATGACCTTCTTGTTCGTTCTTTTGACTTTCAGATAATTCAATTTGCTCTAATTTGACCTTAATAAAATGAGGCTGGGACGTGACTGGTTGCAAGCCCACATAAACCTGGCTGCTTCCCTCCAGCTTTCACTTTGGATGTTTTTTGGTCTTTTGTATCTGTCCAGTTTAATTCTCCTTTTGCCGAGATTTGGAAATGATGGCCACATTTTTATTTTTTATGTCATTAAAATAATGAGTCCCTGAAGACATTGGAAGGGGAAAAAAATCAATGTCATCTTTGAAATTATGCAATTTAAAATGAATAAAATCTGTTCGTATTTTTTAGATTGATTGAAGTGCCTGTTCTGACAGACACTAAAGATACAAAATGCAAAAATACTGCACATTCTGGAAATCTGAAACAAAAACAGAAAATGCTGGAAGCATACAGCAGATTAGTCAGCATCTGTGGAGAGACCAGGCGGCCAATATTTCAGGCTTGTGCTCTTCACAACTGAATAGTAAGGGTTGAGCAAACATGTTAATAGAATCAAAAAAGGGAGGAGGGGAAAAAACAAAGGGGAAGTTTCAGTGGAGTGCTTATCAGATCATCTTAGTCAAGTAATGGAAAGAAGCATTAAAGCGATTACAGACCTTGAAGAAACAAAGGACATGCAAATAAATAAGGCACGGTTGCACTTCAATGCAGATGGAGAAGTGCCTGAAGCCTTTAGTCCTGGTGAGGAATTTATCTTCAGTGAACTAAGGTGACTTACATTTTTGGGATCTCTTTACTCTTTTTTTTACTCAAAATATAGTTTTTAGCTTCCATGTTCCAGATTACTCTTGTAGGTGAGCCATAGTTCTCCAGATGTCTGGGTAAATTTGTAGTACGCCCAGGGAATGAACAGATAATCCTCTTCAGTTTGTTTCAGCTGCTGGTTTTATGCTGTATACCTTCCTTTTCTTCAGAAGGTAGCGGAATAACACATTGAACTGTCAGATTATCGAATTTTTAAATTGCCTTTGTGCCACCAGTGCTAATTGGTATCACAGGTAGCATCCACAGGATGATGATGTAATCGGCGCCTGATCAACAACAACAACAACTTGTATTTATATAGCACCTTTAATATAGTAAAATGTCCCAAGGTGCGTCACAGGACTATTTTAAGACAAAAAATTTGACACCAAGCCACATAAGGAGAAATTAGGGCAGGTGACCAAAAGCTTGGTCAAAGAGGTAGGTTTTAAGGAGCGTCTTAAAGGAGAAAAGAGAGGTGGAGAAGTTTAGGCAGGGAATTCCAGAGCTTTGGGCCGAGGCAACAGAAGGCACGGCCACCAATGGCTGAGCGATTATAATCAGGGATGCTCAAGAGTGCAGATATCTCGGGGGGGGGGGGGGGGTTGTGGAGCTGGAGAAGATTACAGAGATAGGAAGGGGCGAGGCCATGGAGGGATTTGAAAACAAGGATGAGAATTTGAAATGTAGGTCAGCGAGCACAGGGGAGATGGGCGAACGGGACTTGGTGCAAATTAGGACACGGGCAGCCGAATTTTGGATGACCTCAAGTTTACGTAGGGTAGAACATGGGAGGCCAGCCAGGAGTGCGTTGGAATAGTCAAATCTATAGGTAACAAAGGCATGGATGAGGGTTTCAGCAGCGGATGAGCTGAGGCAAGGGCGGAGACGGGCGATGTTATGGAGGTGGAAATAGGTGGTCTTGGTTATGCTGCGGATATGTGGTCGGAAGCTCATTTCAGGGTCAAATGTGACACCAATGTTGTGAACAGTGTGGTTCAGCCTCAGACAGATGTTAGGGAGAGGGATGGAGTCATTGGCTAGGGAACGGAGCTTGTGGCGGTGACTGAAAACAATGGCTTCGGTCTTCCCAATATTTGATTGGAGAAAATTTCTGCTCATCCAGTACTAAATGTCTGACAAGCAGTCTGACAATTTAGAGACTGTGGAGGCATCGAGAGAAGTGGTAGTGAGGTAGAGCTGGGTGTCATCAACGTACATGTGGAAACTGATGCTGTGTTTTCGGATGATGTCGCCAAGGGGCAACATGTAGATGAGAAATAGGAGCAAGCCAAAGATAGATCCTTGGGGGACACCAGAGGTAACGATGCGAGAACGGGAAGAAAAGCCATTGCAGGTGATTCTCTGGCTACGATTAGATAGATAAGAATGGAACCAGGCGAGTGCAGTCCCACCCAACTGGAAACGGTGGAGAAGTGTTGGAGGAGGATGGAGTGGTCAACCCTGTCAAAGGCTGCAGATAAGTCAAGAAGGACGAGAGGGATAGTTTGCCTTTGTCTCAGTCACAAAGGATCTTCATATTTAAAGAGGACCCCGCCAGCGGGGCGCGTGGGGAGAGAGGGTCAGAATCTGGAATGGTTCTGACACATGATGGTTACCAGTGCTTAGGGCAAAGTCCAGTAACTATCTAGAGTACTCCAGGGATAACTGTAAAGGAGTCTTGCTTACTGCATTTGTACTTTTGACCTCAATCGATTATTGTAACCTCCTTTCTTTGTTTTTATCAATCTAAAATAATGTTCTCTTCCATACCATAAATGATCTGATGTGGAGATGCTGAAAGGTCTCATCGAAAACATTAATCTGTCTTTCAGATGCTAACAAGCCTGCTGTATATTTTCAGTTTGCTTTCTTTTAATCTATAATTGGGCCAGAAATTCAGGTCGGAGGCTTCCCGCGGGTGCAAGCATAGCGGGTGCACTTACATATAGCGTGCCTGCCGTTGTGCTGTGGGCCCATGTGGGATTCGGATCCTGGGCCTCCTCCAGCTGCCGGTGTGCAGTGCTCGTGGATCCTAGCGGCGCAGTTAGTTCGACGCGTCCCCTGGGATCACGTGGGCCATGGGGAGCCAATCGGAGCAGGGAATCTCCATTCATAGATTTGACAGGAAGACCTGTCAAATCTATGAATAGAGATCAGCCCCAAAACCTAACTAAAACTTCAAATAAATTTTTTTTAAAACATCACATTTTTAAAATAACTATAAATTACATAAAATAACTTTTAAACAATAATTTAAATTTTTGAAAAATTAATTACAGTTTTTAACAGGGCTAAAAATAAACTTACCTTTCTTTAAAGTATTTAAAAATAATAAACCTGTGGAAAAAATGTTTTAATTTTACTTAATTCACCACTTAACTTGTTAAAAGCAGGCCTTGCGCCTGCTTTTTCCCCGCGCAGCTGCTAGGGATTTACCCGCACGGAGAAACCTGTAAAAAAGAAAAAGCCAAAGTTCGCTGCGTACGCGCTGCCTCTCCCGCGCACGCGGTTGACCCGCGAACCCCTTCCTTCACGGGACCGGAAGTTCCGGTTTCCCGTGCATGCGCAGTGCATGCGTGAAACCGGTACTTCCGGTGGCCCTACAGGTGAGTACACAGCGCGTACTCACCCGTGGGGACCCGAATTTCTGGGCCATTATATTAAATTGAAACTATATACTTTGCTCTACAATCCCTGCAGCGATTGAACTAAAAGGATGTGATTACTTAGAGGTAATTGGCATTACAGATAATCCATATTAATTGAAATTGCCTCCATTGTTAAGTAAAGAATTTTCCCCATATTTGGAACAATGGGCTGCAGAGCTTGTTTCTAATCTTGACCTCCCCCCCCACCCCGGCCAATGTCAACATCAAGTAAGGTAAGGGTACAGTTCCCTCCATTTTACTCCCAAAATATGCCTTAAAATCAATTTCAGAACTGTACCTTTTACTGTACCAGTGCTGTTTCTATTTCGCACGCCAGACATCCTTGTGGCCATTCTGAGCGGGAATGCCAATTAGTGGTGATTGCAGTCAAATAATGAGCAATTTTGTACTTTGATCTCACGGCCATTTGGAACTGAGTGAAGACTGTTCAAACTCAATTGATTGAGAATCGTTGCTGCCATTAGAGAAAGGAGAGACTTTGATGCTAACAGTCTGTACTACTAAGTTTGTGCATGTAGAAAGGTTCAAGCAATTATATTTATTTTCACTGGGGAAAAGAAGACATGACACAGGTCTTTAGAAAGTGTTTTACTCCGGAAAGGGGACAAGAGGAGAGCAGGGTGCCAGATCTGAGTTCCCGAGATGACAATTTAATTGAGAAATTTGTAATAGGACAATTAAATGTATAGTATTTTGAATTTTATTTCTGGTGTAGCATTTAAATATGAGGTTAAAAACATAACAGAGGAATGTCATGCAAACATGTCCCACACTTCTGCTAATGTTAACATTAATTTCTAGCCTATGTTGCGATAGTCATTGATAGAGCTTCACACTTGCTCAATACTTGTGTTGGTGCGTTTATCCATCATTCAAAATGGCAAAGATTGTCTGAGGTCAGATCTAAGCAACTGTGGAATTTACTGAACATACATTTTAAGTGCTAAAATACAGACGCCTTCTGTATGCTCCTGTGCTTTTGAAAGATAGTGCATCCAGAGTGTCAGCCTTGGCTCAGTGGTAGCATTCTCACCTCTTAAGTCAATAGATTGTGGGTTCAAACCCCACTCCAGGACTTGAGCACATAATCCAGGCTGACAATTTGTCAGGTAGTGAGGGAGTACCGCACATGCTGTCTTTTGGATGAGATGTTAAACCGAAGCACGTGTTCAGGTGGACGTAAAAGATCCCATGGCTCTATTCAAAGAGCAGGGAATGTCTTCCAGTATCCTGGCCAATATTTATCCCCCAACCAATATCATTAAAACAGATTATCTGGTCATTTATCTCTTTGGTGTTTGCGGAGCATTGCTGTGCGCAAATTAGATTATAACAGTGATTACACTTCAAAAGTACTTCATTAGCTGTGAAGCGCTTTTGGACGTCCAGAGAATGTGAAAGATGCTTTATAAATGCAAGTTATTTCTTTCACATTGTTGGGCCTAAAAGTTCAGGCTAAAGCTACAAATCAGATGTAGAAGAATTAACTTTACACAACCAGAAATGGAAAAATAGGATAATATTTACACCAATAACAAAAAGGCACAATAACAAAGGACGGAATTTCAATCCTTTGGCGGGGGGGGGTGGGGGGGTGGGGGATGGTGCTCGGAAGTGGTCGGGAAACCCGGGAGAACAGGTTTCCCACAGGCCCTGCCAGATTTAATGGCAGGGCCTGATTTGCATTTCAAACCTCTGTTTCCCACCCGCACCCAGCCAGATTGAGAGGGATTGAGTGGGAGCCGGTGTGTGGTTGGGAGGTCAGACTCGAGCATCAGGGGGCTAAGGGCTGATCGGGGGGGGGCCAAGGCTGATCGGAGGGAGGCCGGAGTCGAGCATCAGGGGGCCGGGGGCTGATTGGTGGGGGGGGGTTGCCAGACTCGAGCATCGGGGGCTGGAGTCTGATTGGAAAATCCGGGGGTTGATCGGAGTGTGGTGGGGGGGGGGGGGCGGGGGAGGCAAAGAACACCGGGGAGCTGGAGGAGCATCGGGGCGGGGAGAGACAGAGGACATCGGGGGGCCAGAGGAGCATTGGGGAGGCAGAGAACATCAGGGGGCTTGGAGGTGATGGCGAGTGGGGGTGGGGGGGAGAGGTAGAGAATCAGCGCCAGCCTGGAGGTGGTCAGGGGGGCGAAGGGAGAGAATCATTGGGGGGCCGGGGGGAGGGAGAGAACAGGGCCGGCCTGGAGAACAATCTGTGGCGGGGGGGTTGGTGTGGTGGAAAGGGGGAGGCCGGGAAAGCGATCAGAGGCTTGGGGGGGGGGGGAGCAATCGGAGGCCTGGGGGGTCTCCGATCGGTTGGGTGGTGGGTGTCGTAAGAATGAGCCTTACGCGTGGTGAACTTAAAGTAAGCTTTAATCAACTAAAAAGGTGCTACATACAAAAGAGGTCTTACTCTATGCCTCTCCAGGATCCAACTGATCAGTCCAGTATTTATCCTGGACTAATCACAGGAAGTGATGCAATAAAGTTCGAGTCACAGGAAGCTGTATTGTGTTACCACATTCTCCCCCGCCAAAAGATTAGGAGGCCGGGATGCTCCCTCCATTTCGTAGCCGCCGGACGAGGGAGAGCCGCACCCGTTTGGGTTCTCGTAGCGGTAGAGGGCCCCTAGCCCGTTTACCCGCCGCGGGCCGTGGACCAGAGTCCGAGTGATCCAGCCCGCTCTGTGAGGGGTCAGGACGATCCTGACTGTGTACTGGTGCCCGAACGGGTGTCGGGCAGGGCTGTGGCAGATCCGTTTCCGAGCGTACGGTACGGGGTGGATCGTGGCTGCGCGTGCGAGCCCCGACGGGCTCATAGTCAGTCTGCCCCAGGTCAGCACGCTGGAGTGAGGTACCAGCCGGCGTCAGATCCAGATCGTGATGAGAGGCACCTGGCGAGCCCAGAGATGTGCCTGGTACAATATCATCCCCTGGTGTCCCTCTATGTTTCGGCGGGCAGGGAGCCAGATCCCGCAATGACACGGTAGATTCCCGACCGTCAGGATACCGAATATAGGCGTAGGTAGGGTTGACGTCAGTGAGCTCAACCTCATCTACCAGGGGGTCATTCTTAGACGCCCGGACATATCTTCGGAGTAGCACTGGTCCCGGTGCAGTCAGCCACGACGGGAGAGATATCCCATAGGATGAGCGACGCTGAAATCGGAAGAACCGTTCATGAGGCGTCGTATTTGTGGCGGTCGAAAGGAGGGACCGTGTGGAGTGTAATGCGTCTGGAAGTACTGCTTCCCATTGCTGGTTGGGTAGGCCCCGAGATCTCAAAGCCAGACGTACCGCATTCCAGATGATAGCGTTAAAACGCTCGACTTGCCCATTCCCGACCGGATGATAAGGCGTCGTTCTGCTGGCAGCAATACCCCGTTCCGAGAGATAGGCCTTGAGTTCTCCTGACATAAAAGAAGGGCCCCGATCCGAATGAACATAGGATGCCATGCCACAGAAAGCAAACACCTGCTCAAGGCAGCTGATAACCGTGGTCGTCAGCATATTGGGGCAGGGAAAGGCAAACGGAAAACGGGAATACTCATCGACCATGGTCAATAGATAAGTGTTGCAAGTTGAAGAGGGCAACGGCCCCTTAAAATCGATGCTAAGCCGTTGCATTGGCTGGGTCGCATGTATGAGTATACCACCCGAGGGGCGGAAAAACCGAGGTTTCAATTCCGCACAGACTCTGCAGTCCGAGCACATCTTCTTTACATCCCCGGTAGAGAATGGGAGATTTCGGGACCGCACGAAGTGTAGCATGCGAGTAACGCCCGGATGACACAACCCATCATGGATGTCTACGAGCGTAGAGGGTGCCATGGCGGAGCAGAATGCTCGTGTGAGGGTATCCGGAGCCACATTCTCCTTGCCAGGTCGACAGTGGATGGTGTAACCAAAAGAGGCCAATTCCAGCCGCCAAAGCTGGATTTTATTCTTTTTAATTTTGGTCCGTTTTCGATTATCGAGCATGAAGGCGACCGATCGCTGGTCCGTGATTAAGGTAAAGTGCTGGCGAGCTAGGAGATGACTCCACTTCCGTACTGCCTCTATGATGGCTGTAGCTTCTTTCTCGACTGGAGGATAATGTAGCTCAGCCCCTTGAAAAGTCCTGGACAAAAATGCCACCGGACGACCTTCCTGATTCAGAGTGGCCGAGATCGCCACCTCCGAGGCATCACACTCAACAACAAAAGGAAGACTCTCATCGATGGAGTGAAGAGCTGCTTTCTCCAACTGTTTTTTCAGGAGGTTAAAGGCTGCAACAGCCGCTGTGTCTAGTGGGAATGTGCTGGCCTTCAGTAGAGGTTGGATTCGGTCCGAGAAGTTAGGAATCCATTTAGCATAGTATGCAAACAGGCCGAGGGCCCGGCGCAAGGAGGCCGGATTCTTAGGTGGCGGGAGTTCTTGGAGTGGGCGAAGCCTTTCAGGGTCAGGTTTAATGATGCCATTGCCCACACAATAGCCAAGGATGTTGATGGTTGGTTGTGACTCAATGGATTTAGCCGCATTTAATGTCAAATTACGGTGCTGGAGTGCATCCCAAAATCGTTGGAGATTGGCGTCATGTTCCCGCTGATTGCGACCTGCGACAGTAATATTGTCCAGATAAGGAAACGTATCCTTCAAGTCTTCCTGTTTGACCAGGTCATCCATTGCTCGCTGGAAGACAGCCACTCCATTAGTGACCCCAAAGGGGAGGCGACGAAATTGATACAGCCGTCCATTGGCTTCAAAGGCCGTATACTGCTTGTCTGAGACCTTCAAGGGTACCTGATGATAGGCACTTTTCAGATCATATGTTGAGAACACCGTGTACTCAGCCAGTTTATTAACCATATCATCGATGCACGGCAATGGGTATGCGTCCAAGTCCGTATATTGATTGATGGTCTGTGAATAGTCAATGCACAGCCGTTTCTTGTGAGGTTGTAGAGGGTTCTTAACAATAACGACCTGGGCGCGCCATGGCGACGAACAAGGCTCGATGATATCCTCTGCTAAAAGCCGAGAAATCTCAGCCGCAATAAAAGACTGGTCTTCCTGACTGAAACGTCGTGACTTTGTTATAATCGGTTTGCATCGAGGAGGGATACTGGTAAACAGTGAGGGTTCATCCAGTGAAGCTGCTGACAATGCACAGAACGGTAATCGAGGTAGTATATTAGAAATAGTGAGTTCAGGTTTGGATCCGCCGAACTCAATGGTGAGCTTCTTATGCTGCTTTTGAAAATCCAGCCCTAAGATAAGATCACTACATAAGTCCTTGAGCACCGAAAGCCGGGTGGAGGGATACCTGTGACCATTAAGTGTTATTTCAACCATACAAAAGCCAGAAATTCTGGTATTAAGTGATGACTGAGCCATCGCAATTGCCTGGTCCGATGGGAAAACATGTAGCTTTAACTCTGCAACAATCTGTTCCCTAATGAAACTATCAGTGCTACCTGAGTCAATTAAGGCATCTAAAGTATGTCCATTAATTGATGCTTTTGTAGCTGCATGGAATAGGTTCTGAGGACAAGCAGCTGTAATTGGTGTCATTGCACAAAGAGTGGCTGAAACTCTAGGTGTGTTTCTTCGAGAGAAAACCCGAGAGGAAGCACGATAGATTTTAGCCGGAACATCTTGATAGGCCCTTACCGGGGCAGTTCGGTAGGACTTAGCTTGATAAGCCCTCGTAGAGGCTCTTGATAGGCAAACCTTTGCAAAATGACCCTTTTTGTTGCAATGACTGCAAAACGCATTGCGAGCAGAGCAGAATTTCCGAGGGTGAAACTCATCACGCAAAAGAAGCATTTCTTAGATTGCCAAGAGGCTGCCACAGTGGGGTCATCATCCTCTTCATCAGTGAAGTCATCAGATTGATCGTCAGGGATAAAGTCCTCCCTAATAGAGTTCACCTGTGGCCTCTTAAATTGCCTGACTGTAGTTAAGGCAGCAGACCGAGGTCTGGGCACTGTATAAAGGTCTGCATTTCTTTTTGCCAGATCTAGTGAGCAAGCCATGTCATAAGCTCTCTGAAGCTCAAGTGTCTTACTTTCCAGTAGACGCTGGCGTATAAATGGGGAGGCAAGCCCGCAGATGAAAGCATCACGGATCATTTCTTCACGGTACAGCTCAGCTGAGGCCGCCTGAAAGTTACAGTCCATACTAAGTCTGCGAAGCTCTTGGAGTAATTTATCAATGGATTCCTCCGGCCCTTGTTGGGCTGTAGCTAGTAGATGTCTGGCATAGACCTCATTCGGTGTCTTAGTATATAGTCTCTTAAGCGTCCGAATTGCCTCCTCGTAACTGCCCCATTCCTCCACATACTGAAATACATTCGGGGTGACACAGTTGATGAGTATCCGTAACTTTGAGTCATCATCAGCCTTGCAATATTCAAGAAAATTGTCAAACGTGCGATACCAGTGTTTCCACACCTTACCGGCTGCTGGGGTGTTTGGGTCCAAGTCAAGACGCGATGGTTTAAGGATGTTTTCCATGATGGGTGATTCCCTGGATCCTTAGTTCCGAGTTCGTCCAAAAAGTTTGAGTGCGAAGTTTTTCAAAGTTGATTAAATTGTCGTAAGAATGAGCCTTACGCGTGGTGAACTTAAAGTAAGCTTTAATCAACTAAAAAGGTGCTACATACAAAAGAGGTCTTACTCTATGCCTCTCCAGGATCCAACTGATCAGTCCAGTATTTATCCTGGACTAATCACAGGAAGTGATGCAATAAAGTTCGAGTCACAGGAAGCTGTATTGTGTTACCACAGTGGGTGAGGCAGGGGGCTGCATCGAGGAGGTAAGTTTAAAGGTACTTACTTCTGGGATCCAGCAGTCCTCACCTTCCATTAGCTGTCGGGTTTCTTGAGGCCTGCAAAGCCCGACGAGCCGCAGTTAAATTTAAAATGGAGGTTAAATCTGAGGCACGCCAGCTTCATTATAATATTTAAATGGACGACCTGCTTCATAGGAGCCAGTTGGCTGCCTGCCCCCGTCCCACCTCTGTTAAAACCGGAAGTGGGCAGGTTGGAGGCAGGTTCTGGTCGTGATTCAGATTTTTAACACTTTAACTTCCCACCCGACCCCAACCCACCCGTTTTTTGGGGTTAAAATTCCTCCCAAAGTCTTTGAGTCTTTTACTTAAGTTAGATCACTCTTTTACCAATAATGTGAAGTGGGGTAGAAAGTAGCCAATTGCATGTCTGTGTGCAACAAATTAAAGTAATATTCATTTGAAGGTTTTACTGTTTACACCTTGAACTAAATTCTTTTCACCTGCCATCTTCCTGCATGCTACAGTCTCCTGGGATGAGATGAAAGGACACTTTCATTCATGTCTTTTTGGAAATGTTTCCAATTTGCTCGTTTTGGGAAGTCATTTTGAGTACTTTTAGGGAGTAATCATATAACAAGAACTTACATTTACATGGTGCCTTTTACATACCAAAGTGACCCAAGGTCTTTTATGGGGGAATGGTGGCAGGAGTAGGAAAGAATTAGGGAACTGACTGAAAGCACATTACAACAATGACTACATTTCAAAAGTACTTAATTGGCTGTAAAGTGCCTTGGGGGATCCTGAGGTTATGAAAGGCGCTATAGAAATGCAAGTTCTTTCTTTTCTTTCACAATGAAAAGGATAAGTTATAAAGGAGGAGAATGGGCATGCTGTAATGTCCCGGGAGCCAATTTACTCTTCTTTTTCTCAAATACTGTCTCTCATGGAAATAATAAATCGGAGGGGTTGGCGAGGGCAAATTTCAACTGCCTGTTTCTCACCTGGAAAACTGGTGACTGGAAGAGTAAAACCTGATGGGGACCTTTGGACACTCTGGGCTGGATTTTGTCAATGGAGACATGCTGGAGGCGGGACTTCTGGTTTCCAGGTTTCAGTCCCGCCCCCAGTGACGTCTGACCAACCCACGCTATTTTCCCTTGATTGGCCTTGTTAAGCCCGCCCTGCGAGCTTACCAGCCAATTAAGGGAAAGCTGGTGACAGATGACGTCAGCGTATGACGCTTCATCTGTCGAAAAAATTTTGACAGAAACATAGAAACATAGAAGATAGGAGCAGGAGTAGGCCATTCGGCCCCTCGAACCTGCTCCGTCATTTAATGAGATCGTGGCTGATCATCCAAATTCAGTACCCTGTCCCTGCTTTCTCCCCATATCCCTTGATCCCTTTAGCCTTAAAAAATATATCTAACTCCTTCTTGAATATATTTAATGAATTGGCCTCAACGGCTTTCTGTGGTAGAGAATTCCACAGGTTCACCACTCTCTGGGTGAAGAAATTCCTCCTCATCTCAGTCCTAAATGGCTTACCCCTTATCTTTAGACTGTGACCCCTGGTTCTGGACAGCTTTGAGAAGCTGTCAAACACTGACCATCTCTGTTCTAAGGTGAGCCCTTGCACAAAGGTTCAGCCAAGACCTCTCTCCTCTGCAGAAAGCAGATGGCTGCTGCATCTGAGCATGCAGCAGCCATTCTATCATCTCTGCTGTTGAGATGAGGCACCTCCAGATCCTCAATGATTGAAGCCTGCACGAAGAAGCAAAGGTAAGGAAACTTTTTCCAACACTTTACACTCACCTCTCATACTTACCTGTCCACACTTGCCCCCATCACTCACCTCTACAGCTGACATTTCGACCCCTCTCACCCCCACAGACCCCACTGCTTGCCTCGCTGACCCTGGCGAAGTTCGCAGCCGTCAGGAAACCCACAATTGCAGGCGTAAAATGGGGAAAAGCCTCAAAACTGCCTATTAACTACCTGTTAACAGGCAGTTAATTGACTCTAATCCCATTCCCGCCTCAAGGAGACGGGTCCCTGCGCGACTCGGGGACCTGCCTCCTGGGAAGATGGCACGGAGGCGGGTTAGGAGCGGGGTCGGTACCCGCTCCCAGTTTCTGCCATTTTCCCGGCAGTCTAGCCTCCATACCTGCCTCCTCAGGGCTGGGAAAATTGCCCCTTCTGATTCAATTTTCAGGCAGGCCTGTAAATGGGCGCCAAGCACTCCCACCCAAAACAGACAGGAGGCTGTTTAAATATGCAAGGACCCCCAATTGTCGGACCCTAATTGCAATTTTCATGCAGAAATGGACAGAGTGTGCGAAGTGCATGCTGGACCCAGTCTTATCAGGCATTGGAGCAGTCTAACCAGTAAGTAAATGTCTGCTTTTTTAAAGAAAAAAATGATTATGGAGCCAGGAGGAGAAGCTGGCCAATTTTCCACCACACCAAACGGGCAACCTGCGGCGGAGCGCCCATTTGGCGCCTGCAGCTCGTCGGTAAAATTTAAATGAGGCCTGAACCTGAGGATGGTTTGAGCCTCCCCATTACGGCCTTGGCTGGACGCACTGCCAATATCAGCCCGTTTTGGGCCCGAGTGGAAAATCTCCCCATCATTGTTTTACATAGTCGATAGCAATACATATCTACCGAGATTTGTGCGGTCTGTGAGGTGCTTTCTCGGGTATGACTTCGCAGATACTTTGCATTTGGCAAGTATGAGCTTTGGCTTCGGTAATTATTCAAACCAATTTTTTCTGTCATTTTGCAATTAAAAGGATAATTTAGCTTGAAATCATCAGTAAAGTACTCATATAGTGTTCCATTGACTAAACAGCTGCCTATTGGATTTATTCCCAAAGGGTGTTATGAGTAAGTAGAGAATTATCCATTTCTTCAAATGCTGTAATGCAATATGGCCACAAGATGGTGCTGTAGTCGTGTGAACTGTGTGCCCTCATTACAGCTTATGACACTTGCACAAATATCAGGGTCGCAAGATCCTGAACGGTGTATGGATATGAGTACACACAATATATATATCCCAATTAAAGTTTATATTCTTAGAATGAGGTACAAATGTACATTTATTTATTATTAATAGGCAAATACCTAAATAATAAATATCAAATTGCTTACAATTTTAAGTAAATCCCAGTCACATTACATTTGATTTATATTCCATTCTTAAAAAGAAAGTACTTGCTTTTATGCAACAGATCCCAAAGTGCTTTGTATCCAATGGATTACTATGTAGGCGAATGTAGCGCACAGCAATATCTAGCACACAGCAATTGAGAGAAATGGCGAGTTGATCTGTTTTTGGTGGTGTTGGTTGAGTGATAAATGTTGGCCAGGACACGAGGAGTTGCTCCTTGCCCTTCAAATAGTGCCTTGAGCTCTTTCATGTCCAGGAAAGGCTTCCGTTTAATGTCTTATCTGAAAAATGTTGCTTCCAACAATGCAGCACTCCCTCAATACTGGATTGGAGTGTCAGCCTAGATTATATTCTCCAGTCCTGGAATGGACTTGAACCAATGGCCTTCTGACTCTGAGGCAAGAGTGCTACCAACTGAGGCAAACCAATGCGTTAACAGAGACGATTTGTTTGTGTGTACAGTAAATTGTACTTTACTGACTTTTTTCTTCCAGGAGAGCTTAGTTTTTGAAATGATCCAACATAGTCTTTCTCATTGACTCTCTTATTCAACCAAATTAGAATTGACAGAATAGAAGTTTGCCGAGAAATTGACAGTTGATGTCGGAGCATGTGATAAGTGAGTGCTGTGTCTTCTGCGCACCAGCAGGACTGTACAGTACCTTTAGCTCCTGTCCCAGACAGACTGTTTGGTGAAGCTACCGAAATGCCTGGATGTTTGTGTGACTGTCCAGTGCTATAGGAGATAGATGGATGCTATAATAGCCTTCCTTAGTTCTACCTCTCCTGTTCTGTCATGTTTTGTTGTTCTATTTATTATCTGGCTCAGGTCCTGCAGGAAAACAGTTCAGTTTTGCCGATCAACTAGGTTATTATTATCATACCCATAACGCCCCAAAATATACTTCTCCTGTTCATGAGCTTGTTCCTGGGGGATCTTTTCCCTCGGGTATTATGTGAGCTTCTTGTGAGCAGGAAGAGTAGAAAGAAACAGGCGTGTATGTTACCAGCAGGCCAATGTGTAAATTATTTCTTTTAAGAAATCAAAATGGTTTATTACTTAACAATGGAATTTAATGTCCTGACTGGGAGCGATCAGAACAGTCACTCTTATTTTGATAGCATCATCTTCTAGTATTGATATTTCTAGGCTGAAATTATACATATGTAGATGAAAACAAGAATTGTTGTTTCCGTTTTCCTCACTTTATTTTATCCTCTCTGGATCTCTTCTGTATGAGTGAAACATTTCAGGTTATTAACTTGTGCGTCTGAGCTATTGCTCCCTGATTAGCTAGCTAAAACAAGGCTCAAAGCGTTACTTATCCACTGGGCAATGTAGGTGTTCAGCCCTCTTGAAGTGGCATACCCATCATTCACAGGGCACTTGTACCTCGCCCCAAGGCTGCATTAGAACCACAGAACCTAACAGCACAGAGGGAGTCCATTCGGCCCTTTATGTTTGTGCCCGCTCTTTGGTGGAGCAATCCAAAAGTAATAGCGCTGCCCTGCTGTCTTCCCCATAGCCCTATATCTTCTTAACTTCACTTAGTTCTGACTAGGTACATTCCAATCTTCGTGAGACATATGAACAAGCAGCAGGTCTAACCCTTCAAATTTGAAACTCACTCGTTACAACAAAAAAAGGCTTCCTGTCCTGCACCTTAAGTGTAACCACCTTGGATGTAAGGAAATCTCTATTCAATGTGTTTCAAGAAGGGAATATCAATTCTATCTCTTTATACACGAAAAAAAGTCAAGTTACAGATGCAGTGTGATCACACTAGTTACTACAGCAGAGAAGTTAATTTGATTATTCTTGTTATTGAGATACTTATATAGTATACATAGTAATACATTTCAGTTTTGCCCCTCACAGTTATGTCCTTTTTCTCTTCCACTGATTACTGAGGTGTTCAAATTGAAGAGTGAGGACAATACATGTAAGTGCTACTATAAAAAAAATTCAGGTAAGTAAGCATTGTTTCCATATCTTCCTGAAGGGAGAAAAACAAGTCCTTTCTCTTTCAGTTTCATAACATCCCGTGAATTTAAACATAGGTCAGCATTTCAAAATGGAAGCCATCTGCCTGTCCCTTTAAGAGTTTTGAATTGGAACATCCCGATGCCTCTCTTGTGTTTTACACGGGGCTTCCTCCCACCTGTTCTATTCTTATTACATGCCTGTGACGCCTCACTGGAATCCACAAGTGAGTTTATAGCACAGGACGTTGTCTCTGATGTTACAGCTGGGGAAGCATTGCAAGTGCTTGCTGGAGTCTAAAGGCACGGTGTCATCTATAGCGTTTGGGGGAGGAGTCCAAACCTTGATGGTCTAGATATTTGATCGTGCCCGAAAACGGGTGCGCAGGGCCCGGAGGCAGAGAGTGCACTTTATGTGCCTGTTCGTGTGGTCCCATGTGGACCACATGTAATTGGTATGGGGACCTCATGATAATGATTTAGGCATACAGCCAGCGCGACCCTCACAATTCATTGGTTGCAATGTTTTGGGGGTCGGAAAGCGGGCGTCTCTGATGCTACTTAAAGGCAGACAGCATCTCTTAAAGGGTTGATACACTCTGGTTGCAGATAAAAGAGAAACATCCCAGATTGGAAAATAGGCTGGAAGACCTCTAGATAGGGAAGCCAGATTCTCTGATAACAACATAAGAACATAAGAATTGCTAGTTTACTCTCATATTCGATTTTCTCTCTGTTTATCAATTTTTTTTTGGTCATCCTTTGCTGGGTTCTAAAGCTCTCCCAATCCTCAGGCTTACTACTATTCTTTGCAATATTATAAGCCTCCTCTTTTAATCTAATACTATCCTTAACTTCTTTATATGGCTACGGATGGATCACTTCTTCGTGGAGTTTTATTTCTCAATGGAATGTATATTCTTTGAGAATTTTGGAATATTTCTTTAAATAATCGCCACTGCTTATCTACCGTCATACCTTTTAAACTAATTTTCCACATCAACACAAACTGGAGAGCCCACATCGACACAAAACGACGAGTCCACATTGACACAAAATGACAAGCCCACATCAGCACACAAGAACATAAAAATTAGGAGCAGGTGTAGGCCATACGGCCCTTCGATCCTGCGCCACCATTCAATAAGATCACATAATTCATGCCAGGATCTGCACTGTATTGTCAGTAATTCACAGCAGGATCTGCACTGTATTGTCAGTAATTCACAGCAGGATCTGCATTGTATTGTCAGTAATTCACAGCAGGATCTGCATTGTATTGTCAGTAATTCACAGCAGGATCTGCATTGTATTGTCAGTAATTCACAGCAGGATCTGCACTGTATTGTCAGTAATTCACAGCAAGGTCTGCATTGTATTGTCAGTAATTCACAGCAGGATCTGCATTGTATTGTCAGTAATTCACAGCAGGATCTGCACTGTATTGTCAGTAATTCACAGCAGGATCTGCACTGTATTGTCAGTAATTCACAGCAGGATCTGCACTGTATTGTCAGTAATTCACAGCAGGATCTGCACTGTATTGTCAGTAATTCACAGCAGGATCTGCACTGTATTGTCAGTAATTCACAGCAGGATCTGCACTGTATTGTCAGTAATTCACAGCAGGATCTGCATTGTATTGTCAGTAATTCACAGCAGGATCTGCTCTGTATTGTCAGTAATTCACAGCAGGGTTTGCATTGTATTGTCAGTAATTCACAGCAGGATCTGCATTGTATTGTCAGTAATTCACAGCAGGATCTGCTCTGTATTGTCAGTAATTCACAGCAGGATCTGCACTGTATTGTCAGTAATTCACAGCAGGATCTGCACTGTATTGTCAGTAATTCACAGCAGGATCTGCACTGTATTGTCAGTAATTCACAGCAGGATCTGCACTGTATTGTCAGTAATTCACAGCAGGATCTGCACTGTATTGTCAGTAATTCACAGCAGGGTTTGCATTGTATTGTCAGTAATTCACAGCAGGATCTGCATTGTATTGTCAGTAATTCACAGCAGGGTTTGCATTGTATTGTCAGTAATTCACAGCAGGGTTTGCATTGTATTGTCAGTAATTCACAGCAGGGTTTGCATTGTATTGTCAGTAATTCACAGCAGGGTTTGCATTGTATTGTCAGTAATTCACAGCAGGATCTGCATTGTATTGTCAGTAATTCACAGCAGGGTTTGCATTGTATTGTCAGTAATTCACAGCAGGGTTTGCATTGTATTGTCAGTAATTCACAGCAGGATCTGCATTGTATTGTCAGTAATTCACAGCAGGGTTTGCATTGTATTGTCAGTAATTCACAGCAGGGTTTGCATTGTATTGTCAGTAATTCACAGCAGGATCTGCATTGTATTGTCAGTAATTCACAGCAGGATCTGCTCTGTATTGTCAGTAATTCACAGCAGGATCTGCATTGTATTGTCAGTAATTCACAGCAGGATCTGCATTGTATTGTCAGTAATTCACAGCAGGATCTGCTCTGTATTGTCAGTAATTCACAGCAGGATCTGCACTGTATTGTCAGTAATTCACAGCAGGATCTGCATTGTATTTTCAGTAATTCACAGCAGGATCTGCATTGTATTGTCAGTAATTCACAGCAGGATCTGCATTGTATTGTCAGTAATTCACAGCAAGGTCTGCTCTGTATTGTCAGTAATTCACAGCAAGGTCTGCTCTGTATTGTCAGTAATTCACAGCAAGGTCTGCTCTGTATTGTCAGTAATTCACAGCAAGGTCTGCTCTGTATTGTCAGTAATTCACAGCAAGGTCTGCTCTGTATTGTCAGTAATTCACAGCAAGGTCTGCTCTGTATTGTCAGTAATTCACAGCAGGATCTGCTCTGTATTGTCAGTAATTCACAGCAAGGTCTGCTCTGTATTGTCAGTAATTCACAGCAGGATCTGCTCTGTATTGTCAGTAATTCACAGCAAGGTCTGCATTGTATTGTCAGTAATTCACAGCAAGGTCTGCTCTGTATTGTCAGTAATTCACAGCAAGGTCTGCATTGTATTTTCAGTAATTCACAGCAAGGTCTGCTCTGTATTGTCAGTAATTCACAGCAGGGTCTGCATTGTATTGTCAGTAATTCACAGCAGGATCTGCACTGTATTGTCAGTAATTCACAGCAGGATCTGCACTGTATTGTCAGTAATTCACAGCAGGATCTGCACTGTATTGTCAGTAATTCACAGCAGGATCTGCACTGTATTGTCAGTAATTCACAGCAGGATCTGCATTGTATTGTCAGTAATTCACAGCAGGATCTGCACTGTATTGTCAGTAATTCACAGCAGGATCTGCACTGTATTGTCAGTAATTCACAGCAGGATCTGCACTGTATTGTCAGTAATTCACAGCAGGATCTGCATTGTATTGTCAGTAATTCACAGCAGGATCTGCATTGTATTGTCAGTAATTCACAGCAGGATCTGCATTGTATTGTCAGTAATTCACAGCAGGATCTGCACTGTATTTATCAGTAATTCACAGCAGGATCTGCACTGTATTGTCAGTAATTCACAGCAGGATCTGCATTGTATTGTCAGTAATTCACAGCAGGATCTGCACTGTATTGTCAGTAATTCACAGCAAGGTCTGCACTGTATTGTCAGTAATTCACAGCAGGATCTGCACTGTATTGTCAGTAATTCACAGCAGGATCTGCATTGTATTGTCAGTAATTCACAGCAGGATCTGCATTGTATTGTCAGTAATTCACAGCAGGATCTGCATTGTATTGTCAGTAATTCACAGCAGGATCTGCTCTGTATTGTCAGTAATTCACAGCAGGGTTTGCTCTGTATTGTCAGTAATTCACAGCAGGGTCTGCTCTGTATTGTCAGTAATTCACAGCAGGGTTTGCTCTGTATTGTCAGTAATTCACAGCAGGATCTGCATTGTATTGTCAGTAATTCACAGCAGGATCTGCATTGTATTGTCAGTAATTCACAGCAGGATCTGCATTGTATTGTCAGTAATTCACAGCAGGATCTGCATTGTATTGTCAGTAATTCACAGCAGGATCTGCACTGTATTGTCAGTAATTCACAGCAGGATCTGCACTGTATTGTCAGTAATTCACAGCAGGATCTGCATTGTATTGTCAGTAATTCACAGCAGGATCTGCACTGTATTGTCAGTAATTCACAGCAGGATCTGCATTGTATTGTCAGTAATTCACAGCAGGATCTGCTCTGTATTGTCAGTAATTCACAGCAGGATCTGCACTGTATTGTCAGTAATTCACAGCAGGATCTGCACTGTATTGTCAGTAATTCACAGCAGGGTCTGCTCTGTATTGTCAGTAATTCACAGCAGGATCTGCACTGTATTGTCAGTAATTCACAGCAGGATCTGCACTGTATTGTCAGTAATTCACAGCAGGATCTGCATTGTATTGTCAGTAATTCACAGCAGGATCTGCACTGTATTGTCAGTAATTCACAGCAGGATCTGCATTGTATTGTCAGTAATTCACAGCAGGGTTTGCTCTGTATTGTCAGTAATTCACAGCAGGGTCTGCTCTGTATTGTCAGTAATTCACAGCAGGGTCTGCTCTGTATTGTCAGTAATTCACAGCAAGGTCTGCTCTGTATTGTCAGTAATTCACAGCAAGGTCTGCATTGTATTGTCAGTAATTCACAGCAGGGTCTGCTCTGTATTGTCAGTAATTCACAGCAAGGTCTGCACTGTATTGTCAGTAATTCACAGCAGGATCTGCATTGTATTGTCAGTAATTCACAGCAGGATCTGCATTGTATTGTCAGTAATTCACAGCAGGATCTGCATTGTATTGTCAGTAATTCACAGCAGGATCTGCACTGTATTGTCAGTAATTCACAGCAGGATCTGCATTGTATTGTCAGTAATTCACAGCAGGATCTGCATTGTATTGTCAGTAATTCACAGCAGGGTCTGCATTGTATTGTCAGTAATTCACAGCAGGGTCTGCATTGTATTGTCAGTAATTCACAGCAGGACCTGCCCTAGTCCAGGACATGGCGGGAGATCCTGCTCACTCCTAGGGGCATAATGCTCTCTAAGCAGCACCTCTGCCACCAATGGGACGAGGTCACAGAGGAAGTCAATGCCAGGAACTTAGCTCCCAGGACATGGCTATGAAACCGAAAGAAGTTCAATGACCTCACCAGAGTTTTCAAGGTAAGAATACATCTTACTCTCTGCTCACACCCACACCACCTCACAATCCTCCCCCCACCGCATCCCTTCACTCTCCTTAAAATCATTGCACACCACTCCACCTCCTTCTCATACTCTCACTCATGACTGTTGCAACCCTCCCTTCCCCACACCTCACATCTGCACACACTAAATATGAATTAATCAACCATGACAGGCATATTCTATAAGCACCTCACAAGGATGTTGTTAAGGATCAACTGTTAGTCAACCTCCTTTCTTCTATGTTTCATAATGACCCGCTTTGAGTAATCATGAGTCACTTGATGGCGGGGTATATGGAACAGACTTTATTCATATACAACATATGTGATCAGCCTAACTATATACACAGAGAACAGCTTTTCAGTTTCTGTATCTTTCGAGCTCTCCAGCTAACTGTTGAAAACCCTGCCGCTTTATACATCTTATTTTGCCTACATCAAAGGTACATCTCACAGATAAATCTTCCTGATTTATCTGTTCCAGAATCCTTTGAAAACAGTCTATTTACATAAACAGTCATAGTTGTTTACTTCAAAGATACTTCTCTCAAACAAGACTTCCCGACTTCAACAAAAGCAAAATACTGCAGATGCTGGAAATCTGAAATATAAACAGAAAATGCTGGAAACACTCAGCAGGTCAGGCAGCATCTGTGGAGAGAGAAACAGAGTTAATGTTTCAGGTCGATGACCTTTCATCAGAACATCCTGACTTAACTGTTCTCAAATCCTTTGTGGTGTTTTATTAACAGTCACTTATTTCCTTGCACAAGCATTTCTTGTAGATAATAGTCAGACATTAAAAGCAGAAGATAAGCCATGCTTTCTTCTGTGGCACCCCACTGCTATCTTGTTTATCTTTGCAAACCTATTATACCAAGAAACAAGGAAGTTCAATTATTAACCTTTAACTCTCCAAGATATCCAAGATACAACTCTCCAGGATGTTCAGCACATGTCACTAACACATTCCCTTCTTTCTTCCAAAGGAGGCTGAGCCTGCTTGCGCAGCCTCTCCCTTGTTGAAGAAAATGTGATGGCCATCAGAACAACAATAACTTGCATTTATATAGCACCTTTAACGTAGTAAAACATCCCAAGACTTTTCACAGGAGGATATGAGACAAAATTTGTCCTTGAGCCATGTAAGGAGATATTAGGACAGGTGACCAAAAGCTTGGTCAAAGAGGTAGGTTTTAAGGAGTGTCTTAAAGGAGGAGAGAGAGGCAGAGAGGTTTAGGGGAGAATTTCTGAGCTTAGGGCCTAGACAGCTGAAGGCACAGCTGCTAATGATGGGGCAAAGGAAATCGGGGATGTACAAGAGGCCAGAATTGGAGGAATGCAGAGATCTCGGTGGGTTGTAGAGCCGGAGGAGGTTACAGGATAGGGAAGGTGCGAGGTCATGGAGAGATTTGAACATGAGAATTTTAAAGAGGTCAGTGAACACAGTGAACAATGGGACTTGGTGCAAGTTAGGATACGGGCACAGTTTTGGATGAGCTGAAGATTAGGGAAGGTGGAATATGGGTGGCAGGCCAGGAGAGCATTGGAATAGTCGAGTCTGGAGGTAACAAAAGAATGCTGAGACAGCAGTGGAGACTGGCGATATTACGGAGTGGATTGTAAGCGATCTTGGTGATGGAGAGCATATGGGATCGGAAGTTCAGCTCGGGGTCAAATAGGATGCTGAGGTTGTGAACAGTCTGGTTCAGCCTCCGATGCAGCCTGCATTAATATCAGCTGGCTGAGCCCCAAGGGGTACTTTTAACCTAACCCACCCAGCGGGAAACTGAATGGCCCGTAATTTCCGATCCTTACGGGTGTGTACGAGCTGTGTACACACCCGTAGGGACCTCGCAAGTGCCGGTTTCAGGCAAAAATAATTTTTTTCACTCATTTATAATTTAAAAATACTTTTAAAAAAGGTAAGTTTATTTTTAGCCCCATAAAAACCTTTAATTATTTTTTTCAAAAAATTTAATTTTTGTTTAAAATATTTAATTTAATGTAATTTTAACTCATTTTAAAAACGTGATGGTTTTTTAAAAATTTATTTAATGTTTTGATGCCTTTTTTCAGTGATCCCCATTCATACTTTTGACAGGTCTACTTATCAAAAGTATGAAGGGGGATTCCCTTCTCCCATTGGCTCGCCTGGCCCACCTGATCCCAGGGACGCTTGCGAACCGCCTGCGCCCCTGGGATACCTGGACCTCTGCGCGCGTACGCACCAGGAGAGGCCCAGGATCAGAAATGGCCGGACCTTGGGAGCCCTCGGGTAAGGGCATAGATTTTTTCCCGATAGGAGGCATCTGCACGCAGGAAGCCTCCTATCGGAAATTACAGGCCATTAAATTGGTCGCCTGTTTTCCACCCCGCCCAACCTTTACTTCACATTCACTTCATTCTTTTTCATTCTTTGGGATGTAGGCATTGCTGGCAAGGCTGGCATTTAGTGCCCAACCGTAGTTGCCTGTGAGAAGGTGGTAGTGAGCCGCCGCCTTGAACTGCTGCAGTCTGTGCGATGAAGGTACTTCCACAGTGCTGTTAAGTAGGGAGTTCAAGGATCTTAACGCGGCGACGATGAAGGAACAGCGATATATGTCCAATTCAGGATAGTGTGCAACTTAAAGGGAACTTGGAGATGATAGTGTTCCCATGCACCTGCTGCCCTTGTCCTTCTAGGTGGGAGAGGTTTGGGAGATGCTGCTGAAGAAGCCTTGGCGAGTTGCTGCAGTGCATCCTGTAGATTGTACACACTGCAGCCACGGTACACCGGTGGTGAAGCAAGTGGATTTTTAAGGTGATGGATGGGCTGCCAATCAAATGGATTGCATTGTCCTGGATGGTGTTGAGCTTCTTGAGTGTTTTTGCAGCTGCACCCTATTGGACATCCGAGAGAGTTGCATATTGACATTTTATAGAGTTATAGGGCTGGATTTTGAATGACCCATGGAGTCGGGTTTGGAGGCGTGTGGGGGGTTAAATTTGCGGGGTCGGGTGTCCCGACCCCATCCCGACTCCATCCCGCCTCCACGCAATTTTGACATAATCAGTCGCGGTGTTCCCGACTCCGTCCCGCCTTCAAGAGGCGGGAGAGGCCATTAAAGCCCTTAACAAGCTCTAAATTGGCTCTGTAATGCCATTTTGAAACGCTGTAGCTAGTTTGATCCTCTTCTGACGTGAAGCACGCCTGGTGTGAAACACTCCAGTGAAACCTGGCGGGAGCACAAGTGGATAGCTGACTATCGGCTGCAGGTCCACTATTACAACGGAGATGTGATGAAGGTAGTAGTAGTAGTATTAGGTCTGAACGTCGCCTCTGATGCTGCTGCATTGAATGTCTTGAGGCACTGCCTGGGAGGACTTGCTTGGCAAAAAAATTCTATCTGTCTCTCTCTCTCTCTCTCTCTCCTCTACACACACACACCCCATTTTTGCATCCAGGTCCACTCACATCAAAAGCCAGGCAGATCCTCTCTCACCAACAGTCTCTGAGACTAGGCATTCAGCAATGATGACATCATCAGAGGCAACTTTCAGACTGAAACCACTAATTAGTTCATGGGTTCCCACATGCTCCAACTCAATTGCCCAATTAAGTGAAAATTGCATCAGGCATCCACATTAATCTGGAGTCGGGGGGGAAACACGAAATGCGGATTACACGACCCCAACCCGACCCCAAGACAAAATCCAGCCCTAAGAGTTAATAATCCTCCTTGTGTCTTGGAACAACAGGCTTTCCAAGATAAACAGGATGGTTTCGAAGTGCCATGAGAAGAAAGCATGGCTTATCTTCTGCTTTTAATGTTCGAGTATTATCTATGAGAGGTGCTTGTGCAAGACAATAAGTGACACTAATGACATCAACCGTTAGTGATTAAGGTATAACTTTAGTGGCTTGTGCAATAAACATAGGTAGAGGGATCCATAAACTATAGTATAGAAAGGTAACAGTTAATAAACTTACTTCTCAAAGTATTCAAGAACGGTTAAATCAGGGGGGGCGAAATCCATTATTGCCCAGGAATGGGCGCTAACTTTGGAAAAGTTTGAGATTTAGCGCCAGGCGCTAATGAATCTCGCTGCACGCAAAATTCAGTGTCATCGCTCAAAGAAAGGATGGGAGCGCTAAATCAAGCGCTAACGGCCTAGCCCAGTGGCGTTTGACCCAAAGCGCTAAGCAATTTCAGGTGCAGTCTAATCACTGGTCATCATTGCCACAGGCTCTTTCCAGTTCTTAAAGGGGAGGTTCAATGATGCTGCAGAACCTCATTCTCAGCATTGCTGGTACTGCAGCTGTCTCAGCAAGCAGCAGAAGGCCAAGGAGAAGGAACCGGACCACTGAAGGAGGTGTCATTATGGCAGATCAACGGCCCAGGGAGAGAGCCCACAGATTCTGCGATCAAGCATTGGAGGCGTTGGTCCTCGCTGTGGAGAGACAGAGGGCGGTGCTCTACCCGACAAGTGGCAGGAGGCCCTCGCTGCAAGTCTTCCGCACCATGTGGTGGGAGGTTGCCCAGCAGGTCTCGGGCAGCACTGTGGTCCCCAGGACCCACACACAGTGCAGGAAAGAATTTAACGACCTCACTCGGGCGGTCAGGGTAAGTCAATGCTTCAACAAATGTTACATACCATTGTCTGAACCACAGTCTGCACACACTGCCCAAAGCACCACACCCCCAGCACTCACCCACCAACAATCTCCGCCTACCAACACTCACACCCACATCTCACACCTTGCACAAAATGACAGCTATTCAGCTATGGCAGGCACATCACCCAAACACATTGCTCCACACTCACTCACACACACTTTCCTCGCTCTTGCAGGCCAAGGTGGCTCACAACAGGAAGGAGCAGGAGCACACAGGCGGATGACAAGCCGACACCCAACCACTTTCTGAGCTAGATTAAAGAGTGCTGCAAATCATTGGGCACCAGGTGGTGGGTGCCGTGACCACCAGCGACGTTGACCCCCTTGGGGACAACAACGGTATGTTCATCCCTACTCCTTCTTCTCATATCCCACTTCCCCCTCACCCCACAAGCCTTTCGCACTTTCCAGCTAATCATGCTGTATGCATGCATTTCTCCCTTCCTGCCCTCCTCCCCTCACCTTAACCCAACTCTTTATGCTTTCAGATAATGAGCAAGCACCTGAGCAGCCTGTCCCTGAGGGCACTGTAGAGAGCGAGGCGGAAGAGGAGGACGAAGAACACACCGCGTCACTGCATGTCTCACCCGCAGGCAACAGCTCAGATATTGGCACTACGCGTTCTTTAGAGACTAGTATAGTAGCGGGATCTGCACAGGGTGATGCACCGGGGACGTGTGGGCTGCAGCAAGGCCAGGGGGAAAAGGTAGCTCGGGAGTCAGCTCCCCGGAGGGCGAGTTCTGCTGCACAGGACTCAGATGAGGACCTCGACGGGGAGGCTTTTCGAAGAAGGGTGATGGACATGCACACGGAGATCATAGGTGCAATGGCAAGGGTGCCTGAGAGCTTCTTGGCAATGGTAAGAGCATGGAGGAGTCCGCCTCCAACATTGCACAGAGCTCTGCACACACCATGGAGCCCATCATTTGCAGTCTGCAAAGGATGGTGGACTCCCAGAGAGACCGTGGTGACCCAGACCTCATGCTGCGTGTGATGGGTGATGTCACAGCTTCCATTGCAGCACAGGCGGAAGCCACACAACGTCTCAGTGCTAAGGTTGGTGCCATCAATTCTCAGACAGCTCTCGTGCAGTCTCAGCTTGATGCCACGCAAGCTCTGACTGCTACCATTGTGGCTGGGTCGACCACCGTCCACCGGGGCTTTCACGGTGTTGCAGCAGGCCAGCCCCGACTGCTGTCGCCCATGCTGAGGTGGTATAGTCTACAGCCAGGCCTTCCAGGCTCAGAGCTGGTGGAGGGCGTCCTGCAAGGCCATCTGAAGTCTCCCGCACGGACACTCAGCAGCCTTCCACCTGCCGTGCTTCAGCCATTGGGCCAACACTTTGTAGGAGCCCTAGAGTAAGCAAAGGCATTGTAACGAGGGGCACTAAGGGATTGCACAAGAGTGAATAGCTAATATTGTTTTTGTAAATATGTGTTCGCTGATTAATGATAAATTTATTAATTGGCTTTGGATGATTTTGTGGTGTCTCTTATTTCAGCTTTGCGTTGTGATATGGCCGCGACAGGGATGGAATGATGGGGATGTGGTGAGCAACGGGGATCTGGGGTTTAATTTATTGGAACCGCAGTCTGATGAGGCGGTCCCGGACCGCCCTCCCAGAAGGCCGATTGAGTGGCTGCCTCCTCCCTCGCGCCTCCTCCTCATCTTCCTCTTCCTCCTCATCATCCTCTTCCTCCTCCTCCTCCTCTTCCTCCTCCTCATCTTCCTCCTCCTCCTCTTCTTCCTCCTCCTCATCTTCCTCCTCCTCCTCCTCTTCCTCCTCCTCCTCCTCCTCCTCCTCCTCCTCTTCCTCCTCCTCTTCCTCCTCCTCCTCCTCCTCCTCCTCCTCCTCCTCCTCCTCCTCCTCACCCTCTTCCTCCTCCTCCTCCTCCTCCTCACCCTCTTCCTCCTCCTGAGGTGGTCCCACAATCCCTGGTGGCAAGGGCTGGGCCCTCATGATGGTCAAGTTGTTGAGCGTGCAGCAGACCACCACGAAATGGGACACCCGCTCAGCCCAGTACTGGCAGGCTTTTCCCGAGCGGTCAAGGCAGCGGAACTGTTGCTTGAGCACCCTGATGGTCTGCTCGATGATGTTCCTGGTGGCATCATGGCTCTCATTATATGAGTGCTGGGCAGAGTGTTGGGGTTGCGGAGAGGAGGCATGAACCAGGTGGAGAGTGGATAACCCTTATCTCCGACCAGCCAGCCGCGAGCTTGACGTGGTGGCTGGAAGAGTGCTGGCACACCGGTCTGGTGCAGGATAAAGGCATCATGGCTGCTGCCAGGATAGCGGGCATTCACATTGAGGATTTGCTGTCTGTGGTCGCACACCAACTGCACATTAAGTGAGTGGTAGCCTTTGCGGTTACGGAAGATCTCAGGATTGTTATGCGGTACCCGCAAAGCCACAGGGCTGCAGTCAATGGCGCCCTGCACCATGGGGAAGCCCGCTATCCTGGCAAAGCCACATGCACGTTCGTCCTGCTTCTCTCTGATGATGGGGAAGGAAATGTAGTCCCTTCTCCTACTGTAGAGAGCCTCTGTGACCTCCCAGATGCAGCGATGGATAGCGAACTGTGAGATGTTAGCTATATCTCCTGTTGCAGACTGGAAGGATCCGCTGGCGAAGAAGTTGAGGGTGATAGTGACCTTGACTGCCACTGGGAGAGCTGTGGTCACCCTGATCTGAGGCTCGAGGTCTGGTTGCAGGAGTTGGCAGAGTTCGGTGACCACATCCTTGCTGAAGTGGAGCATTCTAATACACTGCTCCTCACTTAATTGGAGGTAGGAGAAGTGCTCTCTGAGTACACTTGGAGGTTAAGGCCTCCTGTTGAGAGCCTTGATCGCCCTCCTTCTCCCTCTGGCCACATTTTGCAATCTTTCTCGCTCCCTCCGCAGTAGATCCTGGAGGGTGAGGTCGACTGCCAGTACAGCTCCCGTTAATATAACGATGTGTAGCACTTTGAAATTTTGTCAGAATAAATGTAACAAATTTTTAGTAGCCACTCCTGATACTAAAGAACCTTCAAATGACTGAATTAAATCCTTGCATAATCGCAAACTGAAAAGGAGCAGTGAAATAGCACTAACCTGACAGCTGCGGCTGATCCCTTTAAATATCGCCCCTGGAGCCGCCATCTGCCTGCTTCACGCCTCCTCTCCTGTCATTGTCAGGGTGAGGCGCTAAGGCAGGGGGCGATAATCAATTTGGCAGATCGGGCGCTCAGTGAGCGTTGCACATCCACTGACGCACGATCTGCTTGGCACTAAAGCCCTAGGTGCTAACTGTTAGTGGCGGCGCTAAGGGGCGACTGGATTTGGCGTATGCTGCTGGATTCGCCTTGCCCCGACCCAACTTCATTAGCGCCCCATTAGCGCTCCAGCCAGGCACTAACAGGAGGTGCTAACCAACCGAATTTCTCCCCCAGGAAGTCTTGTTAGAGATGTACCTTTTGAAGTGAACAACTGCAACTGTTTATGTAAGTGGACTGTTTTCAAAGGATTCAGGAACAAATACATCATGAGGTCTTATCTGTGACATGTATCTCTGATGTAGGCAAACTAAGGTGTATAAAGGAGCAGGGTATTCAACAATTATTTGGAGAGCTTGAAATGTATAGAAACCAAAATAGCTGCTCTCTCTATATATCGTTAGATTGATCACCTCTGCTGTGTATCAAAGTCTGTTCTGTATACTCCACCATCAAGTGTCTCATAGAATCATAGAAGAGTACAGCATGAAGGAGGCCATTCAGCCCATTAAGTCTGCATCAGCTCTTTTATAGAGCAATCCCGTTAGTCCCACACCCCCGCTCAAATGCAGTGTAACCCTAACTCCAACCCTACCTGTACAGTACCAACAACAATAATAAAACAGAGTAAAATGTCATCAAAATACAAGGGATATGGTACCAACAACAATAATAAAACAGTATAAAACACGTTCAATGTACTTCAATACCTTCAAACAAGGGACAATAGACCATACAATCCTAAACGAAAATAAAATGAAAATGCAGAAAATAAGATTTAAAAGTCTCTTGCTTACTCAAAGCATCATGTTGTGAACCATAGAAAGAAGAGGTTGACAGTTGATCCTTAACACACCCATCCAAACAAGTAAAGAGTATTTCATCACACTTCTGACCTGTGCTTTGTAGGTGGTGGAGAGGCTTTGGGAGACAGGAGGTGAGACACTCGCCGCACAATACCCAGTCTTTGACCTGCTCTTGTAGCCACAGTATTTCTGTGGCTGCTCCAGTTGAGCTTCTGGTCAATGGTGACCCTCAGGATATTGATGGGGGCATTCGACAATGGTAATCCCGTTGAATGTCATGAGAAGGTGTATAGGGGCTCTCTTGTTGGAGATAGTCATTGCCTAGCACTTGTGGGGCACGATTGTTATTTGCCACTTAGTAGTTGCTGCATTTGCTATTTAGTACGCATGTAGTCCTGTGTTGTAGCTTCACCTGGTTGGCACTTTATTTCAGCTATGCTTGGTGCTGTTCTTGACATGCTCTTCTACACTCCTTATTGAACCAGGGTTGGTCACGTGGCTTGATGGTGATGGAGGAGTGAGGGATTTGCTGGGGCATGAGGTTACAGATTGTATTGGTATAAAATTCTGCTGCTACGGATGGCTCACAGTACCTCATGGATTCCCCATTTCGAGCTGCTACACCTGTTCTTAATCTATCCCATTTAGCACAGTGGTACTGCCTTGTGACACGATGGAGGATGTCTTCGGTGTGAAACTGGAACTTGGTCTCCACAAGAACTGTGCAGTCGTCACTCCTAACAAAGCTGTCATGGACAGTTGCATCTGTGATGAGTAGATTAGTGAGTACAAGGTCAAGTAGGTTATTCCCTCATGTTTTTTTTTTCACCACCTACCGCAAACCCAGTCTGGCAGCTATGTCTGTCAGGATGACCAGCTCAGTCAGTGGTGGTACGACCCACATGGCTTGATGGTGGTAAGTCCCACATGGGAGACTGGTCAAGAAGGTAAGAGCCCATGGGATCCAGTGCAATTTGGCACATTGGATCCAAAATTGGCATAGTGGCAGGAGGCAGAGGGTGATGGTCAAAGGTTGTTTTGTGACTGGAAGCCTGTGTCCAGTGGTGTACCGCAGGGATCGGTGCTGGGTCCCTTGCTGTTTGTAGTGTACATTAATGATTTAGATATGAATGTAGGAGGTATGATCAGTAAGTTCGCAGATGACACGAAAATTGGTGGGGTGGTAAATAGCGAGGAGGGAAGACTCAGGCTACAGAATGATATAGACGGGTTGGTTAGATGGGCAGAACAGTGGCAAATGGAATTTAACCCTGAAAAGTGTGAGGTGATGCATTTTGGGAGGACTAACAAGGCAAGGGAATAAACAATGAATGGTAGGACCCTAGGAAGGACAGAGGATCAGAGGGACCTTGGTGTGCATGTACATAGATCCCTGAAGGCAGCAGGACAAGTAGATAAGGTGGTTAAAAAGGCATATGGGATACTTGCCTTCATTAGCCGAGGCATAGAATATAAGAGCAGGGAGGTTATGATGGAGCTGTACAAAACGCTAATTAGGCCACAGCTGGAATACTGTGTGCAGTTCCGGTCGCCACACTATAGGAAGGATATGATTGCATTGGAGAGGGTGCAGAGGAGATTCACCAGGATGTTACCTGGGCTGGAGCGCTTCAGCTATGAAGAGAGACTAGACAGGCTGGGGTTGTTTTCCTTAGAGCAGAGAAGGCTGAGGGGGGACCTGATTGAGGTGTACAAAATTATGAGGGGCATAGATAGAAAGGAACTTTCCCCCTTAGTAGAGGGGTCAATAACCAGGGGGCATAGTTTCAAGGTAAGGGGCAGGAGGTTTAGAGGGGATTTGAGGAAAAACTTTTTCACCCAGAGGGTGTTTGGAATCTGGAACTCACTGCCTGAAAGGGTGGTAGAGGCAGGAACCCTCACAACATTCAAGAAGCATTTAGATGAGCACTTGAAATGCCATAGCATACAAGGCTACGGACCAAGTGCTGGAAAATGGGATTAGAATAGACAAGGCTTGATGGCCGGCGCGGACACGATGGGCCGAAGGGCCTCTTTCTGTGTTGTATAACTCTATGACTCTATGACCGAGCCACTCTTGGTGATGGACATTGAAGTTACCTATTCTGTGCCCTTGCTAGCCTTAGTGTTTTCTCCGAGTGGTGTTCAACATGATGGTGTACTGATTCATCAGCTGTGGGAGGGTGGTTGGTGGTAATCAACAGGAGGTTTCCTTGCCTATGTTTGACCTGAAGCCATACGACTTCATGGGGTCTGGAGTCAATGTTAAGAACTGCCAGGGCCATTTCCCTTCAACTCTGTATCACTGTGCTCCCACCTCTAGTTGATCTCTTCTGTCGGTGGGACAGGACATACCTAGGAATAGTGATGGAGGAGTTTGGGATGTTAGCCGATAGGTATGATTCTGTGAGTACGGCTATGTCAGGCTGTTGCTTAACTAGTCTGTGGGACAGCTCTCCCAAATTTGGCACCCGTCCCCAGATGTTAGTGAGGACCCACCTTACAGGGATGACTGGGCTGGGTGTGCCTGTGTCCTGATTCGATGCCTAGGTTGCAGCCGAGTGGTCCGTACAGTTTTATAGTTGTTTTCCTTCCTAGTGGTTTGATACAACTGACTGATTTGCTAGGCCACTCCAGATGCAGTCAATCACACTGTTGTGAGACTGGAGTCACATATAGGCACAGACCAGGTAAAGACGGCAGATTTCCTTCCCTAAAGGACATTAGTGAACCAGTTGGGTTTTTACAACATTCTGGCAGATTTCATGGCAATGTTTTTCTGGTGCTAGTCCACAAAATCATAGAATCATAGAAATTTACAACACAGAGGCCATTCGACCCATCGTGTCTGTGCCGGCTGAAAAAGAGCTATCCAGCCTAATCCCATTTTCCAGCTCTTGGTCCGTATCCTTGTAGGCTACGGTACTCCAAGTGCATATCCAAGTACTTTTTAAATGTGATGACCGTTTCTGCCTCTACCACCCTTTCACGCAGTGAGTTCCAGATCCCCACCACCCTCTGGGTGAAAAAATTTCTCCTCAACTCTCCTCTAATCCTTCTACCAATTACTTTAAATCTATGCCCCCTGGTTATTGACCTCTCTGCTAAGGAAAATAGGCCCTTCCTATCCACTCTATCGAGACCTCTCATAATTTTATACCTCAATCAAGTCTCCCCTCAGCCTCCTCTGTTCCAAAGAAAACAACCCCAACCTATCCAATCTTTCCTCATAGCTAAAATTCTCCAGTCCTGGCAACGTCCTCGTAAATCTCCTCTGTACCCTCTCTAGTGCAATCACATCTTTCCTGTAATGTGGTGACCAGAACTGTACACAGTGGCCTAACTAGTATTTTATACAGTTCAAGAATAACCTCCTTGCTGTTATATTGTATACCTTGGCCAATTTAAGGAAAGTATCCTGCATGCATTCTTAACCACCTTATCTACCTGTCCTGCTACCTTCAGGGATCTGTGGACATGCACTTCAAGGTCCCTCTGCTCCTCTACACTTCTCTACACTACCATTTATTGTGTATTCCCTTGCCTTGTTAACCCTCCCCAAATGCATTACCTAACACTTCTCAGGATTGAATTCCATTTGCCACTTTTCTGCCCACCTGACCAGTCCATTGATATCTTCCTGCAGTCTACAGCTTTCTTCCTCACTATCAACCACACGGCCACTTTTTGTATCATCTGCAAACTTCTTAATCATGCCCCCTACATTGAAGTCTAAATCATTGCTGTATACCACAAAAAGCAAGGGACCTAGCACTGAGCCCCGTGGAACCCTACCGGAAACAGCTTCCAGTCACAAAAACATCCGTCGACCATTACCTTTTGCTTCCTGTCACTCAGCCAATTTTGGATCCAACTTGCCACTTTTCCTTGGATCCCATGAGCTTTTACTTTTCTGACCAGTCTGCCAGATGGGACCTTGCCAAAAGCCTTGCTAAAATCCATGTACCTTATTTATTGAATTTCATGGGATTTGAACTCTCAGCCTAAGGTGCCATAACCACTACACTACTGTACCCTTGTGGTTTACTTCTTTCAACAACAACTTGCATTAATATTGTGCCTTTAATGTAGTAAAATGTCCCAAGGCACTTTCCAACATTGTCTATTCATCATGAACCATTCTGCTGCACAATGGTCAAACCAGGAGCGCCATCTCATAGAGTGTAGATTTATCTTATACATTAGAGACATGAAAACTAAGAACTGGTCTTACCATACCCGGAGGATATCTGGTAGTTGGAACTAATGTTCCCGCTAAGCTGCACGCGCAGTCATCTGCAAGGTCCCGCGTAGGCTACTCACTGGCTTTCACATTGTAAATACCACGCATATGCAACAATTTGAATGGGCCGCGCAGTGGGGAAGGCAGGCCACGCAGGATGGAGTGCAGCTTACGGGGGACGTTGGTTGGTACGGTCTACACACCTTCATTTGTGCTCCAGACACACAACTGCCCCTATACTATGTGGTTAGAAAAAAATTACATGGGGGTGATTAAAATGTGGAATTCTCTGCCACAAACCATTGTTGAAGTAGAGTCCATTAATTATGTTGAAACAAATTAGCGGTAACTTGGAAAAAAAGGGGAGAAAGTAAGAGAATGGGATTAGACTGGATGATGATGATGCTGGTGCAGACTTGATGAGCCAAATAGGCGATTGTTATGTAATGGCATTACAAGTACAAGTGTGGGAGCATTTTCCAGGGTATAGCAGCGTAACATGTGAAGGAAAACCTTTTAGGTACAGTAGTGCCTGATACGAGCCATGCTTATAATGCTGGTGTTTATGCTCCACATGAGCCTCCTCCTACCCTTCTTCATCTAACTCCATCGACATACCCTTCTATTCCTCTCTCCCTTGTATGCTTATCTAGTTTCCCCTTAAATGCATCTATGCTAGTCGCCTCAACTACTCCTTGTGGTAGAGCTCCACATTCTAACCACTCTCTGGGTAAAGAAATTTCTCCTGAATTCTCTATTGGATTTATTAGTGACTATCTTATATTTATGGCTTCTAGTTCTGGTCTCCCCCACACATGGAAACATTTTCTCTACGTCTACCCTATCAAACCCTTTCATAATCTTAAAGACCTCTATCAGGACACCCCTCAGTCTTCTCTTTTCTAGAGAAAAGAGCCCCAGCCTGTTCAATCTTTCCTGATAGGTATCAACTCTCAGTTCTAATATCATTTTGTGTAAATCTTTTTTGCACCTTCTCTATGTCCTTTTTATAATATGGAGACCAGAACTGTTCACAATACTGCAAGTGTGATCTAACCAAGGTTCTATACAAGTTTAACATAACTTCTCTGCATTTCAATTCTATCCCTCTAGAAATGAACTTGAGCACATAATCCAGGCTGATATTTAAGTGCAGTACTGAGGAGTTATACATTGACAGAGGTGCTGTCTTTTGGATAAGACCTGCTTGTTCATGTGGATGTGAAAAGTCCCATGGTGTGAGTTAAAGTAGAGGGTGTTCCCTTGGTGTCCTGGTCAACATTGTTCCTGCAACCAAAATCAACAAAACAAAACGGTCATTCATCTCATTTCTTCTACGCGGGACTTTGCTGTGTGCAAATTCACTGCCACATACGCCTAAATAACGATAATGACAGCATTTCAAAATGTAATTGGTTGTGAAGCAATGTCCTGAAAATATCAATACAAATGCAAGTTCTTTCTTTCTATAAAAACACTGAAAATAACAGGTTGTCACTAACCTGAAAAAATATCTGGCACAAAGCAATGCAGACTCGTATTTAGGAACAGTGGTGGATCCCCCATTGTGTTCTAATGGTCAGTTGGAGGATACACTGTTTCATAAAGATGAGAGCATTTTACTGTGTTGTACGCAAATTTTCTGCTGTTAAGCATTGTCTCTTTAAGCCAAGGACTAATTGCTGTGGGTCAGCACATTAGTGATTGTATTTGCCCACTGTTGTTGTGATTACAGTTGGCAAATGTGGTAGAAGAGCTGTTTACAGCAGTGAAAGCCAGCTAGGAGTTGAAGATGGCCTGGCTATGTTTCTGATGTTTTATGCAAAAGAAATTTACTTTAATTGCTTCTAACAGAGTCTTCCCTGGTGGTTTTCATCTGCAGTAAGTCTTCATTGATACACAATACAAGATGTGGCAAGGTTTACAAACAAGTGACGCACTCTGTGAATGGCTATTCTTGCTGTCAATTATAACCAAATCTGCGACTTGTAGGCCCGAATATTTGCTGAAAGCTGTAGCCTGCAGCTGGTGAGAGTAATAACATTGGGAATGTCTTAAACTCCAGGCTGAGGCTTCTCAATAGGCAAAGGCCTCTAATGGAAAACATTATTACAGGCAATTCAAAAATGTCACAATGTCATTGTAAAGGTAAGTTTATTTTTTTCTTATAATTTATACCATCTTTTTCTGTCTATTATGTTAAAACCTTATTTCCAGCAGTAAATCCCCAGCTTCATGGAGAATGCAAGGTCATTGAAAGGATTTTCAAGAATATTTTGAGCAGTTTGATTGGTTCACCTTTTTATTATTGATTACTGTTGCTGACTACTCATTATTGGGGGGTTTTCTTGAACTCCCATGATTGGTAGTTTTTATTGCTGTTTGCTACTTGCTGATTGGCACCGTGCCCACCAGTTGAATTGTGATTTGTTGCTCATTTATGAATATGAAATTTGAGCCTATCAAATGAAAGTGTGACACAAATTTGATTAGAGGCAGTGTGACATCTGAAATGTGATGGGCAAAATGCCCACTTTACATTCGGTAATTAAAAATGTTAGTAGGCACTCTGCTATCATGCAGAAAATACCGAAGTTGCATTAGCCTGAGTAATGAGCAAGCAGTAGAACTAAAACAAAGAGGAATTTCTTCCCCCTGGTCTTACGGTTGATAATATTGTGTATTACAGTCTTGAGAAGGAAAAACATGACATTACCAATATTTTTCACATATTAAGAATGCAGGCTTTACATAGAATAAGTTAAAATTAGCAATTATGATTTGTAAGACCTATAGCTGCATAGCAAGATGTGTCTGCTATGTGTTGGGGCGGTGGTTAGGTCACTATTTTTTTCCAGATGCTCACGCCGCTTGAAAGACCAGGATAGAATCAGAGGAAGCAGGCTAACAACTCTAGTTAGCAGGCAAGAGACCATTTATGTCAAGGGCGTGAACCAAGACTGTTAGTTACAGGACTCGAGCTCAGAAAATAATTCGTCTACAGGAGAAAGACAGTACAATAAGCACTTAATTAATTCTATAAACCCCGATTGTTTAAAACCCCATTAGGATATTGTCTCGGAGATTTTTCTCCCCCAGATGACCTTTTATGTTCTGGGTCAGTGCTATGGAAATGCTGTCAGGCAGTATTTCACTATTCTTGTTAAAAGATCTCGCAAGAATATTACTTTATCTGCCCGGGACGTGTTATTATTCCAAGCAGCCTTTCAATGCAGACTTCTCGGAGCCCCGAACAAGTGAGTGCAATGGAAACGGATCAATAGGATGCTGAGGTGGGAGGAGCCGGAGCTCGTCAGCAAAGCTGAGGGGCAGAGTCCGGAGTCGCTGGGGAACGGGTGGCGCCTGGGTGTTTGGTTCGGTGTCAGGGTGATCGCTGTGTTTCAGTGGACTACTCTTTTTCTGGGAGTGCGGAAAGACCTCTGGCCACTCCGAAGCTCTGCATCTCTCCTGTTAGCTGAACCACCAGAAAATCTTGCCAGCAGTTCGAAACTTTTTCTTTCACTCCCCAGCACCATGGACAGCCCAGGCTTCGACAACCTGGACGCCATCGGTTTCCTTCAGATTTGGCAACGATTTGACGCTGATGGTAATGCAGTTTTACTTTATTACATTCAGTGCAAAATAAGGAGACCTTTTGAGCCCCTTTATCTATGGAGGGATGGCTGTATGAGTTAGTGCAAGCACCCGGTGAATGTATGAAAAACCCCTCAAATTATTACTCCTAATCTGGCTGTAAAGTAGAAATTATTTTTCTTTTTATGTTGCGGAAACTTTTGGAGATCAAATTGAACCCTGGAATATTCAGTAGTTCGGAAAGGACAAAACAACTGAATTCTAACAAGCAGGCGGCTGAGATAGACCAGAACACTCCGTCAAATTTCCATTTGTGGGTTTGGCTGTGTTTGACTTGCTCTGGTTGTGCCCTGTTCTAGACATTTTATTAAATTGGTTGAGCGCTAATTTTTGTGTTCCATGGGTGAACTCAACCAATTTACAGCTTGAGCTTGAGACTTTTCACACTGACCCACTTCCCCAGTTATCCAGTCTCTTGGACCAACAAATGTGTCATTTCTTCAAACTGATAGATAGAGCTGTTTGCAGCAAAACTGCACCCAGATTTATGACCTTAGAGCATCTTAACGGTCGTTATTTGAACACTCCCTGCCCTTAGATTAGAGATGTAGGTGTTTATTTTGGGGATATTTATCTTAGCCAGTTATTGGCTGTATCAAAATCTGAGTTCTGTTTGGTGCTTTCTGTTTTTATTTTTGTTTAAAAACTGTAGAAATGGAGTAGAGACGGATGACACCAAATTGGGGGGATAGTCAATACTGGGGAGGACAGCAACAAATGACAGGAGGACATGAATAAACTTGCAGAATAGGCATATAATTGCAAATGAAGTTCAACACAGATAAATGTGAGGTATTACATTTTGGTAGGAAGAATAGGGAGGCCACTTATTACTTGGAGGGTGCGAGTCTGGGTGGGGTAGAGGAACAAAGGGCTCTCGGAGTACAAATACACAAATCACTAAAAGTTGCGACACAGGTTAGCAATGCCATAAAAAAAAAGCAAACAAAGTACTGGGGTTTATTTCTAGAGGTATAGAATTGAAAAGTAGGGAAGTTATGCTAAACCTATATCGAACCTTGGTTAGACCATACTTGGAGTACTGCGTACAGTTCTGGTCGCCATATTATAAAAAGGATATAGAGGCACTGGAGAGGGTGCAGAGAAGATTTACAAGGATGATACCAGAAATGCGAGGGTATACCTATCAGGAAAGTATGAACAGGCTGGATCTCTTTTCTCTTGTAAAAAGACTGAGGGGTGACCTAATAGAGAGAGGTCTTTAAAATTATGAAAGGTTTTGATAGAGTGGATACAGAGAGAATGTTTCCACTTGTGGGGAAGAGCATAACTAGAGGCCATCAATATAAGATAGTCACCAAGAAATCCAATAGGGAATTCAGAAGAAACTTCTTTACCCAAAGAGTGGTGAGAATGTGGAACTCACTACCACAGGGAGTGGTTGAAGTGAAAAGTATAGATGCATTTAAGGGGAGGCTGGACAAGCATATGAGGGAGAAGGGAATAGAGGGATATGCTGATAGATTTAGATGAGGAAAGACGGGAGGAGGCTCGAGTGGAGCATAAACGCCGGCATGGACTGATTGAGCCGAATGTCCTGTTTCTGTGCCGTATATCCTATGTAATCCTATGAACTCTTCAATTTTACTATTTAAAAAAAGCTGATCTTGAGATCTCTAATAAAGTGCTGGTACAAGGGGCAGGTGTTAGAATTTGTATCAGTTCTGTGAGCCATAAACACTGATTCCAATATTTTTCAATGGGGAGGTTACAAGCTGCAGGTTAGGAGCACCATTACCATTTGCTTTGGGTCATGAACTGTCATTGTACTTACTGCCTCCATTTTGGAATGAACTAGCCTGAATTGTGCTATCAGAAAAATGGTGCTGATTCAGAACAATGCCCCTCATTCTAGAACCAAATGTGTCAACACCATTGTTGTGGAATTAGCCCAACATCTGCATTCTAAAGCAAAGTATAGATACTGCAGCTATCACATGCTCTGTTGTTTAGTGAGCGTGGACCTAGATATGGTGTCATTTCAAACCTGCTCATCCTTTTGTGAAGTAAACTTTTTTTTAAATCTCATCTTACAAGGAGACTGGAAACTAAACTATTATAATCAGTAAAGAAACATTTTGTTTTCAATCTATGCACTGCTCACTCCATTCAGGGCAGCCTATAATACGGTGGAACCTATAATTCGGATTTCCAGCATCTGCAGTATTTTGCTATCATATAATACGGTGGAACCTGGTCTTTGAGAGCGCTCACTGAGAGCAGTATTTCTTCACCATGACTTCTGTACATCCTTACAGGAACAGCAGCAACCAAGCAGAATTACTATACTGCTAAAGCAGGTCATCATTTTAAAATTGCAGCTCTTAAATAGCTCTGGGGGTTAGGGTAGAACGATGTCTGTTAAGCAGGCTGCAGTCACCATTAAGCCAACCCAGCCAGCCACCTTGGCAAGTAGTTTTCTGTCCTGTGTTGTTGGGAGTTGCAAATCTATTACGTGGACAAAAAAAAGGTTGAATGCAAAACCTTTTTACACATGAATAATAAAAGGCCGCTTGCTGAAATCCACCTAACAGTAAAGTGCCCCAAACTCTGGCTGACCATGTTTGCCTTGGTACAGATCTGATCCTGGCTATGTATAGCCTTGATGCTCACAATGTTGTTTCCTAATAAATTCAGGTCTATTTACTGTACTTTATTACTTTCATATTTATTCTGCAATGAAAGTTCTTCAGCAGACATAATTTCCAGAAAGTGGTTGTTTTTACAGATCTTATTCAGTACTTCTGCAAATGATTTTATTGGAATGGTTACAGTATTTGTTGAACTCTGTCTAGATAATGGCTATATTGAAGGCAAAGAACTGGATGATTTTTTCCGTCACCTCATGAAGAAACTTGGTACAGAAGTGAGTACACATCCTACTTTAGCTTGCTGCTGTTCTTGGGTAAACCTCATCATGAGTATTTCTATGGCAACAAATTTAGTTCTCTTCTGGCAACTGTTTGTCAAATGCATGGAAAAAGGTGGAAATTACTTCCATAGTGACAAAGTCCGTCGCGCCAGAGAATGACACTTCGTCTTGCTCAACTCTGTTTGCATTTGCAAAGATAGAAAAGAATTATCTGGCGGGATTACAGGACATTTTCATGCCATTCACTCTCCTTAAAGTCCCAGCAACCCAATCATTTCCATGAATATAATATCCCTTATCCTTTTTCTTTTGCCCAGTTCATTCTACACTTCAAATCATAATTGTGTATATCTTGAGTACAGTAGTTCTGTCACAACAATTTTCTTCAGTGGCTTAACTCTTTGTACTGGGTGTCTCTTGAAGCTTTTAAATGTATGCAATTTTGATTATGTGACTTCCACAAAAAAACTCTACAAATGATTACCACTAAATATTATGAAGTAGAATTGGATAGCTACATGGAACCATAGAATATTTATTAAAAAAGCAAACAAACTGCAAATGTTGAAAATTCAAACCATAAGTTGCTGGAAACACATAGCAGATCAGCCAATCTCTGTGGACAACGGACAAGTCAACATCTTGGGCTGGACTCTTCTTCAGGACTGAAAGATGAAAGACAGGTTAGTCCTTAGAATCAGAAAAAAGGAGGGAAAAACAGACAAATAAATCAACAAACAATACTACAAGGACAGAGAAGAAGTATCTGTTGAATAACCTGTAACCTTCTTAATACAAAGCAGGGTGCTGTTAGATAGTGTAAGAGATCACCTCAGTCAGACAATAGAAAGTAGTATTACAGAAACAAAGAGCATCTGAATAACTAAAGTAGTGACCGGCACACCCAAGGTAAAGGACAAGAAAATGGGAGAAATTATCAAATATTTTGTTCTTTTTCTGAATAATTGTTTTTAATAAAACATTGTCTCCTGGTGCTTTTCATTCTGGTACAGCAATGAACAGTAGATATCAACCTTGGCTCAGGGGCAGCACTCTAGCCTCTGAGTCAGAAGGTTGTAGATTGAAGTCCCACTCCAGGACACGAGCACATATTTTTAGCTGATGATCCAGTGCAGTACTGAGGGAGCGCTGCACTGTCGGCGGTGCCATCTTTCAGATGAGATGTTAAACCGAGGTCCCATCTGCTCTCTCAGGTGGGTGTAAAAGATCCCGTGGCACTATTCGAAGAAGAGCAAGTGAGTTCCCCCGGTGCCATGGCCAATATTTGTCACTCAACCAACACCACTAAAGCAATTTAATGGAACATTTGTCGCATTGCTGTTTTTGGGATCTTGCTGTGCATAAATTGGCTGCCGCGTTTCCTTACATTACAACAGTGACCACGCTTCCAAAGTAATTCACTGGCTGTGAAGTGCTTTGGAAAAATCCTGCAGTCGTGAAAGGTGCTATATAAATGCAAGTTTTTTCTTTCTAGATTATAACCAGATGAAGCCACTAAATTAGACAATTCGTTAAAGTCAATGATTATTAAAAACTATTTTCAATGTTTTGGGTGAAAAACAAAGATTATTATTGATTGCTTTATCTGATTAAAAGCAAAACTTGGAAGTAAATTCAGAAATGCCATACGAATTCATTGTCACCATTTAGCCACAAGTGAACTTGTTTGCAAGAGGACTGGAGCAGTATATGTGTGGCTGCAGATGTGAAATTTGCACTTTCAAGAGTTTTTCCACAATGCAAGAAATCTGATCCGAAACAAGTTATCAGCACTTCTTAAAGGGACCATGGCCAACTTTATTTTGACAGTTGTTCTGTCACTGTTGTACAGCGACCCTGTGGGGCAAATGTATTTCAGCCTCTAGAAGATGAAAATTATATAGAACTGGGAGCAATAAGTACTGAAACTGTCAATCCAGCTGTTCTTGAGGCACACTGACGTTCAGAAAAATAAGTTATGGAGCTTGAAGAATTGAAATTAAAACTCCCAACTGGGAAGGTACTGCTGTATAAAATTTAAGTTTTGTTCTAAAATATTCTGTGCACTATTTGTGCTGAATATCAGATTACCCTTTCTGTTGAATTTGTTATGTCGTCAAATGCTTATGTCAAATTGTTGGCTTTTAAACAAAAAGTTTTTCTGTGCAAGAGAATAATCTAATTTAAGGAACTGATGTATCGATTCAGAATTGCTTTATTTTTCAGTGCACGAAGCCTGGCACTGACTGGGGATTTTATGGAATGTGTGGAAGATTAATTGTTTCAAGGAGATTTAGGCCGCAATTTCACCATCAGAGGCGGGATCGTGGCAGGAGAAGTCGTTGGCGGGTCCCGGTCCCGGTCCCGGTCCCGCTCCCAGCTCCAGCCACTCTGTGGAAAGGATTTTGCCCTGATTGGGCTAGTTAAGCCCGCCCTGCGAGGTTCCCGGCCAATTAAAAGGAAGTGGGTCTGATGATGTCATTTGATGACGCGTCATCAGCCGGTTTCCTTAAAGGGACCATGGCCAACTTTATTTTGACAGTTGTTCTGTCACTGTTCTACAACATTGAGGTGCTGCAAACACTGACAATCACTGCACAGAGGTGCACGGCTGCACCCAGGCTCCAGCATGACTCCCTCCATATGCTATGGAGAGAGTCACAGCACACAGGGGAGGTCCTCTTCCCTTCCAAAGGCAGAAGAGGCCTCCCCAGGAGACCAATGCAGCCTGGTTGCACATAGCAGAGGAGGGCACAAGCAGGGATGTGGTCAGGAGGACCAGGCTGCAGTGGCGCAAACCTTTCATTGATCTCAGTAGATCACGAAACGTTACTGCAAATCCACACCCAACCTCATCCTGCTGTGCCACTCATCACATCCCCATCACTCTGCCTCCCCTACTGTACTCCTGCACATCCTTACTCACACCAACTTACCTAGCACCTCCACCCATCCCTCTCTATCTACATTATCACTTCCCCATCTCAGTAGCCACCCCTCACACTCACCCTCATCCTAGTGCAATCATACCAACTAACAATACACAAGGGTAGGCACTTGGGTGTTTTATGCAATGTTCATGTACATTTTCTGTTAATGTGATGTCAAACATTGAAATCTATATTTTCAACACTTTTCCTCATTGGACAGATCTGTGCTTGCCTTTGGAATTGTCTTAGTGAGTTCCAGTGAATGGTAAGACATAACTCCCCGCCCTCCCCCCCCTCTCAATTGTGATGAGTGTGAAATGAATGGCTTGGACATTGTAGGGATGCTTTATGGTGCTGTTGTGGGGTGGTGTCAACCTGGCGCATCATGTGGCAGTCAGGGTGTACAGCATCAAGTGAAGTAAATCTGGTCATGGTGAGGCCATCACTGGCCTCCCGGGCAGCAATGTTGTCGGGTGCTGATGCCCTGTGTCCTGTGCAGCATCAGGTGATTGCGGAGAAGGTTGGTGTTGTTGTTGCTGTGCCTGGTGATGTTGGTGTTGGGGCTGATCGTGGAGGGATTCAGAGGAGCAAGATTACATTTTTTCAAGGGCACCGATGTTGCTGCAATAGATGGCAGCTGAAGTTGAGATGACAGAAGCGATCTGTCAGTGGTGAGAGAGCTTGCTCCAAGGAGGTGACAGTGAATAGAGAGTTTACACCAAACACTTCCAAACTGCATAAAGCTCAAAAGTGTCTTCCAAGTCCTGAAGGCTCAAGCTTCTGACATTGGAAAGTGAACAGCTGTGAAATGGTAGCTTTCATACCACTTTTGCAGCTGTCACCTATTCACAGCAATGGGGAGAGATAGAGAACCCAACCTACTTACCTGATGTGATCCCCGAGTGATGGGACCCTCGTTAAATAAGTGGTAAAATAAAAATAGGCTGGCAAAATAGTAGTTAACAAGCATTTAACTATCTTAAATGTCTCCCCTGCCACTTGGTGTCATGTCTGTTCTGAATTCGCAGACCCGACACTTTGGAAACTTACACAGAGGCGGGTTGGGAGCGGGCTCCCAACCCGCTGTCAATCATTTCGATTTTGACAACGGACCCGCCTCCAAACCCGCACTTTGAGCATCGGCAAAATTCAGCCCTTAGATTTTGGATAGAGTGGCTCCTTCAAGGTTTAATGCAGCATCACCATAGAATATCAGAGTGACCTATTAGAGAACTGTACGAGGTTCTGAGAGTGTGAATGGATGGTACAGCAAGAGGACAAGTGACTGGCATGAGACGTCAAGTGTGCTCATTAGGGTGGGTCATTAGTTCTGAACATTTTGGCGAATGCATGTGCTACTCAAGGTGAGGGAGTTTTGCACTGGCTGATTTCAGGTTTGGAACAGATTTTTTTTCACTACTGACAGCCAGGGGGTAATTTTGTTGAGTTTGCATTGCCAGTTGGAGCCTCATTCATTAATTTTAACAGGTGGAAAATGATGCGCAGTGTGCCTCAGTACTCCTGATATTTGCTGCTGGCAGGTGTAGCTCCCCACTGCAGCGTAAACTTGGTGAATCAGCCCTGCAATGTCATTATCACTCAGATCAGCTATAACATGGACCAAATGCAGAATAAAGTTCCCTCTATTCAACCTTGTCAATGCGTGTTAAACCCCAACTTCATTGTGGCATCTCTGAATGATATTGCTAATTCCATTTTCCTGCTTAGCATTGAACTGAGACTATCAACATTGATTTAACCTACTGTGTCAACATCGAACACAGAGAAGAGGCTTACACTTATCAATTTATATCCATTTCTTCCAATTTATTCTACCGACAGAGTTGCCATTAATAAACAAGGAAAGACAAGAATGAGTCATGTTTTTTTTTATTTGCTTATGGGATCTGGGCGTCGCTGGCAAGGCCAGCATTTATTGCCCATCCCTAATTGCCCTTGAGAAGGTGGTGGTGAGCCGCCACCTTGAACCGCTGCAGTCCGTGTGGTGAAGGCACTCCCACAGTGCTGTTAGGTATGGAGTTCCAGGATTTTGACCCAGCGACGATGAAGGATCGGCGATATACTTCTAAGTCAGGATGGTGTGTGACTTGGAAGGGAACTTGGAGGTGGTGGTGTTCCCATGTGCCTGCTGCCCTTGTCCTTCTAGGTGGAAGAGGTCGCGGGTTTGGGAGGTCCTGCCGAAGAAGCCTTGGCGAGTTGCTGCAGTGCATCTAGTAGATGGTATACACTGCAGCCACGGTACACCGGTGGTGGAGGGAGTGAATGTCTAAGGTGGTGGATGGGGTGCCAATCAAACGAGCTGCTTTGTCCTGGATGGTGTTGAGCTTCTTGAGTGTTGTTGGAGCTGCACTCATTCAGGCAAGTGGAGAGTATTCCATCACACTCCTGACTTGTGCCTTGTAGATGGTGGAAAGGCTTTGGGGAGTCAGGAGGTGAGACACTCACCACAGAATACCTAGCCTCTGACCTGCTCTTGTTGCCACAGTGTTTATGTGGCTGGTCCAGTTAAGTTTCTGGTCAATGGTGACCCCCAGGACATTGATGGTGGGGGATTTGGCGATGGTAATGCCGTTGAATGTCAAAGGGAGGTGGTTAGACTCTCGCTTGTTGGAGATAGTCATTGCCTGGCACTTGTGTGGCGCGAATGTTACCTGCCACTTATCAGCCCAAGCCTGAACGTCGGCCTGAATTTCTACTAGGATTGTTTAGATCTTCAGGTCGGAGAGGAATTTTCCAGAGTTTTTTTTGCCTCTCCCAGGAAATTACATGGCAGTGTGGGGGTGGTGGGGGGTGGCGTTAGGTAGTGTCTAGTCATTATACCCCAACCATCATGAGTGTGGGGCAGGCTTGCTGGACCAGCTCGTCTTTTCCTGCTTGCCATTTTTGTATGTTAGTATTAGTTAGGGCTAGATTCAAACCCAGGTGCCAGAGGTGAGATTATGTTAACTCAAGGTACATTATCTGAGAGAAAATATTTTTGAATGTAGTATGATCACTACTGCCTTGAAATTAGCGGTTCATTTGACATTTTTCTCTCTCATTTTAGTAGGTTTGTTAAACTTTTTTAAACGAGTTAATGCCTCCACGAAGAAAGTGGAGAGCAGAATTTCAGACAAGTAACACTAAGCTTATGTCCACGAAATCTCACAACATTGTGCCAAGGCTTATATTTTTGTCTCATTTCACTAAACAAAAATACAAGGTGAAAGCAGCTGTGTTAAAACACTTACATAAAAAAAACTTGAATGCATTTATAGTAAAGCTAATGTGTACAAACCATAGCCCAGCCCTGGTAGCAGATATGCAGATGTAAATACAATACTTACATACATCCACCTATTGAAGAGCTTCCGCTGTCATATATGCAGTTTTAAGTCTCCTTTCACACACTACTTGCAAGCTATTATATAGGACTTGTTTCTGTTAGGCAGATAGTTAAAAATTAAAGAGGATGCACAGCAGGTGCTTTGCAATTGAACCACCACTGCTAATGTCAAATCTGGCTTGTGTCAATAGATTCTCCACGTGATTAACTTATCTGCTTCAGGCAAAATCAAATTAATTAATGTTATCTTGTACAATTGCATTCTCAAAGTTGACAGTCCATGTTTCCATGAAGACGTAAAGTGGATTTTCTGTCTCACTTTGCTCCTGTGCATCCCAGAAGGTGCTGAAGCAAAAGAGGAAATAGCAGGGGCCCTGACCATCATTTTTCAATCCTCTCTGGCTTCAGGTGTGGTGCCGGAGGACTGGAGGACTGCTAATGTGGTACCCTTGTTTAAAAAGGGAGAAAAGGATAGACCGAGTAATTACAGGCCAGTCAGCCTAACCTTGGTGGTGGGAAAATTATTGGAAAGAATTCTGAAGGACAGGACAAATCTTCATTTAGAAAGACACTGATTAATCAAGGATAGTCAGCACGGATTTGTTAAGGGAAGATCGTGTCTGACAAACTTGATTGAATTTTTTGAGGAGGTAACAAGGAGGGTAGATGAGGGTAATGCATTTGATGTAGTGTATATGGACTTTAGCAAGGCTTTTGATAAGGTTCCACATGGCAGACTGGTCACAAAGTTAAAAGCCCATGGGATCCAGGGCAAAGTGTCAAGTTGGATTCAAAACTGGCTCGGAGACAGGAAGCAGAGGGTAATGGTTGATGGGTGTTTTTGTGACTGGAAGGCTGTTTCCAGTGGGGTTCCGCAGGGCTCAGTACTAGGTCCCTTGCTTTTTGTGGTATATATCAATGATCTTGACTTGAATATAGGGGGTATGATTAAGAAGTTTGCAGATGATACTAAAATCGGCTGTGTGGTTGATACTGAAGAAGAAAGCTGTAGACTGCAGAAAGATATCAATAAATTGGTCAGGTGGGCAGAACAGTGGCAAATGGAATTCAATCTGGAGAAGTGTGAGGTAATGCATTTGGGGAGGGCTAACAAGATAAGGGAATACACACTAAATGGTAGGACACTGAGTAGTGTAGAGGAACAAAGGGACCTTGGAGTGCATGTCCACAGATCCCTGAAGGTAGCAGGCCAAGTAGATAAGGTGGTTAAGAAGGCATACGGAATGCTTGCCTTTATTAGCCGTGGCATAGAATACAAGAGCACGGGGGTTATGCTTCAACTGCATAAAACACTAGTTAGGCCTCAGCTAGAGTACTGCGTGCAGTTCTGGTCACCATATTACAGGAAAGATGTGATTGCACTAGCGAGGGTACAGAGGAGATTTACAAGGATGTTGCCGGGAGTAGAGAATCTTAGCTATGAGGAAAGACTGGATAGGCTGGGTTTGTTTTCCTTGGAACAGAGGAGGCTGAGGGGAGATCTTATTGAGGTGTATAAAATTATGAGGGGCATAGATAAAGTGGATAGAAAGGACCTATTTCCCTTAGCAGAGGGGTCAAAAACAAGGGGGCACAGATTTAAAGTAATTGGTGGAAGGTTTAGAGGGGATTTGAGGGGAAATTTCTTCACCCAGAGGGTTGTGGGGGTCTGGAACTCACTGCCTGAAAGGGTGGTAGAGGCAGGAACCCTAACCACATTTAAAAAGTAGCCATGATGTGGAGATGCCGGTGTTGAACTGGGGTGGACAAATGTGAGAAGTCGCACCACACCAGGTTATAGTCCAACAGTTTTATTTGAAATCACAAGCTTTCGGAGCGCTGCTCCTTCGTCAGGTGAAGTGAAGAGATACATATAGGCACAGCATATATAGTCAGAGAACACAGCCAGATGATTACAGTTAATCTTTTCAACTGCCCTTTATCACACCTCGGCAGAGAGATAATCACGGCAATCAAAGGTGTGGATGGTGTCCAAACTGGTCAGTCAACAAAACATTACATCAAAGACAATGTGGCAGATGCTGGGGTCTGTATGGAAAACAAAAAACTTTTTTTGCTGGAAATCACAGCAGGTCCGGCCGCATCTGTGTAGAGAGAACAAGCCAACGACGACTCGAGTCTGGATGACTCTATGTCAGGTGGGGTTACATGTAGCGTGACATGAACCCAAGATCCCGGTTGAGGCCATCCTCATGGGTGCGGAACTTGGCTATCAGTTTGGACACCATCCACACCTTTGATTGCCGTAATTATCTCTCTGCCGAGGTGTGATAAAGAGCAGTTGAAAAGATTAACTGCAATCATCTGGCTGTGTTCTCTGACTATATATGCTGTGCCTATATGTATCTCTTCACTTCACCTGTCGAAGGAGCAGCGCTCTGAAAGCTTGTGATTTCAAATAAAACTGTTGGACTACAACCTGGTGTTGTGCGACTTGGGCAAGGTACATATCAGCTACCATCGGCGACTTCTCACATTTAAAAAGTACTTGGATGTGCACTTGGGATGCTCTAACCTGCAGGGCTACGGACCAAGAGCTGGGAAGTGGGATTAGGCTGGATAGCTCTTTGTTGGCCGGCGTGGACACGATAGGCCGAAATGGCCTCCTTCCGTGCTGTAACTTTCTATGATTCTATGATTATGCTGAGGAGCTGTCTGCAGGTGATGGTAGCCGATATGTACCTTGCCCAAGTGGCTATATTTTGTGTGTGTGTGTATACCTGAATGGTGAGTTGCTGGCAGGCTATCTCATCATGGGGGGCACCATAGGCAGACAGGACCTCTGGTTAACATCCCATTCAAAAGAAATCACTCCCTTGAAGTTTCAGCATAGATTATATGTGCAAGTCCTTCATTTTTTGATGCAAAATTCAAAATAAAGTTAATACTTGTTATTTAAACAGCATTGGTCAACATCACAGATAGATATAAAAGATCCATGGCATTATTGGAAGAACAGAGGTTTCTCCTCGTGTTCTTTCATCCCTCGCCCAACACTACCAAAAACAAATTAACTGGTTATTACTCTCACTTTTACTGTTTGTGGGACCTTGCTGTGCTCAAATTGGCAGCCACGTTTGCCCACATAAGAACAGTGACTACCTTTCAAAAGTAATTCATTGGTTGTGAAGCGCTTTGGGACATCCTGAAAGCACACTGTATAAATGTAAGTTCTTTCTTTCTAAGGTACATAATGTTGACATGAACTAGCTGCTGTCAACGTAACATAATTGTGACATTGTAAACATTTTGCTGTGGAAATTATTTAATTCATGTTCCTTTTTTTTACTGGTCATGCAATATTATTGCAGACTTGTTAAACAAAAACAACAATGAATAACCTTTTGAAATAACAAATAGGCGCCATGCTGATTTTATATTACCTTCAAGCTCACTAGGCACACCTTTCAAGAATTTTCTATAAAATGTGGCTAATGGGACAATAGGGTAAATGCACTGATCTTGCTCTCCCAACAGGGAGCCACACCCAAAGGGAGCAAGAGTCGGAGATATAACTACAGCAATGTAGCTTCGATACTGTGATCTGCATTCTCCCAATGTGGCTCCTGTTGGGAGTGGTGAATTTTCCCGATTGATTATACCAGAAGGTATAATGTACTGTGCCAGCGGTGATTTACAGCATGAAAGATCCAGCTTTCTCTTACAGGACTTGAGTTACGAGTGAACTGAACCCTCACTATCTGCTGTCACGCTATATTGTCCTCTGCATTTTCTTCAGTGAAATGTGCAATATCTTGTAAGAGAGGTTTGGAATGGTTTTGAAATGTGTGTGGATAACATCACAACTCATGGAGAAAGCCATTCATTTTGTACCAATTCTAATCTATGCCGTGTTTTTAGAGAAGTCAGAGGTTCAGAGATTGGTGTCCGATCATGAGTGTTGTGATCCTACCGCCAATCGTCTGCCAATTAAAAATGCATGAGTAGATGTCCAATTTAGTGCTATTGGTTCAAAACTTCACACAACCCGGAGTGCTTTATTGGGAATTTGGGTACACCCAAACTCACCATGGCACCTGAATTCACACTTCTTTCAGCCTTAACCTGT